>OZ019980.1:22229953-22952453 GCA_963970395.1 Ephialtes manifestator
TTTTTGTATGAAAAAGATTCGTTCATTTTTCGGAATACATATGAATTTTTTCAGATTTTTATCTTTATTTTGATTTTTCTTGTTATTTACATGGAAAAATGTGCAAAAATAAAAATAAAGACAAAAATCTGAAAAAATTCATACGTATTCCGAAAAATGAACGAATTATTTTCATAAAAAAAAAGCTGAGTTACCGCATATTTCGATGAACAATTTTCTTTTTAACAATTTGTTAATAATCTTTTCAATGCCATACCAAAATATTATTAACAAATTGTTAAAAAGAAAATTGTTCATCGAAATATGCGGTAACTCAGCTTTTTTTTTATGAAAATAATTCGTTCATTTTTCGGAATACGTATGAATTTTTTCAGATTTTTGTCTTTATTTTTATTTTTGCACATTTTTCCATGTAAATAACAAGAAAAATCAAAATAAAGATAAAAATCTGAAAAAATTCATATGTATTCCGAAAAATGAACGAAACTTTTTCATACAAAAAAAAGTTGAGTCACCACATATTTTGATGAACAATTTTCTTTTTAACAATTTGTTAATAACATTTGAAATTATTATTATGCGAAATTAGTCTTTTGAGTCCCTATAATGAGTATGAATTTTTTCAAATTTTTTTAACATCGGGAAGTGTTTGCAAATCTTGCCCGAATTTCTCGAATTTAGACGAAATGAATATCTCGCGCCTTAAAAAAATCATGACTTGAAAACTATTGATCTAAACGAAAAATTTGTAAGCACTTTTTCACTTCCGTATGATATGAAGTTGACGAAAAAAAATATACAAACTCCAATATATCGTATCCGTAATTTGGGGACATGAATTTATTAAGAGCCGTATTCATTTACGTGTTAATTAAATGAGAAATCGATACATCGTTTGAGCCACCTCTAAAAATTTTTTTATCGTGCTCAAATTTTCAGACGAGTTGTTTAGAGGCACAAACAATGGTTTGAGACCATGCAATATGAAAAAAAAAAAAAAAATTCGACACACCCTAGTAAATATACATAAGTCGACTTTATTACAAAACGAGTTTCAATAATAATTACTTTTGTCAACCAGTAAATTGAAATTTATGTTTTAACGAAATGTTAAAGTATTCATTGACTGAACACTGAACTGGTGGAAAGAGTTTAATTCATTGGTGTTACATCCCCCGTATTTGTACTTTGCAGATGTTCCACCGAAATTACAATAACGCAAAGCACCAGCGCCGACACCGGCGACCTGTTTACTCGCTTCAGGCGATTCCCCTTCTCCTACGCCGAGGTAGAGACAATAATTCACTCTAAATAACGGAAGCTTGTGGGGTTCGCAACGGTATGGTGGGGTTGAGGGACGTTAATTGTGTGGGCCAGAGTTTCAGCCGGAGTAACAGCAGCTACCAACTCCTGTTGAAACTTTGACAGCATAACTGGTACGTATACCAGCGCGGAATTGCTTTCGAATGTTTAGATCCAGCGCTAATCTCGATTATGCTGGGCTAGCGTAGCTGGCCAGAGGTAAACAGTGTCACCAGCAACATCTCGAGGCAACGTCACCATCGGCGTTATGTATGAGAAATACAACCTTCCTGATTTAACTTATTGATTCTCAGATAGTTATATAAATCATGGACGCCAGAATGACGATCAAGCTGCACTAACATATTTGTATTGTTAAGGGGAGGGAGTCAGGTAAAAAAAATTGATTTTGGAAATTCAAGATCATCCAAATCCTATTGCATATAACAATGCCCAACGCACTATATTGTTGGTACTCGATTAAAGGATTTTTTACTGTCGTCTGACTTGCATATGCTTTTAAATATTATTCTAAGCAAAGATCTTAGGTTTTCCATTCTGCGCATGATTCAGATCAAACTACCAGGCAGATTGGAATGGTTGACGTCTCATTTTCTTCTTCATGAACAGATACACCGGCTAAATGGAGCAAATGTTAATAAAGTGTAATATTTTTTAAGTAGCATAATTATTAATAAATAAATTTTATGCTATTTTCTAAATCAGTGATTAACTTCACTTTCAGAATGAAAAAAAAATAGTTTGCTAAAAAAAGCCTTCATAGCGCGATAGCCAATTGCATACTAATTAATAATCCTTTCGGGGTTTTTTTTTCAGATCAAATTTGCGACCCCTAGAATGTCCACCATGAGGCTATCTTTTTTATCAACATTATTTTCAACAATTAAAAAAATATATTTAAACAATAAAAATCGTCTTATAAAAAATAATTTTCTGTCATTCATGATTACCTTAATATGTCATAAAAATTTCAGATTGATCGGCGTATAGTAACCGACCGAAAAAAAATCGTGAAAATAGACTATTTTTTGGGCCGTCACACTGGAAAGATCAAGATGTCGGATCGCAAAAAATCGCCACTTTTTATCATTTTTATATACTTACAGAAAAATTCTGTTTGAAATTACGAAATTTTCAAGACCCTATGCAAAATGGCAAGGTCTTTTTTATAAGAAATTTACACGTTGAAGTTTTTTTAATATCCTGAATTATTAAATTAATTAATAGGTGAAACTTCAATTAAAAAATTCAAATTTTAAGTACATCACTAAATTATACATACACTGATAGAAAAGACTGGAAGTTTATTTCATAATCTCGTTATCTAAATGTACACTGAAAGAAAATGATTTGGTTGATTTAAGTATTTCACATGATAAACGAATTTAGGAAGGCTTGCAATGTTTTATGGTTAAAGCGATGATAATATAGTTGAATAAATGAGACTTATAAGGTTATTGGAACCAAACGTTAAAATCGTATATACAACGAAACGGCATATATGAAACTATTATCATTGTAATGATTATTACTATAATTATTGTTATAATCAAAATTTATGGTTCATCCTATTATTTTTAATTAACTATTGTTATATTTATTTTATATAATGTATTTTTCAATTATTATAGTTAATAATTAGATTATCGTCGAGCTAATTATATATTTTTTTTAAATTACCGTATTTTTCTCTCAGTGTAATGTACAATTGTGGTATAAAATGAATGTACTTTTGCGGTAAAATAAAAGCAAATTATTAAAATACAAGTACTTTAACTGAAAAATAAAATAAAATAATTGAATTAGCAGTGTCATAAATTAATTTGACATCACACTTACTTGTATATTAAATTTAGCACACGAGTTCAGGCAAAAAAAAATTCGTACTTGTATACATTAAATTTCAAGTGAATTTTTCTTTTTACGTGTAGCTTTCTCGGTGTTCCCGGATTTTTATATGCGTAGTAACTATGTACAGTAAAAATAGTATAAATGTTGCATGTTGCTAAACCCTCAAAACGACATGTCCCTGTTGATTTATCTCACGTGCACGATCGCAATTAAATCGTTCTCCAGTATTTAATGAAACGCTGACGCGCGTAACCACGTGTAAGTGTATTTCAGCCTGATGTTGGTTGAAATTTCAAGTTTCCGCTATATCCCTGTCACAGCGTAATGTGTAAAGGGAAACAAGAATGGGACGGACAAGCTTTTGATTATACTAGCTGTATCGAAAACCGTGACAATTCAACGATTTTCATACCACGAATTTGGCAAATATTTACCAGCTATTACGTCACGCGAATGAGGAGTGAGAAACAATAGTTGCACTGACAGAAAAAAAAGATACATTTATAGTGAAATACAACCTCAGCTATTTAAAAAAAGTTACCTGTACTAATTATTTACAGTGAATACAACAGCTTATAAAAGTTATCGTAACAAAAAGTATATTGTTTTGAAAATTTAGCAATAGAAAACATAGAAAACATAATCACAAGCATAGTATTCTTTGAGAAATTGTTTAACAATTTTTAAATGATCATTGGAACTACAATAACAAAGTTGCACTAACTATAAGAAAATAGCTAAGGTTATATTTCACTATATGTTCACTGTTAAAGTAACTAGGACATTAAATTTTTATAAGTTCCTTTTCTATATGAACTAAAAAAATACCGAAGAAATGATGAAATTGCAAATTTTTTCGAAGTTTGAAAAAAAAATTCACTTTTTTGAAAAAAAAATTCACTTTAAGTTGCAAAACAAGTAATTTAAATCGTACTTTTGTCCAACTTTTTTAGTACAAATAGAAAAGGAACTTATAAAAATTTTTAAAAAATTTGGTTCGACTGTTTCAGATGCATCGCACGACCTCCATCACCGGCACCGATTTACAAGTCCAGACTCCAGGCGCCCCAGAAAAATCGTTACAACTTTGGAAAATTTCAATAATTTTTAATAATAAAAATTGTTTTTTAAAGCTTGAATATAATACTCTATCGTCTCAAAATTTCGTTTACCGCAATCATTTCCTTCCCTTTCAAAAAAATTGCTGAAAAAACGCTTTTTTTTCGGCTTCTAAAGCAGACTACTGCCTTAAGTCAACTATAGAATTAGTTACAGTAACTGTAATCAATTTAACCAATAAATGAGTTAAAATATTTATAAAAATTGTTGCATGGACTAAAAATCTACAGTAATGGCTTAAGGTAAACGCCCCAATAGCCGGCCATCTTAGAGAACAGGAAACTGTAAAGTTATATTTCTTGATGATGACCTTTCTATAATTGTAACCATAACTAATGCAAAGCTTAGCTTTTCTACTTTTCGAAAAGCATCCATTAATTCATGTCAGGGTTATAGTTTTTTGTTAAAGTTAGGAAAAAATTGAGAAAGTCGATGGACTAGTACCCGACCACCGATTTCAGGTAATGTCTAAATACCCGACCAAGCATTACCCTATACGCAACCACCCGCCGATACGAGGCTATGCGATTCGTTGAAACTTCATTTTATTTCTTAAATTACACGCAATGTTTGGGATAATTTATGATAAATAATAACTAATAAAAAGGCTCACCGTGACGTGCAACCGGCATCAACTTGACATAGAGGTTATGTTCGCTGAGTTTGTGTTGGCCGGGAATAGGCCGCGGTTGGATATCGGTACAGCATACTGCGGATGCGCCCCAATAGCCAACCATGGAAATTGACGACTTAGCAGTGGTTTTTTGCAAATTTTAATGGAAGATTTATAAAGTCTATTTATTCACGAATACCACAAGCCACGAATTATTGTGGAAATCGTGAAAATAACAGCGTCATAAGCTTAACAACGTTACGCCAATTCTTAACGAACTGGCTAAAAGATATGCGCCGATCCTCTGAGCGGCGTCTGCAGTGCACAATATCTTTAAAAAACGTCAACAAAAAAATTAATGACTATTTTTATTATTGGCCTATGCAGACTTAAAGAATTGCAAAAATGGTAGAACTAGTTATTTATTTATTTCATATTCATAATTTCTTCATTTTAGTCAATATTTGTGTCAGTGGTTGGAGACTGGTACATGGTTGGGTACCGGGGCGTTTACCTTAATAGTTGCCTTAACTACCGCGATTTCTCTCAGTGTGTTTTTCTCCACGCTCATAAGTGTGAGCGGGAAATATGACCGGTCATTTTACCGTCATTTTATCGTTCAGAACGTTACCTTACCGCTTTTGAAATTATCACATTGATGATAAAATTATGTGGTCTCATAGTGACTTCAAACGTCAGTAAAACGTCAGATGAATTTACGAAAAAATGTTGAAGATGAAGTTTACCAGTTATTTCACACCTGAATTAGTGGATTTTATATATTTTTACGGTAAATTCACCAACAAATGTTCCGGTCAGTTTAGATCTTGACGAGTGATTTTTATCAGTTTTTACGGTAAATTTACGAAAATTTTTTGTTGTTGAAATTCGTTGAAAATAAATTACGACCAAATACGGTATTTTGCGGTTAATTATTCGAGAACAAAAGCACCCGTATATTCAAATCTCTGGGTGCGATGCATCGCACGCTTTCAGCCTTGATTCATTCTCAGTGAAAAGATAAACACGTGCTTCTCCCTTACACACATTTCTAAAAAGCACATTTCGCTTTGCTGCAACCGAGTGTATAGCAATTCAACGGCATATAGAAACACGCTTTACAGAGAAGAACAAAGAAATTGTTTGGTCAATGAGACATTCATTGGTGATCAATGAACATTAGTTAAATTGCAGCTTTCATCTTTGCCGAAACATTTCATTTATATGTCTAACAATATACTAAGCTCGCCCTGCTACATACTGTTTAATTTTAGATTGCACGGTTAAAAATTATGCAAAGTAGAACCGTGCACATTGATTCCTTATTATATTTCACGTTTTATAAACCTAACTCTATGATAAATTATGTTAAATGATTTTGGCTTCCTCACAGGAGGGAACTAAAAAGCGAAAAATAATGAGGAAGCGATAAATTAATTTTAAAAAATGGAGATTATGTGATATTTTATTCGGTAAAAACTAATAAATGGAAATTCAAATTCCTATAAAATTCGAACTCCTCGACCGATCTTCACTGAATTGTATCTTTAGCATCATTGAAAGTTGTTTGTGTAAAAAATTTATACACGTCTGTTTCAAACTAAGATTCAGCTGTATAGCAGAAAATTTGTTCGAATTAAAGTGATAATAGAGACTTTTAAACATTTAAAAAATCGCGTAACATCGTAATGGTCGTGCCGATTTTTATGTAATTCGTAGGTAGAAAATATTCGACAGCATTGTAAATGTCATGAAAATTTGAGCTGTTCCGGTCAAACACACACACACTCTCCTAAACAGCACTTCTTGCTTCGCTGCAACCGAATGTACAGCCCTGATAGATAAACATGCTTTTCTTTTACGCATGCCGGCACCGTGCCGTCACCGAGCCATCATGTACGTCCGCATATGACGGCACGTGACGGTATGTCGTGCTGGCACGCCGTGCCATCACCATGCAGTCACGCCGTACGTTCAAAATTTTTCGATTTGGCATGCCGTGCCGTCACCATGCTGTCACCGTGCAGTCACGCGGGCCGTAAAAAATTTTTCAATATGGCACGCCATGCCGGTCACGGTGTCGTCATGGCGTACCGTCACCGTGACAGCTCGGTGACGGCAAGGCGTGCCATATCGAAAAATTTTGAACGCACGGCGTGACTGCACGGTGACGGCATGGTGATGGCACGGCGTGACTGCACGGTGATGGCATGGTGATGGCACGGCGTGACTGCACGGTGATGGCATGGTGTCAGCACGGTGTGCCATATCGAAAAATTTTGAACGGCGTTTCGACACGCCGTCACCGTGCAGTCACGCTGCTGACATATTAAGGCACGACCTGCAGGCACGGGACCGTCACGGTGACGACATGATATGTCGTTTTAGTTTTATTAACTCTTTGAGATCCGAAACTTCGAATTGAGGAAAAAAGACAGACCACTAGCGTCTCTTTTCATCAAAGGAATACAAAAATGAACATGATAGCTCTCTCAAGTGCAGTCGAATCCTAAATATCTTTGCAGGTTTATAAACACTTTGGCTGCAAACCGCTTGCGAGAAACGCCTTAGCCATTTGCCATCTAGCGGTATTATACGAAATACCGATGCACGATACAAGTGACGGCGCATCACCGTCACCATGCCGTGACGGCACCGTGACGACATGGCGTGCCATACCGAAAAATTTTGAATGCACGGCGTGACTGCATGGTGACGGCATAGTGACGGCACGGTGCCGGCATGTGTCTATCTGGGAATAATGCAACTGCAAATAGTTTTCGCAGAGACGAACAAAGAAATTGCCCTATTCATGAGTAATTCCGGGTAATCGATCTACTGTCGATCACTAGGACAAAATTGTGGATAGAAAAATAGTGTAAATAGCGTATTGTTTTTATGAATTAGATGATAAAAAATAATGTAACAATTCATTCATCGATCGAACTGTACGAGGAGTAGTTATGGACAGGGGTATTAGACTCTCTATAAATAGTTAAACAACAAAATAAATCATGTCGATAACTGGGCCATGCATATGGCCATGACTGGGTACTATCTTGTAATCCAAAATCTTTGTGTAAAACGAAGATTATTATCATATGTATTATCACGAGTATATAAGATAAAGTTTTATCCGTGTGTATTACCGCAAACGTTATATACTTTTAATATAATTCTGAAAGTCTTATGTACTAAATTGTTGTTTCGTTATTATTATACCGGTAAATTTCATTATTATACCGTTTGTCATTTTTATAAGTAAGAAAGTGAGCCTTCTGTGCACAAGGACGGAAATACGGGTGTCGATTACTGGGCAAACCATGACTTTAGTATGTCCATGACTGGGACATTTGCACACCTCAAGTTTTATGTTAGTTTTTTATTACAATAAGATAAGGTAGACCAAAAGTTAAGCGTTCTATTTATTGACAAGAGTATACTGATTCATTATAACCTACAATGACAGTTATTGACGTCTTAATTTGCGAGCTACAATTTATTGAAGTTGAGACTTTTCTTAACGTGTCGATTACTGGGCCAACTATAAATTTAGTATGTCGATGACTGGTACATTTGCACTTCTGAAGGTTTAGAATAAGTTTTCTGTACAATAAGATAAGTTACGAAAATTTTTGAGGTTGTTATTTCTTCATAAGACTATTCTGATTCATTATAACCTAGAATGACAATTTTTTGTAAAGTCTTATTGTGAAAGTTACGTTTTTATAAAGTCGGGCAATTTGGTTAACGTGTCAATCACTGGGACATTTACCTTTTTTTGGAATTGGTAGCCAGAACTACTTTTTTCTTTCCGTGTACCCCACAAAAGTATCCAGAAATAGAAAAATATACATATATAAAAGAAAGAAGATTTGGCAATTACAGGGTTAGAGCTCGAGAAATATATGTAACATTTCTAGATTTTATGTGAAATCTCCGTATGTAATGTGAGAACTTTTTAGCATCGAGTAAAAAGTTTGTTAACTGTGGGATCGGCAATAGAACTTAAAAGTTTTTATCTAGTTAATATAACTGACCTTTTGCTGCATTCAAAGTAAATTGAGTGGGGCTCTACAAATATTTACTTGGGCAGAGATGAATTTTGTTGCAGTAACTGAAAAACGACTTTGATAACAAAACTTTGAATTTAGAGCTTGAAAAAAAAAATCGGCGTATTAAGGGGTTAATTAATCTTGCTCCTCCCACTTAGAGCAGAGAAAAAATTCTTCAACCCGGTTTCGGAAAGTTTGTTCTATCACGGATGAGAATACGAGTTTGCTGAGTAATTTGGTTCATCGGGTTCTTCCGGAATCTCGCGGAGTTAAAAACTCTAGAGCACTTTTCTCAAGCAAACTGCAGCAGCTACGGTTTGATAGACATGATAAAAAATGTATATTTTAGAGCTTTTAACATGGCTATTTCGTTACTTAAGAAATTTTACCACCTGATGAAGGATAACCAAACTGTTATTATTCACGATTTTGACCTAAATCGACTATTCGAACGTCAAAGTTAATTGTAGACTACCTCGAAGTTTCTCTCATAGGTTATTTACTGAAAAGTCAGCAGCGCGTATAAAAATCCAAGGAAAATCAATTTTTGCTGCTTTGTTGTTATTAAGGAATGAAGAAAAAATAATCTTTTTATGCTTCATGGCAAAACCTGCTATTGCTTGGATTCTTAAACTTCTTCGTACTTTTCAGAGATAATCGATAGGCGATAAATTTTTTAAAGTTAAGCAAATGTAGATAAGAATAGTTCGTCTACAAACGTAATGATTTGAGATAAATACGGATAACCAAGTGTCGATTCAAAACAATATTTTCATTAAAAATTATAACTTCACCAACTTAAAAAAAAAAAAAACTGCATTTATGAAGTTGACTAAAAATGTCGTGTAGAATTAATGAAAAGTGTGAACATTGTCGTCAAAACTTTTTCTTGAATGTACAAATATTTATTTTTAATCTTTACTGTGTACATTTTCGATTATTGCAAATTTAATTTTACGCATCATTCAATTTATGACACTTCTGGTAAAATATATTCGACGTACTTGTAACGTAGATTGAATGAGATTTGATGAATTAAAATAATTCAGAAAATATTGTTTTTATATAGAATTCAATCCGGTAAAAAAATCGAAAAGATATGACAATAATTTCAGAACTCTGAGATTTAAAAAACATTTCGTTTCTCTCTACAATGTAAGAAAATACTGAAATCTGACAAATTTAAAACAAAAGTTCAACGATTTTTACGAAAATTTACCGAAATTTCCGGAGAAACATTTCCGTGGAAAGGGAAAAGATCATATCATGAAAATCTGTGATACATATTTCCAAAATAATTAACATTTTTTCAGAACTATTGGAAATTTTCTAGTAAATTTACCGAAAGTTTCAGAATTCTCTGGAAAGTACGAAAATACGGAGAAAGTCTAACAAATTTACGAAAAACCTTCGAATTTTTATCGCAAAGATTTATCAACATAATATTTTTCCTATAAACGTTCAAAAAAGAACCTAATCAATTATATCGATAATTACAGCCTAATTTTTGTTTTTATCAAACCACACAATAGTACTAAATTTAGGACAACCTTCGAAGTTTTATCGCAAAGATTTATCAACATAATATTTTTCCTATAAACGTTCAAAAAAGAATCTATCAATTATATCGATAATTACAGCCTAATTTTTGTTTTTATCAAACCACACAATAGTGCTAAATTTACGGACAACCTTCGAAGTTTTATCGCAAAGATTTATCAACATAATATTTTTCCTATAAACGTTCAAAAAAGAACCTAATCAATTATATCGATAATTACAGCCTAATTTTTGTTTTTATCAAACCACACAATAGTACTAAATTTACGGACAACCTTCGAAGTTTTATCGCAAAGATTTATCAACATAATATTTTTTCTATAAACGTTCAAAAAAGAACCTAATCAATTATATCGATAATTACAGCCTAATTTTTGTTTTTATCAAACCACACAACAGTACTAAATTTACGGACAACCTTCGAAGTTTTATCGCAAAGATTTATCAACATAATATTTTTCCTATAAACGTTCAAAAAAGAATCTAATCAATTATATCGATAATTACAGCCTAATTTTTGTTTTTATCAAACCACACAATAGTACTAAATTTACGGACAACCTTCGAAGTTTTATCGCAAAGATTTATCAACATAATATTTTTCCTATAAACGTTCAAAAAAGAATCTAATCAATTATATCGATAATTACAGCCTAATTTTTGTTTTTATCAAACCACACAATAGTACTAAATTTAGGACAACCTTCGAAGTTTTATCGCAAAGATTTATCAACATAATATTTTGCCTATAAACGTTCAAAAAAGAATCTAATCAATTATATCGATAATTACAGCCTAATTTTTGTTTTTATCAAACCACACAATAGTACTAAATTTACGGACAACCTTCGAAGTTTTATCGCAAAGATTTATCAACATAATATTTTTCCTATAAACGTTCAAAAAAGAATCTAATCAATTATATCGATAATTACAGCCTAATTTTTGTTTTTATCAAACCACACAATAGTACTAAATTTACGGACAACCTTCGAAGTTTTATCGCAAAGATTTATCAACATAATATTTTTCCTATAAACGTTCAAAAAAGAATCTAATCAATTATATCGATAATTACAGCCTAATTTTTGTTTTTATCAAACCACACAATAGTACTAAATTTACGGACAACCTTCGAAGTTTTATCGCAAAGATTTATCAACATAATATTTTTCCTATAAACGTTCAAAAAAGAACCTAATCAATTATATCGATAATTACAGCCTAATTTTTGTTTTTATCAAACCACACAATAGTACTAAATTTACGGACAACCTTCGAATTTTTATCGCAAAGATTTATCAACATAATATTTTTCCTATAAACGTTCAAAAAAGAACCTAATCAATTATATCGATAATTACAGCCTAATTTTTGTTTTTATCAAACCACACAATAGTACTAAATTTAGGACAACCTTCGAAGTTTTATCGCAAAGATTTATCAACATAATATTTTTCCTATAAACGTTCAAAAAAGAACCTAATCAATTATATCGATAATTACAGCCTATTTTTGTTTTTATCAAACCACACAATAGTACTAAATTTAGGACAACCTTCGAAGTTTTATCGCAAAGATTTATCAACACAATATTTTTCCTATAAACGTTCAAAAAAGAATCTAATCAATTATATCGATAATTACAGCCTAATTTTTGTTTTTATCAAACCACACAATAGTACTAAATTTAGGACAACCTTCGAAGTTTTATCGCAAAGATTTATCAACATAATATTTTTCCTATAAACGTTCAAAAAAGAATCTAATCAATTATATCGATAATTACAGCCTAATTTTTGTTTTTATCAAACCACACAATAGTACTAAATTTACGGACAACCTTCGAAGTTTTATCGCAAAGATTTATCAACATAATATTTTTCCTATAAACGTTCAAAAAAGAACCTAATCAATTATATCGATAATTACAGCCTAATTTTTGTTTTTATCAAACCACACAATAGTACTAAATTTACGGACAACCTTCGAAGTTTTATCGCAAAGATTTATCAACATAATATTTTTCCTATAAACGTTCAAAAAAGAACCTAATCGATTATATCGATAATTACAGCCTAATTTTTGTTTTTATCAAACCACACAATAGTACTAAATTTACGGACAACCTTCGAAGTTTTATCGCAAAGATTTATCAACATAATATTTTTCCTATAAACGTTCAAAAAAGAACCTAATCAATTATATCGATAATTACAGCCTAATTTTTGTTTTTATCAAACCACACAATAGTACTAAATTTACGGACAACCTTCGAAGTTTTATCGCAAAGATTTATCAACATAATATTTTTCCTATAAACGTTCAAAAAAGAACCTAATCAATTATATCGATAATTACAGCCTAATTTTTGTTTTTATCAAACCACACAATAGTACTAAATTTACGGACAACCTTCGAAGTTTTATCGCAAAGATTTATCAACATAATATTTTTCCTATAAACGTTCAAAAAAGAATCTAATCAATTATATCGATAATTACAGCCTAATTTTTGTTTTTATCAAACCACACAATAGTACTAAATTTACGGACAACCTTCGAATTTTTATCGCAAAGATTTATCAACATAATATTTTTCCTATAAACGTTCAAAAAAAGAACCTAATCAATTATATCGATAATTACAGCCTAATTTTTGTTTTTATCAAACCACACAATAGTACTAAATTTACGGACAACCTTCGAAGTTTTATCGCAAAGATTTATCAACATAATATTTTTCCTATAAATGTTCAAAAAAGAATCTAATCAATTATATCGATAATTACAGCCTAATTTCTGTTTTTATCAAACCACACAATAGTACTAAATTTACGGACAACCTTCGAAGTTTTATCGCAAAGATTTATCAACATAATATTTTTCCTATAAACGTTCAAAAAAGAATCTAATCAATTATATCGATAATTACAGCCTAATTTTTGTTTTTATCAAACCACACAATAGTACTAAATTTACGGACAACCTTCGAAGTTTTATCGCAAAGATTTATCAACATAATATTTTTCCTATAAACGTTCAAAAAAGAATCTAATCAATTATATCGATAATTACAGCCTAATTTTTGTTTTTATCAAACCACACAATAGTACTAAATTTAGGACAACCTTCGAAGTTTTATCGCAAAGATTTATCAACATAATATTTTTCCTATAAACGTTCAAAAAAGAACCTAATCAATAATATCGATTATTTTTCCCATCCAAATTTCGACCAATGGAATTGCACCATTCGACGTCACGTGGGGCAAGCTACACGGTATTATACTGATAATTTTTTGATAATTTTGCGTGTTGGTAATATATATAAAACAAAAAATCATTTAGCCGCGTCAACCATCTGTCAAACTGACAGATTGAATTTTATTGTGTCAGTCAAAGGATTTTTATTTGATATGAGTAGGTTTGGAGTTGAATCCTTGCAAACTATTGATGAAAAAGTAAAGGGAAATGTCCCGGTTAATACGATTAAATCGAAAACCTCAGTCTGGAATCAATATACAAATGTCTATAACAATTGTGCATTTAACTGCAATACTTTAAACATTAATTAAAAGGTTTTTGTTCTGATTATGAAATTTCCTTGTCAGAACGATAATTTTTGTCTCATGGTGCAATTCCATTTGTCGCAATTTGAATAGAAAAAATAATCCCCCGAATACCACTCGAGCTTCGAAATTAATCTGATATTTTCCTCCAGGTTCCCTGCAAACAAATAAACTCGTCAAGTTTTCCAGAAAAATCACTCGCGGTACGCGCTCGTGATTTTTTAACCTGGAAAACTTGACTCGTTCATGTGTTTGCAACGAACCTGTCAGGAAATATCCGATAATTTCAAAGCTCTTGTGATATTACAAGTGATAATTACAGCCTAATTTTTGTTTTTATCAAACCACACAATAGTACTAAATTTACGGACAACCTTGGAAGTTTTATCGCAAAGATTTATCAACATAATATTTTTCCTATAAACTTTCAAAAAAGAACCTAATCAATTATATCGATAATTACAGCCTAATTTTATCAAACCACACAATATTACTTACAATGCTGAGCAAGTGGCACGTGGCCATAGTCCTGAGCGTGAAATCCAACGAAGAATATATTATTTTCGATTCCGAACCAAAACCAAAATTGATTCGTAATATCGTGTCGAGAACAAAAAAAAATACCAAAACACTGCAACAATCTCACTAAATCACACACTTGAAAATAAAACAAAATATCGACACTCAACTATATATTTTCGTCACGAAAATCCCTCAAGCATGTCACATGTGGAAAGTCCAAATCACTTAAATCCCAGTCGTTTTATTTTTATTTTTATTTTTTTACCCTTGCGGTACTTTTGTGGACGAATTTCGATAGGATTAAATCACTTTGTCAGAAGTCACACTGTCAACGCGAGTCAATTGTTTTTCATGGTGCGCAAAACGTGCCCGTTGGATGACAGACCGACAAAAGCGAGGCGAAGTAATCGAATTTTCGCTGCGAATACGTACTCGAAGTTATTCGCGGTAAGCCCGATGTACCTTGCACGTGTTTTCGCGGTTCCGTAAAGCCTGAAAGTGAAATACGTTCCCCAGTCACAATGTAATACAAACTCACAATCGAGTCGATCAAATAAAACGATAAAAACTAACGAATCCAAATTACCGCACAGATAATAATGCTTCAACTCTACATTTATACATGAATTCAATTTGGTGATAATATGTGACAAAACGTAAAATCACCTTGATTTTCACCTCGTCATATCAAGTTTCAAATATATCCAAGAATCTCGCTGAAAAACTTGGAGACAAAAACAATAATTGTTCGGAGAAATATTGTCGTATTTATTAAAATAACATTTTTTTTCCCTCAATGGAATCTCCGCCACATAATGTCACGAAATCACTGCTAATTATGTTTTAATTATAAGGTTTGAAATATTCCATTTATTTATAATTGATCTACGATCAACTGTAAGGAACGAATATTTTTTTAACTAAAAAAATCAATTGTTTTTCGTTTTTAATTAATCAGTTGTATTTTTTTTTTTTTTGTTCGTTTTAATTCGCAGCCACGAATGTACGAGACCTCGTGGTCGTCGGTATTGACGCGATCCACAGCTTTATATTCAGCGCGCCGATGTTGACGGGCCGGAGTGCGCCGCACGAGTGCCAGGCTTTTTGCTAGAGAACAGACCGCCTGACGTTCTCGGCTGTCGTAATGCGCCGGCGATGCCGCAGACGCCACAGCACCGGCCCAACACGCTTCTTCACAGCGCAGGGGTTGAGGGAGGTCTGCGTGGGAGTGAGGATTCCCTCTAGATAGGCATATCGCACGGAATAATTCATCAACAAAATAAAAATAAACATATTCTTTCCGATTTTTTAACCGTATTGGATTCTATATAAAAAAAATATTTTCTGAATAACTTTTGTTATTGGATTTGGTGTTTTCTCCATGAACTCAACGAAGTTAGATTTATTTGCATTGTTTTAATCTGTAATGCGCCGGCTGGGGATCGAAGGAAGTGTCTGATGATTTTTTTATTAATAATAATTTTTTAAAACACTGTTTATGAAAATACCACAACCGTTTTTATTTTAACGAAGGGATTCACAAAATACACAAGAAACTAGTTGCCATCATTTTTTTAAAAGTATAATGGAAAATGTTAGAACGTCGAAATCGAAATGTATAATTGGCGACTGTTAAATTCAGAAAATATAAGAACAATATTTTCTGAATAACTTTTGTTACGTCATGGATTTGGTGTTTTCTCCATGAACGCAACGAAGATAGATTTATTTGTCTCGTTTTAAGTCGGAATGCGCCGGCTAGGGATCGAAGCAGGTGTCTGATGATTTTTTTATTAATAATAATTTTTTAAAACACTGTTTATGAAAATACCACAACCGTTTTTATTTTAACGAAGGGATTCACAAAATACACAAGAAACTAGTTGCTATCATTTTTTTAAAGTATAATTTAAAATGTTAGAACGCCGAAATCGAAATGTATAATTGGCGACTGTTAAATTCAGAAAATACAAGAACAATATTTCCTGAATATCTTTTGTTTTGTCATGGATTTGGTGTTTTCTCCATGAACGCAACGAAGTTAGATTTATTTGCCTCGTTTTAAGCCGAAATGCGCCGGCTAGGGATCGAAGCAGGTGTCTGATGATTTTTTTATTAATAATAATTTTTTAAAACACTGTTTATGAAAATACCACAACCGTTTTTATTTTAACGAAGGGATTCACAAAATACACAAGAAACTAGTTGCTATCATTTTTTTAAAAGTATAATGGAAAATGTTAGAACGCCGAAATCGAAATGTATAATTGGCGACTGTTAAATTCAGAAAATATAAGAACAATATTTTCTGAATAACTTTTGTTACGTCATGGATTTGGTGTTTTCTCCATGAACGCAACGAAGTTAGATTTATTTGCCTCGTTTTAAGCCGGAATGCGCCGGCTAGGGATCGAAGCAGGTGTCTGATGATTTTTTTATTAATAATAATTTTTTAAAACACTGTTTATGAAAATACCACAAACGTTTTTATTTTAACGAAGGGATTCACAAAATATACAAGAAACTAGTTGCTATCATTTTTTTAAAAGTATAATGGAAAATGTTGGAATGCCGAAATCGAAATGTATAATTGGCGACTGTTAAATTCAGAAAATATAAGAACAATATTTTCTGAATAACTTTTGTTACGTCATGGATTTGGTGTTTTCTCCATGAACGCAACGAAGTTAGATTTATTTACCTCGTTTTAAGCCGGAATGCGCCGGCTAGGGATCGAAGCAGATGTCTGATGATTTTTTTATTAATAATAATTTCTTAAAACACTGTTTATGAAAATACCACAACCGTTTTTATTTCAACGAAGGGATTCACAAAATACACAAGAAACTAGTTGCTATCATTTTTTAAAAGTATAATGGAGAATGTTAGAACGCCGAAATCGAAATGTATAATTGGCGACTGTTAAATTCAGAAAATATAAGAACAATATTTTCTGAATATCTTTTGTTACGTCATGGATTTGGTGTTTTCTCCATGAACGCAACGAAGTTAGATTTATTTGCCTCGTTTTAAGCCGGAATGCGCCGGCTAGGGATCGAAGCAGGTGTCTGATGATTTTTTTATTAATAATAATTTTTTAAAACACTGTTTATGAAAATACCACAACCGTTTTTATTTTAACGAAGGGATTCACAAAATACACAAGAAACTAGTTGCTATCATTTTTTTAAAAGTATAATGGAAAATGTTAGAACGCCGAAATCGAAATGTATAATTGGCGACTGTTAAATTCAGAAAATATAAGAACAATATTTTCTGAATAACTTTTGTTACGTCATGGATTTGGTGTTTTCTCCATGAACGCAACGAAGTTAGATTTATTTGCCTTGTTTTAAGCCGAAATGCGCCGACTAGGGATCGAAGCAGGTGTCTGATGATTTTTTTATTAATAATAATTTTTTAAAACACTGTTTATGAAAATATCACAACCGTTTTTATTTCAACGAAGGGATTCACAAAATACACAAGAAACTAGTTGCTATCATTTTTATAAAAATATAATGGAAAATGTTAGAACGTCGAAATCGAAATCTATAATTGGCGACTGTTAAGGAGGTTGGAGCGCTCCACACTAGTCAAATCAGTGCTAAATTTTTAAAAGCGTTTCTACAATTTCAGGTGGTTTAATAATCTGTTCCAAGGTGTTAATCACATAGCAGCATTAGTTCTTGATATTCAAATACATTCACAGATGTCATATGAACAGTAAATCGATCAATATTTCCAAATTTCCGATGTCATGTTTTTTCATCCAGTTTTGTAAAAGGGTAAACCGTAATATCAGTCCGATTATTACGAAACATAGCTCATTTTGATCAGTGGAAGATCCTTAATCGATTGACCGTCCGGATTTTCTATAGTATCAGGCGTTCAAAAGTTACAGCCATTTGTATACTTGATGTTAGGTTATGATAGGATAAACAAACGGTTGTATCTTTTGAACTACTAATACGATTTTAAAAAATAAACGGCCAATCGATAGAATATCTTTTAGTAAACAAAATGAGCTATTGGTCGTCATAATCGGACTGATATTACGGTTTACCCTTTTAAAAAACTGGATGAAAAAACATAACATCGGAAATTTGCAGATATTGATCGATTTACTGTTGATATCACAGCTGTGAATGTATTTGAATATCAAGAGCTAATTCTGCTATGTGATTAACACCTTGGAACAGATTATTAAACCATCTGAAATTGTAGAAACCCTTTTAAAAATTTAGCACTGATTTGACTAGTGTGGAGCGCTCCAACCTCCTTAAATTCGAGGGCCGACCGTCGGGTCCGGCCCCCGGAGTAGAACTAACTATGTAAAAAAATTAAAAGTAGTGCTGAAGGCAAAGCGCAATAACATAAAAAAATTAAAAGTAGTGCTGAAGGCAAAGCGCAATAACATAGACATTTGAAGATGCAAGACATCGCGCATCTCGTAGGTGTATGACGCCCTGCTAATTTCCGTGGGAATGCTGATGAAACCAAAAATCCAGTAGCGAGAAGTGCTACTGGATTTTAGAAGTGCCTATATTTATCGACCAATTTCGGTAAAAAAATCAAAAATCGGTAAAAAAAGCATCCCCTTAAGTGGATTTCGAATGAAAGGTTATAAAGTAACGAAGACATAAATAATAGTTGGACATCATCTGAGCATCTGAGTGATCTGAATAACCAAGTCCTGTATGAATAATTCAAGATAACAGTCGAATGTAACGAAATTAAGGTGATCGGTTATTGTCTACGATCGCGATTCCGTAATTCTCTCCTAGTTATTCATAAAAAGTATTACCAACCTATCCCGAGACTGGATGCCTCATTTTGTGCTATTTGATATTCTGAAGCTCCGTGGAAATAAAAAATGAAGTACAAGCAGTCGGTATTCGCTCAATGTATGCAGTAGTGAACATTTTATGAAGAGCATAATAAAAACCTGCACATTTTTTTTTGCTTTTTACAAAACTGCATCTATGAGAAAATACACACATATACATACATAAGGATACACTTTTAACCCACCCTTTTCTATGTTTTAGAGCAATTTAAGTATACTGACATAAAAATCTCGAAAACTTTTTTTTACATGAAAACAGAGCTATCTCTATGAGTATGCAAAATTATCATATGGGATCTAATGCAGGGGTTTTTATTAACAAATGTGTAGTTGGAGCGGAAATGCATGCTTCGGTACATACAAACCGGTAAGAGATACTTTTTGCCTTTCCACAATATTTCTCAATTCGTAATTTCCGTAATCCACTGCAGAGACAATCTCGCATGGAAAAAATTGAATGTAAATAACATACAACACGAATTCCCGATAATCATGGAAAATCGCTAGTCCAATTTTTTTACTTTTAAAAAATAGGAATTTATCATTAAATTTGTCATAATTATTATTTCTTAATGCTTACACAAAAATGTTTAAACTTTTGGATAATTATGATGAAAATTAAATTTCACTAAAAAATCATCAATAATTGTGATAAAAAATTGAAGGGCACACTCCGCCATTCGTTTTTTAATGTCTTGAGTATGTGAAAAACGATGACCAGCGTTTTTTTCTCATTGATGTTCGAAAATTGAATAAATTTACTGTTACTGCAGTAACAGTAAATTTTTTTTCCACCATATTTTTCATCAACCCCAAAAAAAAACTTCATAATTCCTTAATCAATCTAAACATTCTTTCGCATCCATTTTCTTCATATTTTTACAAACTGTCAGTTTGTAGAAATTTGTTAGGCACTGATAACAAAATTGCAAAAACCCTATGAAAGTCCTCTATTTATTTTTTAATGTACTCACTATATTATTTTGAAATTCATTTAAATTATATTAAAAATTGTTCACTGCGTGTTTATAAAAAAACGTAGATTTCTTTAAAAAACTACAGATGAATAAATATTGCGACAACAATACCACAAATATTTACGCAGTCGCATCGGTCATAATTGTATCTATTTTCATGGTACTTGTACAAATTGCTAGTGGCATTCACCAAAAAAGTGTCGAAATCCAGAGAAACATTATCCATAGTAGATATTGCCAAAGTCATGGCTGATGTTGATGAGAAAATATTAAGGGGATGCTGAAGTAGATTTTTTTGCCGACTTTGGTCGGTAAGTTTTCCGATCAGGACACAGGTGGCGCCGACGTAGTCTGTTTACTTTTGGCAAAAGATACTGAATTTCCCGAAAAGCAATATGGCCGCACACGATATGTCAGCTGACCTTTTCCGTAAGATTTAATTGTTTCTGGAAATTAGATATGTAAAATCAGACCGGACGTCAATTCTGTGATGATTTCTGAATATTCGAAAACCATCAGAATGTCAAATACACAAGCCAAATCCATGTATAGTATATACTACGGTCGCGTTGCAAAGGCTCGGAGCTTTTGCCAAAAGAAAACAGACTACATCAGCGCCACTTGTGTTCTAATCGGGAAACTTCATTCGCGCTCTTCTTGACCCACTCTGATCGCGGACAGACTACGTGAACGTAGTCTGGGTTTTGCGTGGATTCCTTTTGTGTAATTGACTTTTCGACGCCCGTGGAATATTCAGAGAACGTTAAAGAATGGACGTACATTCGAGGTTAACATATGTGAGTTCCAAAATCTTTTATATCTTACCAAACAGGTGATGTTGTCAAACCCTGGCGGCCATTTTGATTTCGGGAGGGCTAGTAATATACGATTTTTTTCTTTATTGTAGGTTTTCACTCAATATTCGAATGTACACGGGAAAAAAAGATTAGTTGCCATAACCAAGAAATGAGTGGACACAACCAATCGATTATTCTATTTATCTTACAACTCAAATGGTAATACTAACGATTCGAATGGTAATACCGACAATTCGAATGATAATACCGACAATTCGAATGATAATACCGACAATTCGAATGATAATACCGACAATTCGAATGATAATACCGACGATTCGAGTGGTAGTCCCAACGATTGGATTAGTTAACCTAACTTAACGTGATGTGTTAGTGCTCGGTCGGTAACAAAAACTGTAAAGCGTTGTTCTTGGTCACAATTGATGTTTCAGGCAAAATACGAGAAGTACTGACTGCATCTTGGCACTATGCAGTCAGTACTTCTCGACTTTTATTCGAAAAATCAACTGTGGCGAAGAATAACCCTTCGGGAAGATTCAGCTATCTCACTCGTACTTACGGCGATCTGAGAGAGACAGACGATATGTAACACATCACCTTAATCTCGCGAGAACTAATCGTGAATAGTTGAGGTTACTATTCGATATGGTTGAGGCAACTAATTTTTTAGACATCGTGTACAGCAAATCGAAAGCGTAGTTGCCACAACCAAACATTTGTTTCCGTGTACGTCCACTCGTTTACGTTGATATTACAATCGTGTATAATTTGAAGCATGTGCGTAGCATATTAACGAAGAATAACCACAACTACGAAAAAGCTTGTTTTTACCGATCAAAGTCGGTAATAAAAACGGCAATACGTCAGTTCTACAGAACCCATCTCTACACAGACCCATCTGTACACGAGCATCTGTACACCATTTTTTTTTACACGCGTTTAATTGAGCACACCGAAATTGTACACAACACGAACTTGACAAAGCGGAATTTAAAACGGATAACCTTGTCACGACGAAACCTTGCGGAAATTTAGTTCGACACGGAAAAATTGATCACGTCAGTAATCGTTATGACAAAACTTTGCACAGCATACTCTGGGCACCATCAATCTGCTCACAGCACTAGTTCGACACAACAAATTTCTTCGTAACACAAGATCGAAATGGTAAATCTCGACACGGCACCATTTTGTAACGACAAATCTCTACACAACGCGAGTACGGCTCGGTAAAGTTTGCCACGACGAACCTTCGACACGACACAAGTTGTACACGACGATGTTCTACACAGACCCATCTCTACACAGACCCATCTCTACACAGACCCATCTCTACACAGACCCATCTCTACACAGACCCATCTCTACACAGACCCGTCTCTACACAGACCCATCTCGACACCGACGCTAATCTTCCGATTTAAATCGGATAATATATTTACCGACTGGCAATTTTGCGTTGAGCCGGCAAAATAGGCTCAACGCAAAATTGCCAGTCAGTAAATATATTATCCGACGTATTGCCATAAAAACTACTCCAGCATCCCCTTAAACAGCTCTTAAATTTGGTCTGTAGCTTGAGATGAGTAGTGGGCACGTGCCACTGTCGATGAAGCGTAACGCGTGGTCGAGATATTTAGAGGGAAGTGGTTAGTGGTGGTGAGTACTGGGAATGATGGGGTGTGCAAGGGCTACGAGAATAGGAAACGAGAGCCGCTCTATATAGTAACGAGGAAAGGGAAAGGAAAAGGAGAAACAGAAAAATAAAAAAGAGAGAGAGAGAGAGAAAGAAGGAAGGCCTAGCGAGGATTCCGGAAGAGAAAAGTCGACGAGAGTATACGCTGCTCTCTTTTGCTTCTTCTTTTCCACCTCTCTCATAGCCAACGACTATTTTTCTTCGTTTCTCGGATCAATGCGCCCCACTTCGCTGCCTTGTGCTCCACAAGCCCACAGCCTAACGATCTGTAAATATTCGACGTTTTTTCCCGAGCCTTAGAGCCATAGCGATATTTATAAAAGTATATCGAGAGGGGTATGAAGGTATAGAGAATGTGGCAAGGGGGATGACGTCGATAGGAGAGTAAAATATGACGTGTGGAGAGGAGCAAAAAAAGCATGCAGCACGGAGTGGGAAAACCACGAGAAATGTTGTGGCTATCGGCGAGACTGACCTCGGACTATTCGTTCGCTTGCGTCGGTTCACGCATGCGTGCATACGGCATGCACGTGGTCACTGCAGTTTACATTGATACTTTTATAATAAAGTAGATATAGGAGAGATGGGGGCAAAACGGGCACCTCCATTAAAAATCGGGACTGCGGGCAAAACGGACACTGTCTCAACTTTCATAAAAACGGTTTGTCTCAGTTTTTTACGTTCCTTACACCCAGAAAAAAAGATTCAGTAATATTAACTAAAATGATCTATTCAATATTTAATTATTTCAATCAACGGAAATTTACTGTCTCTGGAACAACTGTGCATTTCATTCAATTTTTCAGTTTTTTTATTTCCAACATATTTATTTATTTGAATCAACTTTCATTGTGCAGCGGATACTGAAAAAATATTTTATTTATTGCTACTAACAACTTTTTTAAGCCGAAAAAAAGATCTAGTTAAAACGACTAAATAAATGTTTTGAATATTTTTTATTAAATTAAATAATCAAAAACTAAACTTAACTCTAATACACGTTTTTGTTCATCCAAAGGAAAGTAGAATCGACTAAATGTGTATGCGGAATGCATTTTTGTTGATAGACTACGAATGTCTCAAAATGCAACATTTATTGATCCGATTTAATTCTTGTCGTGTATTGTCGTATATAAAAATTATATATTCTTCAAATCGACAGCAGTGGACGCGCGATCGGTGTGTAGCTTCGAAATCAGAATCGTTCGTGGATGATGTCATATACATTTGGGGAAATACGAACAGATTAGTCCCAGTTATCACAAGATGGAAGCGCTACGTGTGACGTCCATATAGAATAATAGTGATATGTTCTAAATGATTGCATTTGGCAAGTGTTGAAGCTTGTCGCACATTATGGTTGATATTTTTATGCAATAGATAGAATGATGAAGGAGTATCTGAATGAAATTTTACTTTATATTGGGATGATAGTTGCATTCTACGAAAACAGTTTTTTTAGACTGACAATGTCGCACTAGCAAGAGCAATACACTCGTCCCATGCAGAAATTTCGGCAAGGATCCAGCTGGATCCTGCCTGGTATTCCCATATTCCAATCGGATTCCAGTCGATCATCGGATCGGATTCCAAACATGGGATGTAACGCGCGGAAACTGGATTCCGATCGGGATATCGAACTAGGCCTGAGTAAAATTTCAGCTACGGGGAATATCAGGCCCTAGCGTGGTAGCCGGATTTAAATCTAAGGTCTCTGCCTGGCAATCTTATACGGGCCTTGCAGGAAAGTAACGCAGCGCATGATCAGGGCCAGATTAAGTTTTCCAGATAAGGACCGGATAGAGGCTGCCCTACTAAGCCCCTACTTATAAGAACTCCAAATAAATTACAAAATAATTATCTGCGCTCATCGAATTCGATTTATTTTGCACTTTCTATTAGATATTCGAGCTTATTTAGTTTTCAGTACATAATAATTGCTGAAAAAAACACATATAAATTTATTTGTCGTTGATGGGAATCGAACCTTGATCCTCTGGGTGACAGTTCTGCGCCTTAGCCCACTCGGCCATTAACATCTTAGAAAGTTTATATATTTATTGTCTATTTGAAATACTTAAATATACTTAAAATGAAAACACGTCAAGACTGTACATCCATTTATTCTGACTACGACCGAAATATTCAATATTCAAACATGATAGGGCGTTCACCCATTCAGATACTGGCGTTTGACGGTCAGTACCTGGATAGATTTCAAAGTAATTCTAGCGGTACAGTCCCGTAAAACGTCAGTTTCAGCGAAAATTTCGAATACTTCTCGATGGGATAAAGATGTGAAAAAATTCAGCACACGCAAGGTGTTGAAAAGATTGATTTTGCATAACAATAATTTTTAAATGTTTTTAACGAATGCTGTATCTAGCCCTTACACGAACCTGATAATGTAAATTTACGGCATATTTAAAAAAACCATGCCATACGTAGACCGTATGCGGATCTGACCAGGGAAAGTAAAGGTAAATTGGACAAAATCTTGGTCCAAATGCCACAGGAAGACCTTATGCGAAACGGATAAGGTCGATGAATGGCATATCTATATGAGGTTACCGTATGTAAAGCCTGACATGGGCCTGATCCGGTGGAAAGACGGCATTTTTAAGGTAGAATGCCATATCTCGGCCTTACATGGACCTGATCAGGTGAACTTACGACGACCCCTAAATAAGGTTACCATATCTAGCCTGACATCAGCCTGATCCGGTGGAAAGACGGCATTATTAAGTACGAATACCATATCTCAGCCTTACAGGGACCTGAGCAGGTGAATTTACGGATGCCCCATTAAGGTTACCGTACCTAAAACTGATCTAAACCTCGTGTGACAGCAGGCATGCCTGATGAAATTTCTACTCGGGGGGTCCGATCCGACGGCTGACTGCATTCCAGCCGTTAGATGGGCATACTAGGCTGGATCCACCTGGATCCTTGTCGGAAGATGGGAATACCAAGCTGATTCCAGCTAGAACTCTGTCGAAATTTCTGCATGGGCAGCGACGAGAACGCGTCTGGGGACACATGAACCGCACATGTTGTTACAATCACGTGGGTTAAGGAAAAGTTTTTCGTACGTGTATTCTACAACATTTTACTGCATAAAGACGGTCCGGATTCTATTCAGAATCCAAGTAGAACCCCTCTTAGGGTAATCCTAACATATCCCGATGCACGGTAATACAGCTCATCGTTCAGAATTGGGTCCCGATCCGGAATCCATCCCGATTCTGAATAGGACGGCTCTCTTGGGGTAACCCTAGCAAATCCTAATCGATGATAAACTGTCATCGAGTACGTAACCGGAAATCTATTTGGGATCTATTCGGATTCCAAGTTGGATAACCCATTTATGGAAACCCGAGCCAATCCCGACCAGGATCGAGTTTCAAACAGGGATGCCCAGACTGATTTCTACATGGGGTAGTACACATTTTCTTCCCAGAGTTAGAAGATCTTTGACGCTTTCTTCTAGTTATGAAATAGTTGATCGAGGAGTATTGCCCTATCAGCGTTTCATTTTGTCACTCGAAAAAATTATGTACTGTAAGCATATATTTGAGCCCTAGGGTTAGAATATTTTTAACTCCTACGTCTAGGCAAACAACATTTGTTCTACGAACAAAGCTCCATTACTCGGAAAGAAAAGCTTGGTTGAAACAACCAAGTGCTATGGTTATATATGCGCCAGACAATTAATTGGTTAGACCGACCAATTTCTTGGTTAGGCTACCAATTTCTTGGTTAGACTAACCAAGTGACTTGGTAAGCTAACCAAGTGCCTTGGTTAGACCAACCAAGTGACTTGGTTAGACCAACCAAGAAATTGGTCACCTAACAAATTACTTGGTTGGTCTAACCAATTAATTGTCTGGCGCATATATAACCATAGCACTTGGTAGTTCCAACCAAGCCTTTTTTTGCGTGTAGGGTCGCATTTTCTGACTCTCGAAATAATATATTACTAGTGAACATTTGTCTACTAGCGTTAGAAGTTCTTTAACTCCTACGTCTAGGCGGACCGAATTTGTTCAATAAATCGGGCTCTATTAGCATCGCAATTTCTCACTAGCAATTGTCATCTAGAACCAGAATTTCTTTTGTCCCTTGTACTAGTAGACATTTAAATTTTCTTATTACTCTAATAGTAGATGATCAAGGAATAGAATTATATTCGAATGTTATTTTGTTGGTAGCATTAAGTAACTCGCAGTACTGCGCATTTGATTCGTGCTATCATCTGACATTTGATTCCTACTACTAGTAACAGACGAACTTTGCTACCATCTAGATAAATTAGTCTGTTAAAGTTTCCTACTTATGTAACTTTAAAAGTTGACTAGCATTGATCGACTAATTGAGATTATTACATGATTGCATTAAATACTGTAGTACTAAGTTCTATTATGAACCTAGAGTAGCTTTCTACAACGAATGCTTTTTTGGACATCGTAAGCCTGAAAATACAAGTTCAAGAGTAGAGCAATAATTTCTTACTGATTGATCCTTCTGTGTTATCTGGGAGTCTAGGAGAATCTTGAAGATATTGTTGGAAAAACAAATAAATATTATATGACCTGGAATCTGCGCTTCAACGTCACGAAATGCGAAACTATTCTCTTCCGTAAGAGTTATAAACTCAATTACAATATTTCTATGGAGCATCGTGATTTTCATATTCAAACTGTGGTGCCAGGAACGAATACAATGGCGATAGTTCCGCACAAAAAAGAAGTAAAATACCTGGGGATTCAGGTGGACCAGCTATAATTCGTGGCAATGTACACGTTGACAGACAGCTAATTAAAACTAAACGCACTCTCCAAGCTAATAGTCAAATTTTCTACAACAAGAACCTCACTAGCAAAACGAAAATTATACTATACATGCTCCTAATTAGACCTGTAATAATGTACGCCGCTCCCGTTTGATGGAACTCAAATGTGTCAGTCATGGAAAAGCTTCGCGCCTTCGAAAAAAAATGTATGAGGGTCTGCTTATATAAATATTGCTCACTCCATACAGATTTCAAACATTTCATTTCCAACAAGAAAAATCTATGAGGAAGCGAACATTTCGCGCATTGATAACTTTATTATAAAGCTGACTAGAGATTACATCCCAAGAGTGGCAAATACAATTATTCAATCGCTTAGCCAGCAGGAAGAAAGACTGTCGACCTGGCAAATGAGAACTGGGTACACAACCCCCCAGGTATTTCTTCACTGCGATAGAATCGGCGCCATTCAGAAGGCTGAGAACATCCCCACACTCTATCACTGGAGGAGAAACAAAGCCAATAAAAGGATCTCGTTATCCAACAACGACTTTGCAGCCCGAAAAGAAAGTTTTCGGGGCTCGACGGCGATCCCAAAATGCGATTTCCTGGACTACCATAGGCTCAATTTTAAAAAGTACTGGTGGCTCAACATTAACTGTCCGCACCTCGGAGCATTAGCAGACAGAAAAACGATTTCCGACCAACTGAACCGCACCAGACAACGTCATCGACTATAAGTAAACTAATTGTTATTTTCTATTTTATATACTAGAAAACTTCCGCGCGCTGTGCGCGCGAGTAGAAATCGTGTGTTGGTGCAGCAATCTTATTTAATACATATAATATATATAATCAGAATTCCCAAAAACTAACCCGACTAGAAATCTGGTAGGGCAGCCCTGCCGTCACATATGGGCCTGATCTGGCATGGATAAGTTTGACCTGATAAGGTGTATCTTATTAGGACCGGATCTGGCATAGGAAAGGTTGCCCTGATAAGGTGTACCGTAATAGGACCGGATCTGGCATAGGGAAAGTTGACCTGATAAGGTATTAGATATTCAGGTCCAGATCTGGCATAGATAAGGTAGACCTGATAAGATGTACCTTAATAGGACCGGATCTGGCAAAGGGAAGGTTGACCTGATAAGGTGTATCTTATTCAGGGCCAGATCGGGAAATATTAAGGTAGACCTGATAAGGTGTATCTTATTCAGGGCCAGATCGGGAAAAATTAAGATAGACCTGATAAGGCATTCCATATTCAGGCCCAGATCTGGCATAGATAAGGTAGACCCGATCGAAATATTGGTGGAATTAAAAATATCATTTATAAAATCAAAATATCGCATTCAATATGTTTTTCATTTTAAACCCGTCATTTTGAATTTACAAATTTTAAGTTCAAATTCGTAACTAGCTACATTAAAAACTGAACTATTATTTTAAATAAATAGTAAATTGAACTATTATGGAAATACTGTACGAGATATCCACATAGTCGGTTTGGTGTAGTGGTTAGCGTGCTCGGTTAGGTAGTTAGGTAAATAGGTAGGTCCCGTAGGTCTTAGGTTCAAATCCCGCGTCCATCACTTCTCGAATGAAGTTACGAAAAACCGTATCTGAAGACGAATTGTTTTTTTTTTTTTTGTAATATTAATAGAATATTATTGTTGATATTGCGGCATAATGCCCTAAAATTAATAATTAATTTTTTAATTTAATATAAAGATAAGTATATGTATTTATATCAATGATTATATTTATCAGGCCCTTAGTTTGCAATCTTTATCAGGCCCTTAAATGGTTATTTTTATCAGGTCCTTATGTGGTAAACTTGACCTGGCCCGGATGTGCCAAAGCGTTACATTTCCAATCAGGGCCGTGTAAGGTAGCCAGACAGGGGCCTTGGATTTAGAATCCGGTTACCAGGTCCGGCCCTGATATTCCCCATAACTGAATTTCTAGTCGGGAAGAGATCTAACAAATTTTTCCACTAATTCCAAATCTTATCGAATCGGAAACTCTTTATAGATTTGACTCAAATTGATTACCAATTGTCCTTTAACATTCTTTCAATTATAAATTAGTATTTACCTTGATAACTTCAAATTTGCGAGGTCTGGAGCATTTCCAGACTTCAGAAAAAAATGTAAAGTCCCATCATTATATGGGGCTTTACATTTTTAGTAAAGCAGTACAACCTCTTTGCTCAATGAAATAAATACAGGATTTCCAATTCTGGAAACCTGGCATGGATTTTGCTAAAAGTAACAGTGAACAAAGAGGTCTGATTTACTTGACTGCACAATTTCAATTCTCCCCGATCTCTTCGCTTATCATCTTATTCACGATTGTTCTGTTGATCCGCATGTAGTGACTCCGCGTACGCCTGGTTTTGTTGTTGCCATCGGGACCACGTCGCACTTTGTCGTTCAACATCTTAAGCCTAGTTTAATATTCGTAATTAACACATATTCCGGAAACCCCGAAATATTGTAAAGTCAACCAACTTGGGAATTCAAACCTCGCGCGCCCGATATGCTGTAGAAATTATAAATTAAATTTAAATATAATTCGCGCGCGAAATAAAATCGACTCAATATCGATACTAAATATCGACATTAAGTCAAGGCCCTTTACGAATTAGGCCGACGTGAGCCGAATATATACGAATATTTTCGCGACATAGAGCGTGTGACAATAAATCACACTCTCTTCTCTTCCGGACCGTTCTCGAGACCAGACGTCTAAATATCTGTCGAGACTCAGTGGCAATATCGACGGCGAATTTATTCTTTCAAAAGCCCAGGCCTGGGTATCTTTCGACCTCGTCCGATAATCCATATTTAACAAAGCTGAGTATCTCACATATTTTATAAAATTACGTCAGTCTATATTTCAATCTATATGTATAATATTAAATTTTAAAACAAACCATATAAAAAACATTTGATAATCAAATAAAGGAAGAGTCGAGCAAACAATATATTAAATTTATAATTGTGTTATATCCTTTCTATATGTGTATTTTTATGGGTACGTGTCTTAATTTTGATATGCCGGAAATTGTTATAATTCGAATACCAATTCTAATTATTATCATATCTGTATTGTTTCTTATCTGTGTGATGAAAATTCTCATTTCTTTCAAACTATATATTATATGCATAATATCGAATAAAGTCTAATTATTTTTTTTTTTTACGAAATTAGAGGAAATAAAAAAATAAATAAATATTACAATGCTTGACAAAACTGTCAGAATTGCAACTTTCAAACGTGTTAAACACGAACTCGGTCTCGGTCTCGATCTGATCTCGCGCCAATTTGGACCAATCACAGCGCGAATAACGTGACAACAATGGACCAACTCGCAGTTCGATAAAATCTCGCAACATACTTTTTAGAGAAGGATAAGTTTATACATATAGCGTGTAATGATTCTCTCTGATATTTTATTTTCTTTTACTTTCATTTAATTAGGTTAGACACGATTTGTTAATTTAAAAAAATATATATACTTCGAATGACAAAAAGTAGCGAATTATAATAAGAATTAATAATTTAAATAAAAATATGAATATCAGGGGGATTCGTATTATGAATATTTTAGTGGCAGTTGTAATTCCAAAATATATTTATACTATCAATCAACAAAATTATGCCACATTAATTCCATATAAATTTCACAACATTAAATATTAAATTGTCACTCATATATTCGTTTTCGCTCAAATCACATGTCAATATTTCTTCTCTCTATTAATTAACCACCATTGGTCAAATATATATATATTCATGCACATATCATTCATCGACTATAATTCGTCACATAATATACACACACTTATAACTTTTAAAAATACTCAGCTCTAGTTATTTTTCGAAAAAGTTGTTCGGCCAAAAGTATAATGAGCCGAGAGTCCTAGGAGATGATAGGCGAGATTCGCTTCGTCCGGTGGTCCGCGAGAGAAGAGAGATAATCGTGGTTCGCGAGGAACCACATCGATATTTTCGGTAAATTCCGTATAATTTCTGGTGTCATCGGAACGCGAGTGATCGAGAGCGCGGATCATATCGATAACCGCGCTATCGATGCTCTCGACTCGCTATATGCGCGAATAAGAGCTGAGTTTTAAATAGGTATTTCTTACAAGCGTTAGACTACTGTCCACCTTGTAAATATGTATATAATTCCTAGGGTATTGTTAGTTTTTTATTTCATTAGTTTTAAGGTAGTTCTGTCGGTACGCCGGAGTCATAAATCTCAGAGTCTATATGACATTAAAAAATAATCATACGCATCACTTTGACTGTCTAAATAATAATATAAAAAATAATCGAAAATCCTCCGAAATTGTCGTAATCAAATTAAAACGATTATTTGTAAATAGTTGATATGTTTAGTGCGGATTTGACTTCATTTTTACGATAATTAGGTTAGGAAACGTCATTTGGCCCGGTATCGTGCACTTTGATCCTGGTTCAATTAAACATTATTCCGGAGACTTCACCTTTTTTCATAATGCATCAATTCCTGAATGATTTGCGAATCCGTAGTACTTTTTATTTTTTCTCTATCTTTGATCTAAGTATGTTAATTTCCGATTTGAAGATCAATTTTTCCAGCCCTCCCGTGAGCGCCGTGTAAAAAGATCGATATTCAAGTTTTAATTGTTCATTCAAATACTCGGTAAAAGCCTTCAAGATTTTGGGCAAGTAAAATTGAATAGCTAAATTTCAACATGTCAAAAATTCATGCATATGAGTTTGGATTGGCTTCACGACAAAACTACCTTAAGTACTATCTGGACGAGAGAAAGACAAACAGGTTTTTTTTTAACACGGCTATTCCTTTTTTCCTGTTTTTGCAAGTGTCCCCAGAGCACAATATTGACAACAGACATGATTAACTGCTATCTAGGATAGCTATCGAGGATGCACCTAAAGTGTATCCTCAAGAGCTGCACCGAGCAGCCATGTCGATACTAATCTCACCGTTTGGTTTCTGTTTGTAACTAGCTACATGGATGTAAAATTTTGATCACAATAAACCTTTAAAAAAAAAAAAGTGCGTGGCTTCGATCGTCCCCAGAGTTAAGCAGCATGATTTACGGTTATAACTTGGATGGGTGACCGCTTAGCCGCGCACTGGTTTGCGCGCCAACTGCTGAGCGGGAGGCAGTTTCTGAGCTTCTAAGGCATAGTGAGAAATATCCTAATAGGAAAAAAAACTTTTTTTTTTAAATCAACATTTATGTAACTACCGACCGAAATAAATATTTCTTAGATTTCAATATATTTACTATTCATTAAGTATATTAATTACAAATAAAAAAATTTATTTGAGATGAATGGAAGTCTAGTAGGTCGGCATCCAAATAAGAAATTTTACTTCCGATGCGTAGGTTCTAGTCCCGTTGGCAAGATTTCTTTTCTGGGTGTGCCAATTTTGCCCCCAATATTTATATTTAGCCGAGATGTCTGTTTTGCCTCCCTGCCCGTTTTATTGATATCACTAACTATTTTCCGAAATTTCCAAGTAAGTAATGTCAGAAAATTGTAAAAAGTCGTTCGATAAAATTGAAACGATGCCCATTTTGCCCCCCATTGTCATACTCAGTCGGGATGCCCGTTTTGACCCCTGTCTGTCTTATTGATATCACCAATTATTTTTCGATGTTTTTCAAGTATTAAATGTCGGGAAATTGAAAAAAGTCGTGTTCGAAAAAATTGAAATGATGCCCATTTTGTCCCCCTGCCCGTTTTGCCCCCATCTACCCTACAAATTTCCAAGTAAGAAATGTCAGAAAATTGAAAAAAGTCATTTTCGAAAAAGTTGAAACGATGCCCATTTTGCCCCCCATTGTCATTTTCAGTCGTGATGCCCGTTTTGACCTCTGTCTGTTTTATTGATATCACCAACTATTTTTCGATATTTTTCAAGTATTAAATGTCAGGAAATTGAAAAAAAGTCGTGTTCGAAAAAATTGAAACGATGCCCGTTTTGCCCCCTGACCGTTTTACCCCCATCTCTCCTACACACGTTTTTTGTGCTACGTAAAATTGTGGATTCGTCGCCACAACGGCGGTTTGTTGCACGTGCAATAAGTGATAAACATAATCCCCTCCACGAGTTACGCTCGTTTCAGTATTAATCAATTTCAATGAAAAATTGAAATTGCCATTCACCGGCGAGCGGTGACCGCTGCGGTGCGTGGGAGATGAGACTCCCGACAGTAATAACGGTAAATAATAAACAATGTTGGATGGGAATAGACTTTATTTACCGACAATGTTATTTATAGTTATTATCCATATTATCAAACTTTGTGATTTTTTTGTAACAAAGAATGGACCAAGATATAAAACTTCCTCTATAAATATAAACACTTTCTTTGATACTCTTTTAGATATTTTTCTTAATCAACCGGATTTTATTACTACATTTTCTGTGACGATTTTTTTAGCCGCAAACTTAACATGTATTTTTGAAAATTCTTTATACTTTGGATGTATATATTGCAAATTATATTTTTATCAAGTTTTGAATCATATATTAGCAGGTCCATTCATTTTTTTAGTGTACTAGTTATAAACTTAACGACAATCTGATCTAGGGCTGATTAAGGGGAGGGAGTCAGGTCAAAAAAATTGATTTTGGAAATTCAATATCATCCAAATCCTATTGCATATAAAAATGTCCAACACACTATATTGTTGGTACTCAATGAAATGATTTTTTACTGTCGTCTGACTTGCATATGCTTTTCAATATTATCTTAAGCAAAGTTCTTAGGTTTTCCATTCTGCGCATGATTCAGATCAAACTACTAGGCAGATTGGAATGGTTGATGTCTCATTTTCTTCTTCATGAAAAGATACACTGGCTAAATGGAGCAAATGTTAATAAAAAGTAATATTTTTTAAGTGACATAATTATTAATAAATAAATTTTATGCTACTTTCTAAATCAGTGGTTAATTTTGCTTTCAGAATGAAAAAAAATAGTTTGCTCCATTTAGCCGGTGTATCTTTTCATGAAAAAGAAAATGAGACGTCAAGCATTCCAATCTGCCTAGTAGTTTGATCTGAATCATGCGCAGAATGGAAAACCTAAGAACTTTGCTTAAGATAATATTGAAAAGCATATGCAAGCCAGAAGACAGTAAAAAATCCTTTCATCGAGCACCAATAATATAGTGCATTGGGCATTTTTATATGCAATAGGATTTCGATGATATTGAATTTCTAAAAACAATTTTTTTGACCTGACTCTGTCCCCTTAATCAATTAAGTAAATCAAATCAATTTACTTAATTGATTAATAAGCCTTAGTGAATAATTGTGAAAATACCCATTTGTGAAATTTCCATTAAAATTGACCAAAAGTAGTGGCATACGATGAAAAATGAATGATAATTATATAAACTTTTAAGCGTAATCGCAGGTCTTGCATCTCTTAAAGAAATATTAATGTCATTACAACCTTTAAAAAAATTAATTTCGTCCCATTCAATACAGAAGCTGAAATATACTTTCATTGTGGTTAAAAGTTTATTAAAAAATGTAAATCGTTATCTAGTACTTTTCCTAAGCGTTTTTTTTTCCAAGATTAAAATAATCACACGATAATTAACAACTCTTAAATTTCTGTGACATATGAAATCTAAAAAATAAATAGAAGGTGCTGTTAAGTAGCGGTAATGATATAAAATTTGTAGGCATAAATGTGTGGAGGGAATAAAAATTTAAGATTAATAGGATAAGAGAAAAATATTCGTGGTTCATTTAGAATTCGCTGATTTGTAAGAGATCGAGCGTCAAGGTCGCCGGATTATGCTTGAAATAGCAGACGAAAGGTCGAGCTAAAGTTGTAGGATATATATGTAACAACCCCTCGCCAGAACAGCCTCTAGAAAACGTTACACCATTGCGTTTGTGTAAGCCAGACATAGTATCTATATACGCACTTATACACGTAAAAACATAGCACTCGTTTCAAAGTATACGCGCCGAGGGGTCGTGCGGCCTTGGACTTAATTAATTTTGGTGCTAATCTCACCCTTCGTATTTCAGCATCCTGAAAATTATTCTACTGGAAAATTGTAGAAAACTGTAACGAAAAGAAGGCACACGTTTACTCACGATTTCTCATTCTGGGTTACGAGACCTAACTACATTGATATTCTGCCCCTTCCTGGCGATTGAATCATGCGGAATGATTTTCAATCTAAACAAAAGTCTTGCAGAGTTCCAATACAAAGCATTCTTTGAGTGGTCGATTGTATCGAGGATGCTTAAAAAATTATATACTCTCCATATTTAGGTAATTTTAGTCTAATTCTTTGCAATCTGTGAAATCTCTATATTACTTAGAATCTGTAACTTTATTTCTCTTTTCATTTTAGATTCTATCTGGATTCATTTATTTTTTTATTTTTTTAAATAATTATTTAAAAAAAAAAGCGTAAAAACTATAAAAAGAAAATTCTTCCCACTTTGGCTCTAAGCTAGAAAATTTTGATATTCGAAAGAGTATTTTTCAGATTTTTAAATTATGGCATTCGATATGTCACTTTAAAAAAATATGAAAATAAGAAAAAAAAATCTGGAGCTTTGAGGGTCTAACCAATCCTACAAAAAATTACGAGCCAAATCGGAGAGGTCGAGGGTCAAACCCAGATCGAATCGGGATGGAATGCCCCATATATGCCCAAGTCACGAGTTACATTTGGTCAAAAAAATTATGCATTGGATCTACAGTTCAAAACGTGACATCAACTTTCAAGTAATTTAAAGTAAAACTACCTTCACCATAGAATTCGAGCCTTGGGGTATTACAACAAAAGGTGTAAAAAGGTGTTCAGTGTGTAAAAAGTTATAATGCTTGACATTTTTATTTAAAAGTTCAACGCTGCTTTAATTTTGCATACAGTGCAGAAAACATGGTGTAAAGTTAGACGAGGAGGGTCGTTGTCTCTCCTCTGTGCGTGTCTAGCGCTGTCGTCAAGAGTACGTGTCAAGGGACATGAATAGCCGGTTTGGTAAAGGGTGTGCGAAGCCCTTGCGAATCCATCGGGGCTGTATCGTGCGAGGTTCCAGTATAGGATAACGACGTATCCCTCGTGAACGTAACGCGAGAGCGTTTGATTATACGATGCGCCTATAATGGATCAGGCATCATGGTAAAACAGAGACAGAACGACGATAAAAGTTGTAGGTAAAGGGAAAGAGACATGCTCGACTCGAGAAGGCGTATCGTGACATATACACAAGTTCTGAACTCTGATGTTACAATATTAAACATTGCACGCTCACGCAAAAAATGCTTGGTTAGAACACACCGAGAGAAAAGATTTCATTGACGCCAAAGAAATGGGTGGATTGATTTTTTTTTCATTGATTTCAACGAAATATTTCTTTGATTTCAATGAAATAGTGCATTTGAATTTCAAAGATAACATTTCATTGCCTGTAAATAAAGATTTACTTAGTGAGCATATAAAAAAGAAACAATTTTATTGATTTAAAGGGACGTTTTTATTGGTTCAAAGAAACGTTTTCATTGATCTCTCTCTCGCACCTAACCTCACTTTTTTGTTTTCCGGTTCTCCCGAACGAACGGCTTCGAGTTTCGAGGAGCCAGAAGCTTAGCCTATTTCTGCCATACTTCTTTACATGCTCACCAAATTTGACCTTTATCTGCCGCATACTTCAGGAAAAAATAGGTTTTGAAATTTTGAGCTGATAAGAAGAAGGTTTCATTGAATCAGAGACGATTTGTCATTTTACAACAACAACAAAAACCTTTTCAAATTAATCAAAAAATATTCGCAAAATAAAAAAAAAAGAAGATTGTCGAATTTGTTTTGAATGATTTTAAAACATAATGCTAAATTTCTTAAAACAATTTTACATGACTTGTGACTCCGTATAAATCAAGTACACCGAGGGAAAAGATTTCATTGACGCCAAAGAAATGGGTGGATTGATTTTTTTTTCATTGATTTCAACGAAATAGTGCATTTCAGTTTCAAAGAGAACATTTCATTGCCTGTAAATAAAGGTTTACTTAGTGAGCATATAATAAAGAAACAGTTTTATTGTTTTAAAGACACGTTTTCATTGGTTCAAAGAAACGTTTTCATTGATCTCTCACTCGCACCTAACCTCACTTTTTTGTTTTCCGGTTCTCCCGAACGAACGGCTTCGAGTTTCGAGGAGCCAGAAGTTTAGCCTATTTCTGCCGTACTTCCTTACATACTCACAAAATTTGAGCTTTATCTGCCGCGTACTTCGGGAAAAAATAGGTTTCGAAATTTTGAGGTGGTAAGAAGAAGTTTTCATTGAATCAGAGACGATATCTTTGAAATCAATGAAAAAGGTTCATTGGTTTAAAGAAATGTTTCTTCGAATCAATGTCACTGCTTTTCATTGAGTTTGAGATCATTCGAAGAAAAGATAGTATTGAAATTCAAGTTTTTCATTTCATTGGCAAAGATTTCCGTGAATCAATGAAAATTTTTCTCTCGGTGCAACCAATCGTATAGACGCCAGAGGGGGTTCTGTGTGCCAATCGAGGTCCGCGAAATATTTTTGTTGCATACGATAGATTTTGACCTCCTGAACCCGAATATATAAGGTGTTTTGCGGGAAACCCGTTTGTTTAATTATTAATCGCAATTGTTTATTAACAATATAAATTGTTGTTTTTTTCAGCTCGGATATTTTTTTTGTATAGTTTTGTCGATTTTGAGTCGAAAAGGTCCCATACAATTTTACTCTACGATCCATAGATCCGGAGCAATAAATTGTTGAAAGTAGCAATTAGACCAAAATTGCTCTTCTTAACAAATTAGTAGCTCCGAAAATATAGGTCGTAGACAAAAATTGTACAGGACTTTATTTCGCCAACTGTACCGAGGAATATCAAAAAAAATATGCGAATACGAGCAGAACCAAAAATAATGATTAATGAAGAGTCGCGCAACGGTATTTTTCCGCTGATAATATACGCTTGGTCGTTTCGTCCGGCCGGCAAGATAAAATTTCTTACGCGACGGATAATTGTAGTCGGCGGAACAACTTTATGGCATTCCCTAGTTTTCCTTTTGCCAAGTACGAATATGTGAGGTGACAGTTTGCAAAATCGCTCCTTCACTATGTTATAAACAAAAGTTTATAACAATCTAAATTATTTTTTGTTGTTTCCTCTTAGAATATATTTTTTTTCAGGTTCTATGGCCAATTTTGAATCGAAAAGGTCCCATACAATTTTGCTCTACGACCCATACATCCGGAGCAATAAATTTTTTAAAGTTGCAGTTCGACCAATTAGTAAAGGACTTTTATTCCTCAAATTAACAAAGGTATATGGGCAGTCAATCTTTTAACTGTTATAAACAATAGATGGTAAAGAAAACCTGAATTGTAATTGGTGTTTTCATAGATCTGGAACAATCGTTTTTGGAAAATGCGTTTACCTTTTTTTTCGATGAACCTTTCGTCACATTTGTTGAAATGAGTTGAAAAAAACAACAATTTATATTGTTAATAAACAATTGCGATTAATAATTAAACGAACCGGTTTCCCGCAAAACACCTTATATATTCGGGTTCAGGAGGTCAAAATCTATCGTATGCAACAAAAATATTTCGCGGACCTCGATTGGTACACAGAACCGGCTCTGGGGTCTAGACTACAAGCGCTTGGTTATATATACGCTAGCCAATTAATTGGTTGGACGAATCAAGTTATTGGTCAGCGCCACCAAGCGGCATTGTAATATAACCAATAACTTGGTTGGCATAACCAACAATCTGATTGCTCTAACCAAGAAATTGGCTGGCGCGTATTTAACCAAGCGCTTGGTTGTTCTAACCAAGCCTTTTTTCCGTGCTGTTGAGTTCTGCTACATAACAAGGTGGGCCGATCCAATAAGTCCTAGAGTGGCAACTGAAAAAAGTATTCACTTAATTATTCCATTTGTCTGTCTGTTCGTCGGTCTACCTTTTGCAAATGGCTGTGGATCACAGTAAAATAAAATGGTGTCATTTATATGTGTAATGTAGTTTTGGTATCGGGATTCAACCCAGAATCGAGACTTCCTCTGTTACGTCAACTTAATAGTACATTACGTTACAAGGGAGGGAAGTGCAACTTTTCACCGAGGTTATCATTTTTTACTGTTTTATTTAGGTCTGGGCAAAAACTATCTTTGCAGTAGTGCAATGCTTTTCGCTTCTCTAAAGTCCGATAAAAAATTTTGATTATTTCTGCCAATAGAGCGCAAGCAAACTTCAATGTCACATAGTTCCCTGTGTCATACGGTTCCCAAAGCTCCCCTAACCCCACTACACAAATTTCAAGACCTGTATGTAAGACCGTGGTCGGTAATCTTGCTTGAGTTTCTACACAGAGGCTCCCCTATGTATTATTTGTAACATACAACGAATTCAGTAATGCGTCTGATAATTAAGTTCATAACTATACTACCTTAACCTCTTTTGCCCCAATGGTCGACTATCTCATGTGACCGAGAAGAGCAGTCGAGACGTGGACAAACTTCCTCCGCAGCGAACAAACAAATAGTCCTGGGAGATAGGGACTTGTGCACACGTACATAGATACCTACATATAGAGCACGTAAATGTGCAGAAATACGTACAGTATCCAGGTGCAGTTCTTGCTTTTCAGGCAATCGTAGAACAGCTGCTTCTCGCACGTGTAGCATAATAGTGAGCGTCATATCCCAGTGGTATTCTGTATTTTCCGACAAGCTGTGTGCACTCATTCGCCAGTAGGATGTGCGAGCAATTTTATATCTCAAAACAGGCCAAGAGAGTTTGCGACTGGTGATTTCGCGTCGACACGCGTACCACTCTGCAAGCTATTGCTTGCTGCTCCTTTGCCTATCTATACAGACATTGTCCATTGTGCGTAATGCCTGCCGAGCAATCTGCCATGTTACACAGCAGAGAACGATAAAAAGACCCGAGGGGTGGGGAGGTGAAAGAGCAAAAGCAAGAAGCGAGAAATGAGGGTATAAGCACAGAAAACGAGATATATAGCGAGAATAGGGAAGAGACGCCGAGGGACATAGAAGAGGACACCGAAATAGCGGCGTCGCTATTTTATCACCGACGTCGGTAGGGGCCGCGCGCGACGTCGCAATAACTTTATCCCTGAGAAATAGCAGAGGCATGTAAACGGAAGGCGCGTACGACGACGCGATGAAGGAGGGGGAAAGACGAAGTAGTAGGAAGGGCCGGTGGAGTGGGAGAAGTACCATGAGGAACAGAAGACGGGGCGACGACGACGACTCTCGAGCTTCCGCGCTCCCGCGCGAATAACCGAGAAATTTCACTCGAGATTTATCACCGTTCCCCTCGTATTACGTCGGCCAAAGTGGGCCCTCCGCTTGGTTCCACTACTGACGTCCTTCTCCGCACCGCCGACGACTTATAGAAACGAGCATCGGTGTTCTCATCGTCTCAACCTCGCCAACTTGTGAGACGGAGAAAGCACGACCGTTCCTTCTTACCGCGCTCGCGTGTTCTATATCTTCGAGTCTTCTAATCCCCGGAACCACACGCCAGCTCGTGAATCGTGACTTTTTCCACGACTCAACGTTAATCCGTACGCATCTCATCGAGACTACCCGGGATTTGCGTTTGTAAGACTATGAAAAATCGTAAATTTTGTTTTTTTTTTCTTGTCTTTTTGGTGATTTAGACAGTTAGAGTGAATTAATGCTACATGCCTTTCGAGTTTTAGCGGTTTGACGATGTACACGGAAAGAAAAAAGTTGTTCTGGCTACCAATTCCACACCGAGAGAAAAATATAGTACTCATTCCCAGATTCGTATAGTAATCGGAATCCAAAGTCGAAAAATGGCATTTTTTTGGTAGTGTATAACCGATAACTTAGTTCCTGCAACCAGCCCGATGGCACCTCCATCCGTGGTGTGGCGCTAGTAGTCGTCTGAACGATCCGGCCTATTCGGTCGTATATACATGCAATACAATTTAAAAATAATAAAAAGTATTGCAATAGCGCGACGTATTTTGATTTTTTTTTCGTGCGTACAAAGGATTTTGTTAAAGGAGTTTGAGTTGGTAGACGTAAAATAAATAACATATTTTAATACAAGTATAGAAATGTAGATATTTTTATTTTGTACAACAACATATACAATATCGATTCGACTACTTTTTAAGTTATGCAAAACTTGGACGATTCAGACAAAAAAGTTTATTTTTATTTTAAGGGCTATTTTTTCCTCACCGATGAAAAATTAAAAATAATTATATTTTTTTAGGATCGCAGTACAGGATTTTTGTCACTAGATACAAATATCCTGCACTGCGATCCAAAAAGAATATAATTATGTCCAATTTTTTCTACGGTGAGGAAAAGGCTTTGTAATAAAAATAATCTTTTTGGACTGACTCGGTTCACTTAAACCTTAACTTGAATAATCTTAATACTTACAACATGTAAGTGGCTTGAGATGCCGTATCTCTCGGGATTGTAAGAAAATTAAATTTTCCAGGATTCGACTTGTATCCGGATGTACAATCTGGCACGATGCACGTTGGCATTTTCAATAGGGGAGACGCACTGGACGCACTTATCCCGAATAGAAAAGAAATTCTCAGCACGCACTTTTATTATTTTACAGTTTTTCGAACAAATTTACCAAATTTACTTTTTGTTTTGAGGTTACGATGGTTACGATCATTGAATGTTGACGAAACATATCTCTCTATATTATAAAAAGATCTCGCCGCCGCCGTGTCAAGAATCGAGGGACTTAGAATAATTCGGGCTCAGGGCTTGGCGAAAGGGGGGGGCACCCTTCGGGGGGGGGGGGGGGGGGGCACCCTTGGGTGGGGGGCGATTGCGAGCGCGCGAGCCACAATAAAATCCTAGTATATATATATATGCGAAATCGCTCAGAGTACCTGCAGCGCCATACTCCGGAACTATTTCAGTGGCGACATTCCGACGTGAAAGTTAACGTATTAGAATAAGGCTGAGTGTCCCCTGGCTGCCTGCAACTATCATGGCTGCTATCCAATCCAAATGATTCGTTATACCAACCAACCGGTTAGTTGAGGTTATGATCTCAGCTGTTCATTGTTACTATCGATACTCTACCAACGAGGTTATAGTTTCGTCAACCGACCGAGTAGTTGGCGCTATTCTAACTATTTCGATTGTTTGTCGGGACCGATAAATCAGTTTTTACAACTACTTGTGTCTGGTATGCATTCCTAACGCCGAAATTCACATGGCCGAAAATCATAATCACGGAAAAACAAAACACGGCACAGTTTGTTTGCACTTAAGTGCGAATTTATGATCGATCTTGAGATCGCACTTAACATCAATCTTCAGATCGAACTTGCTTGAGGGCTGTTGATCGATCTTAAGTTCGATCTTTAGTTCGATCTCAAGTTCTTGAGATTAAACTGAGTTCGAACTTAATATCGATCTCAAGACCAATCTTAAGAACGAACTTCAAGTCTTAGTCTTACAAAATAAATGAAGGGATGCATAAATCGTGTCACAGGGACGCCGAAGGCGCATTGATTTACGATTTTGTTTTTCCAAGCTAACCGTATTAAATATGTCAGTAAAAAAGATAATTAGATTTTCGGCAAGCGAGAAAATGATTTTTTCGAAAATCTATCATCGACATAAGTCCGAATTGGTAATATGTAGAGATCGAGTTTTAGGGTGAAAGAATGACAAATAGGGTGAAGAATGGCAGTCCCTGCCATTGTCGCGAAAGTTTGTTTATCTCATTCGTGTTCATCGTTTTATATCACATTAACCTTGGTGATTTCGATGATAATAATGCCAAGAAGTTAGTAACGAGATTAAAAGAAAATTGTTGTGAAAAGAATTATAAGTGTATCCTTTTTCCCTCATTTTAAATTAATTTCTTGATTCTACAGAATCCATATGAAATTTTTTTGCAGCAATTTCTTACATTCTAAAACGTATTTATACAAATGGATGTAAAGATGCGAATAATATTGAATATGTTTTCGGTGCTACATTTCACATTACACTCAAGACGAATTCTGTGGGTAATTGTACAAATATATCGTGACTAGAAAAAAAAAATCAAAAAGCCATTAACTACGGTTAAATCTTCAGAGTTTTCAAATTTGTTTCCCTTATTGTGGGTGTGAACTCCAATTTAGGCGAAAGTTCGAATTTGAGTTCAGACCTAAGTTTGATCTTAAATCCGAACTCAAGATCACACTGAATATCGAACTTAAATTCAGAATTAAGTTTGAACTTAAGATTGAGCTTAAGAACCCAATCAGATTCGGCAAAAGTTCAATCTTAAGATTGATCTCAAGATCAATCTTTAGTATTGTATTAAACTACATCTTAAGTTCCAACTCAAGTCAAAACAGCTTACACCGTCTTTTGTTTCGGTGTTGCGAATTTCGGAGATATGAATGCATTCCTTGTGTCTTTCCGTGTAGTATTTAAATGTACACGAAGACATTTTTAAAAGCGATCTCGTGAGTGGGGATTCAATTCATTATGTTTCATTCGGAGTTTTAAGTATTCCTGTAGTTTCGAACGTACGAACCGTGACTTTAAAAAAATAGATTTTTTTACGTTTTTGATTTCAGAATTCATAGATTCATCTGCCAGTCAAAAAACGACATCTCGAATTTTTTTCTGGGTATTGACTTTCAGTCTTTGCTAACATTCTCGAGTCGTCTATTTTATCAATGAAAACTGACATTTCAAATCTTTATATAGAAAAAAAATCGCCGTTTCTCATCTCAGAATTCTTGAAGTCGACTTCTCGTTGAATAATTTAAATAAATCCAGTTTCACGAAAATGACAATTTTTATCATTTTGACAAGATTTCTTTTGTACTTATGAATATTTTCGAATTTAATATTACTTAGAATCTTTGACCTGACGCGGTTTTGTGTCTCCAGCTATTAGAACTCACTTTATTAACGAATAGTTATAATAATTTAAACAATACGTTGAGCCGACTACTTGTCGACGATTTATGAGATAGTACGAAAATACACCGTCTAGACCTTTCCCAAAGGGGTAACTGGGTGACTCAAGGATACAATTTTATCTTACGAGAATTCCAGAAATATATTGAAGCAAAGATATACAGGTGTAATTTACTTAGTACTTACAATTTTCGATGAATAAATTCATCCTAGTTTACAATTCCAATAGAATTCCTTGATCAATTCGAACGGACTCGATCGTTAAGTTTATTTTCTTGGGCGTCCAATTGACCTCGATCGGCCTCGATTGTGTAATTTAATCATTTCATTTTTACTTTCTCATCACATACGGAGTATGGATAAAGAGAAAGTATTGCAATCCAAAAAAAATTCGACTTCCAGATTTTGATGGAAATAGATGTTTTGAGTGTCCTAGATTCCAAAAAACACATTACCTCATTTCTGTCCGTCCGTCTGTCTGTCTGTCTGGCGTCTGTATGTGCCGTCCGGAAACACAATAACTTTTGAAAACATCTATGGACTGAAATGAAATTTTTTGTGTGTCTTCTGCATTCAAATCCTGGTTTTGGTATTGAAATCCAATCCAAAATCTCCACTGCTTCTGATACTTTACCTTAAATACAAAATAAAAAAAAATAAAAATTTTATTTATTTTTGTACCGCAAGTTAATATAAAAGATATTATGCTTCAATGTGATACATACAAATAGTATTACCAGCAAATAAAAAATGAACAACAAGAGATTTAGTATATAGAAGATTTTGTTTTTTCAATCACCCACATAAGACATCTTAAACTGTTGTAAAAAATGTATTGCTTGAAATATGTTACTTTCTTGTGTTATTGTGTTACACATTCACTAAAAAAAAGAACTGCAATGATCTTGAGCAGTTTTCAATGATAACATACTATGAATATTTACACCATATGTTAGATTAAAATTTAAAAAAGAATGTAAAAATACAAGAGAAACACATTTGAGGTTATCATCACTCTTGATGTTAGACTATAAACACTCATGCACTCATCACATCATAGTTTTTTTATTTATTTTATCACTCGTATAGCATTTTATACCAATTCCAAATGCTGCTCATACACACCATAATATGCGAAACGTTGGAAATATCAAATAAAATGTAATTCCGACTGTCAAACTATCGCAATGCCGACGATAATAACATCAAAGGGAAAGAGAGATGTGAAGGCGCGCGCCGGCGCGCGATGTCACGCTCGCTTTCTCGCGCGCGCGAATTTCGAATTTACAAACGCGTTCTTGACAAATTATAGCTAAAAATGGAGATTACAATTAATGTGCGAAATTCACACATTATTAATCACTATAACCCAGTAAATTCACGATAAAAATTTTACACCAGTAACAAATTTTTACTTTTTCATCACATGCAAAGTATGTAAAATAATATTTAAAAAATAGGTCTAATTTTTTTTTTTTTCAAAAATAGACCTAAATTTAAAAAAAGACCTAATTTTTTTTTAAATAAGCCTAAATAAGCTAATTTTTTCAAAAATAAACCCCAGAATTTTTGTGGTCAGTACTTGGATGGGTGACCGCTTCTAACCCGAATAAGTCCCTCGATTCTTGACACGGCGGCGAAGGCGGCGGCGCGATCTTTTTATAATATAGAGAGATATTTATTCATATATAACTACAAAAACGAATATTACGAACTAACTTCACAAACTAATTTCACAAACTAATTTCACAAACTAATTTCACAAACTAACTTCACAAACTAACTTCACGACAGTAACGTGACGCCAGTAACAATCGTGATGAGAAAGTCACGTTTTGCGATCACGCCAGTAGCAAGTTTTTCAATTAACGTGATGCCAAAATAATGATATTGCGCTATCAAGAGAAGAGTCTGTGTGTAGCTACGCGGGTTTCTGTTGTTAATTACTATAACTTGCGTACCGCGGTGACACAAAGGCTTTATGAAAGTTGTTCCTATACACGTAGAAGCTTTTACAATGTATATTATAATCTTTCCGATTTTGCTTTAGTACCATGTTCATTATTCCTATATTAATGTTTCCAACCGAAATTTTACTTATACGTATACGTATGACAGTATTCCCTTTTTATATAGAAAGAATTAGTAAATTTTGTGTACTGTTTTCAATATGATACTGGAATTAATTATTGAAGGATTTTCTATGCGTTCCCTTAAATGTATTTAAGGGAAGGAAGGGGAAATGTATTTAATATGCTTTGCAAGTTAGTGTATAAAAAATGTGAACATTTTTAAAGACGCCATCATATTTTGTAATTTAATTTTGTCCGCCCCCCCCCCTTCCGGATTTTTGTTTATTATTAATTAATTAATCAAACGTCAATTCCGCCGTTAATCAGACGGCAAATGGCATATCAGATTTCGTTGAGTTTTGAATTTTTTTGCAGATTTTTAAATTTGGGGTAGAAAAAATAGAAAATTCTGGCATATAAAATTTTTTTTCGCATATCGGGCAAATTTTTGTATATTCTACAAATATTAAATTTTTGCATATTGCAAAAATTCGTGATAGCGCCCGTGACACCTGCAATTCTGACAAATTTGTCCAATTTTATATACACAATCTTGGACTGTGAAAAATATATAATGTAATTTTCCAGTACGGATGATGGAAGCCCTTTTACCGAAACTGGTATATTCAATTTGATATACACGCGAGATGTAAGATTACAGGAAATTTAATATAAAAGTTTGTAATTTTACCATACTCATGTATTCAATTTAATGGATCAACTGATGAATATAATTCGCGGTAATGTAAATTTGCAAAAATTTTTATAGTGTAGCCTAGCTTATTGCCACCAATAGTCCAGACGCCAGAGGGGGTTCTGTGTGCCATTCGAGGTCCACGAAATATTCTTGATGCAGATGATAGGTTTTGACCTCCTGAACACGAATATATAAGGTGTTTTGCGGAAAACCCGGTCGTTTAGTTATTAATCGCAATTGTTTATTAACAATAGAAATTGTTGTTTTTTTGAACTCGGATATTTTTTTTTGTATAGTCCTGTCAATTCTGAGACGAAAAGGTCCCATACAATTTTGCTCTACAATCCATAGATTTGGAGCAATAAATTGTTGAAAGTTGCAATTAGACCAAAATTGCTCTTCTTAACAAATTAGTAGCTTCGAAAATATAAGTCGTAAAAAAAATGTAAAGGAACAAATTTTGCCCAATGAACCGAGGAATATGAAAAAAGAAATGCGAACACGAGCAGAACAAAAAATAATTATTTATGAAGAGTCGCGAAACGGTATTTTTTCTCTCATAACGACGCTCGATGCGTATGTTATGAGAGAAAAAATACCGTTCGCTCCCGTACCGTACGACGCTCGATGCGTATGTTATGAGAGAAAAAATACCGTTTCGCGACTCTTCATAAATAATTATTTTTTGTTCTGCTCGTGTTCGCATTTATTTTTTCATATTCCTCGGTTCATTGGGCAAAATTAGTTCCTTTACATTTTTTTTGACGACTTATGTTTTCGAAGTTACTAATTTGTTAAGAAGAGCAATTTTGGTCTAATTGCAACTTTCAACAATTTATTGCTCCGAATCTATGGATTGTAGAGCAAAATTGTATGGGACCTTTTCGACTCAGAATTGACAGGACTATACAAAAAAAAATATCCGAGTTCAAAAAAACAACAATTTCTATTGTTAATAAACAATTGCGATTAATAACTAAACGACCGGGTTTTCCGCAAAACACCTTATATATTCGTGTTCAGGAGGTCAAAACCTATCATCTCCTCAAGAATATTTCGCGGACCTCGAATGGCACACAGAACCCCCTCTGGCGTCTGGACTACAACTTTTTAAGAGAGGAGATTTAGGAAAGAAAAATCGCTTTTTTCCCCTCTTCAAAAAAGCAGTGCACCAAGAGAAAAGATTTCATTGACGTCAAAGAAATGGATGGATTGATTTTTTTTCATTGATTTCAACGAATTATTTCTTTGATTTCAATGAAATAGTGGATTTGAATTTCAAAGAGAACGTTTCATTGCCTGTAAATAAAGATTTACTTAGTGAGCATATAACAAAGAAACAATTTCATTGTTTTAAAGAGACGTTTTTACTGGTTCAAAGTAACGATTTCACTGCTCTCTCTCTCGCACCTAACCTCACTTTTTTGTTTTCCGTTTCTCCCGAACGAACGGCTTCCAGTTTCGCGGATTCAGAAGCTTAGCCTATTTCTGCCGTACTTCCTTGCATACTCGCAAAATTTGAGCTTTATCTGCCGCGTACTTCAGGAAAAAATAAGTTTCGAAATTTTGAGCTGGTAAGAAGAAAGTTTCATTGAATCAGAGACGATATCTTTGAAATCAATGAAAAAGGTTCATTGGTTCAAAGAAATGTTTCTTCGCGTCAATGTCACTACTTTTCGTTGAGTTTGAGATCATTCAAAGAAAAGATAGTATTGAAATTCAAGTATTTCATTTCATTGGCAAAGATTTCCGTGAATCAATGACACTTTTTCTCTCGGTGTGGATAAAATATCTCGCATTTTCGATATAAGTATCGTTGTCATTTTATTAGTTCCGTAAATGGCTGTCTTACGAGCGTGAAGTTGATACTCGTCGGCGAACAACTTTAGGCATGTTGTTCATTATGACAGTTGTAAATGATTTTTAAAATCGTGACTTTTTTCGACTCTGTTCGGAATTCACAGGTCCGACTTCCGGTCGGCAAATCCAATCTACATGTTTTTTCTTCAAGATATCGAATTTTGGCCTTTACTATCGTTCTCAAGTCGCATATTGTACCTCAGAAAGTAACGGTTAGTGAAAAATTTAGCTCGTGGGCGCGGTAAAATTGTTTTTTTTTATTGTATTATTTTTTTGTGTCGTACGGGTAGGAAATCCCGGGCTGAATAAATTGAGTAACTATCCGCGATTTTAGCAAGGTCAATATTTTGTTAAAATAGAATTACCCACAGCTGATTTCCGGTGATTATTTGTGTTAGTTTTGGAGAATAAATACCGGTAATATTACATTTGAAAATTTGCATTTGTTGTGGGAGTTATTTATTTTAAAAAAAAACGAGCAAGTGAGTCTGAAATTCTGAGATCTCCGAACCGCCCCTCTACCATAAGCCAAGGCTGTAGCTAACCGGACAACATCCCGCTTCGCTTGATTCCGACATCCTTTTTTCCGGCAGTGTCGCACTATAACCGTGGCTGGCGCTCAAAATATTAAAATAAAATTGCCGAGGAGAAATTTTGTGGCGACATGGTAAGGCTCGTAAAAATTGGCGTTACAATAGAATGTATAAAATCGCTATGAAAATATGGCAACGTTCATCATTTTTGGGCTAAGGTAAACAACAGTTTGTGACGATGTAAAGCAACCCTCTCACTCTGCCCAAGTAAAACCATAGGGTACATGAGGACTAACGAGTGTCGCAGTTTGTGACGCCACCATTTACGAATTACTGTTTCTGGAATGGTGGGGGAAGCCGCCTATGCTAAAGTAGCGTGTCAGGAACTGGGCCAGCATCAGAAACAGGGCCGTTTACCTTATATCTGACGTATTTTTTTCTGTTTCTGATTTCAGTATTCACAGATCCGACTTTTGTTCGGAAAATCCACCCTAAAGAACCTAGATTTTTTTTTTTTTCAAAATATCAAATTTTGGCCTTCACTATCGTTCTCAAGTCGCATATTGTACATCAGAAAGTAACGGTTACATGCCTTTTTACGATGATTTATAAAAACGTGACTTTTTTCCGTTTCTGATTTCGGGATTCAGGAAACTAATAAAATGGCACGAGTTCTTATATCGAAAATGCAAGTTATTTCAGTCAGGATAATCTGTACAAGTCACACAGTACACTAATAAAAATTTGAATATCGAGGTTTGATTGTTAGCGCGCGAAGCGCGCATTCGCTGCTAGTAAATGAAGTATTGGGATTGTCATTTTTTAAAGAATAAATTATTCAAGTTTTATCTTCGAGGTACAGATATTAAAGAATTTTTTTTGTATGCATAAGAACTGTTGTGGACATTCCAAATTTAATTAAAAGTCCTTTCAACGTCAATCTATCACCAATTAAATCGTGATTAACTCTGAGGAATATTTTAGATTATAATTTCTTATATAAGGATATGAAAGCAGAAGTAATTGTTAATAACGTAAGAACACAGACATTATTAGAAGTGTCTACGCCCGCCGACGAGTATATTAGTAGCTAGAGGTCGTTGACCTTCGATGCTCTTTTCCACCTTCTCTTTTTTAACCAGCTGAATTAGTCGTTTGAGCAGCCGATAATTACGACTTGTTTCTATCTAAAGGGAAGGAAGGTCCAGCGTATCAACTCGAACACTTGGATATATGTATTATTCGTCGCTGTGAAAGCTTCCACTGTTGACGTCCACAGTGTGATGCCGTGGTCTTAGCCACTTAGTCAGTAGCTCCACTTGAATTCGCTAATTACCGAGCTCATAGCTGTTGAGAAAGTGAGAGCGAAAGGGAGAGAGAAAGACAAAGAGAGAGAGAGAGAGAGAGAGAGAGTAACTCTCTCGAGAAGTTGCATGAGAATGTCGACAGGTATTTGGGTTTGTATATACTCGAAGGTCGCAGGCTCTGTGGAGTTCATTCTGATTTAGTCATTCACTCGAATGCCTCAGAAGCCTCAAGGCTTTCTACGCGCAGTGGCGTTTGAGGTACGCCTAATATGATATTTCTATGTACCCCATTATGTGATAAGCGTGAACGTGCATGTGTACATTTTTTTTTTTTAGTGTCGCTGCGACAAGTGGTGATTTTCGGGCCCTGGGAACTATGAATAACAATGTTATCAGCGTGAGCTAAAGCTTTTTCCTAGCACTTCTTCTCGAACTCATATACATGGGTAATTTTTATTTTTTAACCGACACTATCGTGGTTCTTATAGTCTCGGGCCGGATTGTAACTTAAGGAGAGGGAGTCAGGTTAAAAAAATTGGGCAGTACTACGATATCCGAGGCCCCAATATTTGACACTGGTTTCCGGTAGTACTTTTCATAAGGAACAAAAAAGTTCATATGAACTATAGTCCTATCTCTTTTAGTTTCCGAGATATGGAATTTTTAAGATTTTAATATAGTGTAAAAAAATGGGTAGTATTACTATTTCCGGGGCGCCAGAATTTGATTTTTATATAAACAAAAAAGGTTTTTTGTTTTTTCTATTATTATTTTGTTTCTTTGAATTCAATGTTTTGTTTTGTTTATTGAATAACTAAAATAAAAATTATTAAAAGAGAGCTTTTTGAATTTTTTTTTTTTATATCGGGGGGGCTTCGCCCCCCGAACCCCCCGAGCAGGGGCTTCGCCCCTGCACCCCACCTGGCGCTTCGCCCCTGCACCCCACCTGGGGCTTCGCCCCTGGACCCCACCAGGGGCTTCGCCCCTGGACCCCACCATGGGCTTCGCCCCTGGACCCCACTCCAAAGTCATTGAAAGGCATCCTCAATAATCACAATCTACCAAATTTAAATCAAATCGTACAGAAAAGTTACACACGAAGATGTCATATATTTTTACCAAATAAAATTTTAAAAAATTCATATCTCGGAAACTAAGGCAGTTAGGACCATAGTCCATATGAACTTTTTTACTCCCCACGAAAAGTACTACCGGAAACCACCGTCAAATCTTGGGGCCTCGGATATCGTATTATCCCCAAAAATTGATTTTGGAAATTCAATATCATCCAAATCCTATTGCATATACAAATGCCCAACGCACTATATTGTTGGTGCTCGATGAAAGGATTTTTTACTGTCGTCTGACTTGCATATGCTTTTCAATATTATCTTAAGCAAAGTTCTTAGGTTTTCCATTCTGCGCATGATTCAGATCAAACTACTAGGCAGGTTGGAATGGTTGACATCTCATTTTCTTCTTAATGAGAAGATACACCGGCTAAATGGAGCAAACTATTTTTTTTTCATTCTGAAAGCAAAGATAATCACTGATTTAGAAAATAGCATAAAATTTAGTTATTAATAAATATATCACTTAAAAACTATCACCTTTTATTAACATTTGCTCCATTTAGCCTAGAACTTTGCTTAAGATAATATTGAAAAGCATATGCAAGTCAGACGACAGTAAAAAATCCTTTCATCGAGTACCAACAATATAGTGCGTTGGGCATTTTATACGCAATAGAATTTGGATGATATTAAATTTCCAAAATCAATTTTTTGACCTGACTCCCTCCCCTTAAGGATATGGTATATAGTATTTTGAAACTGTTTAATTTTTTAAAGATTTTTGAATTTTTTTTTTTTCGATGATGAAAAACAATTTTATTTTTATTTTGTGTGTTTTTATATTATGACAATTTTTGACTGGCGTTGAACAAAACATGTGTCATATAATAGTATCTTGTAATTATCATATATTTGCCTTTACGCTATGATACTACTTTGTTTGTCGCTCGGTACATCTTAGAAGTTTTCATGATTCGCTCTTTCGCGTCTTTTTTGAAAAAAAATTAATTATTTAGAACTTTGTGGAACTTCAAATTATTATTTTCACCTTGAAATAAAAATGGTTACAAGAAGATCACAGTGTGAAAATAATCATAGCCGACGTAAAAATGTCTAACAAAATGAATAAAGATTTTTTTTAAGTTTCATTCATGGGAACATTGACAAAAATCACTTTTTAATGAGTTTTATTCATAAACGCACGCACCTAATAATAATAATTTACCTATGAATTAATTTTTTTTATCTGATTAAAAATTTGTAATTTCTGTTGTTTCTGCGACGTCCTTTCAAATGCTACCGAGGAAAAAAAATTGCAAATGATAAATTAGTTTGAAAAAAATCTCAAAAATCCAGTGCTACGTATAATAGTTCTTCTTCTAAATTTTTTTGTGTTGTAAAAGATTTCGAAAAAAAACAAGGATGCAAAGCAAAACCTTGCACAGGTTCTGCTTTGCATCCTTGTTTTAAATAAATAAATAAATAAATAAGCGTATACTCGAGCTTTGTGAAAATATAATAAGGACGAACGGTCGAGAAACTCCTTCGAATACTCTATCATCTCTATTTTTTTCTATAGAACACGATAAAAACCGGTGTTTTCCGAAATGTCATTGGGAAGCAAGGATATGGCTAGTTTACATGACATAAATCGCTACTGGATACGGCTAGTTTACATGACATAAATCGCTACTCTTCGCAATATAGTATAACGCTCATTTTTATGGCGTTACAATCAGGCTCGTATGTGCCGCCTTTTCCCGCGGGAATTGCCGCCTCTCTCGACACAGAACTTCCCTTGGGTGATTCCACAGAGCGTTAAAATAATTCGCACCCTATCCTAGTATTAATATTAGGGGTTTCTTTTATTTTTTTATGACACTTCGACGCGGAGATGGAGTTGCGGAGCTTTGTTGGGTCGCAGGAATTAATACTTCTACTGCTTAAAGATTTTTGCTTGCCAGGAAGGACCACCACATACCTGATGTACCAGCTTTGGTGGAGCCGATAATCATCTACAAGCTGCGTCAAGACTGAGCATCGACCATTATATAATTTATCGAGCGTGTGTCGTTTTCACCGAACTTATTTATAATCTGATTTCCGGGCTTTGAAGTTTTGTAAGAATCTCTAATATTTTCCTAGGACACTGAAATGTTTGCAGTATTAAATATCATCTATCAGACAGACAAATCGCCGTGTGAAGGCAACATTAATTTCTTTTTTAACTTGGCGTCGAGTCGCTACCGCGACTCTTGATAATGCTGGTCGAGAACGTACCAGGAACTTTTGAATTGTCTGGTACTTGCGTTAACGCGTGAGAATTTCGATCTCACGCTAGGCGACTGAAGTGTCCGGACGTTGCCGAATAAAGTAAGCGGAGCGGTGAAAAAGGGAAGAAAGCCGGCCGATGAATTTCGAAGATCGCGACAAATTATCATTGTTCGTCGTACGGTGCTCGAGGGAGGTGGCTCTTGTCGCGGGGATTGAGCTGGAGCGAGGGATACCCGACAAAGTACGGAAAAAAATTGACGAGCAAGTCCCAGGATGCAAGGTAGGATTCTTCCATCGTACACTGAAAGAAAAAAGTAGTTGGGTGAACCATCTCTAGCATATGCTGTACCGCTGAATAGTTGCAGCAACTAACTCGCTCCGGTAACTAATCGCAGTGCTGTTTTCACCAATACAATAGGTGGCGCAACCAACAGCGAGTTCCTATAACCAACCACAGCGGTTCGTGTAACCAACGAGTAGTTGTCATAACCCACTGAGTAGTTGTCATAACCCACTGAGTAGTGACGCTATTGCAACTCTTTCGAGTGGTTGTCGGAAACCATTTATTGGTTGGTCCAACTACTTTTTTTTCTCCGTGTATTAGCGTCGCGTAATTGTTCGGGAAGCGCTTGTGTTTCGTTTAGCGATTTTTGTTACTGTGGCTAGTGATACCGCACGAGGTTAAAATTCTCTCTTTCTCGTTTGACAGAGCTCAATCAAGATACTTTCTTGAATCGTATATATTGCGTTTACCTTTTGTTAAAATCGCCTTGCCTCGTCTCGAGAATTGACTCGAGGTTCGTCTCATAGTCGATTGTATTGCGTGTCGATTATATTGCTGATGTATACAATATATAAACAAGCTTGCAAAGATCAAAGTTTATTTTTATTTGAAATTGAGGTTTCTGAAAGGACTTGCTCGCATTTGTCGCACTGAGTTCTTCAAAATGTTGAGGATGTGCTTTTTGCACATGATCTCTCACTGCAGTCGTGTTGCTGTTCTTCATTTCGATTATTTTTTGAGCCTTCGATTCTTCGAAGCACATTTTGCAAACAGTTTTTTTCCGAGTTTTGATTCAAATAAAAATCATAATTTTACTTTTTTTTCGCTTTTGAGTGCCGTCTATGTGTTTCTTGTTTCCCTTCATTATCGAATTTCTCAAATAATCTTGTATCGTATCGATACTGTCAAATTCTCGTGATGTCACCCAAGATCTCGACACATTTTACGATGCAATCTGAATATCTCGTATTTCGTGATTGCATTCACACATATCGAGATAGATTGAAGTTCAATTGTTCAATACGAGGTTTATTGACTTCATGCGCCTCGACTTGTCTCGACTTTCTTGAGGGCATCACTAACTGTGGCTGTGTCGGTAGCCCCGCGTAGTTAGAGGAGGGCTGGAATTGGCGGGACAGAATTTTTACAGACCGCGGGCATGTGCCTCAGTTTTCGTGTGGAAAGTGCCGCCGGCTCGCGATTTCAATAGATCCCAGGGATCGCCGAGAGTTGCCTGAGGGAAAAGTGCGTCGACGGACGATCATAGATTAATCGTGGACGGGAAGTCGATTGCGACTATCACTGGAGATCGTGATCGTGGCTTTGGCTACAGCCGTCGTGACGTCAACCGTATTCGATCGCCAGTAAATTTTAACGGTTCAACCGACCTTAACCAAATTCAATAGAGATCATCGGTGTATGAAAGCTCACATTCATACCAATTTTGAGTTCAATATCTCGAAAATTGAAAGAGTTATCGCGTTATCAGACATTTTCGAAAAAACTCAAAACCGCGTAAAAGTTTGACGATCAGGGGGATTTTAACAAAAATTGGTATGGACGATGAGGATTGACCCCTCTATCTGTGCTATAAATTTCAGCTCGATATCTCGAGACATTCCCGAGTTATAAAGGTTTACATTTTTCGAGCGTGTAACATACATACATACACATATACACATATACAGACATTTTTTAAAACCACTTTTCTCGACATTTTGGACCATTCTAAATGTACTGACATGAAAATCTCAACAACAAAAATGTCACGAAAACTAAGCTTCCTCTATGAGGTCAATAAATTTTTATATCGAACACAGTATTTTTCGGAATTCTTTGAAATTTTAATATATGTGTTAATCAATACGTTCGTTCAAAAAAATTGTAGATAATTCAAATCGGTTGATAAAAATCCGATACGAAAAGTTAATGCCTCCGAAAATTAGAACAGTGGTATAAGCAATCGTGGACAAAATCCAAGAGGTCAAAGGTTAGACCCAGGTCGAATTCTACATCCAAAGTTCGTTGTCAGGTTTACCACGACATCCCTGTTTTCAACTCGGATACCTCTATTTTTTTCGAACCTGTATTCCATAATTACCGGTACATTCATGCCGATTTAAAATAGATAATAATACATAACGTCAAAAATCTCAACGTAAAATATATGGTAATTGAATATTAGGTCATCATTGAACCGTGTATTTAAATAATAAAAAAAAATTAAGCAATTCAAAAATAAATATTAACTGCTGTCTTACTAATGTTTGAGTATATAGAGCGTGGAAATGGGTTTTAATTGATGGTTGCCCTCTTCGCTTCATCCATCCTCTTTCCACTCGCTTAAATGCCTCGACGTCGTAGTCGGCAATCGATCGAGAGGGTAAATTATGAGACTTTTCCTTGCGTTTCCAAAGTTACAACCAGTGTACCAAAGCATAGCTCGGTACTTTCGCTAGTGGCTATCTTCTTCCTACTCACTGTTTCTTCCCCCTCTTCAACAAGTTACTGAGGGGCACTTCCTTGCTCGGAAATTGAACAAGGACATCCGGCTTCTTCTTGCGTCTTCCTCAGCGCTGCTGCTGCTGCTTCTGCAGTCGCTGAAAGAATAACGTCGTGTACCAAAGCTTTGCAACTCGTATTTCTGTTATATAGAAGCAGCGCACACCGCAGAAACGAAAAAAAAACTCCGTGTAGCGAAAGAAAACTCTTTTCTCTCGCTCACGGAACTAACTTTTTCTCGAGCAGCGTGGAGACTTTCCCCTCGCCGACACTAGGCTGGAAAATGAAGAGGGTAAGCGACGTTAAAGTTTGAACATTCGTTAAAAAAATTAGACAAACCCTACGGCATCGCAATGAATGATCGCACCGATGCTTAATTTTACTAAAACTACGGCCGACCCCTTTTTATTACCGATGACCATTTGAATCAAAGATGTTTTTGCGGCCGTTCTGCAGATTAAAAAAAGTAGGGAAACCCATATCTCTCTATGTTATAAAAAGATCTCGCCGCCGCCGCCGTCGCCGCCGTGTCAAGAATCGAGGGACTTAGAGTAATTCGGGCTCGGGGCTTGGCGGAAGGGGGTGGGGCTAATGGCTTGGGGCTATCCCCAGCCACTGAGGCTAGACCCACCCCTTTCTGCCGAGCCCCGAGCCCGTATTATTCTAAGTCCTTTTCCAAAAACATAGGTTCCCCAAGGGTGGGGGCACCCGTTGGGGGGGGGGGGCAACCTTGCGGGGGGGCATCCTCGCGGGGGCCACCCTTGCTGGGGGGCACCCTTGTATATATATATATATATACTAGGATTTTATTGTGGATCGCGCGCTGCGCGCGCTCGCAATCGCCCCCCACCCAAGGGTGCCACCTCCGAAGGGTGCCCCCCCCCCCCGAAGGTTGCCCCCCCCCCCCCCCCCCAAGGGTGCCCCCCCCCTCCACCAAGCCCTGAGCCCGAATTATTCTAAGTCCCTCGATTCTTGACACGGCGGCGGCGGCGAGATCTTTTTATAATATGTATATATCTATATATATATATATATATATCTATTCTGTACTGAAGGTCTGATTCGATAAAAAAACTTCAAGACTTTGCGACAGTGAATAATCTTCTGAGGTTGTTGATCGGAAAAGTTAATTTAATTCGAGCTCTTGGAAATTTATATAATACGTCTGTGCATCGACAGGAAAAATATCGAGACTGTTATAATAATCTTTATTTCCGAGATATTAAAATTGACTCGAATTATTCCAGGGATGCATTGATCATATTTACGGTCAGATCGATGTCATCAGTCGTATAAAAAACGCACAGGACACAGGGAGAAATAATTGATTGTCCCAATTATTGGTGGGGTTAAATATGCTTCAATTGACTAGACTGAAAAAAAATCTACTTGAAATTTTATGTACAAGTACTGGAAGTTTTTATGCATAAACTGGTATATTAAATTTAATATAAAAGTGTGATGTAAAATTAATGTACAGAGCAAATGGAATAATTTACTTAAATATGGCAGTAAAAGTACTTGAATGTTTATAGTTCACTTTAATTTAGGTTTAAAAGTACATTAATTTTATAACACTATTGTACATTAAATTGAGATCACGAGTTTATGCATAAAAACCTCTCAATTATGCTCTCAAACTTTTCTCGACGTTACCGACCATTTTGTGTATACTGACATGAAAATCTCGAATGAACATTCGTCCACGAGGAAGAGATATAAAAAATACTCAAAATGGTCCAAAACGTCGAGAAAAGTGATTTAGAAAAAATGTCAGTATGTGTATGCGTGTGGGTTTCGAAAATTCAATCGCCTCTTACTCAGTAACCGTTTGAGCGATCGGGCTCAAATTTGGCAGTCAAGTGAAGCAGTTGTTTCTCTTTAAATGTTGCGATATTTGACTAAATATATGCATCCATTTTGATTTTATGTAATTTTTAATTTTTTGAAAAAAGCGCATAATCGCTTTAACTTTCGTAAAAGTTCGACGATTAAGCAAAATAGTTTTTCATAACTGAAGACACGTTCAATGTTGTTTGGTATTGAATTTCGACGACATCGGTTAAGCGATTCGGATTTTATAGAATTCTGAATTTCTAAAAAAATTGACATTATCGCTCTATTGTAACTTTTGAAAAACTTGACATAGCGTGCTCAAATTTGGTATGTTAATGAAACAATATTCAGCCATTATATATGTATAATTTAGTGATGAACGGTGTGAAATTTTTGATTTTATGGAGTGTTGAATTGTTTAAAAAAATATACGTTATCACATTTACGTTCGGAAACGCTCTAATAACAACGAAATAACGGTATAACGAAATAGAAAAAGTCAATTCACAACATATTTATTTATCTAATTAAAGCAAGGATGCAAAGTAGAACCTTGCACATTGCTTCTGCATTATTTTTCGCTTTTTAAAAAGTTTCCTCTTTGAGGAAGCCAAAACTCATTACATACTTCCTCATACACCGAGAGAAAAAGTTCAATTGATTCACGGAAATCTTTGCCAATGAAATGAAATACTTGAATTTCAATACTATCTTTTCTTTGAATGATCTCCAACTCAATGAAAAGTAGTGACATTGTTTCGAATTAACATTTCTTTAAACCAACGAACCTTTTTCATTGATTTCAAAGATATCGTCTCTAATTCAATGAAACCTTCTTCTTACCACCTCAAAATTTCGAAACCTATTTTTTCCTGAAGTACGCGGCAGATAAAGCTCAAATTTTGTGAGTATGTAAGGAAGTACGGCAGAAATAGGCTAAGCTTTTGGCTCCTCGAAACTCGAAGCCGTTCGTTCGGGAGAACCGGAAAACAAAAAAGTGAGGTTAGGTGCGAGAGGGAGATCAATGAAAACGTTTCTTTGAACCAATGAAAACGTCTCTTTAAAACAATAAAACTGTTTCTTTATTATATGCTCACTAAGTAAATCTTTATTTACAGGCAATGAAATATTCTCTTTGAAATTCAAATGCACTATTTCATTGAGATCAAAGAAATATTTTGTTGAAATCAATGAAAAAAAAAATCAATCCACCCATTTCTTTTGCGTCAATGAAATCTTTTCTCTCGGTGTAGAGGTAGCTTTGCAAAAAGCGAAGAATAATGAGGAAGCAATGTGCAAGGTTTTACTTTTTTTCTTTAAGGCTGTTATGAACCAGTTCACTCTCTTCGGGGTTGTCATCTCAAACGTAAAGGTCAAGTAAACGTACATACCATCCTACGGAATCATAAATATTGTTGCAAGTCACCTCAGCATTTGTTTTTCCCTTATCGATTTACCGCCAAGAATCGTGATCGTAATTGACACTCGACCATTTGTATATTCTGTGACACTCGCTTATCGCAGTCACGAGGGCTCGTTTCGTGATCACGATTTAGCAAAACTGTCTGCCACAGATGGTAATCATTATGATTTATCGCATCTACGAGTCACGCTTTGACACAAAGATTTCAACATTATTTTACTATTTTTATTATTTATATATTAGAATATTATTGTATTAAAATTCTTAAGACTTTTATAAAAATTCTGATAGAATAGTAGGCCACAATTTTACACAATTAAAAAATTTCCATTGTCAAAATTTTTATTTATTTAGATTTTTCAACAGTTGATTATAAATATAATTTTTTTTAAAGTACCTTAAATTAATTTCAAGCTTGTTAAGAATGGTTTTTTAAATTTTCTTGATTTTTGTGTCTCATTTCATTAAAAACTACCAATATAATATTATAACCTATTCTACAAAAATGTATGAATAATTAATCACCATTTATTGAATTGTTTCAAATTAATCGTGCTATATAATTCACTTCAATAAATGATTTAATATTGAATAAATTATACATAGCTTTAAATGTGATTGGATTAAAAATATGATACGATAACTAATATTATTAATTTATGCAGTAGATATTTCATTAATTCAAATAAGAAATTTCGTCAGGATAAAAAAATATTTTATTCGTTGAAATTCTGCTTTTTAATGTGAATTTTAAAAAAGAATTTTATTGAATCAATTTAATATTTAATACTAAATATATTTAATAACATCTTTCACTCAAAATAATAGAAAATAAAATCTGATATGTAAGGTGACACTAGTTCGGCATACCACTTTATAACCAAACGTTGTTTTGGAAAGATCGATCCAGCAATTGAACTTCTTACCTATATAGAGAGTTTCAGATAGTGTGGGACTCCCTTCGGAGACGTGGGACGTGCAGCGTATCCCTTAGACCTCATCCGCTCATCGAACAAGCCTTAATCGTTCGTCGAACGAAATCTAGCTGCTAGCTGGTACACACAATCGTTCTCGATGGAATTCGAGTTTCCCCGACTTGTACGAGACGCTAGTAAAAAAGTTTGATGGGGCGTACCTACGCTCGCAATTCCGTCGCACACGATGGAGTGTTACGGTAGGTACTCGGGCCTCTCTCCTTCGAGCCGGAACATAGTATGCTATATGTATGTACCTATACATTTGTCCGGACAGTTCTCACGCTCGTGGCACTTTCTCTCTCTCTCTCTCTTTCTATCTCCTTTGCTTCCGTCTCCCCCGCTTCTGCTTCCTCGATCCAATTCTCGTCACAGTCTCTTGGTTGATCAGTGACGCGAGGAAACTTTGCACGGTGAATAAGAACAAGATTAAATGGAGTCGATTGATTGAATTGCATTCGGTCGGAAAACGTGGTAAATTAATTCAGTTTGAAAATTTTCATTTTCTGTTATCACTTTTTGTTTATTTTTTATTATTTTTTATTACATTCAAAGAAATCGCGGGTTCTAAGTGACAACGTCAGTCCATAGGCCGAAAATTTATTGCAAAGAATGAAATTATGGCACATTTATTTATTCATCAATTTGATTTTAGTGACATGTCATTAATTTTGATTCCTCGTATAGCTTTGTTATCATGAAAAAAAAAAATTTCGAGATTTTCTTGTCAAAACATTTAAAATGGTCTGAAACGTCGAGAAAAGTGGTTTAGAAAAATAGTCCGGATGTTTGTGTGTGTGTCTGTGTGTGTATCTGTATGCGTGTGATGAAAGGCCAAAAATTCATATAACTGTAACTTATAAAGTATTTGAGCGAATCAGCTAAAATTTAAACATCATGTACAGTACTGGCTAATCTTCAATTGGTATAAATTTTACAAAAATCGCTTAACGCATTTCATTTTTATAAGAAATTTGAATTTTTTTAAAAAAGTACGTAAGTACTGTAGCTCGAACGAATTTATAGCTATCGGGCTGAAACGTTGTATTAACATTGAACAAAGTGATACGACGTTTTGTATTGAACCTGTTCATCAATCTTTGCTTTCTCGAAGAGGAAGCTTTGATCGACAGCGGTGGGCGCGCAGTCGGTGTGTGGGTTTCATGATTCTTCAAACGCGGTACAGCACTTGCTTCAGTTTTGTGCCGAGCGGGTGGAAAATTTTCTGATTTTTTAAATGCCTTTTCATACAGTAGAAGCTCAGTAAAAATAAAGCCGCTACAGTCGGCTAGTTCTCTGCAATTTCTCGAAAGGGTGTGCACGAACTCAGGCTTCTCGATATTTTGGTACACGAAATACACGAAATGTTCGAAATGTTCGTAATGTTCGTAATGTTCGTAATGTTCGTAATGTTCGTAATGTTCGTAATGTTCGTAATGTTCGTAATGTTCGTAATGTTCGTAATGTTCGTAATGTTCGTAATGTTCGTAATGTTCGTAATATTCGTAATATTCGTAATGTGCGTAATGTTCGCAATGTTCGCAATGTTTGCAATGTTCGTAATGTTCGTAATGTTCGCAATGTTCGTAATGTTCGTAATGTTCGTAATGTTCGCAATGTTCGCAATGTTCGCAATGTTCGTAATGTTCGTAATGTTCGTAATGTTCGTAATGTTCGTAATGTTCGTAATGTTCGCAATGTTCGCAATGTTCGCAATGTTCGCAATGTTCGCAATGTTCGCAATGTTCGTAATGTTCGTAATGTTCGTAATGTTCGTAATGTTCGTAATGTTCGTAATGTTCGTAATGTTCGTAATGTTCGTAATGTTCGTAATGTTCGTAATGTTCGCAATGTTCGCAATGTTCGTAATGTTCGTAATGTTCGTAATGTTCGTAATGTTCGTAATGTTCGTAATGTTCGTAATGTTCGTAATGTTCGTAATGTTCGTAATGTTCGTAATGTTCGTAATGTTCGTAATGTTCGTAATGTTCGTAATGTTCGTAATGTTCGTAATGTTCGTAATGTTCGTAATGTTCGAAATATCCGAAATGGTCTTAATAATGTTCGAAATGTTCGAAATAGTCTTAACAATGTTCGAAATGTACGAAATGTTCCAACAAGGAGTTGCGGATAATTGTGGATGCAGTAGCAGCATGGTCTTATAGTGAATATCCGTCCCTTAATAATTAACGATACCAAATTTTTCTGTGAGTGTAGACCCAGCATGATTTCCAATTTAATTTCCATAATTTTCCACTCTAACGATTTCTCGTGAAAGATCAGCGATTGAAATATGAAATATAGATTTATAAAACTAGGTCAGAATTGAGGAGAGAAATAAGTAGCAGTTTACTATTACATTTCTCTACGGAATATACGCAAAGCTTGGGGCTCACGCACAGAAGACCCATTCACGCGTTGATGCAAACGATTTTCGGATACGAATCGTCAGTTCACATCAACTGCAGGAGATCCCCAAGGTATTCCAGGACTCGAGCTTGGGACGTACTTGGCAAACGTGAAGCATCGAAGGAATTTTAGTGGCTCTCGCGTTTCTGGATGACGTAAAGGGAGGCAAGATGGAATGTGAGCTACATTCGCAGACCGCGCTAGCGCTTCGTCGTGGCCTCTCTGCGACCCGATATCCACACTCTCGAAGCAGCCCCCCCCCTTCAACTTCGTTCTTATCCCGTCCCCATCGAAAAAAATTGTTGCTCTAGGGCAGGCCGGGGCTTGATGGGTCATTTTTGGTTTGCCATTTTGTTTTCAATATTTTTTAAATAATGATTTGCACTGCGAATACTGGGATTTTTATCTTCAAGCGATTGGTTATATTGTTTACAATTTTTTAACATTTTATATGGCTCTGGTTATTTACGGCAATTTGTAATTCAAGAGTTAGCAAAATAGTTCAACTTTCCTCGCTACGGGGTAAGTTGGAACGGAGTAAAAATGTATTTAGACCTAAGGTTAATAACATTTATTTGTCTTAAGTATAAATTAACGTTTAATTTAAAACATAATAACATTTTATTAATCGTCAGACAAATTGCAATTATCGCAACGGCAACAATTGCACAACAATGCTATTGTAAATATTGCACCCAGAAAAAAGATTTGGTAATATTAACTAAAATTATCTATTCAACATTTAATTATTTCAATCAACGAACATTTTCTTTCCTTCCAACAAATATGTATTTCATTCAATTTTTCAGTTTTCTTATTTCCAACATATTTATTTGTTTGAATCAATTTTAACTGTGCAGCGGATACTAAAAACATACTTTATTTATTACTACTAAATACTTTCTTAATCCGGAAAAAAGATCTAGTAAAAACGACCAAATACATGTATTAGCTATTTTTAAATGGAATCAATTAGAACTATCTTCTAATCTAATATGTATTTATTTCCTTTCATCATTGGAGTTTATTATTATCAACATGCAACATTTATTGATTTGATTTAATCCTTGTCGTATATTTATATAAAAATTATATATTCTTTAAATCGGCAGCAGACCCAAATAAATATTTCTTAGATTTGAATATAATTACTATTCAACAAGTACATTAATTACAAATAAAAAAAATTATATGAGGTGAATGGAAGTCTAGTAGGTCGACATCCAAATAAGAAATTTTATTTCCGATCCGTAGATTCTAGTCCCGTTAACAAGATCTTTTTTCTGGGTGTAGGGGAGAACGGGGGAATCGCAGTCACTAAGGAATATTTGCTTTTTCTGTAAATAAAACGTCCTTTCTACCAAAAAGTGATGGTTGTTGGATACTTCATCAACTATTATTCAAAATGAATACGAAAGCAATCGTATAAATGGATTTTTCATTCTTTTTCAAAACATGTGCAGTAGGGTGTGTCGAATTTTTTTTTTTTTTTTTTTTTCATATTGCATGGTCTCAAACCATTGTTCGTGCCCTTAAACAACTCGTCTGAAAATTTGAGCGCGATAAAAAATTTTTTAGAGGTGGCTCAAACGATGTATCGATTTCTCATTTAATTAACACGTAAAAGAATACGGCTCTTAATAAATTCATGTCCCCAAATTACGGATACGATATATTGGAGTTTGTATATTTTTTTTCGTCATCTTCATATCATACGGAAGTAAAAAAGTGCTTACAAATTTTTCGTTTAGATCAATAGTTTTCGAGTCATGATTTTTTTAAGACGCGAGATATTCATTTCGCCTAAATTCGAGAAATTCGGGCAAGAATTGCAAACACTTCCCGATGTTAAAAAAATTTGAAAAAATTCATACTCATTATAGGGACTCAAAAGACTAATTTCGCATAATAATAATTTTTAAAATGTTATTAACAAATTGTTAAAAAGAAAATTGTTCATCAAAATATGCGGTGACTCAACTTTTTTTTGTATGAAAAAGATTCGTTCATTTTTCGGAATACATATGAATTTTTTCAGATTTTTATCTTTATTTTGATTTTTCTTGTTATTTACATGGAAAAATGTGCAAAAATAAAAATAAAGACAAAAATCTGAAAAAATTCATACGTATTCCGAAAAATGAACGAATTATTTTCATAAAAAAAAGCTGAGTTACCGCATATTTCGATGAACAATTTTCTTTTTAACAATTTGTTAATAATATTTTGGTATGGCATTGAAAAGATTATTAACAAATTGTTAAAAAGAAAATTGTTCATCGAAATATGCGGTAACTCAGCTTTTTTTTTTATGAAAATAATTCGTTCATTTTTCGGAATACGTATGAATTTTTTCAGATTTTTGTCTTTATTTTTATTTTTGCACATTTTTCCATGTAAATAACAAGAAAAATCAAAATAAAGATAAAAATCTGAAAAAATTCATATGTATTCCGAAAAATGAACGAATCTTTTTCATATAAAAAAAAGTTGAGTCACCGCATATTTTGATGAACAATTTTCTTTTTAACAATTTGTTAATAACATTTTGAAATTATTATTATGCGATATTAGTCTTTTGAGTGCCTATAATAAGTATGAATTTTTTCAAATTTTTTTAACATCGGGAAGTGTTTGCAATTCTTGCCCAAATTTCTCGAATTTATGCGAAATGAATATCTCGCGCCTTACAAAAATCATGACTTGAAAACTATTGATCTAAACGAAAAATTTGTAAGCACTTTTTCACTTCCGAATGATATGAAGATGACGAAAAAAAATATACAAACTCCAATATATCGTATCCGTAATTTGGGGACATGAATTTATTAAGAGCCGTATTCATTTACGTGTTAATTAAATGAGAAATCGATACATCGTTTGAGCCACCTCTAAAAATTTCTTTATCGTGCTCAAATTTTCAGACGAGTTGTTTAAAGGCACAAACAATGGTTTGAGACCATACAATATGAAAAAAAAAAAAAAAAAAAAAAATTCGACACACCCTAATGTGCAGCGACTGCCATTATCCGACGATTTGGTTAATCACGGTTGCCTTTTGGGGAACTGCGGTCAATTACGGGGTATCTACAGTCACCTTTGGGGCAATACCATCCGGTCGTCAGCTTTTGTTGTTTAGCTGACAACTATTTTTTATAGAAGGCGATTTTATAGAAACCAATACCATATTACGGAAAATATGAGTGTTTTTAATTTTTTTAAATTTCCTCGTGAAAATATAACGATTATCAATATAGCTATTATAAATCACAGTCTTTTGATACAGTTACCTATCCCCTTTTAAAATGTATTAATATAAGTCATTTTATACTGTCTTACGTAAACATTTAATAATATAACAGTCTCTTTTAAAGTATAACAAAACCTGAGATTAATTTTCTCAGCGCAACTTTACTATACTATCAGTTTCTTTTAATAAAAAATCTAACCTCAAAAATTCTAGCCTCATGTCAACACCCAAATCGCCATCAAATTGAACACATTTCTACGTATATTTTTCAATTCGTCAATTCTTATTCGTTTCTAAGTTATTACTAAGTGATTAGTTGAACTCAATTTCTATTATTAATGCATACATTCCGTGATGTTTACGGCGAAAAATTCATTTGACGTGCGCCGGCGAATTGCGCCGGTAACTCACTGGCGTCCCTCGACTACCATTGCCGCGCGCACGTGATCGTCGTTACCCCGACAACCGCGAAGGCTTTTTATATCAAATTTCAATATATTTATTTACGGAATCAACATTTTAACATGGGAAAATTGAAGCTACAAGTCCGAAAAATACATGAAAAACGGTTAGATGTGATTTTAACGTCAATAAGTTACGCAAAATCCTTATTTAAAATACTGCTTTTCTTATCAAAAAAAGAGTGCATAATCTAAAAATCATTTCATTTGTTTATTTTTTCGTAGTATAATTGGCACGGAATATTAAATTAGTTAATTAGTATATACGTAAGCTGATTGAGCAAAAAAAAAAGATTGATATATTCACTAGATGATGCAAAAATAAGGTGACCGGCATTGCCCGGTGACTGCGATTCCCCCGTTCTCCCCTACACTTCGTATTACTGGGGATTTTGTAGGTCACGCAAAAATTTCAATTCCGTCACGAAATGTCATATTCTTCTTATTTACAGTGATTTCTATTTAAAAGTAATTTATTCTCATTACTTTATCAAGACAAAATAACGATTTTAACATATTTTAATGGGCATTAGATTTGACGTTCCAAAAATTGGATTGAAGTCTATTTAAGGTATTAGTATAATTTTGCTTTTGTTTGTCCACATAATCAAAAACTGTCGGATATTAAAGTGGTTTGATTCGTATGGAATACCCAGATTACGTAATTTTCTGTGAAAACTGTAATTTCATCTTTAATTTTTTAGGAGTATTCTCTGCAGAATAAAGAGTATTTAAAGCAAATTCATGTTGCGATGAGGCTCTCATCTTGAAATGCATCTCTTGTCGACTGTGGAGTCACTCTGTCGCTGGCGAGCTCCCATCGATCCGTTTTTCTCGGTTCTTCAAGTACTTACACAGACGTATACACACTCACAGCTGCTTACAGCACTTCTCGCGTAACTTTGTCCCGTCCCTGCTTCTTCTGGAATCTTTGGAATTCAGTTGCTGCACGTTCTAGGTCGAGCGTGATCCAGGGTCAAAGAAGGCTGATTGGAAAATCTTTTGCACGGCTCTGTTAACCCGTTAAATCAGTTTAGTTTTGCAGAAGAAATTATCTCCCGTATTGCAACTCCGGCAAGATAATATTCTTCAATTTTTTGTAGTAGTAGTAGTGGTTTATTCCATTGTATGGCTTCAATTGCCTTTTACATCCCATCCCTTCACATTTCCATTTTAACTCACATTTCCTGCGGCCGCAGCCGAATCCCCTCTCCCTGTAACGCATTTGCGCAAGGGCCCAGGGAAACTGCGGAAAAACTGTGCCGATACAGTCGGTATTGGATTCTTTCTCCCAGCGCCGGAGCTAGTCGCGCCCCGATGTGTGTAAATACTGAACTACAGACGTATATGTCGACCTATACGTCTGGAGCTAATGACGTTCAAGTATAGCACACAACGAGACTACGGCACCATGGATATTCATACCCGCAATCTGCCGATGCTTCGGTTCTGTCCACCGGACGAGGTCTAAACATCGGGAGAGGACCTACAGTTTAAGGTGGGTTCCGAACCACCGGGGAATTACAGAAAAAAGCACGTAGAAAAGTTCCATTGGTGCCCGGCCGGGAATCGAACCCGGGACCCACTGCGTGTGAGGCCATGATTCTATCCACTGTGCCACTGCCGTCACTTCAATTTTTTGTATTTTATTAATATTGAATTCGAGTTTTAAAAAATGTATACCTTTACATATTACAACACAAATACAAATATGCCATACGAAAAAATATCTTTTCGATTACAAATTATTTAGCTTTCACATTTAATCTGAATTATCAGCACTCGCTTTCTTTATCAAACATTACTAATATCATTCATATAAATACTTTGATATTTGGTTTCAATTTCACATCTCCAATATCATTTTCAATCTTCAGCTCATTCATATTAGATTAAAATTTAATACCTTACCCAATTACTTCATGAATGTAGATTTCATATTCCTTGCTTATATTGTGCACTATGATTGTTTAAATACACATACACATTTCATCAAGATCAATAACAATACGTGTTTTGTCACGAACACGAAATTTGAACACTGGTAAATAGAAAAAGCATACGTAAAACTCAAAATAAAGCATAATATTTATTACATAAAAGGATTTTCTATATAACCATTTTCGCGAGTAGAAACGATTTGAAATGTTACATGGATTGTCCGGATTATTCCAAGTCCCTCGATTCTTGACAACACCCCGAGTAGAAATTTCATCAGGCATGCCTGATGGCACACGAGGTCCAGATCAGTTTTAGGTACGGTAACCTTATTTGGGGCCGCCGTAAATTCACCTGCTCAGGTCCATGTAAGGCTGAGATATGGCATTCGTACTTAATAATGCCGTCTTTCCACCGGATCAGGCTGATGTTAGGCTAGATGTGGTAACCTTATTTAGGGGTCGTCGTAAGTTCACATGATCAGGTCCATGTAAGGCCGAGATATGGCATTCTACCTTAAAAATGCCGTCTTTCCACCGGATCAGGCCCATGTCAGGCTTTACATACGGTAACCTCATATAGATATGCCATTCATTGACCTTATCCGTTTCGCATAAGGTCTTTCTGTGGCATTTGGACCAAGACTTTGTGCAATTTACCTTTACTTTCCCTGGTCAGATCCGCATACGGTCTTCGTATGGCATAGTTATTTTTAAATATGCCGTAAATTTACATTATCAGGTACGTGTAAGGGCTAGATACGGCATTCGTTAAAAACATTTAAAAATTATTGTTATGCAAAATCAATCTTTTCAGCCCCTTGCGTGTGCTGGATTTTTTCACATCTTTATCCCATCGAGATGTATTCGAAATTTTCGCTGAAACTCACGTTTTACGCGACTGTACCGCTAGAATTACTTTGAAATCTATCCAGGTACTGACCGTCAAACGCCAGTACCTGGATGGGTGACCGTCCCATCATGTTTGAATCTTGAATATTTCGGTCGTAGTCACAATAAATGGATGTACAGTCTTGACGTGTTTTCGTTTTAAGTGTACTTCAAATAGACAATAAATATATAAACTTTCTAAGATGTCAATGGCCGAGTGGGCTAAGGCGCAGAACTGTCACCCAGAGGATCAAGGCTTGATTTCCACCAACGGCAAATAAATTTACATGTGTTTTTTCAGCAATTAATATGTACTGAAAACTAAGTAAGCTCGAATATCCAATAGAAAGTGCAAAATAAATCGAATTCGATGAGCGCAGATAATTATTTTGTAATTTATTTGCCGTTTTTATAAGTAAGGGCTTAGTAGGGCAGCCTCTATCCGGCCCTTATCTGGAAAACTTAATCTGGCCCTGATCATGCGCTGCGTTACTTTCCTGCAAGGCCCGTATAAGGTTGCCAGGCAAGGGCCTTAGATTTAACTCCGGTTATCACGCTAGGGCCTGATATTCCCCGTAGCTGAATTTCTACTCGGGACGGAGAGAAATTTCTATGTTTTGACAACACAAAACGAGGACAACAAAAATCGTTACGTTAGGCTGGCAAATCTTTTGTTCGGCTGACAAATCAGTTTAGCGATACTGACAAATCTTTTGTACGGCTGATAAATCTTTTTGTTAGCCTAACAAAACGATTTTTGTTGTCACCGTTTTATGTTGTCACGACACAGAAATTTCTCTCCGTGATGGCGGCGACAGCGAGATTTTTTTATAATAAAGAGATCTATACAACGTAAGTGTTGCAGTGTATTCAATAATAAAATAATTAAACTAGAAGTAATAAGCAAATAAAATTCCGAATAATATCAACGTTCGCAATATCTACAAAAGTAACAAAAAAACGTATATATTTCTGAGAATCAACGTGGGATATTCTGATAAATTGGTATTTTCGTCTTATAACTCATTTCATTAATTTCCTTCCACCTCTCAAGCAGCAGAACCGGCACAATTTCGCAGTGAGTGGATATTCACCATGCACCACCAGGCATGACAATTAAAAATTCGCTAATTGATGTCGCGAGTCGCCTCGTCGGGGCGAGTTTCCCGACATACAACGGTGAAAACTGAAAACTGGTGGAAACGGTTAGAGGTATATGAATATATATAGTAAACGTAGTTATAACTTCTACTTTCCCCGTCTATTATATCGTTCCCAAGCGCTATTTCTCGACGTTGCGTGGTGTACCAGGTTCTATTCGCCGTGTTCGTATATCTCCCTCGACACGCTTCGACCTCTCGCCTATCTCCTGATGCGCAATTTGATGAAATTCGTTTTTACTCTCTTTCCCTCCCCCATTTTTTCATTTTTCTATAGGACTATAACTATCACAGGTACAGCTATGTTGGTCCGGTCGAATGCGTATCCTGGCGATCGAGTTTTTAATTAATATCGGTGTTGTATCCATCCAACCTACATCTACATGTATTCAATCGCTTTGTTGCTTTTCTCTACGTACATTTTGCACACATCGAATGCAGTGGACTGGCAGCGTTATTTCCCCTTCTCGTTTAAATTTTCCGCAATGTTTACGCCGCCAAAGACTATGGCTATTGATGTGTTGTATGGTAACAGATGGAACTCGAGGTAACCGTTATTCTGTATGATACGTTTTGTTACTGCGATCATCATCCCATACCTTGTAACAATATGATTTTATTTTATTTTTTTAACTAAGAATCTTTTTGCATATTATATATCGTTGTGATGTCCGAGACAAGGTTTATGATTACGTTTAATTTTTATTTTTTCGGTGGACTTTTTAGGTCTGATCTAAAAGGATATTATCCACTGCTGACAAATCTAATCTCTCTATATTATAAAAGCCCGAATTTAGGGACTTAGAAAAAGTTGGACCGTCAAAAGCCCGAATTTAGGGACTTAGAAAAATTTGGACTGTCAAAAACCTGAATTTAGGGTCTTAGAAAAATTCGGACTGTCAAAAACCCGAATTTAGGGACTTAGAAAAATTCGGACCCTCAAAAGCCCGAATTTGGGAACTTAGAAAAATTCGGACCCTCAAAAGCCCGAATTTGGGGACTTAGAAAAATTCGGGCCTTCAAAAGCCCAAATTTAGGGACTTGGAAAAATTCGGGCCGTCAAAAGACCGAATTTAGGGACTTAGAAAAATTCGGACCCTCAAAAGCCGGAATTTGGGAACTTAGAAAAATTGGGATCCTCAAAAGCCCGAATTTGGGGACGTTGAAACATTGGGACCCTCAAAAGCCCGAATTTAGGGACTTAGAAAAATTTGGACCCTCAAAAGCCCAAATTTCGGGACTTAGAAAAATTCGAACCGTCAAAAGCCCGAATTTAGGGACTTAGAAAAATTCGGACCCTCAAAAGCCCGAATTTGGGGACTTAGAAAAATTTGGACCCTCAAAAGCCCAAATTTCGGGACTTAGAAAAATTCGGGCCGTCAAAAGTTAAAATTGAGGGACTTAGAAAAATTCGGGCCGTCAAAAGCCAAAATTTTTCATGTCAAAAGTGAAAAATTTTTGGGTGGGGGGCAACCTTGGGGGGGGAACCCTTGGGTAGGGGGCACTTTTTTTGGTGGAGATTGCGAGCGCGCGCCACAATACAATCCTAGTAGAAATATATGAATGAAGTTTTTGTGAGAAACTACAATTCATAGCTTTTGACATCAACTTGACAACTTAACCACGACCAAAATTAATTGTAACATCATTTATGTATAAATTTTCAATTATAGAGAGTATTTGGTCTCTAGGTATAAAGAAAAATGTCTTCCAAGACGACACCCTCAAAAATACCGGACATTGTATTTCTGGACTACTTCCTTTGACGTCATGATACATTTTCTACGAAAACAACTCTACTCTACTTATTTTCGTAAGTACAGCTCACGATGCTCAGCAAGGAACTACTGAACTTTGGCCACATCAACAGTCAATCAGGGAATAATTTAGGATATTAACTATCAGAATACCATTTAGATATCATTTTTTTTCTCGTAATTGTATATGAATTATGAATCAACAATTGCAGTTGGTTCAACCTCAACGCATCTCATAGGAAAACCGCACAAAAATTCAAAGTTATCGTGAACTTTTCGCATCAGAGAGTTAAACTATACGATTAGTTATTATAATGAGACAGAAATTCCATTTCTGTCGTTTTTCGATGCACTGCATTTCCTCTAGACTGTTTTATACAGTTGGATAACCATTGGAACAGGTCATCGATTCGAGACGTAACTTTCGGCAATCTGCCCGTCTCAAAGATTTTTCGCTGGCGCGTATTCTTGCATCCGTTCCAAAAGACGAAACGACACGGAGCAACGTTCGCATTCATTCCCAACGACATCCCCGTTTCGTTTCTATTCTACTTACATCCGGCGGATTTTTGGCTACGATGAGACCGGACGGAGATTCTGAAATGCACTTTAACGAGTCTGCGACCTATGAGCTGGTTTTTGCAATGCGGAAAATTACGTCGATCAAGAAGATTATTATTTTAGGAAATTGGAAACGTCACGTCAAATCGAATAATTTATTTGCAGCATAAATACCACGACATACACGAAGAGAAGAGTCTGGGAATCATTACTCAATTTAGTATAGAAAACTTGGTTTATTCAGCGCTTCTGGCGTCTATTTCTATATTTTCCTACACAGTATTGTACCGTGTTTTATGGTGTGCTACACGCCGTACAAGAACCGTTACTATGTTTCGGTTTTCAAACCGTATTGTAAATAATCCAAAGTTTGTAACGATGAAATGTCTCGAAGACATCTCAAAGCTTGACAATGATCGTGACTTCCAACAGACTGGGATTACGATTCGCTATATATGAAGAAATTCAACTCTCAATTTATTCATAGAATCTATAGTTACGGGAATCGGTTCCGAAAGAAATACGAACATTTCACATATACAAAATAGCAAATTCTGATATCCTCAATGTTATAACTATTAAGACCGTGCGCCCATCAAGGGTAGTCGGACATGGGCGATACTCGGCGGCAATACGCAGACTCTACAGAACCCAACTCTACACATCACCAACTCTACACATCACCAACTCTACACATGCACCAACTCTACACATGCACCAACTCTACACATGCACCAACTCTACACATGCACCAACTCTACACATGCACCAACTCTACACATGCACCAACTCTACACATGCATCAACTCTACACATGCACCAACTCTACACATGCACCAACTCTACACATGCACCAACTCTACACATGCACCAACTCTACACATGCACCAACTGTACGCATGCACCAACTCTACACATGCACCAACTCTACACATGTACCAACTCTACACAAGTACCGATTCACAAAACTCTCACCGGCGAAACTCACATCGGCAAAACTCTCACCGGCAAAAATCCCACCGGCAAAATTGTCACTGGCGCAACTCTACACAGGCAAAACTCTCTCCGGCAAAACACACACCGGCAAAACTCTCACCGGCGAAACTCTCACCAACAAAACTTTCAACGGTTAAATTCACCCCAGTAAAATTCGACACGTCAATATTGTCCCGAGATATATTCAACGTACACAGCCTTAACGCCATCAATCGAGATTTTCACCAATTCTACACGGTACCCAATTCACCAAAGTCCCAACTCTACACAAGCTCAACTCTACACATTCATCAACTCACACCCAATATAAGTTTCTACCTTACGTGCAGATGTATGCATATCGACAATACTTGCTTAAGATAAAAATTATTCAATGTACATCAAGAAGTTGAGGGTTGTCATTTATTTAAATGTTCCACGTGGGAATTGGATAAATATTTACTGACTCATCGTTATCACATCTCTATTTTGACGGAAGTTATCAATTACATATATTGAGATTGCGACCGAAATGAATGCTATACAGATTCGACTTTCGGTCGGAAAATTCAACCTAAAGAACCTACATTTTTTTTTCATCAAGATATCGAATTGTGGTCTTCACTACCATTCTCAAGTCGCATATTGTACCTCAGAAAGTTAGTGATTTAATTGGCCATGGAATTTCAGGCGAGTGGTTTCAAGTTTGCGATGGAATTGTAAACAAAAGTAGTAAAAATATAACCAAACGATTTTTTACACTGTTTCTGGCAAATATTATATATCCCGAGCACCTACTGCTACGATCGAGTTAGTTTTCCATACGACTTTGAGTGCGGTCCTCATATATTATCATACATAAATTTCAAAGAAAAAAAGGAAAACTTCTCAAAGGGTTAACAAGTATACAATTTCAGATATTTTTTTGTCGGTGAAATACTAAGAAATCATTCCGAGTATATTACGAGGACCCCCATGGGGCTTCTGTGTTCGAAATGGAAAAAAGTGCTTGAACGATCTCCTTGTAAGTGGTCAGTGGATATCAACCCAAAGTGGACACCAACAAAAATCTTTCCTAACTCTGTGAATCCAATAAGTTTGTGTAAAAGTTTTTTCTCGGCTTTCCACTTTGAGGTCCACTGGCAGCTTTAAGGCCGCCTCATTCTTTTTTGATAAACCGTTGTTCCTACTGAGCATTTACTCGGTATCTTAAGTGCCGGTTCCCTCGCACAAGGCACGAGCGAACGCGCGACTACCGATGGTCCTAAAAATGTTCTCGATACGGGAGACTATAAAGCTTGACATCGTCGTTCACTCGGCGACAAATTCTAATCCCATGACGCCGATGCACCGCGCGTGCATCGCTCCATGGTTCTCTGGCTACGACAAACTAGTACCTCGTACAAATGACTCAAGGGTATCATGATAAATCTCTCACCGTCATTTCTCATCCCTCAGCGATTTTAGTGCCGTATGTGTATTATTCATTTACATGAATATTCCTTATTTTTAAGCGATATGCATCTAAAATATATATTCGTGAGCGATGCTGTAACATTTGAAGATGAGTTATTTGAATTGATTTGATTTGTTTATTTTCATAGATTTCTCTTTTTTACAAAACAACAAAAAAACGAAATAGTAGTCTATGATAGAATTTCCATGGCCACCAGTGCAATACAATATATACATATACACACTATACACGAAGATATATAACTTAATTAATTGATGTGATATTATAAAATATTAACTATTTCAGAATATAGGCGTATTCCAAATAAGAAACTCTTTGTATACCTTACAATAAGTTTACTTAAAATTCGTATTTTTCATGCAAGACGATTCAAGCATTTCTTAAAGTCTTTTGAATAAAAAGAAATTTGAATGTCTTTTGAAAAAAAAGAATTTTGAATAAATAGAATTTTGAATTTAGGAGAAATGTAATTTAGCCTTCTTAGTGACACCAATGTTGGAATATCCCTCGCATCCCTCGCAGCTTCGGCATAATCATGGTTGTCGAACGTCATGGGATTCCAAAATAAAATGTCCATCACAAACTTTTGTTGAACCGTTTCTAATAATTTGGAATGGACTTCAAAAAATTGGCGACCCCATTACACGTATTATATGTTATTGGAAGTAATAATATCAATAAAAATAGAAGACAAAAAAGTATTGGCATTTTAGCGAATTCGGAACGTCATAAACAAAAATTCATATACTCATGCGAAATTCTGAAAACTTGTTTTAAAAAAATATTATCTCAAGTGGATTAAAAAAATGAAGTATTCTTGTATTTCAATAATAAATATCTCCATTTCAGGCACATAGGGAATTGTAATTTCCCACACGTTTTTATTCAACACAGTGTCGATTCTACACATTGGTTTCTGCACTAAGTATATCCTGCAGACGATGTTTTCTATACATTTTTTAACATCACACGAGTTTTACAATGCATTTCGGTTCTATGCATTTCGATTCTACACGGAAAAAAAAGATTAGTTGCCATAACCAAAAAATGAGTTGATACAACCAATCATTATTCTATTTCGCTTACAACTAAATGGTAGTGCCAACGATTCGAATAGTAGTCCCAACTATTCGACTGGTAGTCCCAACGATTGGGTTGGTTAACCTCACTAATCTCGCGAGAACTAATCGTGAATAGTTGAGGTTACAATTCGGTATGGTTGAGGCAACTAACTTTTGAGACATTGTGTACAGCAAATGGGAAACGTACTTGTCACAACCAAACATTTCTTTCCGTGTGCACATTTATTCCTACACAATTCATTCGAGCACACTCAGTTTACCGCGCAAAGCAATCCACCACATACATACTGCACATTTGTACGTCGGTATCTATCATGAGAATAATTATAATTATTCTCATGATAGATACCGACGGGAGATATTCCTATGACTAGATACCGACATACAAATGTATAGTATCGAGATGTGTAGGAAAAAAATTGTGCCGGATAGTTTGTGAAGAGTTAAAACGCGCAGCAACGACCGCGTGGCGTCGCGATATGTGCAGTAAAGAACGTGCGCAGCAATATATGCGTATGGAACAGGATGTGTGGGATAAATTCCTGTTGGAAATAAAAGTCTCGTTTAGCCATGGTGTATATTAAAATTATGCAGTAATCGCCGCGTGATTAATAATGTTTGTATCGAAATCAATGTGTAGTATGAAAATGTTACACCGAGAGAAAAAGTTTCATTGATTCACGGAAATCTTTGCCAATGAAATGAAATACTTGAATTTCAATACTATCTTTTCTTTGAATGATCTTCAACTCAATGAAAAGTAGTGGCATTGCTTCGAAGAAACATTTCTTTAAACCAATGAACCTTTTTCATTGATTTCAAAGATATCGTCTTTGATTCAATGAAACCTTCTTACCAGCTCAAAATTTCGAAACCTATTTTATCCTGAAGTACGCGGCAGGTAAAGCTCAAATTTTGTGAGTATGTAAGGAACTACGGCAGAAATAGGCTCAGCTTCTGGCTTCTCGAATCTCCAAGCCGTTCGTTCGGGAGAACCGAAAAACAAAAAAGTGAGGTTAGGTGCGAGAGAGAGATTAATAAAAACGTTTCTTTCAACCAATGAAAACGTCTCTTTAAAACAATAAAACCGTTTCTTTATTATATGCTCACTAATTGTAAGTAAATCTTTATTTACAAGCGTTGAAATGTTCTGTTTGAAATTCATATGCACTATTTCATTGAAATCAACGAAATATTTCGTTGAAATCAATGAAAAAAAATCAATCTACCCGTTTCTTTGGCGTTAATGAAATCTTTTCTCTCGGTGTATGTAAAGTGCGCGTGAAGTATGAAAATGTGAGGAAACAACAGAGTGTACAATCTGGTTTGTGCAGAAACAGCTGTGCTGTTTTGAGCATGTGATGGAATGCTTTGCGCGGTAAACTGAGTGTGTTCGAACGGATTGTATAGGAATAAATATGTAGAATCGAAATGCGTAGAACCGAAATGTATGGTAAAACTCGTGTGATGTTAAAAAAATGTGCAGAAAACGTCGTTTTGCAGAACATACTTATTGCAGAAACCAATGTGTAGAATCGACACTGTGTTGAATAAAAATGTGCGGGAAAAAAGGGCCGCCATAACGATGGACAATATGCATGTTTTTTAATATTTCCCGGTTAATGCTCTGGCTACATCACATCTCTTGAAAAGCGTTTTCATATAATATTTGAGGTGCTTTGTTGCTGCAGTTCAATGGACTGTCTCGTCGGAAGAGTAAACGATTTGTGAAGAAAAAAAGGAAATTACGTAGTATACAGCAACGCATGCAGTAGCATCGAAACGTAACTACGATTGTACTTTTAAAGCGCGGTGGTTCAGAAGAGTGCGTTATATACTATATGGTCGAGTATAAAATGTTCGCCCGGTCACAATACGGCTCAAGTCACATATATATCTATGCCACAGATGCATATAAATATTGCATAGGAATGCGGACGAAACATATACGCAGCAATAGGCGATTTTGGGTATGCAAAATTGCAACACGGGTGATATATTATTAATATGTACAGGCGTTTGACTATTCAGGAATATCGCGCGGTGGAATTACCAGATTCGTTGGCATCACTGTTAAAAATGCAAGAGAATTTAATATACAAAACGATATGAGATTTGCGACACGGGTATATGAATTCCATATTAATATACTTCTGTTTTACTTTTTTTAGAATAGTATGAGAATTCTCCGATACAAGTACTTGAAAATTACAGTACATGAGTATTGAAATCTTCATTTTAATATACAAATATTGTATTTGTCAACGACGAATGCATCTGAAAATTAATATACGGTATATGCATCCGAGCTTTATATACGGTATATTAATTTTCAGAAAACAAATGTTTTACACTGTTAAAAATGCATGTGAATTTAATATTCCAACCGATATGAGATTTACGAAACGGGTATATGAATTCCATAGTAATATACTTTTATAGTAAATTTAAGAATAGTATAAGAATTCTCCAATACTGGAACTTGAAAATTGCAGTACGTGATTATTTTAATATACAAACATCGTATTTGGCAATGACGAATACATCTGAAAATTAATATAACGGTGTATGCATTTTATACTGTACAGTAGACCGTCAATTATCCGAAACGTCAATCATCCGAACGATGATTTGGTTTATCCGAATCGTCAATCATCCGAACAGCGATTCGATTTATCCGAATTTTCGGTTTTCCATACGAAAAAAAACCGAAAAAATCATCGATTTTTTTCCAAGAAAATAGCATATTATATAGAGTCCGGCGGTTTTATCGGAATATATAATATATACTAACAATGATATATTAAAAATATTAATTTTCGATAAATATATACATATTATATATATATATGTATTATATTATACGGATATATTCCAATATTTTAAGCGTTTCGTATCCTCCCTCCCCCTTCATAAAATATTGATATTCGATTACCCGAACGATAGTCGGTCCCAATTAGTTCGGATAATCGACGCTCTACTGTACATTACTTTTCAAACAAATTTTTTTTAGTGGTTTAACCATTTCGATGTACGGCAAAAAACCATATTGTGTAAAAAGTGTGCTGGAAAAGAAGCTTTTAAAATGACATAAAGATTTTTCAAATCTTCAGAGATCTGGAAAATCACGTCTCCCATTTACTGTGATGTCTGGAGATTATTGCTAATTATTTCTCTCCGTGCACATTTTACAGGGTAGTGGAATAGGGTTTGATGAAATTGCGACAGCAGTATCCAGACAAATTACCTGAATGTTTAATTAGATAATTAAATGTTTAATATGGCAGCTGTGAAAGCACACAATCATTAAACCAGCTATAATGATGTAATATTGTATTCGCTATCTAAAGCACTTATACAACTCAAAGGCTAAGCACGTATTGCTGTGAACGTGTAATTAATCAGCTTGTGGTGAACCAAACTTCTTGTACTGTTTTTCGTTTACAGGTATACAACAATACGTTGTCAACAGCTTAGGTAGTGTGAATGCTGCACATATCGAATAGTCCCATTGGTTATTGCTGGAAAATATCCGATGTAGTGAATTGCTAGAACGTAATATGTGTTTTTAATCATCGCTTTCTACGTTAATAATTTTTAGATGTGTCGTAAAGCTCGTGTTTGTATCGTAAACGTAAACCGTATTGTAGAACTTGTAGAAACACCTGGATAAGGATTATAGCTGATATGGTAAATCAGAGTTGTAAATCCCCATTAATTCATGAGATATAATTTACAGTACAATTTGTTTTTTAATTATGATTTCATAATAATAATATGTAGTGATTATAAAATAGAGTGTAAACATTTTAATAGCTGAAAAAAAACTAATTTTCGCTTTAATATTGCAAGAAATAGTGGAAAAATGGAAGAAATAAGTAATGCATTACTTTTTTTTCCATTTTTTCAAAAGGATTACCGTGAATTTTTATTGAAAAATAATAATTTTTTGCAGCCATTCCAAAGTTTAATCATCGTATTACAATCGCTACATGTTATTATTATAAAATCATAATTATAGAGCTGATCGTATCATCATCATTATTTCTACAAGTATTAGGCATTTACAACTCTGTGGTAAATACATAACATTCAGTTGTCAGAATAATGACAAAATTTACTGTCGTCATCTTTATAAAGTGACGTAATATTTGTATACGCTTACAACAAATTTTTATTTAAGAATCTCGTTTTATTTTTATTTACATCGTCAATAAAATACACATGATTATATGAATTAAGGTGATTACTCCTAGTGCAAAAATTTGACAGATTAAAATGCATAAAAAGCATCGCAAAATAAATTGATTAAAATATCAATTCGTTAAGGGTGTGATAATCTTCCGACTATAATATGCGAATGATTATTAATTCACAATTTTTATTTACCCAATTCATTTATTAATTACACAAATTTTTCAGTCGGGAGTTTTTTAATTTTTGTAGAATTATTTTTATTTCATCGTTTTTAAAGTAATTCGAATACTTCAACATAAGCGCTGTGAAGTGAGTTACAGAATACGCAAAAATGGCGGCCATCTTGTGGCGTTTTGATATATTCACACAGGTGAACTTCCTCTTTGTTTAAACGCTTATATCTTTCGGAAATCGCAACTAATATATGGGGCATTCTATCCCGATTCAACCTGCGTCTGACCCTCGACCTCCCCGATTTGGCTCGTAATTTTTTTGGAGGATTAGTTAGATCCTCAAATGCACCAGATTTTAATTTTTTAATTTTTTCTATACAGTAGTAGTAGCAGTAGTTTATTGACAATACATAACAGGTTACAGCTTTACATATAAACATCTATCTCACTATTTTGTGTTTTATATTGTCAATAGGCCATCGACGTAAGTCCTTCAGCCCTTTTTCTATACAAATATTTTTTTAAACTGACATATAGAATGCCATAATTTAAAAATCTGAAGAATTTCTGAAAAATACTTCGTTGAATATCAAAATTGTCTAGCTTATAGCTAAAGTGGGCAAGATTTTTCTTCTTATAGTTTTTAAGAGCATGTGATACACCGATGAAAATTTCTTCGCACTATTTTTCTTTTAATTCTCACAAAAAAACGACTGAATCGACTGAGGAGCCAGAGGCTTAGCCCAATTCTACGATATTTCCACGTATTATCTCAAAATACGGACCCTATCTGCCGTACTGTTCGGGAGAAAACAGCTTTTGAAATTTTGAGATGTGGTGAGGGAAGTACCATTGCCTCTTAAGGGGATGCGAAACCCCCATGAGTGCGAGAAAGATAGCGAATATCTTTCGGAACAAGAATCCTCAGAAACTTGAACTTTTTTGGGAAAAATGAAAGTTTTACATCATGCAGAATTAAGAGAGCAATGATATAAAACTTTTCTTTTATCAAAAAAGGTTCGGTGTCCTCTGAAAGATTGATTACAGTTTTTGTTACCGACTGAGTAGGTTTCACCTCCGCTTAATATACGTATGAAAACCAAGTAGCAGCTCCGCCGCCACACGGTACCTAAGCCTCTGTGTGTGGGCCGGTTACTTACCGGATGCTGCTATAGGAGGAAATCGCTGTTCATTCTGCAGAAGATCATGTTGGATTTTGTAAAAAGATACAGAGATTAACGTGATGTGGTATTGCTCGGTCGTTAACAAACTTTGAATCTTTGTGCTTGTTCACAATTGATCATTTGGGCGAAAGCCAAGTGAATCGGTATCATCTTAATTAAAGTGATCTGCTACACCGATCGAGTCGCCGTGGCTAAAAGCAGACGTTTCTGAATTTTGTATTATATAAGATTGTATTATGCAAGATTATAACAGAAGGCAACATTCATTGATGAATTATGAATTTTACATATATTCGTTAATAGTACACAATGGTCAACAAATATCAGAAGAATACCTATAGAAAAATGGAAAAATATATTAAACACTTAAATATGGTTATTGTTTTTCAGAGCGATTGTCAGAAAAAATATTTTTGTCACTGGTTATCGGTATTGAAATAGAACAGAAGAACGAAGATCGATCTGAGCGACTGTCGGTTACATGAATCCCGACTATGCGTACCGACGGCTCGTCAAGTTGAATGAAATTTCATGATATTACCTTGAAACTCTTTTGCGCGTATATTTTGTTCCTCGTAACTAACTAATCCACAGATACTTAATTCAGTTAGTTCTAATAACTAAATCGTGTATATACCGCGATCTCAGCGGGTAACATACAGGTGTCCGAAAAGCGCTCTTCTCTTACGACGAAACTCTCCCTACGCAAAGTCTCTAGCACACTACGGCTCTGAAATCGTTATTAAATCGCAGACTCGGTGACGAAAGTTAATGAGATCTCTAAACGAAGTTCTCCAATACGAATGCCTATTTGAGAAAAAAACGGAAATATTTTAATGTCTGTCATCGACAAAATATAAATGCTGACGAATATAAGTTCCATACTCTCTTCTTCGAACCTCTCTACATCGAATGCTGACCATCCGCCGAGCTCTCCCGAAAATTCAGAATTGAGTGAAAATGTATTCAAGCGTTACTCTCCCTGAACCGATGCGACCCATTACCGACGTCGCAAGGTAATGCCACTCGCCGAGAGATGGCGCTGATTTACATTGCAATTACACATGTAATTGAGCGCCATCTCTCGGCGAGTGGCATTACCTTGCGACGTCGGTAATGGGTCGCATCGGTTCAGGGAGAATAACGCTTGAATACATTTTCACTCAATTCTGATTTTTCGGGAGAGCTCGGCGGATGGTCAGCATTCGATGTAGAGAGCTTCGAAGAAGAGAGTATAGAACTTATATTCGTCGGCATTTATGTTTTGTCGATGACAGACATTAAAATATTTCCGTTTTTTTCTCAAATAGGCATTCGTATTGGAGAACTTCGTTTAGCGTTCTCACTAACTTTCGTCACCGAGTCTGCGATTTAATAACGATTTCAGAGACGTAATGTCCTAGAGACTTTGCGTAGGGAGAGTTTCGTCGTAAGAGAAGAGCGCTTTTCGGACACCTGTATGTTACCCATCACAGCAAGCCATTGGGATATCGACCAGCTAGCTTCGCATTTAACAACGTAGTAGTCAGTGTATTAATGACTACATAGCCATTGAGGCTACAGATTTGGCAATGTTGATTGGTCACAGCTGGTCAACAGGCGACTTCAGACCAATCAGAACAGTCGCTGAAGTGACTATAGTCACTGCGCTTCTGTCAAACGGAAAGCTATAGTAGGCCTAGCTGTGCTCAACTCACGCGTTTTCGGCTTTATTTAAACTATCTTTAAAATCAGCATCTAACGCACTTATTTTCGCTCAGGGTACGGTTCAGGGCACTCTTTTTTGTGAGCTTTCTTTACCATTTTCGCTTAAGCCGTGGTTTCACGGCTGTAACCATGGAGACTAGAGGTAAGAAGTACGAACGACTATGGGAAATGCGGTTCTCAATTGTTCGCCGAATAGTGGAAAATTCTTTCGGCGTGGACCGAAGTGAAGTAAGCGGAAAGTGGCACATGCCGTCTATAGATGGCGATAGCCAGGAGGAAAGGACAAGAAGAAGAAGTAAGCGGAAAGTTGGCTGGAATCAATAAAATGAGCTCGGGCTAACTTCATCTCGGTCCGCGTTGACATTCAGTGGTGCTCAGTCTTCTGAAATTTTACACAGTTTCGCGAACGTTTTCTCAGCATTGCGTTCGCACTCCTTACCTCTAGTCTTCATGGCTGTAACTTAAATCGTAACAGAATTGGTATAATAAACAGAAGTAAAACAGGGCATACACTTACTCCAGCGCACTTGTTCAGGAAACCCACAGCCCACAGTATGATCCCAAGTAGCTCAAAGACAAAGGATATCTATTTGGTATACGAAAAGATATATTAATTTCCGTCCAATGATATCTTTTTGGATTTGGATATCTTAAGAACGTCTAAAAGATATCCAAATCCAAAAGATATCATTTGGACGGAAATTAACATACCTTTTCGTATACCAAATAGATATCCTTTGTCTTTGTGTTACTTGGGATGTGCAAATGCGGACATGATGCTTGTGATTTAAATCACTTATTTTGGCCCTGATTATTCAGATGGGAGAATGAGACTCTTACCGATTCTAAATAAACTTAAAATACTCGAGAATACTGATGTTACTAGACTTTTTCTCGTTAAAGATTTCAAAACACTTATACCACTGTGTGATTTTATAATACATAATAATATTATTATTTAATATAGTTACATATTCTATCTAAATAATAATATGTTTCCATTTAATTTCCTTCCTCAATTTGCCTGTAATTTGAATTATCGTATATAATATGAACAACATTAACAATATTGCATTTGTGAGATATCCTACTGATCGACTGCGATAAATCAGATTTCTGCTCAGCAATATACTTGTAAATGGAAGTGGCACATGCTGTCAATAGATGGCGATAGCCAGGAGGAAAGGAGAAGAAGAAGAAGTAAGCGGAAAGTTGGCTGGAATCAATAAAATGAGCTCGGGCTAACTTCATCTCGGTCCGCGTTGACATTCAGTGGTGCTCAGTCTTCTGCAATTTTACACAGTTTCGCGAACGTTTTCTCAGCATTGCGTTCGTACTCCTTACCTCTAGTCTCCATGGCTGTAACTTAAATCGTAACAGAATTGGTATAATAAACAGAATTAAAACAGGGCATACACTTACTTCTGCGCACTTGTTCAGGAAAGGTATAGTCCACAGTATGATCCCAAGTAGCACAAAGACAAAGGATATATATTTGGTATACGAAAAGGTATATTAATTTCCGTCCAAATGATATCTTTTTGGATTTGGCTATCCCAAGAACGTCTAAAAGATATCCAAATCCAAAAGATATCATTTGGACGGAAATTAACATACCTTTTCGAAAACCAAATAGATATCCTTTGTCTTCGTGTTACTTGGGATGTGCAAATGCGGACATGATGCTTGTGATTTAAATCACTTATTTTGGCCCTGATTATTCAGATGGGAGAATGAGACTCTTACCGATTCTAAATAAACTTAAAATACTCGAGAATACTGATGTTACTAGACTTTTCCTCGTTAAAGATTTCAAAACACTTATACCACTGTGTGATTTTATAATACATAATAATATTTTTATTTAATATAGTTACATATTCTATCTAAATAATAATATGTTTCCATTTAATTTCCTTCCTAAATTTGCCTGTAATTTGAATTATCATATATAATATCAACAACATTAACAATATTGCATTTGTGCGATATCCTACTGATCGACTGCGATAAATCAGATTTCTGCTCAGCAATATACTTGTAAATGGGAGTGGCACATGCTGTCAATAGATGGCGATAGCCAGGCGTAAAGAAGAAAGAAGAAGACGAAGAATTCACGCGTTCCAGCTGTCACATCTGGCGTGTGCAGTCATTCGTGTTATCACCTTAAGCACATATGTTTCGTACACAGTAATCTGCATATGTGCATCAAATAAACATGTGTGACCGCCGATCAATTATCGAGGCATTTAAAGATCGACGCAAACTAAGTCAAAACTAAGTCGTTAAATTAGTAAACAAAAATAATAATAATATTTGAAAAAAGAACGAAACAAGTGATTGCGTTGGCAAAATCTGGATGACAAATTGTTACGCAAAAATGACGCGCGTTCAAATTCACGCAACACGCTCAATTGTCATACTTTTTATCATCGTTAATACGATTAACGCCAACCTTCAGGATTTTATGAATCTTTATGTGAGTAAAAATTAATGAAACGGAACGAGTCTATCCGATTTCCAATCAATATGTCTAAGTTTAGCAGCTGGATAAATTGTGATAATTAAAGCTTGAATAAGAGTATCTGTAATTTTTGGAATTTAAATTAATTGTTCATGCATTAGTATTAAGAGAAGGGAATGTGAGATAAAAATTTATCATATTTATGAATGGATATCATACTTGAGTGGCTTCTGGTGGCATATACTAGCAGCCACTCAAGTATGATATCTACTTTAGGACATGAATATATATATATATATTTTTTGAGTTTTTACACTCTGCCCACTTTTATAAGAAAGATGATAGATTGAAAACAACTTAATAATTTTTATCAATGTAACTAACCAACCCAAGTTTAGCTGCTTTTTTTACAACAATTGGTAAACTAATTCATTCAATTGTCCAATTATATCTATGACTTTTCCTCAATTAGAACTTAATATTAATATTCAAAACTTAATCGAAAAAATTGTGACTTTGGCAATTCTGACAATTATTTAAGAATATTTCCTATTTCCTTATAAAAATGTAAAGAGTATAATAATATATATATATAATATATATTATAATATATAAATATAATAAATATATATAATATATATATATATATATATAATATAATATATATTAATAAATATAATATAATATATAAATAAAATGATTGTGAATGACTCTGTACATTAATCAAAGACTACATTAAAAAATAAAAAGAATATCCTTAAGGGGTCAGATGCATATATTTTTACAAATAACACCTTAGATATGCATCAATGCATATCCCATATGTGACTGCATTTCTGACCTTAAATCATAAGGTGCTATTTATATTTAACACTATATATTTGTTATTATTATATTTCCATAAACAATTTCATGTACAAATTGTTTATGGAAAAAACTCTAACTTAACCCGCTAAAAATATAAGAAATAAAAAAATAAATAAAATTGTAATTTTATTTATTTTTAAAATATAAGAAATAAAAAATAAATGAAATTACAATTTTATTTATTTTTAAAATATAAGAAATAAAAAAAAAAAAATTGTAATTTTATTTATTTTTAAAATATAAGAAATAAAAAAAAAATAAAATTGTAATTTTATTTATTTTTAAAATATAAGAAATAAAAAATAAATGAAATTACAAATTTATTTTTTATTTTTTTATTATATAAATTATTATATATTTATTTATTATAAAAGAAATAAAAAATAAATGAAATTACAAATTTATTTTTTATTTTTTTATTATATAAATTATTATATATTTATTTATTATATAAGAAATAAAAAATAAATAACATTACAATTTTATTTATTTTTTTATTTCTTATATTTTTAGCTGGTTATAATAATAATAATAGATAGTTAAAGAATCATGTTTTTTACATTGTTTTGAACATATATGAATTATGTGAATTAGGATATTACTTCAGATTTTAGATTGTACATAAATGAATAATATTTTTTTTTTACAATTTTAGCATAGAAGAAATCGTTTGCCAGATACTAAGTTTGGGTATGGTGAATATTCAGAGTATCCGGACAACGATGAGAGGCAGCATGGACCTGAAAGCGAGTGGAACAGAATACCACACAGAAATGTACAGCCTCAGAAATTCAGTCACCCAGCAACTGAAAGTCCATTTGATATTTCAGATGCTGTGGATCCAAGTTAGTAGAATTATTTCTGAGTGCTGTTTAAATAACTCAGTAACTATAAAAAAAAATTGTCTCATAAAACCTTAAACTGTCTTCCAAATTAGAAGCTAAATTGGCATTATGTATTTTACATTATATCCCTAAAAATAATTACCCTTCAATAATTCCTTAATCCTTTCTTAATATTATGCTTTTATTTTTACTATTTTTTGTAAGATTCAGATGTACAGATACATCCAATTTATTGCTGGAATTCAAACACGATGCTTGAGTGATATAATGATTCATGAATGACTGTGCTTCATGGATTTACTGATTTATCCATTCAGAGTAGAAATCCTTATTACTCTTTAATATGGACTTTGGTATACATGTAATTTTGCATTTATTAGTAAGAAAATATGGAGGTGTATGGTTCCCCATTTATTTTTCAATGCATTAAGCATATGTTCCTATAATTTTAAGATAATTTCCATAAATTTTATAAGAATTCATGCTGGAAGAATTCTTTTTATGTACTATATGAGTACATAAGTAAATAAATATGAGTACATAAAGTAAAGTAAATATTTATGAGTAATATTAAAAATTACTGGAAGTTTTAATGCATAAACTCGTCATCTAAAATTAATGTACAATCGTGGTATAAAATTAATGTAATTTTGCGGTAAAATTAAAGCAAATTATTGAATTTGCTGTATCATACATTAATTTTATATCACACTTGTACATTAAATTTAATATACCAGTTTATGCATAAAAATGTCCAATACTTGTATCTTAAATTTCAAGTAGATTTTTTATCTACTTGAAATTTAAAAAATCTTGATTTAAAAAAATCCCATACATCTTCTATAGCTCATATAGTAAGTTTAGAGAGACTTTGTTGTAATCTTTTTCACATTAAATTCAGAAATAGCATGGGACTCTGTTCACTGGAATGAAGAACTGAATATCGGCCAATTATCAGCAGTAGATTTGGATCCAAAGGGTAACGTTGCGGTATTCAGCAGAGGTGAAAGAATTTGGGGTCTGGGAACCTTTGATTACCGCGAAAAATTCGACTGCGGGAATGGACCGATAAAGCAAAATACGGTATCTCTGTTCGATAAATTCGGTAAAAAGATGTTGCAATGGGGCAAAAATATGTTCTATTTGCCGCACGGATTGACAATAGACCACGAAGGAAACTATTGGCTGACTGACGTAGCACTTCATCAAGTATTCAAATTCGACGGCAAAGACATAGAGAAAAATTGGGAAAAATTAATAAATGACCAGGAAGAAATCGGATTTTTTGATTTCCAAGATCACCAAAGTCGCTTCAATCGAAGCATCCTCAAGCCTTCCATGATTCTGGGCGAAGCATTTCAGCCTGGAGATGACAATCGCAGATTTTGCAAACCCACGGCAGTTGCCGTCGCTAAAAGTGGCGATTTTTTTGTTAGCGATGGTTATTGCAATTCGAGAGTCATAAAATTCAATCGAGACGGCGTTAGAATTTTGCACTGGGGTCGAGCTTGGTCAGCGGCAGGTGCGTAATTATAGTTTGTTTAAAATTTCAATATACTTTACAAATACACTTTACACTGAAAGTTTGATTAGTTAAAAATTAAAAAATTAAAAAAAAAAACATTATTAAAAAAACAATAATATCAATGATACTAAGACCATCGATTCTGAACAATGATAGTGTCATAAAGTTACCAATAAATTAGTCTCCAACAAAAAAATTTGATTCCAACAATTGGAGTCAAATTGAAAAATTGGGGGCATAATTAATGCATTAATTATGTTTCTTCATTTTTTTTAAAAAGATTACCATGAAATTTTATTACAAAATAATCATTTTTGCAACTATTTTAAAGTTTAGTCATGTAATTATTATGAAATCATAATTGCAGAACTGATCATATCATCATCTTTATTTCTATAAGTATTAGGCATTTACAACTGTATTTTATTCTATGATAGTCACTGACTATCATAGGATAAAACGTTTTCTTATTTTTAATTAGGTTAACTAAATATTTATTTTCAGATAATATGAACAAGTCGCCACCATCTTACGCTCTATTCGTTCCTCATGCACTGGCGCTCGCTGAAGAGCAGAATTTAATTTACGTAGCCGATCGCGAAGATGGACGAGTCATGTGTTACAGCGCTCAAAACGGAACGTTTCATCGTGAATACAAACATCCGGCGATCGGCACCAAAGTCTACAGTATCGATTACGCTCGCGAAAAGCTTTATCTCGTGAATGGTCTAGATGTTTACTCTCCTCGTAAGTTTCACGTAAGAGGCTTCGCCATAGACGTAAATAGCGGTGAAATCACATCGCAGTTCACTCCTGGCAGAAATGATATGCTGGCGCCTCACGATATCGCCGTTTCGGACGATGGTTCTGAGATCTACGTCGTCGAATTAGACGCCCATAAAGTCTACCGATTTTCGCAAGGTATTTAATAGATTACACTGTTTTTTTTTCTAACTTATATTCTATTGTGCTAACAATTACTAATCCATTCGCGAGCATTTTTTGTTCTGAGATTTACATATCAGGACGCTTGTAATAATCTAAAACGCTGTATAAGGTAAACGGCCCAGTTTCGGTCACTGTCCCGGTTTCGGTCATCGACCTTCCATGTATACGAATAATAAATGTATTGTGGGAAAATAAAATAAAATTAATGTCACTGTGAAGACCGTTTTTTTACTCTACGTTATTGTCGAAATGCGATTAGAGTGAGTGGCGCTGCGCGTGTGTCTGTAGTTTCGAGCGACAACCGTTGTCCTAGCGTGCTTGCCGAAGGCTCTCGGAAAACATCGAATTTGATCATTTGTAAGTATTCAGAGGTATAATTATTATATGGAAAGGTTCGCAATGAATCACGTAACCGATTACTCTAGTTAAAATTTGTTTTACGAAAAATTATTTCCTTAAAATTGTCGTGTCCGTTACTGCTTCCGCAAATTAGATTAGTTTGCACTTTCGGTCACTTGTTGCACGAATCACATCTGCAGTCGTGTTCTATCCAATTCAACCTTTTTTGTAATAAAATATCGATTGAACGTAGAAAAAAACTTCATTTTTTTAAATTAGTAAATGGTAATAAATCATAATTTACAACCTGTCGTTTCGCATGTGACATCGTAAAATATAAGGAAGTGACCGAAATTAGATCCGCAGGGTGACCGAAACTCCAACCGGCATGACCGAAACTGGTACTCGCGAGGTGACCGAAACTGCGACATGGAGGTTGGAATATGACCGAAACCCCGGCAGCCGAGCGTCGTTAGTAAAACGATTATTTAAATATTATAACCTAATAATTTAACGTAAACAATTATTTGACTATATTTAGAAGGATTTATTGCATAAATAAGAACAGTTCGTTTTCGAAATTTCGATATAATTTATTCAGAAGCAGGGGAAAACATGGGCTCGGGCTCTAAAGATGACCGAAACTGGGCCGTTTACCTTAGATGTGTGCATAACATTTGTTAGTTGTTAAGACTAACTGCCGGAGAATTTCATTGAATCTCTACCGCAGTAAATTAACATTTTTTTTTAAAAGACGCAATAATATTCAACAATGCTAGATATGACATTCGATGAGTATAAACAAGTACGTTCATATTATTATAGTAATTTCAATTTTACAAATTTGAACCGCTTTTGCTTTTAAAATATCTGACAAAATGGACTGCAACTTTAAACAAGTAGTAATAGCTTGCAAGGACATTTGGTATAGAATTTAGGAAAATAACGTTTGAGGTGGTAGATTATTATACACATTTTTTCACAAATCTAAGGAAGACACATTCGGTCAGCATATTTCCTCGTCGAATTAGTTCTAAGAACCGTGAAAAATAATTAACAAAGTGCAAGGCTCGATTTTGCAACCTTTTTTGCTTTTTTGCTTCCTCATAGAGGAAGCTTTGTATTCATGAAAATTCTTTTTTCAATATTTTCATGTCAAAACGTTTAAAATAGTCTGAAACGTTGAGAAAAGTGGTTTAGAAAAATAGTCCGGTGTATGTGTGTGTGTATATAATGAAAGGCCAAAAATAACTTATAAAGCATTCAACCGAATCAGCTAATTTTACAAAAATCGCATTTCATTTTTATAAGAATTTTGAAATTTTGCTAAAAGTACGTAAATGCTTTAGCTTGAACGAATTGAACGATACCAGCTTTGGTATTGAATTTGGGCCAAATCGGTAAAGACGTTCGGTTTTTATGAGATTTCGAATTTTTCGAAAATTTTTTGTTTTGCTCTAATTCAGGTGAAAATTCAACTAATCGACTGAAATTTTCTACACATAAAAAATAACATACAGCCCTGCTACGTACCAAATTTGGTGATAATCGGTAAAGCGGTTCGGATTTTACGTGATTTTGAATTTTTTAAAAATTTATTGGTGTCGCTCTGGATTTCGTAAAATGTCGGAAATCATCAACTTCGTCAATAATTTTTAGCTTTCGCAAAGCTTTCTCTATGAGGAAGCCAAAAATGAAATAAAGAAACTTCCTCACAGAGGCGGCTTTGTAAAAAGAATGAAGAAGCAATGCGCAAGGTTCTACTTTGCATCCTTTTTATGATGAATCGAATGAAGATCTGATTGTATGGCGTGATTGGGCAGACGTCACAATGAAAGTTTCAGGTAACAGCAGTCCATCTGCGGGAGCGAATGGAACCGTAACTTTGCATCGTCACGAAAGTGGACCACTCACCGATGATAGCGCAAGCGACAATTCTACGGGGGGAAATAATTTCAGCGGACCTCTCGTTTTATCTATATTGATCAGCACGATGCTCTTCATTGGCTTATGTTTGGGCGTGGCTGCGGTTGTGGCCAGATGTCAAAAGCGAGGTAAAGGACGCAAGATCGATATTGAATGCGAGAAATTATTCGAGTAGCGCATGCTTTGTGTGTTTTATTTTATTCTTCATGTTGTAAGATTTTTTAATAAATCACACTTAAGGGGATGCTGGAGTAGATTTTTACCGACTTTGGTCGGTAAAAATAGGCGATTTCGTAGTGTACACTATTCATCGAAAATATGCTACAAATATACGTCAAATTTTGCAGGGATGTAATGAAAACATTCATGCTTGGGTGCCCGGTCGAATTACTGTTCAAAACATACAAGAAATGTAAAAAATTGTATATTACTGAACCTCTCAAAAACCAATATGGCCGCTCGAAATGTCAACAGGTTCTTTGAGGTAAGATATAAACGTTTCTGGAACTCAGATGTGTTAAATCAGACCAGACACCCATTCTTTGATTATTCCTGAACCTTTCAAAACCGTCGGAATGTCGATTACACAAACCAAATCCACGAATAGTGTATACTACGATTGCAAAGACTGTTTGCTTTTCGCACAGGCTCAGAGCTGGTAAAGAGCATGAATATAGTTCCGTCATTAGGAGACAGGTGGCGCTGACGTTGTCTGTTTACTTTTGGCAAAAGCTCCGAGCCTCTGCAATGCGACCGCAGTATACACTATATATGGATTTGGCTTGTGTAGTTAACATTCTGATGGTTTTGGAATATTTAGAAATCATCACAGAATTGACGTCCGGTCCGATTTTACATATCTAATTTCCAGAAACAATTATATCTTACAGCAAAGGTCTGTTGACATATGGTGTGCGGCCATTTTGCTTTTCGGGAGTTTCGGTATCTTTTGCCAAAAGTAAACAGACTACGTCGGCGCCACCTGTATCCTAATCGGGAAACATACCGACCAAAGTCGGTATCAAAATCTACTCCAGCATTCCCTTAAGGGGCTGCTGGAGTAGATTTTTTTACCGACATTGGTCGGTAAATATTGGCTATTTCTTAGTATGCACTATTCATCATTATTACGCTACGTGTATGATTTATATTTGACAGGGATGTAATATAAACATAAACGCTTTGGTGTCCGGTCCAATTGCGGTCAGAAACTTACACGAAACAGAAAGAATCGCATATTACTGAACTTTCCGAAAACCAATATGGCCGCACTTGATATGTCAACAGACCTTCGTTGTAAGATATAACCGTTTCTAGAACTTGGATGTGTCATATTAGACCAGACAACAATTCTTCAACGTTTTTCGAATATTCCAGAACCATCAGAATGTCAATTCCATAAACCAAATCTACGTATAGTCTTTTCTACGTTCGCGTAATTTTTGTGCTTTTTGCAAAGGTTCCGAGCATTTTCTACGCGAACGTAAAAAAGACTATACGTAGATTTGGTTTGTGGAATTGACATTCTGATGGTTCTGGAATATTCGAAAAACGTTGAAGAATTGTTGTCTGGTCTAATATGACACATCCAAGTTCTAGAAACGGTTATATCTTACAACGAAGGTCTGTTGACATATCAAGTGCGGCCATATTGGTTTTCGGAAAGTTCAATAATATGCGATTCTTTCTGTTTCGTGTAAGTTTCTGACGGCAATTGGACCGGACACCAAAGCGTTTATGTTTATATTACATCCCTGTCAAATATAAATCATACACGTAGCGTAATAATGATGAATAGTGCATACTAAGAAATAGCCAATATTTACCGACCAATGTCGGTAAAAAAATCTACTCCAGCAGCCCCTTAAGGCGAGATGAAACCTACTCAGTCGGTAACAAAAACTGTAAACAATCTTTCAGACGACACCGAACGTTTTTTGATAAAAGAAAAGTTTTACATCAGTGGTCTCTTAATTCTGCATGATGTAAAACTTTCATTTTTCCCAAAAATGATCAAGTTTCTGAGAATTCTTGTTCCGAAAGATATTCGCTATCCTTCTCGCACTCATGAATATTTCACCTCGCCTTAATAGACATTCCTTCTTATGACGTTACAAAACACGAGACAGTATTAAAACATAAATTTAAGTCGATATAGTAAGTCGAAGTAGTATCGACTACAAATAAAATAGCCGATTAATTTGATTTGAAGGTTGACCAATAAAAATTATTATATGAATCATATAAGTTCACTAATACCCGAAGAAACACACATTTTATAAAATACCAGCATAATAATCTGAGATAATTCCCGAAAGTCTTCCTGTAAACATTTAATAAATGTCATGAATTCTCGCACCTTTATTACATTTTTCAATTGTAAAATACTCTGTGATACAAGAGATTTTCATGATTTTCCAAATTTTGACAAATGAAGCACTATTTATTTATATTATTTTTCTAAAAATAATTATCATCGCCACAATGTCCGTTTTATAAATAAGTCAATGTCAAATATAACTAATAATTTACTACATTATCTGCTAAGAATTTGTCATTTCATTTGAGCGGTTTTTCATACACTAGAGAAAATTATCTTTATATTTAATTTCTTGTTAGCATTTTTAGTCACCATTGGATCAATTTTTATTTTTGCTTTTAAACAAGAAACAAAATGATTCTGGATAAAAATGGAAAAAATTTAAGAAAACGGGAAAAAGAAAGTCTACACAATTTTTTAAAGCAAGTGATTACCAGCTACCTTCTTGCCTTGTAATGTTAGAAGTTGTTCAGCCAAAATATCGTTACGATAGTACTACAGAACGTGATTACTTTACACTATTAGTTTGTAACTTGTAGTGCAATATTATTCAACGTAGACTCCTACAATACTGTGACGTATGTAAAGGGCCGTTATATTTACGAACTTAGTCTTTTATTTTTTGAGATAATACTTTTAATATAATAGCATGGAAGTATAATATCGAATTTACATCGCACTTTAGGTTGACAGTTTTTATATTGTTTGTAAGACAATTTTGTTGACTTATGCAATTTTTGTACAAACTTGGAATTATAATGCTAGACGTTGAATCTCATCGCTAAATTTCAGCGTTGTGCGGTTGTGACTATTATGTGTGTATTGCAATTATTTATTATACAGCGTTTCTTTCATCGATATAACATTAAATGAAAATAATTCGATGTAATTTTGGTTGTTTTTTTATTTTTTTCTTTGCTTGCTTACCTTAGGGGGCGTCCATTAATCACGTGAGGATCTGAAAGGGGGGGGGGGGGGGGGGGTACTGAAAATACTCATGAATGATCACATGGGGGAGGGGAGGGATATTGGGTCAAAGTCACGTACATTTCTCGATACATTATTTTCTAATATTACCGAGTAGATTCTATTATGATTCGAAATAGTTTCGCAGTTCCAAGAAATGCGCATTGTATTGCCCGAGTCTACAGTCAAATCCTCAATTCCTCGCGGGTAGTACATGCCAGGGATGGGCATACTCGAATACTTTTGATATTCGAATATTAAAATAATACCGAATACAACCCGATTCATTATTTATTTAAAAATGAATACTGAATTGAGATCATCGCATTATTCATTTCTCAAATGAATACTGAATTTTGTTAGATTCATTATTTGTTTAAGAATGAATACTGAATTGAGGTGGATTCATTATCCATTTTTGAAATGAATACGGATTCGAGGTGGATTCATGATCCATTTTCAAATGAATAATAAATCCACCTAAATTCAGTATTCATTCTTAAACAAATAATGAATCTCATTCGATCCAGTGCAAAATAATAAAGCCTTCCTCCCCTTTGCCTTTTGCGTGTGCGCGAAGCGCGCGTGACACTATAACCTGCTATTATATATAGTCTTAAGTTTATGACGAAAGCCAAAAGCCAAAAGAGTAGCGAAATTGATAAAAGAGTGTGCAATTAAGCCATATCTAGATGGTCGCTACTTTGAAGTGGAATCCCTTTTTCTACAAATATTCAATTTTACGGTATCCGAATACTGAATAAATACTGAATCGAGTTGGATTCATTATACTTTTCAGAATAAATACTGAATCGAGTTGGATTCATTATTCGTTTCAGAATGAATACTGAATCGAGGTAGATTCATTATCCATTTCAACAACGAATAATAAATCCAACTCGATTCAATATTTATTCTGAAAAGTATAATGAATCCAACTCAATTCAATACTCATTTAAAAAATAAATAATAAATACACCTCGATTGAGTATTTATATTAAAATGAATAATGAATAAAATATTTTTATTATTCGTGAATAAAAAAGTATTCGAGTATGCCCATCCCTGGTACATGCCAAGAATGTGGGCAATACTTTTGTACAAAAAAAGCCGTTGCTGCCCACAAAACTCTGCACAAGAAAAATAAAAAAAGCATTGAACGGGTTAGTAACGAAGAGAAGGACGAAGACGAGTTGGAGGACGTGCAGGTTGAAAGTAATACGTTACAAGATAAAGCTTTTGTAAGCGTGTAAAGGAGTACCGAGAATCCGTGGATAGCTGATGACTAGTGGCAAACTAGTGATTGCTTCGGATACTAGTCACTTATTTACTTTTAATATGACGATACCAAAGTTAGTAATAAGCAGATATTATATAAGCGGATTTTGAATTTTATGTAAACTAAAATATAATTAAAACAGCATAAATTGTATGAGATATTTATTTTATATTTTATCCTTTTTACATCTGTCCGATAACGAAAAAAGCATGTGATAACGAGCCAGGGGGGGAGGGGTCCGTCGAAATATCACGGCTGATCACGAATGGGGGGGGGGGATGGGGCCAAAAATTTGATAAAAACGCATCACGTGATTAATGGACGCCCCCTAACCAAAACTACGAAAAAACCTGATTTTCTCACCTCCAGGCCGAAAACGACAACTTTCGTTCCGCTGCGCGGAACGAAGTTCCCGGTTTTCGGTTCCGTCGATGAGAAAAATCGTATACACTCCTCGGGCAGTAAATACGAAAGCCTCAGATCACATGTTTGTTGACCTCGGCTTCGCCTCGGCCGACAATTACATGTGATCTGAGACATTTCTTACTTTACTGCCCTAGATGTGTAATATACTATTTACCGATCAAAGTCGGTAATAAAATCTACTCCAGCATCCCCTTAAGGTAGTCTGTTCACATTAGCTAGTCAAATCAGTGCTAAATTTTTAATCGCTTTTGTACACATTTTGGTAGTTTTGCCCACTGTTCTGCAGAGTGGCTTGCGCATCAGCATTAGTTCTTAATATATAAATCCATCCACAGACACGGTTTGAAATAAAAATACCCTGATACATACAAATTTCGGATGAGGTTGTTGTCATCCAGTTTTATATTAGGAAAAACCATAATATTAATCTAGTTATAACGAGCAATAGCTTATGTTGTTTGTTAAAAAATGCTTCATTGATTGACCGGACAAATTCTGTATTACTATTAGTTATTCACAAGTTACAAGCATGTGTAAATCTGATGATAGGTTAGAGTAGATAAAAAACGGTTGCAATTTTCTTACAAAGAATACTATAAGAAAATGTCTCCGGTCAATCAATGAAGCATCTTTTAATAAACAAAATGAGCTATCGTTCGTCAAAGTCGGACAAAAATTATGGTTTTTTCTAATATAAAACTGGATGACAACAACCTCATCCGACATTTGTATGTATCAGGGTATTTTTATTAAAAACCGTGTCTGTGGATGGATTTATATATTAAGAACTAATGCTAATGAGCGAGCCACTCTGCAGAACGGTCGGCAAAACTACCAAAATGTGTAGAAACGCGATTAAAAATTTAGCACTGATTTGACTAGCTAATGTGAACAGACTACCTTAAGCTTTGTCAACAATGATATTACATATGCATAAATACACCTAAAATAAACCAATGAATCAATTAAAATGAAGAAAACCTAAAAAAAATGTCCACCATCTTTTTTTTTAAATGAACGGTTTAAAAAATCGATTACACGATTATTTTCCGATTGTTTTTTTAGATAACCGATTTCGCGATATCGATTATTCTCGTAATCGATTATCAAGTAATTGATTTTTTTTTCAACATCACCCATTTATAGTTGCCTTTGAACTCGTCAATTACTGCGTATCTAGATTGAATGTGCATGTTGAAGCCTCCAGCCTTTTATGACGTTCGTTCTTGATTCATTTGTTTTCAGCGATTGAATAACAATTCTACAATTCTATATCGAACAGAGGTCGATGTAGTGTACTTTTTTTTTTGCTAATATTTTGTTGCTTTGAATTATTCAACAATGTCCTTTAAATTATGTGTATTTTGTGGTGTGATATTTTGACGTTGTGTTGTTTTTGAGGTGTGTTATTTTGACTTGGAATTTCACCTTACTTCCATATTACATTGAAAATTAAAAAAAAATTTAAACTCTATTTTCTCGAACAGGATGTTTGCTATCTGTGCGGAGACCGTCGTATTGGGAAGCTGAAAGACGCGAAAACTTCAAGCTCTCGAGTTTGCTAGAATCACGTCAGGGTAAGAGCTTCAAGATTCTTGAAAAAAGGCCAAACACTCGTGACTTCAGTAAACTTAACACAGAGCCTGAGACTTCAGAAGACGAGCGCGTTGAGGACAGTCTCGTTATCTGATTGGCTTGTATACGAAAAGCCTACACTTTATTTATTCCGATGAAATATCTGTGAAGACAGATCTACTTTACAATTTAAGGGGGTTCGATATGTCGGTTAAACAAAAAAAACTTAAAATTCGTAAATAGCTTATGAATCCATGGAATTTAATAATAAATCTACATTATATGATTCAGAGTCTATTTTGAGACCAAGTGTATCTAAACAGTTGATTATTCGATCGAATTTTCCTTGTGCTGCAAGAATATCCACATTTTTAAACAAATTCCATCATCTCTGACAACCGTTGATATTGAACCTCCTTAACAAAGAAAATGAATGTAAATAGAAATCACAGCTGTCCATATTTTTCTGATAAAAAAACAAGAATAGTTGACTACAGAATTCGGAGACTCAGTCAATCGTTCTCGTCTTTTATCAGAAAAAATAGGGACCGAGAAATACGCTTTACAGTTTTTGTTTGCGATCGACCGGTGGCTCATCATCTTAAAGTGATTCGATAAGTGATTTTTGTTTTTAAGACGAACTTTAATTTGCTTTTGTCTTAAAAATAAATGAGCATGGATAACATTTATGCATCGCGCAACTTCATGATTCTAGAGTGGAAAATATCGTATCATAGTTGTACGTTTGCAATTATGAGACTAAAGGAAATTATTTGTGAATGCAGAGTGAATCGGTAAACCAATAACTATTTTGTTAGTGGCTAAAAAAAAATTAATTATTTATGAGAAAATTAATTAACAGTTTTATTTAACCAACTGCAATTTATTATTGTTTTTATTGTTATTTATTTATTATTTTTATCACATAATCTTAAAGTAATGTAAGTTACTCGGTCGATAACAAAACTGTACACCGAATTTTTCTAGAATTCTCGATCTGCCCGATAAGTTTGGAATTGAAAAATTATTTCTATCTCTTTCGCACCTATATGTGTTTCACATCACCTTAATTGTGAGAAATTGTTAAATGAGCAGCAGTAATTCAATAGCGGTTCAAGATGTTGATCATGAGGTGATTATGTACATTTTTTGTTTGGTTCTTTTTACTTTTTTAGTTCCAATGAAAGTATAATTAAAATTAAAAAGTAAGGGCTACCTTAATATTTTGGTGTTTGGCAAGAATTAAGGTCTCCAAAAAAGGTCGTAAATTTGTGGTGAGACCTTATGAATATATATGATATATCATAATTTTTTTCAATTGATAAAGTTAATTTGTTTTTTCAATAACAGCAACTAAATTCTCTGAAAGTAATGAAAAGCTCGCTTAATACTTTGTTTAAAATTTAAATTCACGAAAATTACTATATTCACAGCATCCCCTTAATCAAATATTTGTTTTCATATTTTTTTATGTGCACCACATTTTATTCTGATAAAAAGGAACTAAACCAAACGTGGGAATGGCTCACTTAAAACTCAATTAATTAAAATTTAATAAGGGGTCTATCACGTGGTTTAATCGCATTTCGCGACCGTGACAAGTGAATTTATCACAATTGAAGTAAATGCAGTAAAATATAAATGATAAATTGTAATTTTAATTGCAAATAGCTAGTCAGTGTGAAAACACATAATGCGGAATTCCCTTTTATCCGCCATCTCCCTCTTTCTATCCCTCGTTCCAATGTCTCCGGCTAAAATCGCTTATTGCGACCAAAGTGTTCTGTGAAATTTGTGTACAATTACATATCGATTATGCATTTACTATTTAAGAAAACGATCAGTATTGCCTTTTGTATACATTTTTTTCCATGGAAAATCGAGATACCGTTTTGTCAAAGCGATTCTAGTCAAACGATCGTCGCACAATGGCATATTTTACTATCGGTTTATCCATATTTACTATAGCCTAATACTTGTAATGAACATTCCTGTCTACGTAAAATATACAACTGTCCAAATTGTATATTTTCATTAAAAAATTACTATTTGTACCATTGTAATTGTGATTCTATTATTCACCTTATTTGAATGAATGCTATAAAAACCTCAATTCTATATCGAATTTTTCCCAAAAAAAATGTTATCGATTTTCGGTAAGGTAGAAAATTTATATTCAAATACAACCCAATTTTGAAAATCTATTATCGATAATATTATCGATTACAGAACTACTCTGCAGTCGGTAATCTTCTACCCATTTGGGGTCCCGTCGGTAACAATATTTGCAATTCAATTTTTTTTTAACAAATAGCATATCGGTTATTTTTTTATAGATGCAATAAGTTGGTAATTATTGGCACCAAAAACGTTAATTATCTTTTTAACAAATTAGATTACAGTTTTTGTTACCGATCGCGGTTTCCGAAGGTCAGTGTTCATTCGGAATCAAGAGTCGGTAAAACAGAGCTACCCATTTCAGTTAATTAAGAGCATGTGAAATACCGCAGTCGGTAATAAAAACTGTAATCAACTTTTTTCACGCATACTGACATTTTACAGCTTCAAAAAGAGTTTCATCGTATGCTCCAGTGATATTCGTATTCGATGAAACTCTTTTTGTAATTGTGATTCTATTATTCACCTTATTTGAATGAATGCTATGAAAACCTCAATTCTATATCGAGTTTTTGCCGAAAAAAATGTTATCGATTTTCGGTAAGGTAGAAAATTTATATCCAAATACAACCCAATTTTGAAAATCTCTGCTTAGCCATTGGATTGGACTAATATCGATTACAGAACTACTCTGCAGTCGGTAATCTTCCACCCATTTGGGGTCCAGTCGGTAACAATATTTACAATTCAATTTTTTTTATCAAATAGCACATCGGTTAATTTTTTATAGATGCAATAAGTTGGTAATTATTGACACCAAGAACTTTAATTATCTTTTAAAAAAATTAGATTACAGTTTTTGTTACCGATTGCGGTTTCCGAAGGTCAGTGTTCATTCGGAATCAAGCGCCGGTAAAACAGAGCTACCCATTTCAGTTAATTAAGAGCATGTGAAATACCGCAGTCGGTAATAAAAACTGTAATCAACTTTTTTCACGCATACTGACATTTTACAGCTTCAAAAAGAGTTTCATCGTATGCTCCAGTGATATTCGTATTCGATGAAACTCTTTTTGTAATTGTGATTCTATTATTCACCTTAATTGAATGAATGCTATGAAGACCTCAATTCTATATCGAGTTTTTACCGATAAAATGTTATCGATTTTCGGTAAGGTAGAAAATTTATATCCAAATACAACCCAATTTTGAAAATCTCTGCTTAGCCATTGGATTGGACTATTATCGATTACAGAACTACTCTGCAGTCGGTAATCTTTCACCCATTTGGGGTCGAGTCGGTAACAATATTTGCAATTCAATTTTTTTTTAACAAATAGCATATCGGTTAATTTTTTATAGATGCAATAAGTTGGTAATTATTGACACCAAAAACTTTAATTATCTTTTTAAAAAATTAGATTACAGTTTTTGTTACCGATTACGGTTTCCGAAGGTCAGTGTTCATTCGGAATCAAGAGTCGGTAAAACAGAGCTACCCATTTCAGTTAATTAAGAGCATGTGAATACCGCAGTCGGTAATAAAAACTGTAATCAACTTTTTTCACGCATACTGACATTTTACAGCTTCAAAAAGAGTTTCATCGAATGCTCCAGTGATATTCGTATTCGATGAAACTCTTTTTGTAATTGTGATTCTATTATTCACCTTAATTGAATGAATGCTATGAAGACCTCAATTCTATATCGAGTTTTTACCGATAAAATGTTATCGATTTTCGGTAAGGTAGAAAATTTATATCCAAATACAACCCAATTTTGAAAATCTCTGCTTAGCCATTGGATTGGACTATTATCGATTACAGAACTACTCTGCAGTCGGTAATCTTCTACCCATTTGGGGTCCAGTCGGTAACAATATTTGCAATTCAATTTTATTTTAACAACTAGCACATCGGTTAATTTTTTATAGATGCAATAAGTTGGTAATTATTGACACCAAAAACTTTAATTATCTTTTTAAAAAATTAGATTACAGTTTTTGTTACCGATTGCGGTTTCCGAAGGTCAGTGTTCATTCGGAATCAAGAGTCGGTAAAACAGGGCTACCCATTTCAGTTAATTAAAAAAGGGTCTACGCTAAAGAAATGGTATCCATAACCGACATGCAATTGGCATGTTGGCAGAAGAAGATACCATGCGAGAATAAGAAAGGAACATGAATGAACTCGCCTGGGGCAGGCTCGTCTGTCGCGAAGATAACTAATGCGAAATAGCGATAAGTGACTCGATGATTATCCCATTATGTAGCTTCGTATAATGCTAAAAGCTCACATTGGAGTTAAATGGCGATTACGACGGCATTTAGTGCATTCCTGTCAAATGTTATAAAGAGACATAAGTAATGATTAGAAAGACTAATATGTTATACAGCAATAGATCGCCCACACGTTCATTTTTGTTGGTAAATAATGAAAATGGAATTTTCATTTTTACGGTAGTTGTACCGCTATTACAAAGCTGTGACGAGTTGCTTTTAAACTTACGTTGGTTGATCAACCAAAATGCTATAAAAATCTCATTACCCATTACTTTTAGTCTGTACAATTTTTAAGTGAATCAATAAGGAAGTGTTTTGCACTTTTTTCGTTTTAAAAAAATATTCATTAAATTTTTCACTAATATGGAAAAATATGTAAAAAAAAAACGTAAAAATTTAATTATTTATGAGATCAAATAGCAAACAAATCGAGTTCGGAAGGGACCAGTTAATATACTACGATGATAGATTGTTTTATTTTTGTTTTTAGTATTCTATAGATTTGGATCATATAACATTTAAAAAAAGTGAAATGATGTATAAGAAATAACGGGTCAACTGCACTTACAATAAGATGTAAACACAAAAATCCAACAACATTGGTGTAAATGATACATTTTGTTGCTTCCTCATAGAGGAAGCTTTGTTTTCACGAAATTTTTTTTTTCCATTTTCATGTCAGGACACTCAGAATAGTCCAAAATGTCCAGAAAAGTGATTTAGAAAAAATGTCCGTATGTATGTATACAACCTCGAAAATTCGAACGCTGATAACTTAAGAACCGTTTTGTATATCGAGCTCAAATTTGGGACACAAGTGTAGCAGCAGACCCTCTTAAAATGTAGCAATTTTCATGTAGCAAAAAATGTGTGCGAAAATTTCGATTATATGCCGTTTTGCATTTTCTGAGAAAAGGAGGTGGGCGCTCTAATTTTCGTAAAATTTGGTCTATTTTGCTAAATAGTTGTTTATAAGAGCAGGTGCACTCAATGTTGTTTGGTCTAGAATTTGGCTCAAATCGGTAAAATGGTTCAGATTTTATGGAATTTTGAATTTTTCAAAAAATTGACATTATCGCTCTATTGCAACTTTTGCAAAGCTTGAGATAGCGAGCTCTAATTTTGTATGTAAATGAAACAATTTTCAATCATTATATATGTATAATTTAGTGACGAACGGTATGAAATTTTTGATTTTATGGAATGTTGAATTATTTAAAAAAATATACGTTGTCACATTTACTTTCGGAAACGCTCTAATAATAACGAAATAACGGAATAACGAAATAGAAAAAGTGAATTCAGAACATATTTATTTATCTAATTAAAACAAGGATGCAAAGTAGAACCTTGCACATCGCTTCCTCATTATTTTTTGCTTTTTACAAAGCTTCCTCTATGAGAAAGCCAAAATTGATTAACATACTACCTCATAGAGGTAGCTTTCCGCGTAGAAAAAAAGAATCTTATGAAGAATCTTTTAAAGAATTTTAAAAAAAGTCTTGAAAGAATTTTTTAAAGAATCTTTAAAGGAATCTTGAAAAGAATCTTTAAAGGAATCTTGAAAAGAATCACGTATAGGATCCGGAGCAAGATTCTTTGCAGGACTCTTTTCAAGATTCTTTCTATCCAAAAGCGTTCTGAGAATCTTTCAAAGAATCTTCGAAACAATCTTGAAAAGTGTCTTTAAGAGAATCGTGAAAAGATTCCGTCCATTAAACAGAAAAATCGTTGAAAGAATCATAATTAAATTCTTCAGAGGAATCGAGCGAAACCTGTTGTTGCTTTCCCTTGGTATCGAGACAGTACATTTCGGTACGTCAACGAAGGGTAAATCCCTCGTGTATAATCGAACTCAGGACAGCTTTGCAGTCTTATATACGTTCAGGCTTCAAGTCACTCGCGAGAAACGCTTCGACCGCTCGCCATCTAGCGGAGTATGGAATATCACTGTTTCGTACGATGCCACTAGATGGCGAGCGGTCGAAGCGTTTCTCGCAAGTGACTTGAAAAGCCTGAACGTATATAAGACTGCAAAGCTGTTCTGAGTTCGACTATACACGAGGGGTTTACCCTTCGTTGACGTACCGAAATGTACTGTCTCGACACCAAGGGAAAGCAACAACAGGTTTAGCTCGATTCCTCTGAAGAATTTCATTAAGTTTCTTTCAACGATTTTTCCGTTTATTGGATGGAATCTTTTCACAATTCTCTTAAAGACGCTTTTCAAGATTCTTTCGAAGATTCTTTGAAAGATTCTCAGAACGCTTTCGAATAGAAAGAATCTTGAAAAGAATCCTGGAAAGAATCTTGCTCCGAATCCTATACGTGATTCTTTTCAAGATTCCTTTAAAGATTCTTTCAAGATTCCTTTAAAGATTCTTTCAAGATTCCTTTAAAGATTCTTTCAAGATTCCTTTAAATATTCTTTCAAGATTCCTTTAAAGATTCTTTCAAGATTCCTTTAAATATTCTTTCAAGATTCCTTTAAAGATTCTTTCAAGATTCCTTTAAAGATTCTTTCAAGTCTTTTTTAAAGATTCTTTAAAAGATTCTTCACAAGATTCGTTTTTTCTACGCGGGTTTGTAAAAAGCGAAAAATAATGAGGAAACAATGTGCAAAATTCTAATTTTTTAGTTTTTTTTTACACATTGTGTTCTTGAGAATATAACCTGCGAAGAGAAAATGAAGCCAACGTTTTGATAATGGTTTATTTTACACACTTAGCTGACTTCTATACACAACTATACAACGATGAAAATCAAAATTCGTTTACTTATCGATTCTCCCTATAAGTCCATTAGACGACGATAGTGATCGCAGTCTCGTGCAAACGAGCTTTTCATTGTTTTATTATTATTTCCATACCATTTATGAGACAGCATACTGAATATTTTAAATAAATCTGCTGTATATTTTTCCCAAAGAAAATGCAATTGTTTAATGACAATAATAGTTTCGCGTTACACTGTATATTATTCGCGAATATTCGCTCCTCGTCTGTGGATTATTCCTGCCAGATTAATATCGATTTTCGTACAGAAACTATTATTTAAAAAATTAATTAATCGTTCGAGCACAAAATTGATAGGACTTAAATTTTTTTTCTTAATAATAATAATAACAATATTAATAATAATAATAATTAATTGCATCGAGAATCGGAGGAATGATAAAATTCATATCGTGCTAAAAGCGATAACTCGTTAGGATAAGGGGGGTGGTAAAATCGACATAAAATGTTTTTCACCCCGAATACCCAATCGTCCCATTTGTACATTAAAAATCGTATACGTTCGTAGTTGATACACCGACAAAATTGCCTAAAATTTATAATTCAATGTGTGTACGATGATCCATTAGATTTACGTTTACAAACTACTGGGTAAATTCGTAACTAGAATAATCAATCTTCTCCTCGCTAAGACGATACATCGCGTCATCGCGAATTCTTATTTTCGCATCCACTCATCTCGTCCAGAGTTGCAAGTCTTTAATTATTTTATTAATCAATCGTATCGTTATCGTTGCAATATATATTTTTAATAGCAGAATGTCGTACATAAAAATTTGGTATTAAAAAATAATTGCAAGAACAGTGAAAGGATGAATTGAAAAAATAGTCCAAGATTAGCAACTCTTATTACATTATTATTTAATTCCACATATGCTTTTGCAATATCATTAACAGGACGTCGACCGGCAAAAAAAAACAGCGTCGTCCCCATTTAATATCACAATGTCCAAGTATACTCGCGTTTTATTCTTTATTTTTTGTTTCTTTTAATAATAACTATGGTATGCTTATTCGTTCGGGTTTCATTTTTTCTTCCTCCTTTTCGACGTCTCATTCATCGATATACTTAGCTTAATCGTTATCATACTTTTATCTCTAGACGTATACCGTTTATTTACAAAAAACTTATGGCTTCTCAATAAAGTCATAATAACCGAACGCTTTTTTTTAATTTCATTTATACCGTATATAAATATACATAAGCATTCCGGAAAAGTCCATCCAAATTCTGACCTTACGTTTGTGGATTATTATGCACTTAGAGTATGTCTTTTTTTATGTAGTTATATTGCACGATCGACGTTTTTTATAAACATTTTTTGTTTCAATATTTCAAAAACGTCAGACAGGTAAAAAAAAAATTGACAGAACTACTTTTTTAGTACTCATCAAGAGCTTATCAAAAAATTCAACGCCTCATATTCGTTTAGAAAAACGTGTAGCAAATATTAAAATCAAGTTTTTATTTCATGACAAGGCGATTAAGATTTAAGGCGACGATGTCCCGTAATTTTATATATGAAAGTATTTACTTAAAAAAACACCGCAATTTTTCGTTTCAGATTTTTGAAAAAATATTTTTTGGAGGTATAATTGAAAAAAAAAACTACTGTGTTCTAAAATTTGAAAAATTCATAAAAATCTTGTATGATGCAAGACCTTTTTTTAGAGTTCAGTGTTGTAAATGCCTAATACTTATAGAAATAATGATGATGACACGATGAGCTCTATAATCATGATTTTATAATAATAACATGTAGCGATTGTAATACGATGACTAAACTTTGGAATGGCTACAAAAATTATTATTTTTCAATAAAAATTCACGGTAATCCTTTTGAAAAAATGGAAAAAAATACGTAATGCATTATTTCTTTCATTTTTTCCACTATTTCTTGCAATATTAAAGCGAAAATTAGTATTTTTTACAGCTATTCAAATGTTTACACTCTATTTTATAATCACTACATATTATTATTATGAAATCATAATTACAAAACAAATTGTATTGTAAACTATATCCCATCCCTAGCAGATCGAACAACCCAAAAAAAACCGTATTTCCAACCCGGTCGAATTGAGCCACAAATCCAACCGATAATTCTTGTCAATCCAACCGAAAAACCAACCGTGCTTGCAAAAGCTCGCAGCTTGCGAATAGGTTGGTCCTCGGGTAGTTGAGACACAAGTCCAACCGGAATACCAACCGTCGCAAGAAGCATCGCTCGGTTGGTCTCAGGGTTGTGCAAGGTTTTGCCAACCCGAAAAACCTGCGCAAAAAGCAGCTACCGGTTGTTCCCTGGGTTTGCACAACCCAGGTCCAACCGGATTTGTTAGCAGTTCAAGCCACACTTAGAATTCACGGTCCTGAAATTCATCGTGCCATGATTTCTTTCAGTAATCGTGGGTAAAATCACGATCCTGCTGGGAATTTTCTTGTACCCTAGCGTATATTTTACGCTACGGTATAAACAACAGTAAAAACGACCCACGTCGATAAATGGGTGAACGACGTTTTACGATAGCTTGTACTTATACATGGAACGACGAACAATCACTTGCGAGAAACGTTTCGGGTCATTCGCCATCTAGCGGAGCTAAGCCGGGTTTCCGCGTGAGAAAAGGAAGGGGGTCCACCTCTTCACCATCGCCGACGCACGTGCACCCGAAATTAGACCGCTAGATGGCGAATGAGCCAAAAAGTTTCTCGCAAGTGATTGTTTGCCGTTCCATGTATAAGTACAGGCTATCGTAAATCACCTTACGCCCATATACCGACGTGGATCATTTTTATTGTCGGTTATACCCTAGCCTACAACATACGTTAGGGTATAGAAACACTCCCAGCAGGACCGTGATTTCGACAATGATAATTAAAAGATATCACGCCACGACGAATTTCAGGACCGCGAATTCTAAGTGTGGCTTGAACTGCTAGAATACCAGGTTAGACCTGGGTTTGCACAACCCAGAGACCAACCAGTCGATGCTACTTGTCACAATTGCAATTCGGTGGTCGGTGGTGGTTGCGACAGTTGGAATTCCGGTTGGACCTGAGTTTTCACAACCCAGAGACCAACCGGTCGCTGCTTCTTGCGCCGGTTGGTATTCTGGTTGGCAAAACCCTGCACAACCCTAAGACAAACCGAGTGATGCTTCTTGCGACGGTTGGAATTCCGGTTGGACTTGAGTCTCAACAACCCGTGGACCAACCTATTCACAAGCTGCGAGCTTTTGAAAGCTCGGTTGGTTTTTCGGTTGGATTGACAAGAATTATCGGTTGGTTTTGTGGCTCATTCCGACCGGGTTAGAAACACGGTTTTTTTTGGGTTTTCGCGGTTGTTTTCACGGTTGTTCGATCTGCTAGGGATGAATTAATGGGGATTTACAAGTCTGTTAGCATTACAACAAGACGCGAAATTCACAAGATAACCGATGAAAAAAATTCGATTGCCAGCTGCCTGTTGCATTGCTTGGTACAATCATGCAATATGAATAGGGGAGAACGGGGGAATCGCAGTCACCGGGCAATGCCAGTCACCTTATTTTTGCATCAACTAGTGAATATATCAAACTTTTTTTTGCTCAATCAGCTTACGTATATACTAATTAACTAATTTAATACGCCGTGCCAATTGTACTACGAAAAAATAAATAAATGAAATGATTTTTAGATTATACACTCTTTTTTTTATAAGAAAAGCAGTATTTTAAATAAGGGTTTTGCGTAACTTATTGACGTTAAAATCACATCTAACCGTTTTTCATGTATTTTTCGGACTTGTAGCTTCAATTTCCCCATGTTAAAATGTTGATTCCGTAAATAAATATATTGAAATTTGATATAAAAAGTCTTCGCGGTTGTCGGGGTAACGACGATCACGCGCGCGGGGCAATGGTAGTCGAGGGACGCCACTGAGTCACCGGCACAATTCGCCGGCGCACGTCAAATGAATTTTTCGCCGTAAACATCACGATATGTATGCATTAATAATAGAAATTCAGTTCAACTAATGACTTAGTAATAACTTAGAAACGAATAAGAATTGACGAATTGAAAAATATACGTAGAAATGTGTTCAATTTGATAGCGATTTCGGTGTTGACATGAGGCTAGAATTTTTGAGGTTAGATTTTTTATTAAAAGAAACTGATAGTATAGTAAAGTTGCGCTGAGAAAATTAATCTCAGGTTTTGTTATACTTTAAAAGAGACTGTTATATTATTAAATGTTTACGTAAGACAGTATAAAATGAGTTATATTAATACATTTTAAGAGAGGATAGATAACTGTACCAAAAGACTGTGATTTATAATAGCTATATTGATAAGCGTTATATTTTCACGAGGAAATTTTAAAAAAATTAAAAACAATTATATTTTCCGTAATATGGTATTGGTTTCTATAAAATCGCCTTCTATAAAAAATAGTTGTGAGCTAAACAACAAAAGCTAATGACCGGATGGTATTGCCCCAAAGGTGACTGTAGATACCCCGTACTTGACCGCAGTTCCCCAAAAGGCGACCGTGATTACCCAAATCGTCGGATAATGGCAGTCGCTGCACATGTTTTGGAAAAGAATGAAAAATCCATTTATACGATTGCTTTCGTGATTTTCATGCTGTTCATTTTCAATAATCGTTGATGAAGTATCCAACAACCATTACTTTTTGGCAGGAACGACGTTTTATTTACAGAAAAAAGCAAATATTCCTTAGTGACTGCGATTCCCCCGTTCTCCCCTATATAGAAAACTTTATATACTGAGTACTTCACGGTATGTATGCATTAATAATAGAAATTCAGTTCAACTAATGACTTAGTAATAACTTAGAAATGAATAAGAATTGACGAATTGAAAAATATACATAGAAATGTGTTCAATTTGATGGCGATTTCGGTGTTGACATGAGGCTAGAATTTTTGAGGTTAGATTTTTTATTAAAAGAAACTGATAGTATAGTAAAGTTGCACTGAGAAAATTAATCTCAGGTTTTGTTATACTTTAAAAGAGACTGTTATATTATTAAATGTTTACGTAAGATAGTATAAAATGAGTTATATTAATACATTTTAAGAGAGGATAGATAACTGTACCAAAAGACTGTGATTTATAATAGCTATATTGATAAGCGTTATGTTTTCACGAGGAAATTTAAAAAAATTAAAAACAATTATATTTTCCGTAATATGGTATTGGTTTCTATAAAATCGCCTTCTATAAAAAATAGTTGTGAGCTAAACAACAAAAGCTGATGACCGGATGGTATTGCCCCAAAGGTGACTGTAGATACCCCGTACTTGACCGCAGTTCCCCAAAAGGCGACCGTGATTACCCAAATCGTCGGATAATGGCAGTCGCTGCACATGTTTTGAAAAAGAATGAAAAATCCATTTATACGATTGCTTTCGTGATTTTCATGCTGTTCATTTTCAATAATAGTTGATGAAGTATCCAACAACCATTACTTTTTGGCAGAAAAGACGTTTTATTTACAGAAAAAAGCAAATATTCCTTAGTGACTGCGATTCCCCCGTTCTCCCCTATATAGAAAACTTTATATACCGAGTACTACGACATACTATAAGTGCAGAATAATCCAATGATATGAGATCAGAAAGTGATGGTTGAGTTGACCTGGAATGCCTCATGTATATTAGGATAATTAAGTAGTGCCACTGCGGGTTGTTGTTCACGATATCATAACGGACGAGCGCATTTCCAGAGCGCTAATTATAGGATACTAACGAACTTTAGATTTTCATCCGTCAAAATTCGTTACAAATGGAAACCGGCATAAATAACCCGAAAGGATAATAAAATCGTTTTCATAAATTGCGAGCCCCCGAGAGGCGACTTCATATCGACAATCAGCCAGTTTTAGCTCTCAAATTTTCAATTTACAATCGCGGATTACTCAAGAGAAGAAAAGAAAAGAAAAAAAGATTGAAAAATTATAAATGGATTTAAAAAAATCTGCGGCAAAAAGGACGAAATGAAATTGACTTATTTTTGTTACCATTACAACGATCTTAGCTCAAGTTTTACACTAATATTTCGAGCATTTTAAACGATATATATATGTATAATCTATTCATAGCGACGTTATGCGTCCGATTTCGACCATATTTATATTTACAATATACCACGTAATAGGTTGCGCTAAGATGATAATTTGTGATCGTATACTTGTAACCGCGTGGATCCCACGCTCGATTATTTCATTCATTTATTTTATTTTTTTTTCATACGCCGATTTTTATTATTTATTTTTTAATCGGCGACCCTGTTCCATCAACGATGAGTCAACTGACGGAAGGAACTGGCGTAAAGAAACTCAATGGAAAAAAAAGGATTCTCCAATTACATTATATGCGACGATGAGAATAGTACGCTTAGAAAAATCTTGACTGGACAATTTTAATTGTTGACCCAAGTGACTATTTTTATATTTACAATATCTTTTTCCACTGCACTACGACAGCCAATTAAGGGTATGATAACATGGAAAAACTAGATGCAACTGTAAAAATAGTCGCATGGGGTAACAATTAATATACTGTTAAACATTTGCTCATGAAAATTAATATATTGTACTGGAAGTTTTTTTTTCTTGCTACCATGTATATTAAATTTAATTTACAAGTATGTTGTATAATTAATGTTTATTAAACACGTTATAAAAGTCGTGTTTATCATATAAGTACTTAAAATTTACAATATACATGTTGTAAAATTAAACATATTAGGTTGAATTTAATACTCGGTGCCTGCAAAAAAACTTCCTGTACAGTGTATTGATTTTTCAAACATTTATAACAAATGATTGTTACTCTGTAACATTTTTTTTTTTTGACAAACCTATTGGCCCTTCAGCACGATGTCACACCACGTTAAGTAATGACCGACAAATGAAGGATGAGATTTTTAATAGAAACAAGGCTCTGAGGAGATATCGATAATTTATGCAATTTCCAATCTTTCCGAAAGATCAATTTATTATTTTTAACCTTGAAGAAAAATTCGTAGGAATAATAAATAAATCATTATTATTTCTCCAGTAGACTACAAAGTGTGTCCTTTATTCCAAAGAAAGCGTAACGTTATTCTGTAATTTTAACTTTTGCGTATGAAGAATATTAAGAAAAAAAAATTGAATGAACTTCCGTCAAGATGTCATTCAATGACCGACAAATCCCTTCACGATAATAAAAAATCTACAAAAACAGGTGAATAATTTCTTTATAATAATCTAAAACCTTGTGACTTAATTTTTTTTTTTCGTTTGCGTCTGCTTTTTCAGATAAAATTTATGAAAATCCTTTTTTTATCACGAGGTTCGATCGCGTCATGCGCGCTATTTGCTCGATGTATATATCCCTAACAATATATCACGAGGGCCGCGAAGTTCAGTAGACGGAACTGTACTCGAGATCATGAGCGTATTGCGGAGGTCCCGGTGGTGGAGGTGGTTGTGGACTGTATTGCTGCGACGCGTCAGATGCTCGACGCCTCAAGGCAGCGATACTGTGGACGCCTCTCCAATCGGTAGCCTCGCCGCCGGCTCCACCGCTACCGTCGGCACCGCCGACGCAGGAAACTCCACCGGCGCCTCCGGTACCTCCACTCCCGGTCGCCGCACCCGGTGAGCCCTGGCCGCAGTTTAGTCCGCCACCCCCTAGTCCGCTCGCCTGTCCGCCACCCCCGCCGCCCCCAACAGACGAGGCACCCGGTGGTGAACCGCGGGATGCCGACACGTGAACACCGCCTGCAACAGAAACATTTGGAAATTGGTAAATTTGATGACGTTTCAATTCTGTAAAGCATTTTTAGCTTCCTCGTATACGGATCTGATAAAATTTACCAGACACTACATTGTTAAAAAAAAAAATGAAATTTACAACACGAATATTAGAAATTACTATTCGAGTGTATGTTATATTCACAAATTTTGTGCAGTAAATATGGATTAATACACATTGTTTTGTAAATTTCCAAATAACCCGTAAATTTACTATACGTACAGTAAATTTACAACGCACGGCGGTAAATATAGTATTGGTATAATACACGGAAAAAAAAGATTAGTTGCCATACACTGTTAAAAATACTTTGAAAATTAATATATGTATTGGAAGTTCTTTTTCAGATACAGTATATTAAATTTCATTTAATATACAGATATGTCGCAAAATTCCAATAATTATATTATAAACACAAGTTTTATGAAGTATTTAGTATACTGTATATTAATTTTACAACAATTTCTTTGTATATTAATTAACGTTTGTGTATTAAATTTAATATACGCATATCCGCAAAAAAACTTCCAATACTTTATATTAATTTTCATGCAAAAATTTCTAACAGTGTAACCAAGAAATGAGTTGACACAACCAATCGATTATTCTATTTTCCTTACAACTCAAATGGTAATACCAACGATTCGAATAGTAATACCGACGATTCGAATGGTAGTCCGAACTATTCGAGTGGTAGTCCCAACGATTGGATTAGTTAACCTAACTAATCTCGCGAGAACTAATCGTGAATAGTTGAGGTTACTATTTGATATGGTTGAGGCAACTAATTTTTTAGACATTGTGTACAGCAAATCGAAAACGTAGTTGCCACAACTAAACATTTCTTTCCGTGTAAAATTACAACACATGGAGATAATTTTAGTATAGGTAGAGTAAATTTACAACATGAATATTGCAAATTACTATTCTAGTGTATATTTTCTCATTTTTTCCATGGTATGGCTTCAATCGCCTTTTACCGCCCTTCCCACCCTTACTCCTATCACTCCCTACCCGCACTTCACTAAGCTAACCTAACTTTCCAATGCGTCCGCAGCCGACTTTAGCTACACTGTACCGCATTTGCCATGGGCACGGGGAAACTGCGAAAAACCCGTACCGGTACAGACGGCCGTATATTCTTCTGATTTCCCGGTGAATTCACGAAAGTATCTTACTTAAGTGTAAACATCGAGGTCTCAGAAAAACTGACCTCCCGCCCACTGATTGATGTGCCAGCCGGTGCACGGCTAAACGGTCACCCATCCAAGTTATGACCGCAAACAATGCTGCTTAACTCGGGGGACCGCCAGAGCCGCACACCGACCGCACAACCACCAGTGTCGGTTTATTCTAGTGTATATTAAATTCACAAACTTTGTATAGTAAATGAGAATTAATATGCATTGCGTTGTAAATTTCCGAATAACCCTTTATTTTACTACACGTATTGTAAATTTCCAAGACACAGCTTTGAATTTTCAAAAACGACTTATGAATATTTTTCTACATGTAGTGTAACGGGACGTCCTTATCCCCAGCGAGATTTTGGCAGTTGGCCACTAGATGGCCAAATGCGTTCGCGTTTCGCGCAAGCGGATCGCGGCAGTGGCGGATATTTAGACTCGAGCCAGCCGTCTCTCCGGATCCTTTCCTATCCCTACCAAAATGAACACACCTCTTACACGAGGCAATCCCTAATGGGACCTCGTGTAAATTTTACCTACTCTGTTAAAAAAATCTGTTGTAAATTTACAACACGTGTGTATGAAGTTTTTTTTACCAAAACCGTTTATGAAATGCCAACTGTGATATTGAATTTTACAACACAAATGTGTTGTAAAATTACAATACATTTTATGAAATTCCAACTGTAAATTTTATGTACCAGTGTTGTAAAATTCAACATTGCAGTAGAAATTTCATAAACGGTTTCTGTAAAAGTGCTTCCTGCACATGTTTAGTAATTTTACCTCGGATTTTTTTAGCAGTGTATATCCTATAGCGAATCCGAGCAACCGTCATTTTAGAGAGTTGCTTTACGGTCGTATACAAGTAACCGTCAGTATGAGGTTCATTTCCACTTGCTTTACCATAATACAACCACAATGTAACCGACAAAGCGACCGTTGCTTTGGAACAAAAAAGTACTCGATTGCAACTACAAAGCGACCAATGTTTTAACCAAAAGCAAACCTCAAAGTAACGCAGAAGTAACCGACAGTTTGTTCAAAGTTGTTTTACGGTTATTTGAAAGTTCTTCGAGAAACCGAATAGTAACCCAGAACGCACCTTTGGGTTCATTTCGAGTCACTTTACGGTTACATGACGGTCACTACATTATGCAACCACATTATGCAGTTGCATCAATCATTGACTCAGGTGGTTTAACTCAAATACATTGTAAGTTTTGCCGTATCCATCTTCACCGTGAGCTTGTTTCTCCTCCAACCTCCACCAGGTTAACTCAATGAATTTTTTTGTGAGCCAAACAAAATTTCGTTACCTCCATGTAAGATTTCTCTCATTGTAAACCATAGATTTTTATTTCGGGAAAGTAAACATCAATTAAAGTATGATATTTGCATCAAAAGGTCGCTCTGCCAAAGGGTGTAATACCGATTGTGAAATGCGAAGGTTGCGCTTTTCGTAATACAACACACAAAGTGCTTTCGCGTTGAGCCGAACATTACTGAGCTACCGGCCGTCGTAAAGTCGTTTCCGTCTTTCGTCTACCTAGGTGGGCTCCCGGGTATACCATTCGGTTCTATTATTTCTTATACAGCCGGTGTTTACGAGGCACCATCGAGGAGTCGGTGTTTGCCGAGGATGAAAGCAATGTAGAAGACAGCGCGTCCGACCAAATGGAATATAGCCAAAGAACGATGATGATGATGACCATTCTTCGTCACGAGTAAATAAAATAAAAATGTTCAATGAAGAATCGCTATTACAAAAATTCCTCTCTTCGTACATAATAATAATAATTTTCTATAAGTGTAGGAATTGGAATGCGACCAGAAAAATAACCGAAACTCTTCGTCAGAGTTGTACGTTTCATTAGTTCAAGAAATAAAAATGACCATGAATTGGTGTGTGATGTACATTTTTATGAAAAATTAGCAAGACATTATAGTCGAGTACAAAGCACGTTTATTTTTCAAGCTATTGGAAAAAAGTCGCAATAAAAAAAAAGTTACGTGATGGTTTGAGAACAACGTTATTTCTTAGCAGTTATTATGAGGAAGCAATGTGCGACGGCTTTTTTTTTTTTTTACTAATTATTACAAAATTTCGAAAATCTTTCGATAAAGGCTACATATAATTGTTAAGAAAAAATAACTATTAAGTCATTTATACGATAATTTATTAGCAAATAAAGTGATGAAGATTTACAAGACTTTTCTCGGCATTGGTTTGAAGTATTTAAAACATAAAAAAACGAAGTATTATCCTGAACTATTGACGTCTAATTTTATCAAATGTTCGCGTGATTACATCCACATTTTTATTTCCTACCAATCATAAAAAATCTGGAATATTTTCAAATAAAAGCCGCACATAATTGCTAAGAAAAAATAACTTTTAAGTCATTTATAGACATTTTATTCAATGCACACGTAATTTTATTCATGGTTTTATTTCCTACCAATCGTAAAAAAATCTGGAAATTTTTCAAATGCAGCTTGCACATAATTATTACGAAAAAAAAACTTTTAGGTAATTTATAAACATTTTATCAAATGTACGCATAATTTTATCCATATTTTTATTTCCTATCAATCGTCAAAAAATCTGGTAAACTTTCAAATAAAAAGCTGTACATAATTGTCAAAAAAAAAAATGTACGCCTAATTTTATTCATGTTTTTATTTCCTACCAATCGTAAAAAAATCTGGAACTTTTTCAAATATAAGCTGCACATAATTATTTCGAAAAAAAAAACTTTTAAGTAATTTATAAACATTTTATCAAATGTACGCATAATTTTATCCATATTTTTATTTCCTATCAATCGTCAAAAAATCTGGTAAACTTTCAAATAAAAAGCTGTACATAATTGTCAAAAAAAAAATGTACGCGTAATTTTATTCATGTTTTTATTTCCTACGAATCGTAACAAAATCTGGAAATTTTTCGAATATAAACTGCACATAATTATTTCGAAAAAAAATTTTAAGTAATTTATAAACATTTTATCAAATATACACGTAATTTTATCCATATTTTTATTTCCTATCAATCATCAAAAAATCTGACAAATTTTCAAATAAAAAGCTGTACATAATTGTCAAAAAAAAAACTTTTAAGATCAGAGTGGATCAAGAAGAGCGCGAAGAGCGAGTGAAGTTTCCCGATTGGAACACAAGTGGCGCTGATGTAGTCTGTTTTCTTTTGGCAAAAGCTCCGAGCCTTTGCAACGCGACCGTAGTATACACTATACATGGATTTGGCTTGTGTATTTGACATTCTGATGGTGTACGAATATTCGGAAATCATCACAGAATTGACGTCCGGTCTGATTTTACACATCTAATTTCCAGAAACAATTAAATCTTACGGCAAAGGTCAGCTGACATATCGTGTGCGGCCATATTGCTTTTCGGAAGATTCAGTATCTTTTGCCAAAAGTAAACAGACTGCGTCGGCGCCACCTGTGACCTGATCGAAAAACTTACCGACCAAAGTCGGCAAAAAAATCTACTCCAGCATCCTCTTAAAGCATAAAAAAAACGAACTACTGTCCTGAACGGACCTAAGCCTTTTAAGCGTCGGACAACTCTAAATCGACCAGCATCTTTCGAGTGTGTTAATTGACGCTTCATACTATGTGTAGCTAGAGGTCGTGCAGCGTGTGGTTCGCTAGCCACAAGGCGAACGGTTGCTGGTGGCACGTATCCGACGATGGTATTATGTAGGTACCCACCGGTGGCTAGTGAGCTTCGAAGTCTAACCAACCAACGACTCGGGTCGTACCTGCTTGTTGCGGCTTCCTGACAAGTGCTAATCATCGCATTGAAAACCGAACGTTCAGGCCAAACGAGACGAAACAGATAGATAAAGCGAGATGAACGTACACTAAAGAAATAGATAGGTTAACGCCTATATATATATATGTATATATTTAAGGACCCGTTCTAAAAGCTGTTTACAAGAGTAGTTATCCCAAGCTCGCGGGTTACGCAGACCCCCCATGTCGAGACACTCCAGGAGAGTCTGAGAAATGGTAAACTAAAATGTTATAGATTTATGCTTAACCTATAAGAAAAAAAATTGAAAAATTTTTAACTTAAGGGAATCGAAAAAGCGTGATCAACTAATATTATTTTATTTCATAAACATTGATCGTTAGTCTATAGTTATTATTTTGTAATAATTAACTGCGGCATTCATAAAAAGATGTTGATTTTTTTTTATAATCACACCGAGAGAAAAAGTTTCATTGATTCACGGAAATCTTTGCCAATGAAATGAAATACGTGAATTTCAATACTATCTTTTCTTTGAATGATCTCCAACTCAATGAAAAGTAGTGACATTGATTCGAAGAAACATTTCTTTAAGCCAATGAACCTTTTTCATTGATTTCAAAGATATCGTCTCTGATTCAATGAAACCTTTTTCTTACCAGCTCAAAATTTCGAAACCGATTTTTTCCTGAAGTACGCGGCAGGTAAAGCTCAAATTTTATGAGTATGTAAGGAAGTACGGCAGAAATAGGCTAAGCTTCTGGCTTCTCGAAATTCGAAGCCGTTCGTTCGGGAGAACCGGAAAACAAAAAAGTGGGGTTAGGTGCGAGAGAGAGATCAATGAAAACGTTTCTTTGAACCAATGAAAACGTCTCTTTAAATCAATAAAACTGTTTCTTTATTATATGCTCACTAAGTAAATCTTTATTTACAGGGAATGATATGTTCTCTTTGAAATTCAAATGCACTATTTCATTGAAATCAAAGAAATATTTCGTTCAAATCAATGAAAAAAAAAAACAATCCACCCATTTCTCTGGCGTCAATAAAATCTTTTCTCTCGGTGCAATGAGTAAGAAAACGCAATTCATAATTGCACGAAAATAAAAAAAATAATGGGTACATATATTTAGGTTTATTTTTTTTGCAGTTATTGCAAAGTTTAAGTATGTTTTGTTTTACATTGCTTTTTATTAACATCGTCGGTGAATTAAAATAGAGAATGGAAAATGTTTTTATGGATGTTACTACAGTTTTTTTTAAATTGTATTTAAGTTTCATAACATTCACATTCACTGTAAATAAATTTTTTTACCTAGCCCCGACAAAACGATAAGTGGAGTGTTGCAACTTTCAGTGTCAAGTGCAAATTTTGAAAAATGAATACAAAGATCAATGTAAAATATTTTTTAGTGTCTTGTGGAAAAAATTCTTCTTTCACAGAATAACAGTAGCAGGAACTTTGTACTCATTAAATGAAAATGTGTTTGAATGCTTTCATGGCAAGTGATTAAGGATTGTTACTGGAATTTACTGGAATTTACTGGAAAATAATATTTCTAATCTATCTAATACAACAAGTATTTTAGATACTTTTTCATGTAACGAATGCCCGAAATTAAAATGTTATAGATAAAAATTGAATTTAAAAAAATCTTGTCAATACTTTGATTAGAAGAGTATTTTTTATTATTTTTTTATTAACTCAGTCCTGACGCAGCCAATTATGTTAACCATATTGAAGAAAGTAAAGATTACAAATTTTACATTGGGTGTAAATGTCGTTACAGTGAATTTGAGGTCTTCCGTTGTAAGATAAAAAAATCATTACAGCTGACTTTAATTATTACGACTAGACGACTCGACCACCGTAGAAATATTTATAAGTAGCGCGAGTCAACGCTAAGCTCGGGCGGACGACCGGCGATAATGCGTGGTAATTCGCACTTTGCGACCGGTTACGTATTGTATAGCTAGTCTGGTACAGCTTCATATAGTTTATACGCAAACAAGTTGTTCACTCTTGCCTGTTGCACACAGTAAAAATTAAATAAAAAATTTAGTCCACGACCGTCCATAGAAACATTTATTTTTATTTAGCAAAAAAAAAAATTTAGTCAATTTATAATTTTACATTTTTAGTAAAACTAAAAGTAGTCCACGAACGTCCATGGAAACATTTATTTTTATTTAGCAAAAAAAAAAAAAAATTTTAGTCAATTTATAGTTTTACATTTCTAGTTTCATAAATTATTTTTGTAATTATTTTATAAAACAGAAATTTACCAAACTTTTTCTGTAAAATTAACGAAAAGTTTCAGTGAACAAGAAATTGTTTCAAAAGTTTAAATATTTCATTTTAATTTTTACCATACACGCAAATAGTCCATTTATAGACATGGAGCATTTCTTTTTAAAAAATGGTATGCAAATGTAAATAAATTGGAATTTATGTATTTTTGACAGAAAGTTAGGTTTAATAATGCTCATAGGAAAATTTAAACAAATTTTCCCGAAAATTTTTCGTCATTTTCCTCTTTTACATTTCTAATTTAACAAATTATTTTTGTACTTTTTTTTTTGTAAAATCATAAAGTCACCTGAATTTTTCTGTGAATTAAAAAATAAAGTTTTTGTAGAGAAAAACTTTTCGTCATTGGAGAAAAAATGTAGAAACAGTAAAAACTGAAGTAGAATTTTTGTATTTCAGACTTTGTATTTTCATTTCACAGAACAGAAAGTAAATTTGGAGAAAAATCAATTTCGTCTTTATTGTGTACAAAAAAAAATTATTTCTTGAAATACAGTTAAATGACTTCATGGCACTTTCGAACTTTTATTTTATTATTGTAGCAAGAGTCTGTCTGAGTAAATTGTATGTTCTCTCATTGCTCTCGTCTTTTCTTATTGACTCGCTCCGTGGGTGATAAATCTATACGTGCGAGGAAAAAAAATGAAGTACAACGTGAGAGGAGCCGAGCAGTCGTCGTCGTCGTCGTCGTGACTTTTCGCGAGTCTCGAATAATTTAAAGAGTTCACCCACATCGGAGCGATGCCAAGAAACTTTGAAATGCGAGACGAGGGGCATCAGCTTCTGTGGTTCTGTTGGTTCCACGATTTGTGAAGTGAGAAGAATGTTACTGCTAGTCTTGTGTCTCTTCTACTACGCATAAAAACTCCAGTATTTTTGGTCTACAGGATGTCTCAAAATTAATAATTATTAAATGTTTAATAAATGAGTAATGATTAAATGAAAAAAGCTGCTATTTTAAAAATTAAAAACTTTCAAGATATACAAAATTTTCATTTAATACAGTGTCACTCTGCTTATAGAAGACGTTGCCTTTAGTTTTTTTCCATTTACGCCATTTTTAAATGGTTAAAATAATAGATTGTTTTTTTTTAACGTGAATCATCTTTATTTATCGTTTTATTGAGATTATCAAATGATATTACAACTTCTTTTCGTAAATTTAGATATTTTATATTTGAAAAAATCTATTTTAGTAATTTTTAGAGGAATATTTTTATTTGAACAATAATATACTGATTAATGGCATTTATTAGAATTTTTCCTACTCGGGCCATTTTTAAATGGCTGAAATAATAGATTATTCTTTTTTTTAAATGTGAATCATCGTTATTTATCGTTTTATTGAGATTATCAAATTACATTACAACTTCTTTTCGTAATTTTCGATATTTTATATTTGAAAAAATCTATTTTACTAATTTTCAGAGGAATATTTTTATTTGAACAACACTACACTGATTAATGGCATTTATTAGAATTTTTCCTACTCGGGCCATTTTTAAATGGCTGAAATAATAGACTGCTTTTTTTTAACGTGAATTATCGTTATTTTTCGTTTCATTCAGATTATCAAATTATATTACAACTTCTTTTCGTAATTTTCGATATTTTATATTTGAAAAAATATATTTTACTAATTTTTAGAGGAATATTTTTATTTGAACAACAATATACTGATTGATGGCATTTATTAGAATTTTTCCTACTCGGGCCATTTTTAAATGGCTGAAATAATAGATTATTCTTTTTTTTAAATGTGAATCATCGTTATTTATCGTTTTATTGAGATTATCAAATTATATTACTACTTCTTTTCGTAATTTTCGATATTTTATATTTGAAAAAATCTATTTTACTAATTTTTAGAGGAATATTTTTATTTGAACAACAATATACTGATTGATGGCATTTATTAGAATTTTTCCTACTCGGGCCATTCTTAAATGGCTGAAATAATAGATTATTCTTTTTTTTAAATGTGAATCATCGTTATTTATCGTTTTATTGAGATTATCAAATTACATTACAACTTCTTTTCGTAATTTTCGATATTTTATATTTGAAAAAATCTATTTTACTAATTTTCAGAGGAATATTTTTATTTGAACAACACTATACTGATAGTCTATTATTTCAGCCATTTTTAAATGGCTGAAATAATAGACTATTGTTTTTTTTACGTGTATCATCATTATTTATTGTTTTAATAAGATTATCAAATAATATTACAACTTCTTTTCGTAATTTTAGATATTTTATATTTGAAAAAATCTATTTTACTAATTTTCAGAGGAATATTTTTATTTGAACAACACTATACTGATTAATGGCATTTATTAGAATTTTTCCTACTCGGGCCATTGTTAAGTGGCTGAAATAATAGATTGTTCTTTTTTACATAAATAATCGTTATTTTTCGTTTCATTTAGATTATGAAATTTATTTTACTAATTTTCAGAGGAATATTTTTATTTGAACAACGCTATACTGATTAATGGCATTTATTAGAATTTTTCCTACTCGGGCCATTTTTAAATGGCTGAAATAATAGACTGTTCTTTTTTTACGTGAATAATCGTTATTTTTCGTTTCATTCAGATTATCAAATTATATTACATCTTCTTTTCGTAATTTTAGATATTTTATATTTGAAAAAATCTATTTTACTAATTTTCAGATGAATATTTTTATTTGAACAACACTATACTGATTAATGGCATTTATTAAAATTTTTCCTATTCGGGCCATTTTTAAATGGCTGAAATAATACATATTGTATTTTTTAAATGAAATAATTTATCGTTTTATTGCGAGAGTAATAAAGAGCGTTAAGGTACTTAGTAATTGCGAATTTCGGTACACCTTGGATAATGAAATTTTACTATAGAATATAAGTAGTCCTTAGCTGGTCTGGCGAACGAAGAGAGAGGAATATCGCAGAGAACAGAAAGACAGGTTGCATCAAGAAGAAAGAGACGGAGAAAAAGTGTGAGAGATGCCTGTATATATGTGTTATGGTAAACAGGCAACCAGCGAGAAAGATCTCGCACCTAGGTGCGAGTGCCTTGGACGTTCTTCGGTCTGCAAACACTCGAGGCCGCCGGACTTTATGTTTCTGTCTCAAATTCTTTACGTGCTGACTCGCAGCACCGTTTCACCCCCACCTTTTTTTCCCAGCACCTTAAGCCTAGCAGCAATACTTTGTCTATATGTTACAATCCCTGAATTTTTTTGGTCTTTGGTCGTGAAACTATTACAACGTTTTGCCGACGGCAAAAAGACATTTTTAGTCCTCGTCTTTCGCATCTTTAGGCCTACAATCACAATTTCTAACAGTGCTGAATATGTAAATCTAAATTCGAGTTACATTTTGTTTTATGTTTAAAAAAAAAATAGTGAATTATTTTTCACATTTTTACTGAAACATTTGAGATGGCAATTTTTATTTCTTAATAAAGAGTTCCTGAAAAAAATGCGTGATGAAATTGTTATAGTAATAATATATGAAATTAAGTTAAAAATTGTATATTTCTTCTCGTAGAATTTTGGTACACTGATAAGTTATGCGAAATTTCAGATTGTATTTTGTTTAATTTCAATGCAAGTTTTATTATATTTATTAATTAATGTATATTTTTGTTTTTATACTCTGTACACTTTTATAAGGGAACAAATAAGCCAAAAATTCTTAAATAATTTCAGATCATGAATAAATAGTATCCTTTTATGATGTTTCATGAATTTAACATTTTTCCAAAAAATTACGAAGCTCTAATAATTTATTGAAGATGTTTTTAAAAATCGGCTATTAAAATTCATGAGACTTGTTCAATTTAATCTCTATCTTAAATCGTTGGTCTCACGTAAGGAGAATTTACGTATTTTGTATTGCCAATGGGCCATCGACCTAAGTCCTTCAGCCCCGGTTTTATACATGTTTTTATATTATTTATTTTTGCTATTTGTTAGAACCTTATTGGTTGTTAATTATTTCTAGTTGTTGAAATGTAGTGTGAGTGGGGTGTTTAAATCTACGAACTATGTTTTGCGATGGATTTTCCATTTGCACATTTGCAAATTTCCTGGAGAGTTCTTTTGTTCTTGTTACAATTGGTGTGATGCTTGTCATTTCATAGAGCATGGTGTTACGCGGATTGTGCAGTGGGTTGTTGGGATGTCGTATGCGTGTTAGACGCCTTATGGCACTGGTTTCGGCAGTTTTCATTTTTTTTTAATGCTGTTTCCTTACAGTTGAGAAAAATAGTATGTCCATACTCAATTATTGGTCGACATATAGCTTTGTATATTGTTGTTAGGTGTTTTATGTGTATCTTTCGGTTTTTGAAGGTGATTTTCCTAAAGTGTGAGGCTCTTTGTAATATTTTATTTTTACATTGCTGCAAGTGAAAATTGAAGTTGAGTTTTTTGTCTTTGTTAATTCCTAAGTATTTTGCATGTTCTATAGCCGGTATTTCAATATTAAATAGACGAACTGACGGTGACTGGGGTGTAATTTTGTGGTTAAAGACAAGCAGTTGCGATTTACGTGGGTTGGGCTTTAGCCTCCAATTATTGAACCATGTTGTTGTATTGTCTGTAATGTTTTGGAGCGGAGAATTTATTTTTCACATTATTGAGAATTATTAGAGAATATTTTACAAAATTGCATGCAGAGTGCGAAAATGAAGAAAAAAATATTGAAAGTGACCCAAACAATTTTTTGCTTAAGGCGTCCATCTTATATATTTTTCATATATTTTTTATTTTTTATTATATTTTCACATATATTTTTCATAAAACACCAGCAATCAAATAAGTGAAATATGCATTAAGGGGACACAGTCACCGAAATAAAGCCATAAGAAAAAAAATTCTGTAAATTAGACCCTTCTTGTAAAAAATGTTAAATCTAAACCGCATTAAGTTATCATTTAAGTTATCATTAAGTTATCATTTACACCTCATTAAGCTATCAGTTTACTTTTTACCTCACATGTCTTTACAAAATTGCAGAATTATAATGCTCGTTATGTATTTAATGAGTTTTTAATGTAATATTTTTTAAAAGAAGTGTATCATTTACACAATTTTTTTCTTATGATTTTTTTTAGGTGACTGGGTACCCTTAATAAAGATCTCTGATAATGCGCTGATTCCCCTTTAAGGGGATGCTGGAGTACATTTTTTTTGCCGACTTTGGTCGGTAAGTTGTTCGATCAGGACACAGGTGGCGCCGACGTAGTCTGTTTACTTTTGGCAAAAGATACTGAATCTCCCGAAAAGCAATATGGCCGCACACGATATGTCAGCTGACCTTTGCCGTAAGATTTAATTGTTTCTGGAAATTAGATATGTAAAATCAGACCGGACGTCAATTCTGTGATGATTTCTGAATATTCGAAAACCATCTGAATGTCAAATACACAAGCCAAATCCATGTATAGTGTATACTACGGTCGCGTTGCAAAGGCTCGGAGCTTTTGCCAAAAGAAAACAGACTACATCAGCGCCACTTGTGTTCTAATCGGGAAACTTCATTCGCGCTCTTCTTGACCCACTCTGATCGCGGACAGACTACGTGAACGTAGTCTGGGTTTTGTGTTGATTCCTTTTGTGAAATTGACTTTTCGACGCTCGTGGAATATTCAGAGAACGTTAAAGAATGGACGTACATTCGAGTTTAACGTATGTGAGTTCCAGAATCTTTTATATCTTACCAAACAGGTGATGCTGTCAAACCCTGGCGGCCATTTTGATTTCGGGAGGTTTAGTAATATACGATTTTTTTCATTTATTGTAGGTTGTCACCCAATATTCGAATGTACGTCCACTCGTTTACGTTGATATTACAATCGTGTATAATTTGAAGCATGTGCGTAGCATATTAACGAAGAATAACCAAAACTACCAAAAAGCCTGTTTTTATCGATCAAAGTCGGTAATAAAATCTACTCCAGTATCTCCGTAATGTAATGTAAGTAACGAAAAATAACTTACCAAGGGAGTTTAGACCGTAGGTTGCTTGGTAAACTGTTTGCGAAGGACTGCTTATCGGTAGGCCAGAATTACCGAGTCCAAGACTCGAACCCAGGCTTCCGGAACTTTGCTGTCCCAACTGTCCCAAACTTTGGCCAAAGCTAGCCATGCCCATGCCTCCTTGTCCGAGCTGCGAGAGACCGGGGCCCATGCCCCATCGATCCGTCGGCGCGTGAAACATTCCCGCAGCTCCACACAGTTCCGAGCTCATCGCACCAAACGGCGGAAGTCCATGGGAAGGTAATAGCGCACCCGGTGTTCTAAAAACGTTCGTTGTCTTCTTGCGCTTCTTCCATTTTGCACGACGGTTCTGAAACCATACCTGGAAAAGTAAAGACATTTATTAAATTAAAATTGTTAATAAGCGATCAAAACAGTGTACGTGGAGGATATCAAGAAAATCCATTAATATTATTAATAGTATTAACACTTCTTACTATTTATATATATATATAAATATAATTAGGGTGCACCGCATCTAATTCTAATACTGTTGTTTATTTGGCAAAATATTGTACCATAAAAATTAAGGGATATCATGTTCAATGTTTTTTGAACATTCGATACATTCCATAAAACATTGAACATGACGTCGCTTAATTTTATGGTACAATATTTCGCCATTCCCGCTCAAAATTCCAGGGCCAACTTTCAAATTTTACACCATTAATTTAACATAATTAGTTAGTTATACTTTTCGGAAAAAATGAACATCACATTCTGAGTTTTTATTTTTTTTTAAATAGGTGCCGAGTCAGCCGTTAAGCTACATCAATGTTGATGCTGATTGGATTTTGTAGTAAATAAACGACGTTCTGAAGAAGACTCGGATGAGGGTCGAAACGTAAAAAAGGTTTTTTTTTCATATATCGACCGAAACACTCACATTTATTTATTATTTCTTAGCGCCTGAAATTTCACTAAATTGCCGTTATTTTTAAGATTCATTTCAAACAAGAATGCAAAGTAGACATTTGCACATTGTTATCTCATTGTTTATCAATTTTTACAAAGCACCTGAGGGAGCCAAAATTGATTAACGTACTTCATTATACCCTGAGATTTGTAAAAAGTGAAAAATAATGAAGAAACAATGTGCGAGATTCTACTTTATTTTTTCTAGTACCTGCAAAGAATTCTGTACAGAATTACAGATGTATATCCTACATATGTAGTCTTGTACACATTTATAAAGACCACAGAATATCATAGCTATAAAGGAGTCGCGTGTGCCAGCCTCGCTGCTTGCCCAGTTACATAAGGTATCACGTGAAACGATAAGGTGTCCCTTGGCGTTACTACAATATCTTCGACCCCTATAGCAATACAAACCAGGACCTATACGCCTCCACTGTAGCCGTTACCGCCGCGGGTAGCTATTAGCCGACGTTATGAGCTGTTGATTCTAGCCACGTAGTGGCCCCCCTAAGCTGCCCGTGGTTCCCGGGGACTTGATTTATTGATATCGCATGCAAAGCCCGTCTCGGAGCTCCCACCGATATACACCACAGCACGAGTTTGCTACACCATTGAAACTACATACACACCGACACTCGCAACCGAAACAGAAGCATCGAAACCACCCGTACCGGCCTGGTAATGTATATGTATACATATGCAGTCATATTCATTTGCAACCCGGGGCTTCATGGAACATTTTTGATTTTATAATGTTTTTGCTTCCTCATAGAGGAAGCTTTGTTTTCATGAAAATTGTTGTTTTCGAGATTTTCATGTCAAAACGTTTACCACGTGTACTACTTTGTGTACTATTCGCTCTGTGCGTTAGTGCGCTATAGCGTGCCAGTTAGAACACAAGCGCCTATGGTGTCAAATTTTCGTACTTTCAGGCGGACTCTGAACAGTGCGAAAAAAATGAGAATTAGGTTATGTTTATATAAACACTAGGATTTTATTGTGGCTCGCGCGCTGCGCGCGCTCGCAATCGCCCCCCACCCAAGGGTGCCCCCCCGCAAGGGTGCCCCCCGCAAGGGTGCCCCCCGCAAGGGTGGCCCCGCAAGGGTGCCCCCCCGCAATGGTGCCCCCCCGCAAGAGTGCCCCCCCGCAAGGGGGCCCCCCCGCAATGGTGCCCCCCTCAAGAGTGCCCCCCGCAAGGGTGCCACCTCGTAAGGGTGCCCCCCCCCCCCAAAGGGTGTTCCCCACCCTTGGGGGACCTATGTTTTTGAAAAAGAACTTAGAATAATTCGGGCTCGGGGATTGGCAGAAAGGGGTGGGGCTAGCCCCAGGGGCTGGCGCTAGCCCCAAGCCTTTAGCCCCACCCCCTTCCGCCAAGCCCCGAGCCCGAATTATTCTAAGTTCCTCGATTCTTGACACGGCGGCGGCGAGATAATTGAGGTACTTGTATTACAACTTCACCGTAACCTGAAGAATATTTGATCGTTATTGCGGTTTTGGTTGTACTAACTTTCCACAAAATAATTTGATAAAGAAATTCGTGTGGTTCCATAATAAAAATTCCAATAGCTCAAAACCCTATACAATCAGGTATATGTAGTCTGTCTGAAAACGCGAAATTTTACCGCGCGTAGTGCTGTTTGTTTCCCGCACGGAGCGAATAACAAAGACAGCACGCGAGACTTGCATAATGGACGCTTGCGGATAACAAATTGATGTTGAATATAACAATAAATATTGCAGCGAATACTATGCATTATTACAAGCGTCCATGATACAAGTCTTACGCGCTGCCTAGTTCCCTCGCTTCCGATAGATGGCCAGCAGTATAGGACTTTCTCGCCAGTGAATTGTCATCTGACTCCTTTATACGAGGTGGAATCACGTTCTTACATACAAGAAGAATCTCCAACTTACTATACCTGTATAAGGGAATAACATACTTGAAATAAAAGCTTTAAATGCTGTTTCTTTGTTCTACAGGTAAGGATTAAAGAAATTACTTAACTTTGTACATAGTGTAAATAAAACTTTGTTCTACAGAGAAACGCAATTGGGTTTTTATTCTAACCTCAAAAGGGGATAAGGAGAAACTTATTACAAGTATTTCATAAAATAATTAATTTTTGTTTGATTCTTTGAAACGGGCAAACTGTTTTTTTTTGGAGAAATTCAGCGAAATTCAAAAAGATTTATTTATGAGGAAGTGAATATTCAGTAGTAATACCCTAAGAGCTTCAAAATTATCGGGTATTTCCCGATAACTTTATTGCATACAAACAAGAGTGTCAAGTTTTGCAGAAAATTCCCTCGCGCAAGCGCTCGGGATGTTTTAACCTGCAAAACTTGACACGATTGTTTGTATGCAGGGAAGTTTGAGGGAAATACACGATTAATTTTTAAGCTCGAGGGGTATTTGTCGGATTATTTTTTCCATCGGAATTTCGGCTCATTCTTCAGATCAACTTCTCGTTAGAAGTTTGACAGATGTAAAGAATTCTCAGGTTAAAAGTTGTTCAGAAATTGTTTTTTTGCTTAGTAACTTGTTAGGAAATATCCGAAAAATATCCGAAATAAAATCGACTAGGTTCCCCCACATGATGTCAAATGAGTCGTTTCTATTGGCCGAAATGCCGATGGGAAAAATAATCAGTAGTAATACCACTAGTGCTTCAAAATTATCGGATATTTTCCGATAGCTTCGTTGCCTAGGAACGATTGTGTCAAATTTTGCAGGTTTAAAATTTTTCTGCGAAATTTGACACTCGTTTCTAGGTAGGGAAGCTTGAGGAAAATATTCGATTAATCTTGAAGCACGAGTGGTATTTGATGGATTACTCTTTCCTCTCGGACTTCGGTCAATCAGAGTGCAGGAAACAGCATCTGGATATTTTTTAGAGAAACTTTCCCAAAGCGACTCATTTTTCAATCACGTTTAAAGTAACCTACGTTTTTTATGTCACATAGAATAGTTAGTGTGAAATGCGCCGAAAATGAGGAGAAACATATGAAAGCTCATCGGAAATTTTTAAGAAATTTCCGATATAAAACTGTTGGGTAGCTTCAAAGACTGCGCTCTGATTGGCCAAAAACCGAGTGGAAAAAATAATCATTTGTAATATCACAAGAGCTTCGAAATTATCGGATACTTCCTGACAGGTTCGTTGCAAACAAATGAACGAGTCAAGTTTTCCAGGTTAAAAAATCACAAGCGCGTAGCGCGAGTGATTTTTCTGGAAAACTTGACGAGTTTATTTGTTTGCAGGGAACCTGGAGGGAAATATCAGATTAATTTCGAAGCTCGAGTGGTATTCGGGGGATTATTTTTTCTATTCAAATTGCGACAAATGGAATTGCACCATGAGACAAAAATTATCATTCTGAGAAGGAAATTTCATAATCAGAACAAAAACCTTTTAATTCATGTTTAAAGGATTGCAGTTAAATACACAATTGTTATAGACATTTGTATATTGATTCCAGACTGAGGTTTTCCATTTAATCGTATTAACAGGGACATTTCCCTTTACTTTTTCATCAATACTTTGCAAGGATTCAACTCCAAACCTACTCATATCAAATAAAAATCCTTTGAGTGCCACAATAAAATTCAGTCTGTCAGTTTGACAGATGGTTGACGCGGCTAAATGATTTTTTGTTTTATATATATAACCAACACGCAAAATTATCAAAAAATTATTAGTATAATACCGTGTAGTTTGCCCCACGTGACGTCGAATGGTGCAATTCCATTGGTCGAAATTTGGATGGGAAAAATAATCATCAAAATTGACTCATGGAGTGGCTTTGTGGATTCCGGGAAATTTGGCGATGGAATCAGGTTGTCAGTTTCAAACTTCAACTTTTCGTCGGGACAAAGTGTAATATCTAACAACCCTGAATATTAGTTGGATCATCAGCTCAGCCGGTGAAGATTCATGTGAATTAGAGCGAAATCGACAATTTACCGGAAATTCCATTTCCGATAAAATACGAATCTATGGGATTGCCTCAAATGTAATATCAACTATTCTTGAATATTATTTTATCTACGAAGAATTATCTGCAATAATATCTTAATATTTTCTGAAGCTGGAGGAATAACCAATATTTACAACAAAAAAAATTGCAAATTCTATACAGCTTAAGCGCTTTCGTTACAATAATTCTTGAGTTACCGATTTTGAATTTTCGCACATACAACACATATATCGGAAAATTTTCGTGCTTTCCGAATAATTTTTGAAAATTTAGACCATATCGGTATTTGAAAAATAAAAAAAGTACAATCACACAGCTTTATTAAAAATTGAAAAATAAAAACTGGAGACTGATAAACAGAAGGATTTGTTTAAGATATATAGCCTCTATAATTTAATCATAATTCATTATACATTTTTCTAACGGAAGCTGAAAAAAAAAATGTTATATTATTTTTAGTGCTAAGAATTTTTTTTTAAATTTTAATTATTATTTGTCAACTTCTATATTACAAGGAAAGTAAAACTGCAGAGGATTTCGTATAATAGTTGCCCAAGTAAAAAAATTATATATAGTCCGACATATATAATTGGGCATATATAGTTTGTATGAACTCTATGTATAATCTATATGCAATTTATATATAAGATCACCTGTAAAATTGGATTTATGTATAAATTGTATATAGATTTTATAAAAACTATATATCTCCAATTCTATGTTTAAAACTATATATATTTTTTATATACTCTATATATAATTTTTTTACTTGGGTGGTTTGTATCAATAAACCCCGGTATCCGATTGTCGCTCACACCACAATAAGCTATATATATATATACCAAATGCAGAAACTGCACCAACAGCAAATGCACAGTCGTATATATGTGTATTACGTATATGGCTCGGCGACAATACTATGGACGTCGTCCCTTTTCCCACTGATACACAGAAACCCATGCATATAGCGTATAGAGCACAAGTGTCGACTATGGCGAGTACATCTCTATTTTGAATGCACAGACACACGTTTGCTGTAGTATATTACAGCCATAAATTAGTACTTTGGCATTAGCACACGCATCTAGAGCGGACGCATTCCCAGCGAGAGAGTGAGAGAGCGAGGACTAAAATACCCTAACTAACGTTCCTGGATTATACGAGTTTAATTGGATAGAGGGGATTTTCTCCATGAAGTACAGTAGGTATATAAACGTGCTCTCGTGGCCTCGTTTGCTCATAGAGATTTTGTAAATACCTTAGGACTTTAGTCGGTCTTAACTCAGAAGGCAGAATGTAGTACAATGTGCAAAAATTGTCGTTGCATATTAGTATTAGAATTTTTCAGTAAAAGGAAATTCATATGAATCGTGAATTAGAGAAATTTTGTCGATTTTGTCTTTAGGTCATGGCATAATACAGCATAATTAAGGGGGAACATCAGAGTAGACAGCTGGAAAAATATGTATTTCGGAAACTTTTAGCTTCATAAGTATTTAGTTAATTGGATTATTTTTTTTTTCTTTTAAATCAATTGCACTTTTTTTTTGTATGCAATTCGTTATATTTAACGTCATCATATCGTATAGACGATTGATAGAAATATAATATTCAAAGTTCCTTTCGAAAAATTCAATATTTTGGTGATGGATTGAAATTTAGTTTGACTTGATTTGTGTCAGTATTCTGACTGTTTTGTTTCATTATTTTGAAATTTCACTGAGGAAAAGAAAATTGAGCTCTTCAGCAACATCCTAGAACATTAAGGGCGGGGGGGGAATCAGGTCAAAAATGTAAAAAAATCGAATTTTTTTTTTCTGTAAAAATGTTCATTTCCATGTAATCTATGTGTTAGTAAAGTTATAAGCCGAAATTCGCAAAAATGGCCAAGTTCTACGGTACCATTTATATTTTATTTTCTCAAAAATCTTAAAAAATTATCATAATATTATATTTAAATTTGAAACTATTTTATTTATTTATTGTTTTTATATGCGGACATTAAGGCCGGTTTTTTGTTGACACAAAATAATTAAGGATGTTGAATTTTTTTTTTTATTTAATAATTATCTTTTTTTCACTTACTGCAGCTTTGTTTAGTTAAGTATGATCTCCGAACCTTCAAAATCTTAGACATAAAGCCGAAAAATAGCTGATTTCTGCAATATGCCTGTTTTTTAATGATTTTTTTTCTATAGATAAAAAAATTAATTGCATATTTGTAAATAAATTTTTATCTGTTTACCATTTTTAAAAACAATTAGTTAAACGCGATATAAACGATCCGTTGACAGTGTGAAGTCTCCAATGCAACAAGTAACATTTACATCATATTTGAATTCGCGCGAATAACGGGGCATGCGCTATGATACTTTGATGCGTATTGCATGCGCAGCGTGTTACTGCCGGGAAATTGTCTTCTGCTACACTCGAGCAGTATAACCTCTAATTGACGTTTCTATTGTTTTGTTCATACTATATTATTAGCTTAATTCTATTGGCCGTTCGTTGTTTTTTTTAAATTAACAGTGTTTAAAACAGAATCAACAATCATCAGAAATGTTCAAATATGTATTATTTCTTTTGAAGTGGTGATTTAATGTGTTTGAATCGAATTTTTTTTTTCTGTAAAAATGTTCATTTCCATGTAATCTATGTGTTAGTAAAGTTATAAGCCGAAATTCGCAAAAATGGCCAAGTTCTACGGTACCATTTATATTTTATTTTCTCAAAGATCTTAAAAAATTATCATAATATTATATTTAAATTTGAAACTATTTTATTTATTTATTGTTTTTATATGCGGACATTAAGGCCGGTTTTTTGTTGACACAAAATAATTAAGGATGTTCAATTTTTTTTTTAATTTAATAATTATCTTTTTTTTCACTTACTGCAGCTTTGTTTAGTTAAGTATGATCTCCGAACCTTCAAAATCTTAGACATAAAGCCGAAAAATAGCTGATTTCTGCAATATGCCTGTTTTTTAATGATTTTTTTTCTATAGATAAAAAAATTAATTGCATATTTGTAAATAAATTTTTATCTGTTTACCATTTTTAAAAACAATTAGTTAAACGCGATATAAACGATCCGTTGACAGTGTGAAGTCTCCAATGCAACAAGTAACATTTACATCATATTTGAATTCGCGCGAATAACGGGGCATGCGCTATGATAGTTTGATGCGTATTGCATGCGCAGCGTGTTACTGCCGAGAAATTGTCTTCTGCTACACTCGAGCAGTATAACCTCTAATTGACGTTTCTATTTTTTGTTCATACTATGTTATTAGCTTAATTCTATTGGCCGTTCGTTGTTTTTTTTAAATTAACAGTGTTTAAAACAGAATCAACAATCATCAGAAATGTTCAAATATGTATTATTTCTTTTGAAGTGGTGATTTAATGTGTTTGCAGTACATTTCTGAATGTTTCAACACTGGATAAATTGTCAGTGATGTTGTCAATAAAAGAGATCATCCCAGTGTTATTCACAGGTTTTTAAAAATATTATGCATTCATTTACTTATTTTTTTGTTATTAAAAAATTACATTTATTTGTAAAATGATGGAAGGATGGCAAAGAATTGTGTGATATCATAATTCATTTCGGTAAATCGCTCATAACCCATTACGACCAACAATATTTTTAATAATCTGAACCTTATAATAAGTAAATACAAAATAATAACCGAACTATCAAACACGACATTTGGATTTTCTGCTAAGGCGATCAAACATTGTCTTGAGAAAATAAAATACTTTCTTTTTTATAATAAAAAGAAGCCGGTACATGTTTTTTCAGATTGTAAACAATATGAAAAATCATTTCATTCAATTCAATTTTTAGATAGATAGATAGATAGATAGTTTATTGCTTATTGAGAGTACAACGAGGTCTCTTATAGCAAGGGGGTTTACAGCTTGACATATCCTTATAGAAGTACTTTTTGTTTAGCTTAATATCAACATAATATATAAAATATTGAGTACGGTGCACATTTGAATCTTATTCGTTAAGTGAAAAGGCTCTAATCTGGAGGCTTTTTTCCACAAAATAAAATATTGCTTTGAGCGTTTTAATATCAGCGGCGTCGAGGAGAGCTGAGAGAGCTTCCTTGCTCGTATCTTCCTGTACCAGCTGCTTGAGATAATGGGCCCTGTAGGGGCTGTAGAGCGGGCATTTGCACAAAAAGTGCACCACCGTTTCTTCCTCCCTCAAATTGCAGTTTTGACAAATTTGGTACGGGTCTAACCTCGCCACAGACTTTATAAACGTGATCCTCGCGCAGTATTGGCTAGACAATCTCAGCTGGGCAATGACTCTTTTCATTTTTAGGGGGAGTTTAAGGGTTAAGTACCTTGCAGGCCCACCCTCGAGCCTTGTTGGCAGTCTCAGTTGGCAGGCTTTCGAATCCCTCCATCTTTCCCGATCTTCTTCTATTAGTTCTGATTTAAATCTTTGGAAAACTTTAACTTCATCAACTTCAAAATCATCAACTTCATTCAATTCAATTTTTATAAATATATAATATTTATAAATATTTTTGTAATCCATATTACACACCTCATTACAAAGCACATCAGCAGGATCTATAGCACCCCAATGTATATATATATATATAGATATATTTGGTCTAGTCAGCGAACTATATTTACAATCACTTCCGTCTGCCATTTCCCTTTAGCGATTTCACACCCTCACGCTCTTGCACTCGTTCACCCGGCGCAACGCCCTTCCCGTTTCAGTCACTCGCGCGTGTACATAGTGCACGACGCGCATCTCCCTTCTCGTGAGTGCTCTGGGTGCGGTCTCGCCAATTTCACGCCACAGCTAAGGCTAAAAGCCCGTAGATAATTCACTGCTTCTGGTATTTCAGGCTTTTTGTGTTCATCGCATTTTGAGCCGATACACGAGGTTAATAGATCAAGGATGTTTTTTCCATTTTGACACGTAAAGCAGCCCTAGAATTTTCCACACGGAAATAAATGTTTGGTTGTGGCAACTACGTTTTCGATTTGCTGTACACAATGTCTAAAAAATTAGTTGCCTCAACCATATCGAATAGTAACCTCAACTATTCACGATTAGTTCTCGCGAGATTAGTTAGGTTAACTAATCCAATCGTTGGGACTACCGTTCGAATCGTCGGTATTAGGATTCGAATCGCCGGTATTACCAATCGAATCGTTGGTATTACCATCTGAGTTGTAAGGGAAATAGAATAATCGATTGGTTATGTCAACTCATTTCTTGGTTATGGCAACTAATCTTTTTTTTCCGTGTACTGACCGTCAGAGTCAGCCAGGTAGTCACCTATCATAGTACGGACCCTCAGGTCAGTACTATGATACCCAAATCTATCCAATCATCTACCCAAATAATAATAAATTAATTGGCGTAAACAATGAAACAAGCAACTTCGTAGAATATATTTATAGATTGCAAAAACGATACAATCTACCCTTTTCGATATAACGCATTGCCGTGAAAAATAACTGAATGTGCTTTTAATTTTACCACTTCAGAAGCAATCATATAAATCTATAAAGTTTTGACTATATTGTACTAATTTCACTTTATATTTCATATTACCGATATTCAAATAGATAAAAAAAATTGTATAACCGTATATAATCTGAATGGCCGAGTGGGCTAAAGCGGAGCGCAACAACACCATCCGAAGGGTCTTAGGCGAGGGGTCATTTACTAGCGAAATCACTGAAGCACCGCCTATGAAATCAACAACGATATCATAAGAAATCACCGGAAATCGTTGATTTAGGTTTATCTCGAAATCACATTGAAATCGTATGAATACATGAAATCGAAATCAAATAAATTCCAGTTTTTAACCAATACCCTCTTGCATATCTCGCTCATCATTTCGATTTATTAATCAATACCATATCAGGACTGGCAGTAGCGACTCGACGCCAAGTTAAAAAAGAAAATTAATGTTGCCTTCACACGACGATTTTCTGTCTGACTTGACAGGGCGCTACTGCTACTCTATTATTCCCGAAGGCGGCCACTCACCGGCCGTTTTCAAATTGTAACTCGAATTATCTTTGACCACAAGACGCGAACGAAAAATGTATCAGGTTCAACATTTTTTATTTTTTTTTTACTATTTCTCTACCGGACATAACGACAAAAGGTTTAGCTATAAATAATGGTATGTTTAAGAAAATAAAAAACCTTTCATAAGCTTCAAGTGATTCTTTGAGACGCCATATTGAGTATTCCTCTGCAAAAGTAATTTTCTCTTGAGTTTTTTCGCAAATGATCTCTTACTGACTTCCACTGGTTTGAAATCATAATTCGAAAAATTTGAAATCTCGTAAAATCACCCGAAAATATATGAATTCTGTGAAATCACGAAGTGTTTGAAATCACTGAAATCACACAGAAAATCGCATGAAATCAAATCCTGATTGAAATCTTCTGTGCGTATAAATGGGAAGTTAATGGCCCCTCGGTCCCAGGTTCGATTCCAGTCAATGTCAAAAAGATTTGAATATGTTTTCATATTTTGGAATTCATATTTTTCAATTAATATTCTTTATTATTTTAGCCGTTGTGACGGTCCTACATTGCATATAAGAAGACGATTCGAGGAGGGAAATATACACGGAAAAAAAGGCTTGGTTGGAACTACCAAGTGCTATGGTTATATATGTGCCAGACAATTAATTGGTTAGACCAACCAAGTAATTTGTTAGGCTACCAATTTCTTGGTTGGTCTAACCAAGTCACTTGGTTAGCTTACCAAGTCACTTGGTTAGTCTAACCAAGAAATTGGTAGCCTAACCAAGAAATTGGTAGCCTAACCAAGAAATTGGTAGCCTAACCAAGAAATCGGTAGCCTAACCAAGAAATTGGTAGCCTAACCAAGAAATTGGTAGCCTAATCAAGAAATTGGTAGCCTAACCAAGAAATTGGTAGCCTAACCAAGAAATTGGTAGCCTAACCAAGAAATTGGTAGCCTAACCAAGAAATTGGTAGCCTAACCAAGAAATCGGTAGCCTAAGCAAGAAATTGGTAGCCTAACCAAGAAATTGGTAGCTTAACCAAGAAATTGGTAGCCTAACCAAGAAATTGGTAGCCTAACCAAGAAATTGGTAGCCTAACCAAGAAATTGGTAGCCTAACCAAGAAATTGGTAGCCTAACCAAGAAATTGGTAGCCTAACCAAGAAATTGGTAGCCTAACCAAGAAATTGGTAGCCTAACCAAGAAATTGGTCCGTCTAACCAATTAATTGTCTGGCGCACATATAACCATAGCACTTGGTTGTTTCAACCAAGCCTTTCTTTCCGTGTAGTTGGACATTTGACCACCGGGATGACTCTAAAAGCTAGTACTTAGATCGGTGACCGCTTATGAACCTACGACCGCAAATATTTTTCCGAAAATATTTTTACTTTACAGAATTTCATTACCCTTTCTTTCTATTCATCTAGTACAAAATAACTCGTGCAACATTTAGAAATTACTCAAGTTACTGTCTTCCTAAAAAAATATAAAGTCAGATTTGGCCGAAATTGGCTGATGTACAAATTATTCATGTATCAAACTGTGTGGCGATTTGGAAGAAAAAAAATAAAGAAAAGTTCATTACAGTTAAATATTAGATAAATCGAAACATTATCCAAAATCTAACCACAGCAGGATTTTATTTCGCTTCAATAAAAATATTAAAGAATACATCAAAGCTCATACTTAACGTACGCCTGTAAACCTACACGAACAATGTTGTAATCAGACGTCAGATCACACCTTGAAGCAGGATGTGCACCTTTGGAGATGACTAAGGACTACCCATCTCTTAGTGAACTAGCCCAAATACCACCTTTCGACCAGATAAAATATACGTTTCTGAGTCTGGCCCCCTGGCAATTAGGGTTATTGGCTTTTTAAAAGTTGATCTATCATCGACAGGCACGCGTGCTCCGTTCATTGCACTTCCATCGAAGCAGCTGCGCCATTTGATTCAAACCACCTGGAACCCCGCGGGAATCACTGCGGGATCGCAAGAACCCATCACCGCAGAGCGATTGATGCGCACCTTTTGTCTCTCCACGAAAACGATCGTCAAGTCAAATTCTCCCTTGATATTTCCGAGTGTAAGCGTGAAGCGGAGGGAAAATTCAGTGAGGCCAATGTCGTTTTCAGTCCTGTGTGTAGCCTTCGATGTTCGGAGGGTTGAACGACGTCGTAGAGGAAAGTATCTGGGCTCGTTTTTCCGAAATCGTGGAAGGCTTAGAGCTTCGAGGTTTCGCCACGCGTTGGTCGGTTTCCACTGTGTGTTGGTCCACATATAAGCAAGAAAGTATCTCCCACAGAAAAGACTCGGGAAAATGTGGAGGGGACGGTAAAGAAATGGGCTAGCTGAAGTAAAAGCTAGAGGATAGAAAGGTGAAGAGAGAAATAAGATGGAAGGGGAGAAGAAAAAAGTACCCTCGAGCCTTTGGGGCCCAAGGTAGCCGAAGGGTGATTCGAACTGAGAATCGGGAGAAGAAAGAGTCAAGGGAGGGAAGAGAGTTGAGGCTCCTGGTGATTCCAGGCGAATGGGGAGTGTGAGAGACCTCGTAAAGGGGGTTCAGCAGGCGCTGATATAAATTGAGCTTGCCATCAAGGCAAGCGGCGGGATCTTGCCGCGAGACCCCTCCCCTCCCCCCTCCCCCCCCCCTCCCCACACTGGCAACGCCACTGGCTACAGCACCGGGACGAGATATATAGGAGTAGATTTCCACATCTTCATTGAAGGATCGTTGGCGATGTCGTCCTCCTTCGACTTGTCTATTTACGAAGAAAGAAGAAGAAGAAGAAGGAGATGAGGAAAATGCAGTTGAATAACGAAGGTGATAAAATAAAGTAACGGATAATCGATTCTGTGAAAAATTTAACAGATTTTTTGTCGGAGTAATTAGCAATAAGAGCTCAACCGATAATCTGGAACGATATTTATGGATGGTATTTATGTATGAGGTCAATTTTTATATCGTTCGTCTGTCCGAAGTTTAGCTGTCAATAGAGTCATAAGTGAATCGAATTTATAATTTTAAGAAGATTGTTATTTTAAAAAAATAATTGTTTTTGGTCATTCGCGAATTTATTGTGTAAATTAATTTTTTGTTATTGTGCACACTTGGCGAAAAAAATGGTGCGAAAGCAATAAATGTTTGAAAACTTATATTGGGCGTCACTCCCAAATTTAAACAAAAATAAAGTCTTGGTTAGAACTACCAAAAATTTGGTTAAAAATGTTACCAAGTTATTTGTCACCATAAGCAAAGATTTGTTAAGATAATAAAGTTTTTAGTACGTATAACCAATAACTTGGTTGCGTCTCTTAAATTTTTCTTAGCAGAATTTTTAATTTTTTAAACAACAACATTTTTTTTCAAAAGAACAAAAATTGTGTAATGTTGACAAATTCCTTTTTCATGAAGACAAAATAGAGAATTGAGTATGTGTCTAATAAATCGAATTTTATTTTTAAATAAACAATGATTTTGTTAAAAATTCACATATTTCACAACTTGGAGGAAGAAAGAACAATAAATGTAAAATAAAATTGATAAATTCCTGGTTGATAATCGATTTTGGAGCAAATCAGGGCCAACTTTCAGGTCTATGGGGCAGTTAGATTTAATGAGAATAAATATTGTATAAAAGTTACGAACCAATAACTTGGTTGCGTCTCTTAAATTTTTCTTGGCAGAATTATTAATTTTTTAAACAACAACAATTTTCTTAAAAAGAAGAAAAATTGTGTAATGTTGACAAATTCCTTTTTCATGAAGACAAAATAGAGAATTGAGTATGTGTCTAATAAATCGAATTTCATTTTTAAATAGACAATGATTTTGTTAAAACTTCACATATTTCACGAATTGGGGGAAGAAAGAACAATAAATGTAAAATAAAATTGATAAATTCCTGGTTGATAATCGATTTTGGAGCAAATCAGGGCCAACTTTCAGATCTATGGGGCAGTCAGATTTAATGAGAATAAATATTGTATAAAAGTTACGAACCAATAACTTGATTGCGTCTCTTAAATGTTTCTTGCCAGAATTTTTAATTTTTAAACAACAACATTTTTTTAAAAAGAAGAAAAATTGTGTAATGTTGACAAATTCCTTTTTCATGAAGACAAAATAGAGAATTGAGTATGTGTCTAATAAATAGAATTTCATTTTTAAATAAACAATGATTTTGTTAAAAATTCACATATTTCACGAATTGGAGGAAGAGAGAACAATAAATGTAAAATAAAATTGATAAATTCCTGGTTGATAATCGATTTTGGAGCAAATCAGGGCCAACTTTCAGGTCTATGGGGCAGTCAGAGTCAGATTTAATGAGAATAAATATTGTATAAAAGTTACGAACCAATAACTTGGTTGGTGTCTCTTAAATTTTTCTCGGCAGAATTTTTAATTTTATAAACATCAACATTAAAAAAAAATTGTGTAATGTTGACAAATTCCTTTTTTCATGAAGAGAAAATAGAGAATTGAGTATGTGTCTAATAAATAGAATTTCATTTTTAAATAGACAATGATTTTGTTGAAACTTCACATATTTCACGAATTGGAGGAAGAAAGAACAATAAATGTAAAATAAAATTGATAAATTCCTGGTTGATAATCGATTTTGGAGCAAATCAGGGCCAACTTTCAGGTCTATGAGGCAGTCAGATTTAATGAGAATAAATATTGTATAAAAGTTACGAACCAATAACTTGGTTGCGTCTCTTAAATTTTTCTTGGCAGAATTACTAATTTTTTAAACAACAACATTAAAAAAAAATTGTGTAATGTTGACAAAGTCCTTTTTTCATGAAGACAAAATAGAGAATTGAGTATGTGTCTAATAAATAGAATTTCATTTTTAAATAGACAATGATTTTGTTAAAAATTCACATATTTCACAAATTGGAGGAAGAGAGAACAATAAATGTAAAATAAAATTGATAAATTCCTGGTTGATAATCGATTTTGGAGCAAATCAGGGCCAACTTTCAGGTCTATGGGGCAGTCAGATTTAATGAGAATAAATATTGTATAAAATTTACGAACCAATAACTTGGTTGTGTCGCTTAAATTTTTCTTGGCAGAATTTTTTATTTTTTAAACAACAACATTAAAAAAAAATTGTGTAATGTTGACAAAGTCCTTTTTTCATGAAGACAAAATAGAGAATTGAGTATGTGTCTAATAAATAGAATTTCATTTTTAAATAGACAATGATTGTGTTAAAACTTCACATATTTCACGAATTGGAGGAAGAAAGAACAATAAATGTAAAATAAAATTGATAAATTCCTGGTTGATAATCGATTTTGGAGCAAATCAGGGCCAACTTTCAGGTCTATGGGGCAGTCAGATTTAATGAGAATAAATATTGTATAAAAGTTACGAACCAATAACTTGGTTGTGTCGCTTAAATTTTTCTTGGCAGAATTTTTTATTTTTTAAACAACAACATTAAAAAAAAATTGTGTAATGTTGACAAAGTCCTTTTTTCATGAAGACAAAATAGAGAATTGAGTATGTGTCTAATAAATAGAATTTCATTTTTAAATAGACAATGATTTTGTTGAAACTTCACATATTTCACGAATTGGAGGAAGAAAGAACAATAAATGTAAAATAAAATTGATAAATTCCTGGTTGATAATCGATTTTGCAGCAAATCAGGGCCAACTTTCAGGTCTATGGGGCAGTCAGATTTAATGAGAATAAATATTGTATAAAAGTTACGAACCAATAACTTGGTTGGTGTCTCTTAAATGTTTCTTGCCAGAATTATTAATTTTTTAAACAACAACATTTTTTTAAAAAGAAGAAAAATTGTGTAATGTTGACAAATTCCTTTTTCATGAAGACAAAATAGAGAATTGAGTATGTGTCTGATAAATAGAATTTCATTTTTAAATAGACAATGATTTTGTTAAAAATTCACATATTTCACGAATTGGAGGAAGAGAGAACAATAAAATAAATGTAATATAATATAATAACAATAAATGTAAAATAAAATTGAAAAATTCCTGGTTGATAATCGATTTTGGAGCAAATCAGGGCCAACTTTCAGGTCTATGGGGTAGTCAGATTTAATGAGAATAAATATTGTATAAAAGTTACGAGGGGGAGCTCTAGAAGCTAGTGCAGTGCATTGGGAACCGTGAGATTGATGATGGCGGATCGGGATGAGCATCGGCCCATCGGAGGGTGCCCGACGCATTACCCGGACCACCTACTGATGCTCCACTGTACTATGTACATGTCACGTTGCCAGTTATATCTATCCTTCTTCCACCATTGACTGAGGAAAGTGTTGGCGGTGTAGAGATCCCATTAGCACCATCGTTAACGCTGATAATCGATTCGCTGAAATGTCTGACTTCGGTTTTATCTTCGAATAAGTTGTCAGTTTAATTTCTGATAGTATTGCACACAGACCACAATGCCAGTTAAAAATTACTAAATGATTTTCCTCAAAATCCGCTTCTTCATATAATAATTGTGCTCCCTCATAGAAAAAGCTCCGTTTTCATGATTTTTTTTTCTTCTTCGAGATTTTCATGTCAGAATACTCAAAATGGTCCGAAAAATACACTTCCCATTTAGACGCACAGAAGATTTCAATCAGGATTTTATTTCATACGATTTTCTGTGTGATTTCAGTGATTTCAAACACTTCGTGATTTCACAGAATTCATATATTTTCGGATGATTTTACAAGATTTAAAATTTTTCGAATTATGATTTCAAACCAGTGGAAGTCAGTAAGAAATCATTTGCGAAAAAACTCAAGAGAAAATTACTTTTGCAGAGGAATACTCAATATGGCGTCTTAAAGAATCACTTGAAGCTTATGAAAGGTTTTTTATTTTTTTAAAGATAACATTATTTATAGCTAAACGTTTTGTCGTTATGTCCGGTAGAGAAATAGTAAAAAAAAATAAAAAATGTTGAACCTGATACATTTTTCGTTCGCGTCTTGTGGTCAAAGATAATTCGAGTTACAATTTGAAAACGGCCGGTGAGTGGCCGCCTTCGGGAATAATAGAGTAGCAGTAGCGCCCTGTCAAGTCAGACAGAAAATCGTCGTGTGAAGGCAACATTAATTTTCTTTTTTAACTTGGCGTCGAGTCGCTACCGCCAGTCCTGATATGGTATTGATTAATAAATCGAAATGATAAGCGAGATATGCGAGAGGGTATTGGTTAAAAACTGGAATTTATTTGATTTCGATTTCATGTATTCATACGATTTCACTGTGATTTTGAGGTAAACCTAAATCAACGATTTCCGGTGATTTCTTATGATATCGTTGTTGATTTCATAGGCGGTGCTTCAGTGATTTCGCTAGTAAATGACCCCTCGGAAAAGTGGTTTGGAACTCAAGAGCGGATCAACCGGTCGAGTTGGTATTTGGCACACAAATGAAGCAGCAGCCCGTATTTGATTGACGCAATTTATGACGAAATGTATGGAATACTTTAGATTTTATGGCTTTTTAAATTTTTCAACAAAAGGTCGTGATTATTCTAATTTTTGTAAAATTTACGATATTTTTCTGAATATAATCTTCATACGTGCAGATACGTTTAATGGGGTTTGAGATTGAAATTAGTGGAAATCGGAAAAGTAGTTCGGATTTTATGGAATTTTGAAATTGGCAATTTTGTTTCTAATTTAGTAACTAATTTTTGTAATTCAAATTATACAGCTCGATATTTTTTGTTCTGTATAAATAACCTCACAACGTATTCATTACCCATGATGCTAAGAGTTTCTGCACAGCTTGATAAAAGTACAAAAAATATCATAAAATTTCAACCACAAAGAAATTACCAGTTTCAGAAGTAACTAATTGTTTAACTTCAAATTATACAGCTGGGTATTTTTTGCCATATGTGGATAACCTCATAAAGTATTCATTACCCATGAAGCTATGAATTTTTACTCAGCTAAATAAAAGTGCCAACAATATCATAAAATTTCAACCACAAAGAAATTACCAGTTTCAGAAGTAACTCATTTTTTTAATTCAAATTATCCAGCTCGATATTTCCTGCCATATGTGCATAACCCCACAAAGTATAAATTACCCATATACTAGAAGTTTGCGCCCAGCCAGACAAAAGTGCCAAAAATATAATAAACTTTCAACTACAAAGAAATTACCAATTTCAGAAGTAACTATGTTTTTTAATCAAATTATCCAGCTCGATATTTTGTGCCATATATGGATAACCTCACAAAGTATAAATTACCCATATCACTAAAAGTTTCCGCCCAGGTAGACAAAAGTGCCAAAAATATCATAAACTTTCAACTACATAGAAATTAACAATTTTTTTAAATCAAATTATCCAGCTTGATATTTTTTGCCATTTATGGATAACCTCACAAAGTATAAATTACCCATATCACTAGAAGTTTCCGCCCAGGTAGACAAAAGTGCCAACAATATCATAAACTTTCAACTACAAAGAAATTACCAATTTCAGAAGTAACTATTTTGTTTAATCAAATTATCCAGCTCGATATTTTTTGCCATATATGGATAACCTCACAAAGTATAAATTACCCATAACACTAGCAGTTTCCGCCCAGCCAGACAAAAGTGCCAAAAAGTATCATAAACTTTCAACTACAAAGAAATTACCAATTTCAAAAGTAACTAAGTATTTTTTTTTAATCAAATTATCCAGCTTAATATTTTTTGCCATTTATGGATAACCTCACAAAGTATAAATTACCCATAACACTAGAAGTTTCCGCCCAGCCAGACAAAAGTGCCCAAAAATATCATAAACTTTCAACTACAAAGAAATTACAAATTTCAGAAGTAACTATTTTTTTTTAAATCAAATTATCCAGCTTGATATTTTTTGCCATTTATGGATAACCTCACAAAGCATTCATTATGCTTCATTGTCCATGATGCTGGGAGTTTTGGAGTTTCCACTCGACCGCACAACTGTGACGGACCCTTTTCGACCACACCGAACTAGAATGTCCCGTTGGTATTGCGGCGAACCTGGAGATTACCGGGTTTTCGTTTGCGGTTCGAAGAATTAGCATCAGTGACTAAAAGTACACGCAGTGCGGAGGACTTTTACTCATAGGTACGTTTTTTTTTGTTCTCTTCTCGTTTTATTCCCATGGCAAAAGCTCGCAGTCCAGGATATGCCTGAGCTTGGAAACGAGGTGGATCGTGAAAAGCGACTATAAAATGCGCGTACGGGCCATACGATATACAGGCATGTATAGGATGAGTATATAGTCGTGGAGGCTCGAAAGGGAGCTGTTCTCTCGCGAGCCTCCGAAGCGCCAGCACTTTCGTGCTTCCAACGGATAGAGGACCGAGCGGAGATCGTAAACTTGATCCATTTATACTTTATTATTATTTCACGGTGGCAATATCGTTGCTGGGCTCACAGGCGCTTCGTTGCACCGGAGAATCGCGCATCGTCCCGCACAACGTAGCAGCACCGTCGTCAAATTAGCTAAAACTGCTCATGGAACTGGATTTACCCGCGCGGTTAGCTGCTGCGCTGGAAAAGCTTGCGGTGCACCTCGAATCCCATAGAATCTACTTAAAAAATAGAACGTCCCTGCATAGATGTATTTTAACTCTATCCCTCGGCTTCACACTTTTTACACTAATTTATATATCGTCCATTTTTTTTTTCAAATTATAAATAATTATTTTTATAACATTGTAAAATTTTTTATTTCCCCTGAAATGTTTGTAAAAAATCTGGGAAGTTTATTAATTTAGGGTAGTTGCGATAAGAGTAGCTGAATTCATGTTGCATCATTGAAAAATTTATAATATCATTATTTGCGAATTAGTGATATTTTTTAAAAATTGTGAATTTATTCCGTAAGACAAAAAAATCTTTCTTTATATCTGTTAAACTATTTTCTTAAAAACTGATAACGTTTCAAAATTATTATTATTGTTTAGAATCATTGTCATTAGAATCTTCAATATCATTGATTTTTTCACGATTTTGATCGTGTCGCGTTTTTAAGATTCTATTAAATATCAATAGTATAAGAATTTTATTGGTATACATAAACATTATTAGACGTTTCTTAGCATTATTTTCCAAATAGACGGGCATTGTTCAATTATTAAAACATTAAGTTTGAACCTATATAATTATGATTATAATAAAAAATATTTTTAACCTCGTTATCATTCTGTTTTCTCGATTCATTTCAGTCATACGTATATTTAATTTACTTTTCGTGTAAAGATTTAAAAAATGTCTATTATTGTGTCTGTCAGAAATTTGTTTCGGCATATTAAGTTCGAAGGTATTAAATATCATTTTAAGGGGATGCTGGAGTGGATTTTGATACCGACTTTGGTCGGTAAGTTTCCCGATTAGGACACAGATGGCGCCGAGTAGTCTGCTTACTTTTGGCAAAAGATATCGAAAGCAAAATGGCCGCACACCATATGTCAACAGACCTTTGCTGTAAGATATAATTGTTTCTGGAAATTAGATATGTAAAATTAGATCGGACGTCAATTCTGTGATGATTTCTAAATATTCCAAAATCATCAGAATGTTAAGGGGAGGGAGTTAGGTCAAAAAAATTGATTTTGGAAATTCAATATCATCCAAATCCTATTGCATATAAAAATGGCCAACACACTATATTGTTGGTACTCAATGAAAGGATTTTTTAACTATCGTCTGACTTGCATATGCTTTTCAATATTATCTTAAGCAAAGTTCTTAGGTTTTCCATTCTGCGCATGATTCAGATCAAACTACTAGGCAGATTTAAATGGTTGACGTCTCATTTTCTTCTTCATGAAAAGATACACCGGCTAAATGGAGCAAATGTTAATAAAAGGTAATATTTTTTAAATGACATAATTATTGATAAATAAATGTTATGCTATTTTCTAAATCAGTGATTAACTTTGCTTTCAGAATGAAAAAAAATAGTTTGCTCCATTTAGCCGGTGTATCTTTTCATGAAGAAGAAAATGAGACGTCAACCATTCCAATCTGCCTAGTAGTTTGATCTGAATCATGCGCAGAATGGAAAACCTAAGAACTTCGCTTAAGAAAATATTGAAAATCATATGCAAGTCAGACGACAGTAAAAAATCCTTTCATCGAATACCAACAATATAGTGCGTTGGGCATTTTTATATGCAATAGGATTTGGAGGATATTGAATTTCCAAAATCCATTTTTTTTACCTGTCTCCCTCCCCTTAACTACACAAGCCAAATCCATATATAGTGTATACTACGGTCGCATTGCAGAGGCTCGGAGCTTTTGCCAAAAGTAAACAGACTACGTCAGCGCCACCTGTCTCCTAATGACGGAACTATATTTATGTTCTTTACCAGCTCTGAGCCTGTGCGAAAAGCAAACAGTCTTTGCAATCGTAGTATACACTATTCGTGAATTTGGTTTGTGTAATCGACATTCCGACGGTTTTGGAAGGTTCAGGAATAATCAAAGAATGGGTGTCCGGTCTGATTTAACACATCTGAGTTCCAGAAACGTTTATACCTTACCTCAAAGGACCTGTTGACATTTCGAGCGGCCATATTGGTTTTTGAGAGGTTCAGTAATATACAATTTCTTACATTTCTTGTATGTTTTGAACAGTTATTCGACCGGACATCCAAGCATGAATGTTTTTATTACATCCCTGCAAAATTTGACGTATATTTGTAGCATATTCACACCGTAGATTTTTTTACCGACGAAGTCTACTCCAGCATCCCCTTAAGCTACATAATTAATCAAAATGTAAACATCCAAGATGCCAATATCCATTGCAATTTTCAGCCTCGATGATAAAGATAATACAACACATGCTGTGAGTTACAAAGCGATTTAGGAAAATAATCCAAATCCCTTCACATTTATATCACGCAGTATGATTGCGATTTGTTTTTGTGGCAAGGAAAGAATTATGTGAAAAACGAAGGGAGGTCGAAAAATGCGGGGGTTACTATAGTTTTGGCATGAGCAGCAGTGATTCCAGGGATAGACATGAGATTCTATGTAGGGGAGTAGGTGCGACATCATAACCAAATGGGCGTCGGATGATGTTCCCTTGGGTCAATGCGGCGACACAGCTTATCCATTGAGAACCCCATTGCCCGGGACGAATATCCTCCCTTCCTCTGCGGCTGTACCACGCATATCGAGGATCGAGGCATGCCAGAGTCCAACGCACCCCGCGTGGTCCCTTACAGTTACGCATGTACCCCGACACATCCTGACACCCCAAACCTTCCTCGATATGCTATATATCGTGTGCACATATGGGTCATTCCATACCAAGTGAACCACGCAAATTTAGGATGGTCGCAAAAATTGTTCATAATTTTGCTTCCTCATAGAGGAAGCTTTATTTTCGTGAAATTATTTTTTTTTCAAGCATTTCATGTCATGACACTCAATCTAAAGCATCGGGAAAAGTGACTTAGAAAAAATGTCCGGATGTATGTGTATGTGTGTGACACGCTTGCAAAATTCAATCCACTGTATCCCGAAAACGCCTTTAAGGAGGTTGGAGCGCTCCACACTAGTCAAATCAGTGCTAAATTTATAAAAGCGTTTCTGTTCCAAGGTGTCAATCACATAGCAGCATTAGTTCTTGATATTCAAATACATTCACAACTGTGATATCAACAGTAAACCGATCAATATCTGCCAATTTCCGATGATATGTTTTTTCATCCAGTTTTTTAAAAGAGTTAACCGTAATATCAGTTCTATTATGACGACCAATAGCTCATTTTGATCAGTGGAAGATCCTTGATCGATTGACCGTCCGGATTTTCTATAGTATCAGGCGTTCAAAAGTTACAGCCATTTGTATACTTGATGTTAGGTTATGACAGAATAAACAAACGGTTGTATCTTTGGAACTACTAATACGATTTAAAAAAATAGATGGCCAATCGATAGAATATCTTTTAATAAACAAAATGAGCTATTGGTCGTCATAATCGGACTGATATTACGATTTACCCTTTTAAAAAACTGGATGAAAAAACATAACATCGGGAATTATAGATATTGATCGATTTACTATTGATACTACAGCTGTAAATTTGGTACATTAACAGAAGAGCAACGCCTCTTCCTATTTTCGAAAAAATTTAAAAAAAATATTCATATTTTATAAGCCTTTCAATTTTTCGAAAAATGTCTGTATGTTCTCTAGCTTCCACAATTTTTCAGCTAAAGAGCTAAATAGTTCTGGACAAATAGATAAATGAAAAATGAAGGTCGGTATTGAATTTGAGCAAAATCCGTAAAGCGGTTCAAATTTTATAAAATTTTGAATTTTCGAAAAAAATTTGTTTTCGTTCTTATTCAAGTTAAGTTTGACCAAACCTGCTCAAATCTTTTGCACGGTAAAATTAACATCCAGTTGTAGTAGATATCGAATTTGGTGAAGATTGGTAAAGTGGATCAGATTTTATAAGACATTGAATTTTTCAAAAAATCTCTGTATGTTCTCCAGCTGCCACAATTTTTTAGATAATGAGCTTAAACAGTTTTTGACGAATAAAGCAATGAAAAATGACGATCGATATTGAATTTAAGCGAATCACATAAAATCATTTAGATTTTATAGAATTTTGAATTTATGAAAATTCTCGTTTTCTTATTTTAATTTGTATTTAAAATACGGATGCAAAGTCGAACTTTGCACATTGCTTCGTCAATAATTTTCATTTTTCGCAAAGCTTCCTCAATGAGGAAGCCAAAAATAAAATAAACAAACTTTGTTCAGAGTATCACGAACATCCATAAATTATTTCCGAATTTTAACACCTATGATTTACTCAAAATTAAATACCGATGTTTTTATTTAATTTTTTTCAATTCGTTGTATATTCAAAATTACCGACCGTACAAAAAAATTGTTTCTGTATAAAATTGATTTTGTTGAATGTACTTTTTAATTTAAAAAAATTCCGCCAATTTTTGACAAAATAAAGTTTAAAAAAAAATTCGTTGAGCATTCAGATTTTTTTCAAAATTTCACAGAATTTATATTATTTTGCTTACAAATTACAGAAAAATTGGCATGATGGCAAATGAATGGCCCACTTGGCATGGAATGACCGATATGACAAAGTCATATAGGACACATTGGTGTACCACCACTGAGCACATAATACGCGTTATATTTTTCGGGGTGGAGGACGAGGACACCTAAGAGCTAATATCGTGGCCCATGCATATTTATACCGCATTAAAAATCACCCTCCCTTAAAATGCATAGGCCGCTGCATAGCCAAGGCGTGTTAAAGCTACACCCCCTTGCCCCTCCGCCCCCTACATTCTCACTTCGTTGTCGTCTATTCTATAACACTATCGGTGCTTTGGTCCTTTTTTCCCATCTTTCTTCACTTATTTTTCATTCTTTCGCGAGAAACAAGGGCGATGTAGTGCAAAGATGTGTGTAATATGGGAATGAAGGGGGGATTTATGGAGATAGTGGGGCTACATATGTTTCAACATAATTTGATGCGATATACTGAAGATATTATTTTAGGGAGATTTTTATTTTGTTTTTCGAAAAAATGGGTTAAGGTAGTTCTGTCTGTATGCCGGAGTCATAAATCTCAGAGTCTATATGACATTAAAAAATAACCATACGCATCGCTTTGATTGCCTTAATAATAATGTAAAAAAGTTGCAAAGTTGATCTTTGCACATTGCTTCCTCATTATTTTTTTTTTTTTTTTCACAAAGCGATCTCTATGAAGCTTATTTACTAATTTTGGCTTCCTCATAGCGGAAGCTTTGTGAAAAATGTAAATTAATGACAAAGGAATGTACGAAGTTCAACTTTGCAACTTATTTCGTTACTTTTCATTTTGACGAAATTTCAAAATCACGTAAAATCTTAATCGCTTTACCGATCATTACCAAATTTTGTACGTAGCAGCGCTGAGTATTATTTATTATCTGTATAAAATTTCAGCTGATTTGTTAATGTTTAACGTGAGTTAGAGCAAAACATAAATTTTTCAAAAAATTCAAAATCCTATATAATCCGAACCCCTTTACCGATCATCACCAAATTTGGTACATAGCGGCATTGCAAGTTATTCTTCATCTGTAGAAAATATCAGTTGATTTCGTGAGATTTTACAGGAGCTGGAGCAAAACGTAAATTTTTTGAAAAATTCAAAATCTCATAAAAACGGAACCTATTTGTAGATTCGCCTCCAATTCAATACCGATCCTTCTTTAAGGCTGCTTTATGTATAAAAAATTATTTAGCTCTATAGCTAAAAATTTGCGGGAGCTAGAGCGCGTACAGACATTTTTCGAAAATTGCAAAGTTAAATAAAATTTGAACATATTTTTGAATTTTTTTGAAAATTATCACAAGCAATGGCGTATACCTGCCGCACATGCGTGCCAAATTTTAGACCGAATGTTAAAGCCGTTCTTGAGATATGCAAGTTTGAATTTTGAATGCCGTTCACACACACATACACACACACACACACACATCCATACATGAGCCCAATGCTGTGAGGTTACAGCAATTTGAAACATTCAAATTGCTGTAACCTCACAGCATTGGGCCATCCCATGAAAAAAAAAATACTCAAAATTCGGCGATCACTCAAAGATTCCGAGGCAATTTGTCCGGTGAAAAAATCTGAAGTTCAACCATTTTAATTAATTTTAATTTTGAATATGGATTTTTTTATATATATTAAAAACATTCAGATTGCTGTAACGTCACAGCATTGGGCCATCCCATGAAAAAAAAAATACTCAAAATTCGGCGATCACTCAAAGATTCCGAGACAATTTGTCCGATGAAAAAATCTGAAGTCCAACCATAAAAAAAAAAATAATTTTGTTGTTTTTTCCATAAAATGTGACCTGAAATTAAGCAATTAATTTTGAATATATTTTTTTCTTGTTGGCCATAAAAAAATGCACATTTTCGTCTTTTAATGATTTCGATACGATCAATAGTTTCTGAGATATTACAGATTAAATGAAAAACGATAAAAAACGAAAAAATTTGCATATTCCGGTCAACTATTTTTTTAGAATTTTGAAATTTGGTCCATCAATAGACACCGCTGAACCTGATTTTTAAAATTTGAGATTTTTTGTTTTGGGGGGTGGCGAAAGTCCCGTGGAATCCCTCACATACATTTTTTCTAAATCACTTTTCTCGACGTTTTAGACAATTTTAAGCATACTGACATGAAAATCTCCAAAAAAAAATTTTCACGAAAACAAAGCTTCCTCTATGAGGAAGCAAAAAATAATCGAGAATCTTTCGAAATTGTCGTAATCAAATTAAAACGATTATTTGTAAATAGTTGATATGTTTAGTGCGGATTTGACTTCATTTTTACGATAATTAGGTTAGGAAACGTCATTTGGATCGGTATCGTGCACTTTGACCTTGGTTCAATTAAACATTATTCCGGAGACTTCACCTTTTTTCATGATGCATCAATTCCTGAATGATTTACGAATCCGTAGTACTTTTTATTTTTTCTCTATCTTTGATCTAAGTATGTTAATTTTCGATTTAAAGATCAATTTTTCCAGCCCTCCCGTGAGCGCCGTGTAAAAAGTTTGATTTTCAAGTTTTAATTGTTCATTCAAATACTCGGTAAACGCCTTTAAGATTTTGTGCAAGTTAAATTGAATAGCTAAATTACAACATGTCAAAAATTCATGCATATGAGTTTGGATTGCATGCACGACAGAACTACCTTAAAAAGAGGATATAATGGATATGATTATGTAGTCATTAGGTATTAGATGGAAATATCTCGTTTAGTAGGCTTAGAGAAATGCTAAGATTTTTTATAAATGTGGTTTGCAAAAAAAAAAAAATTATTACATTTTATATAATTATAATTTAATATTAATATAATAAATAATAAAATTTATATAATTACAATATAATTTAAATTTAATATTTCGACAAATTTACAAATTCTTATTATCATTTCCACTTGCAAAAATATAAATTTGTAGATTTTACAGTCACATCTACTTTCGCAAAAAATATTTATAAATGCATAAAATATAATTTTTTAAAATATTTTTCAACAACTACACAGAAATTGATTACCTTAACAAAACAGGTTCATTACTTTTAAAAATTGGCTCCCCAATTTCACTCAATTATTGTTTACTTCGTAGCGACTTTCTTCTAGAATTTGTTGACTGTAAATTCTATAAAGTGAAAATGAGATGAAAAAAAAGAGAGCTCAATATTTGTCGAGTTTATATGTTAACATAAATATTCAATAACGAATCAATTTATTACATTTCCAAAATTTTGAAATTAAACCAATTAATATATTATTAAATCCAAACATTTTTCCAGCTCATATTGTTGAACTTGAAATACAAACAATAAAGAATAATTCAGATAAAAATTAAAGAATATATTTGTACTTTATAATAATTCAGGATTTTGTGTAATGTATTTGACTCAACAAGTTACCGCATCTCTTGATATGAAATTCATTCGTAAAAAGGATATAAATACACGTCTACAAATTGATTCCTTACCGGTAGTCTCAGAAAAACGTGTGATGGATATAGAAATACGTGCAGATTTTATGAAGGGACGAAAAATTCGATGCTGTAGTTACGCTGTGTACAGAAGGATAAATTGTGCAGGGTAGACGAGATATTTTCATGCTCACTCATAAAATATACTCGATCGTCGATCGTCGGAAATATACATAACACGTGTCGTATGTGGTGTGGGATATGAACTGCGTGGGTTTGGTAATTCATCGCTTCTGCCTCCGATGGTTTGTTGCACACTAAGCTATTTTACAGGTACTACCGAATAAAACGGAAACGAGCTTTGCTAACCAGGATGGCACATACACACTACACGGTTTATATTTACTACCATAACTCGTTCAGAGTATAACGTATATAACATGTTTATGTTGCAGCAGAGGATATCCATCGTGGGACAGAATATTCGGACTTCATAGATGCTGCATCTCCACAAGAGGCACTCTAAAACTATTTTTTATATGATTTTGTGCTTATGGCCTGCAAAAATTCAATTTCCATTCAAAAGACAAAAAAAAAAATTGGAACTTCAAAATTGCTTTATTGATTATTTGCGACAATCGTTTAAAAGACTTCTCGCTTTTCATTTGTTCAATTTTGAAGAAGCTTTTGAAATATTTTTAGGTATAAATAAATAACATAACATATATATAGCATTAGTAGAAACTGGATATTGTTTGCAAGAATTTTATTCGTGCATGACATTTTTTTTCCCTACTGATAGATTTTTTGCGAAAGGTATTACGAAATAATGATAAATACATGGCCACCCTTTGAGCCAGATGTGCCTTTTTGTAGAATATAGCTTTGGAAAACTATTTCTTGGATAAAGTGCAATATTTAAGATTTTTAGAGTTCACTCAAGTATTTTTTCTGAAACCAATTCTTTTTTTTTCAATCTATCAAAGCTTTTCGAACTATTAAATAAAGTTAGATATTTCGTGTCATTTTGAATAACGAAACAACGTATTCATTACCAAAAATATAAATGCCCTTGAAACAACTAAATAAAAGTATCAAAAATATCATAAAATTTCAACCATAAAGAAAAATTACCAATTCCGAAAGTGAAAGAATCTGAACCTAAAAAAGAACCTAAAGAACCTAAAAATTACCAATTTCGAAAGTAAAAGAATCTGAACCTAAAAATGAACCTAAAGAACCTAAAAATTACCAATTTCGAAAATAAAAGAATCTGTGATTCGTGTAATATTTTTTTCCTTCTGATGAACTATCCGCTTCTTTTAAGCGAAAATGAATTTAAACTGACTTTGAATCTCCAGCTTGGAGCAAGCAGAATATTCCACTTGTATGAAAAACATGAGTCCACATTTGCACCAAGAGGAAAATTATTCTGCTGTAGAAAATAAAAAAAACGGATTTTATTTTCAATCTTAAACAACTTAACTTGACGTTTTTTTAAGTGGAGATTTTTTTTTACCCAATCCAAATCTATTTGCGGTAAACTGCTTTTTTTTACATTGTTAGGGCTTTATCAGAAACTAAAAGAAGAAAGGTACACACAAAAAAAGGCTTGGTTAGAACAACCAAGCCGCTTGGTTATACATTCACCAACTAAATTATTGGTTAGACCAATCAAGTTATTTGTTAATCAACCAAGTTATTGATTGACTAACCAAGATGATTTAGTTGATGCAACCAATAATTTGGTTGGTCTAACCAATAACTTAGTTGGCGCATATATAACCACACCGAGAGAAAAAGTTTCATTGATTCACGGAAATATTTGCCAATGAAATGAAATACTTGAATTTCAATACTATCTTTTCTTTGAATGATCTCCAACTCAATGAAAAGTAGTGACATTGATACAAAGAAACATTTCTTTAAACCAATGAACCTTTCTCATTGATTTCAAAGATATCGTCTCTGATTCAATGAAACCTTCTTCTTACCAGCTCAAAATTTCGAAACCTATTTTTTCCTGAAGTACGCGGCAGATAAAGCTCAAATTTTGTGAGTATCTAAGGAAGTACGGCAGAAATAGGCTCAGCTTCTGGCTCCTCGAAACTCGAAGCCGTTCGTTCGGGAGAACCGAAAAACAAAAAAGTGAGGTTAGGTGCGAGAGAGAAATCAATGAAAACGTTTCTTTGAACCCATGAAAACGTCTCTTTAAAACAATAAAACTGTTTCTTTATTATATGCTCATTAAGTAAATCATTATTTACTCACTATTCCATTGAAATCAATGAAAAAAAAATCAATCCACCTATTTGTTTGGCGTCAATAAAATCTTTTCTCTCGGTGCAAGCGCCTTGGTTGATCTAACTAAACCTTTTTCGCCATGTATTATGAAATAATGATAAATACATGGTCACCCCCTGAGCAGCATGTGTCTTTTTCTAGAATATAGCCTCTAAAAGCTATTTTTCAGACAAAGTGCAATAACGAATGCTCCACAATGCCAGCACGTTCTTCCTGAGCACGTGCCTCGTAGGTATACAGTGGAGTTTAACGCCGAGCACAAACTCGCACTTGTTCGTCCCGAAGGACGCAACGAGAGAATGGCACCGGCACCACCATCCGTCCGTCCGTCCGTCCGTCCGTTGTTCCCTCGGGACACTTTGAAAGCAATGCTGCGTACCCGCCACCACCAGCCACATCTCCCAACACATATGTGCTGACTTTTCCCCATCCTTCAGACTTTTTCTAGGCATCCCCTTTCTAGCTTCCCGTCGATCCCTCGACTCGGGATTCACCGACTAACAGCACCGATTTTATTCTTACTTCGAGATAAATGATCCGAGACCTTTGGCGCCTGTCGTGCTACGTCCCATTGCGTATCCATCTCCACTGTCTCCTCTATCATTGAACCAGATTTACGTTGAATCGAAATACTGGAGATTATCCGTGGAAGTCAACATTTAGATATTTAAAATGTTCACTCTGTTCTGAAACTGTCAGAACGTTTGTGGCTTTAAAACCCCAACCAACTGATTAGTATCACCAATTATTGATCATGGACATTCTTGAGGTTTTTTTTATTTTTCTCATTTTCGCGTTTTTTTTCTGAATAAGAAGTCAACTCTCAAAGCCGTCAAGTTAACGGGTTCGATGCTCGCCATATTCCAGCATTGGGTTGTTGATACTGTCAACATTCTATCAAAATTGGGTGTGAGCCTAGTACAAAGTCCTGCCAACCAGGGCCCATTATGATGTTATTTATTAAACACTACCTGGATTATTATTGAATACGAATTCCGTAGATTTGTCTTATTCAATACATTAAATTCATTAAAAACATCACCTTAATCCAGCGCTGACATCCAAAACTGAACTGGAAATCGAAAAATCTCTAAAACAATGTTACAGTCCCATCGTCGTCTCGTTTGATTTGCTTCATTATCAAGAATTTGCGAAACCCCAAATACGACAAACATTTCTCGAAAAATTACCTTGACCTACACACCGTCCAAGTGTCTCGAAGCGGGAGGTAAAAAGAGCAAAAAAAAGACAAAAATTTAAAAGAGATGCTATTGATGCAAAGACAATTGGAGATTGGCATTCAAGCTGCGTTTACAACGGCAATCTCGCCTCTGAAAAGTTAAATCGATTCAAATTGTCCGCATTACCATCGTAGTCTATGTTTTTCTCCGATGCGCAGTTCAGCTTTTGTTTCTGCAGAAGAGCTTCGTGGTACAAACCATCCAACTCGTGTGGGTTCAACTATACCTATCGTCGAAAGGTCGTATTCCATAAAATTGCGGACGAGCGGTTTGGATTGCGAGTGGTTCGGGTGCGAATCGCTGGAGTAATCGAAAGGACCCTTCAAGCCTAGAAACGAGCAGTTACCTCGAGCAGTTAACTTAAATGCCTGTTAGCAGACATTAACTGCTTTTCCCGCGTGCACCAGAATGGATCCCGCGCATATATACTCGCCATTCTCCACGCTTACCAACCGTCCAGAGTATCTCCAGAATCAGTGATAGCGCCACTTTTATCCTACGCTGTTCACGATTGCCCTTTTAAACGGCGCAATTAATTATGATCAAAATTAAATCGGAATTTCGAGATCGAATGTACCTACATACAACTGGACGGCGTCCGATCAAAAATAAAATGTTTAGTGCAGTTACATTTCCAAGAGCTGCGATGCAAAGATTTCAAAAAACATCAACGACTTCGACATACGCACTAATTCCAATCGATTTTACCCAGGCAATAGCAAAGTTATTAGAGAGCAAAGCCATTAGAGAGCAACTAGCACATAGATCCGACTTCAATTGATGAGCTTGTGATGTCCAAAATAACATCCATTGTTTAATGATAATATTAGTAATGCACCTATAAAAATTGGAAAAGTTCAAAGCGTACTTCTAGAATTAAAGTCGAACAAAAACTTTCCATCGTTCCTTTCCATAATGGAAAGGAACTGTTGCAAAGTAAAAACTTGCACATTGCTACCATATTGTTTTGGCCAATCTTCCTCTAAACCTCTTTTTTCGTAGAGAAAGCTTTGTGAATGGCTTTTCAAAGAAATGACGAACCAATAGTTTTTACAATAGCAAAGTTTCCATTAGAGAGCAACTAGCACATAGATCCGACTTCAATTGATGAGCTTGTGATGTCTAAAATAACATCCGTTCTTTAATGATAATATTAGTAATGCACCTATAAAAGTTGGAAAAGTTCAAAGCGTACTTCTAGAATTAAAGACGAACAAAAACTTTCCACCGGTGGTTTTCTTAATCCAGAAAACCACCATAATGGAAAGGAACTGTTGCAAAGTAAAAACTTGCACATTGCTACCATATTGTTTTGGCCAATCTTCCTCTAAACTTTGTTTTTCATAGAAAAATCTTTGTGAATGGCTTTCCAAAGAAATGACGAACCAATAGTTTTTACAATAGCAAAGTTTCCATTAGAGAGCAACTAGCACATAGATCCGACTTCAATTGATGAGCTTGTGATGTCCAAAAAAACACCCATTGTTTAATGATAATATTAGTAATGCACTTATAAAAGTTGGAAAAGTTCAAAGCGTACTTCTAGAATTAAAGTCGAACAAAAACTTTCCATCGGTGGTTTTCTTAATCCAGAAAACCACCATAATGGAAAGGAACTGTTGTGAAGTAAAAACTTGCACATTGCTACCATATGGTTTTGGCCAATCTTCCTCTAAACTTTTTTTTTCATAGAAAAAGCTTTGTGAATGGCTTTCCAAAGAAATGACGAACCAATAGTTTTTACAATAGCAAAGTTTCCATTAGAGAGCAACTAGCACATGGATCCGACTTCAATTGATGAGCTTGTGATGTCTGAAATAACATCCGTTGTTTAATGATAATATTAGTAATGCACCTATGAAAGTTGGAAAAGTTCAAAGCGTACTTCAAGAATTAAAGTCGAACAAAAACTTTCCATCGGTGGTTTTCTTAATCCAGAAATCCACCAGAATGGAAAGGAACTGTTGTGAAGTAAAAACTTGCACATTGCTACCATATTGTTTTGGCCAATCTTCCTCTAAACTTTTCTTTTCATAGAAAAAGCTTTGTGAATGGCTTTCCAAAGAAATGACGAACCAATAGTTTTTACAATAGCAAAGTTTTCATTAGAGAGGAACTAACACATCGATCCGACTTCAATTGATGAGTTTGTGATGTCCAAAATAACATCCGTTGTTTAATGATAATATTAGTAATGCACCTATAAAAATTGAAAAAGTTCAAAGCGTACTTCTAGAATTAAAGTCGAACAAAAACTTTCCATCGGTGGTTTTCTTAATCCAGAAACCCACCATAATGGAAAGGAACTGTTGTGAAGTAAAAACTTGCACATTGCTACCATATTGTTTTGGCCAATCTTCCTCTAAACTTTTTTTTTCATAGAAAAAGCTTTGTGAATGGCTTTCCAAAGAAATGACGAACCAATAGTTTTTACAATAGCAAAGTTTCCATTAGAGAGCAACTAACACATAGATTCGACTTCAATTGATGAGCTTGTGATGTCCAAAAAAACATCCGTTGTTTAATGATAATATTAGTAATGCACCTATAAAAGTTGGAAAAGTTCAAAGCGTACTTCTAGAATTAAAGTCGAACAAAAACTTTCCATCGGTGGTTTTCTTAATCCAGAAATCCACCATAATGGAAAGGAACTGTTGTGAAGTAAAAACTTGCACATTGCTACCATATTGTTTTGGCCAATCTTCCTCTAAACTTTGTTTTTCATAGAAAAATCTTTGTGAATGGCTTTCCAAAGAAATGACGAACCAATAGTTTTTACAATAGCAAAGTTTCCATTAGAGAGCAAGTAGCACATAGATCCGACTTCAATTGATGAGCTTGTGATGTCCAAAAAAACATCCGTTGTTTAATGATAATATTAGTAATGCACCTATAAAAGTTGGAAAAGTTCAAAGCGTACTTCTAGAATTAAAGTCGAACAAAAACTTTCCATCGGTGGTTTTCTTAATCCAGAAATCCACCAGAATGGAAAGGAACTGTTGTGAAGTAAAAACTTGCACATTGCTACCATATTGTTTTGGCCAATCTTCCTCTAAACTTTTATTTTCATAGAAAAAGCTTTGTGAATGGCTTTCCAAAGAAATGACGAACCAATAGTCTTTACAATAGCAAAGTTTTCATTAGAGAGGAACTAACACATCGATCCGACTTCAATTGATGAGTTTGTGATGTCCAAAATGACATCCGTTGTTTAATGATAATATTAGTAATGCACCTATAAAAATTGAAAAAGTTCAAAGCGTACTTCTAGAATTAAAGTCGAACAAAAACTTTCCATCGGTGGTTTTCTTAATCCAGAAACCCACCATAATGGAAAGGAACTGTTGTGAAGTAAAAACTTGCACATTGCTACCATATTGTTTTGGCCAATCTTCCTCTAAACTTTTTTTTTCATAGAAAAAGCTTTGTGAATGGCTTTCCAAAGAAATGACGAACCAATAGTTTTTACAATAGCAAAGTTTCCATTAGAGAGCAACTAACACATAGATTCGACTTCAATTGATGAGCTTGTGATGTCCAAAAAAACATCCGTTGTTTAATGATAATATTAGTAATGCACCTATAAAAGTTGGAAAAGTTCAAAGCGTACTTCTAGAATTAAAGTCGAACAAAAACTTTCCATCGGTAGTTTTCTTAATCCAGAAGTCCACCATAATGGATAGGTTTTGGCCAATCTTCCTCTAAACCTCTTTTTTCATAGAGAAAGCTTTGTGAATGGCTTTCCAAAGAAATGACGAACCAATAGTTTTTACAATAGCAAAGTTTCCATTAGAGAGCAACTAGCAGATAGATTCGACTTCAATTGATGAGCTTGTGATGTCCAAAATAAGATCCGTTGTTTAATGATAATATTAGTAATGCACCTATAAAAGTTGGAAAAGTTCAAAGCGTACTTCTAGAATTAAAGTCGAACAAAAACTTTCCATCGGTGGTTTTCTTAATCCAGAAATCCACCATAATGGAAAGGAACTGTTGTGAAGTAAAAACTTGCACATTGCTACCATATTGTTTTGGCCAATCTTCCTCTAAACTTTTTTTTTCATAGAGAAAGCTTTGTGAATGGCTTTCCAAAGAAATGACGAATCAATAGTTTTTACAATAGCAAAGTTTCCATTAGAGCACAACTAGCACATAGATCCGACTTCAATCGACTGACTTCAAAATATTCTATTGATTTACTTTTGTTAGATTAGCAAAACAAATTGTTGTCGGTTGTTATTTTAATGAAGGAATCGAAAAGTGTACCGATGTTTTTTGTTAAAATCGAATGTATCAATGATCTTCAAGCAAACTGATCAAAAGATCAAACTTTGTCAAATTTTGACAAGTCCCTTTTCGGAAAAACGATTCGTAAATTGGGCGATATCATTGAAGCTCACGATGGTAAACAGAAAGTATTCTGTTTTAAAAGCTGATTGCATTAGCGCGAAGCTGCCTTCGTGAAATGTATGCTAAGTATAAACTTTCCGAGTTCTCAAACCACCGGATGGTCTTTTTTAACTATTTGGTCGTAATAATAATTTCGTAATGTAAACTGACATTATGACCATCACTAACGATGTTAACCTATTTACAGGCTCGAATATCCGGCTTCAGGTTTATATTTACTTTCCATTGCGATTGTCATCATGTCATCCCAATCATTACAATTGTTAGCGATTTTTTACACTTTTTTACTCTTCACTTTTTGCTAGATTTTTGGAATGTTAAAATATAATTGGAGAACATTTTTATCAAAACGGTCTGATAAATATTACAAAAATCGAGTGATTAATTCGTCAAGGATGTAATCGTCCGACTATGAAACGCGAGTAATTATTATTTCACAATTTTTTGTCTACCCAATTTGTTTATTAATTATACTAATTTTTTCAATCGGGAGTTATTTAATTTTTATAAAATTGTTTTTAAGCACTCGGTCTCGAGATGCTATGGCGTTTCTTGGTCCATTTTAGCTTTCTCATAGAGAAAGTATTGCACATTTTATTAAATTTGTTGGAAGCAGTTTGCTAGTTTTGAATTAGCATCTTGTTTCCTATTCTTTCAAGTAAAGTCTACTAACATTGAACATCAGTTAATTTCCATAAATTGTAATAAAATTCAACATTCTTAACTATTTCTATATCTGTAAACAACTATTTGTACTGACACCTCAAAATTCGCGGAATCTAGAGTTACACTATTAGAAAAGATTGGAAGTTTTTATCCATAAACTCGTCATCGAAATTGAATATACAATTGTGGTATAAAATTCATGTACTTTTCCAGTAAAAATAAAGCAAATTATTAAAATTAAAGTACTTTTACTGTAAAATTAAAGTAAATTATTGAATGTGCTGTACCATACATTAATTTTACATTACACTTGTATCCTAAATTTAATATACTAGTTTATGAATAAAAACTTCCAATACAAGTACACTAAATTTCAAGTTGTTTTTTTACGGTGTACAACCGATATAAAAAATATAAAAATGCCACAAAATCTATGTTTGCCTGAAATATTTTTGCGGACATTTCTTCCCATTATGATTTTCGGAAATTTAGATATTATTGACATTAAAGTTTATACAAAAATGTCACCATTACAAAGCTTTCTCTATGAAGAAGCAAAATAGTGCAACTAACAATTAATAGTTGCCATTTAAGGGGATGCTGGAGTAGATTTTTCTGGCGACTTTGGTCGGTAAGTTTTCCGATCTGGACACAGGTGGCGCCGACGTAGTCTGTTTACTTTTGGCAAAAGATACTGAATCTCCCGAAAAGTAATATGGCCGTACACGATATATCAGCTGATCTTTGCCGTAAGATTTAACTGATTCTGGAAATTAGATATGTAAAATCAGACCGGACGTCAATTTTGTGATGATTTCTAAATATTCGAAAACTATCAGAACGCCAAATACATAAGCCAAATCCATGTATAGTGAATACTATGGTCTCGTTGCAAAGGCTCGGAGCTTTTGCCAAAAGAAAACAGACTACATCGGCGCCACCTGTGTTCTAATCGGGAAACTTCATTCCCGCTCTTCTTGACCCACTCTGATCGCGGACAGACTACGTGAACGTAGTCTGGGTTTTGCGTGGATTCCTTTTATGTAATTGACTTTTCGACGCTCGTGGAATATTCAGAGAACGTTAAAGAATGGACGTACATTCCAGTTTAACGTATGTGAGTTCCAAAATCTTTGATATCTTACCAAACAGGTGATGCTGTCAAACCCTGGCGGCCATTTTGATTTCGGGAGGTTTAGTAATATACGATTTTTTTCATTTATTCCCGAGTAGAAATTTCATCAGGGATGCCTGCTGTCACACGAGGTCCAGATCAGTTTTAGATACGGTAACCTTATTTGGGGCCGCCGTAAATTCACCTGCTCAGGTCCATGTAAGGCTGAGATATGGCATTCGTACTTAATAATGCCGTCTTTCCACCGGATCAGGCTGATGTCAGGCTAGATATGGTAACCTTATTTAGGGGTTGTCGTAAGTTCACCTGATCGTGTCCACGTAAGGCCGAGATATGGCATTCTACCTTAAAAATGCCGTCTTTCCACCGGATCAGGCCCATGTCAGGCTTTACATACGGTGACCTCATATAGATATGCCATTCATCGACCTTATCCGTTGCGCAGAAGGTCTTCCTGTGGCATTTGGACCAAGATTTTGTCCAATTTACCTTTACTTTCCCTGGTCAGATCCGCATCCGGTCTTCGTATGGCATAGTTTTTTTTAAATATGCCATAAATTTACATTATCAGGTTCGTGAAAAACAGGCATTCGTGAAAAACATTTAAAAATTATTGTTATGCAAAATCAATCTTTTCACCACCTTGCGTGTGCTGGATTTTTTCACATCTTAATCCCATCGAGAAGTATTCGAAATTTTCGCTGAAACTCACGTTTTACGGAACTGTACCGCTAGAATTACTTTGAAATCTATCCAGGAACTGACCGTCAAACGCCAGTACCTGGATGGGTGTCCGCTCCATCATGTTTGAATTTTGAATATTTCGGTCGCAGTCACATTAAATGGATGTACAGTCTTGACGTGTTTTCATTTTAAGTATACTTCAAATAGACAATAAATATATAAACTTTCTAAGATGTCAATGGCCGAGTGGGCTAAGGCGCAGAACTGTCACCCAGAGGATCAAGGTTCGATTCCCACCAACGGCAAATAAATTTACATGTGTTTTTTCAGCAATTAATATGTACTGAAAACTAAATAAGCTCGAATATCCAATAGAAAGTGCAAAATAAATCGAATTCGATGAGCGCAGATAATTATTTTGTAATTTATTTGCCGTTTTTATAAGTAGGGGCTTAGTAGGGCAGCCTCTATCCGGCCCTTATCTGGAAAGCTTAATCTGGCCCTGATCATGCGCTGCGTTACTTTCCTGCAAGGCCCGTATAAGATTGCCAGTCGGGGGCCTTAGATTAAAATCCGGCTACCACGCTAGGTCCTGATATTCCCCGTAGCTGAATTTCTACTCGGGTTGTAGGTTTTCACCCAATATTCGAATGTACGTCCACTCATTTACGTTGATATTACAATCGTGTATAATTTGAAGCATGTGCGTAGCATATTAACGAAGAATAACCAAAGCTACGATAAAGCCTGTTTTTACCGATCAAAGTCGGTAATAAAATCTACTCCAGCATCCCCTTAACAGTTGTCAAGACTGACACGATTCCTTAAAATATACTATACTATTTCAGCAAATACTTACTAGAGAGGTTGCTAGTGTTTCTAGACCAGACTAGACTAGACTAGGTTAGAATAGTTTAAGATAAATTAGATAAATAAAATAGATAAATTAGTTAGTTAGTAAGACTCCTCTGTAACTGTCAATGTTCACTGTGCTCTTATGGGGCCCTTCCCTGAGCACGAAAATAAATAATAATAATAATAATAATAATAATAATACCAAAAACTAATAAAAAGTAGAAAAGTCGCTGAATCCAAATTGACAATCCAAAAAAAGGTAACATTTGTAGGTACTTAAATTTTCGATCGTCGATAATACTGCAGCTTGAAAAATGTATCAGTGTCCATGTTAATGCATGCATCTCTGCGGGAGATACAGCTTGAAATACTTGTTCGTTTGAGGTGCCAAAAAAGTTGATAAAATACGATACCTTCTGTCCCGACCAATACAGTATCGCCCAGAGGTTCCAGTACTTTTCGCTGCATTTATTTTTATTGCCAAACGGACGGCTCGTTAGGGGAAACTGTCAAACGTGGGCGGATGAAAAGAGGTTACCGTGGAAAATTCGGTGGAAAAAAAAAATATCGGGACGCTCGGTGTCACATCGCTTTTGGACACCGACGATGTTTTAATTCGACACATTCAAGGCCTCCACTACCTGGTTCCATCACCACCAAACCTGGACACCTCGCGAATAGTCCGTCGATACTTGTACATTTATTTTGCCATCGTCATCGGCCGAGAACGGTCACTGCGTACATTTTAAAATAGTCTACCGGGTATAGTATATATAATATATATATATATAACACAAACAGTGCTGCGCTTAATTGAATTCGGGCATGTACCAAAGCCACCCTCATACCACTTTCCTGACTGACGCTCCGGGTTCAATTCTATGCGAAGCCAGACGAACAACGAAAAATCATCAACAGGGAGTGTAAATTGTCATTGGAAGCTGCGAATATTTTAGTAGCTTGCATTTAAAAAAATCAACCGGAATAAATAAAAAGGATAAAACGAGAAGTTTCGGAATTCCCGCTGACAATGAGTGGAAATAAAGGACCACGAAAGCATCTTTTTTTTTTTTTAATTTATTTTTAACCAAAGAACTTTGCTAAAATTTGGCAAATAGTGGTATTATTACTTTGGAAATACATTTCACATTCTTATAAAATAACTAAAATGGGTAGAGTATTTAATATATAGAACTTTTCCAAAAGTTTAATTTTGCTACTATTTTAATTACGTAAATTATATATGTGAAATTTTGTTCAATGGAATTTTGTCATCAATGGTTTAAGAATAATCGGATATAAAAATAAAGTGGTCAGAAATAATTTGAAATTCCGTCAGTCTCAGATAGATTCATTAAGTTTAGACTTTTTTTTTCTTTCCCTGTAGCATTCTTCTACCTTTTAATTCAAGGTATACCTGTCCTGGTCTAGACAGGTTACCCTCAAGTTCTAGAATAGTAAATGAGGTTCATTTAATAATGAGCAGCGATGAAAAGGTAAATAAGCTCGATAGAGAGATAATATGACCGATAATTGTCAGTCGGAAAATTATGGAGACAGATTGGTCGAAGTAATAAAGAAGCTGCCCTATTTTACTGTCCTTACTTTAAATTCATTTTAATTGCTAGTTGTTATTTACATGTTTATTTAGGAATTATTTTCATAAATTTGTAAACTACATTATAAACATGTATTAACTGCTGGGAAAACAAAAATGAAAAGTAAAAAGATACAATTGGAAATTTAGCCAGGAGTTTTGACTTGGAGTCTTTTAATTTGTCGCAATTCTATTAGTTTGCATTGATTACTTTGTCAGCGCCTAATGTACTTTATTAAGACTTTTTCAACAAGAATTTACTAATAAAAAAGGATGCAAAGTAGAACCTTGCACATTGCTTCCTCATTATTTTTCGCTGCTTACAAAGCTACCTTTATGAGGAAGTATGTTATTCAATTTTTGGCTTCTCAGAGAGAAAGCTTTGTAAAACGCGAAAAATAATGAGGAAGCAATGTGCAAGGTTCTACTTTGCATCCTTGTTTTAATTAGATAAATATACATGTTGTGTATTCGCTTTTTCTATTTCGTTATTACGTTATTTCGTGATTATTAGAGCGTTTCCGAAAGTGAATGTGATAATGTATATTTTTAAAAATAATTCAACATTCCATAAAATCAAAAATTTCATACCGTTCGTCACTAAATTATACATATATAATGGCTGAATATTGGTTCATTTATATACAAAATTTGAGCTCGCTATCTTAAGTTTTGCAAAAGTTACAATAGAGCGATAATGTCAATTTTTTTAAAAATTCAAAACATCATAAAATTTGAACGGTTCAACCGATCTTAACCAAATTCAATAGCGATCACCGGCGTATGAAAGCTCACATTCGTACCAATTTTAAGATCAATATCTCGAAAATTGAAAGAGTTATCGCGTAAACAGACATTTTTAAAAAAATTTAAAAACGCGTAATAATTTAACGATAAAGTGGATTTTAACAAAAAATTGTATGAACGATGAGGCTTGATCCCTCTATCTATGGTCCAAATTTCAGCTTGATATCTCAAGGCATTCCCGAGTTATAAAGGTTTACATTTTTCGATCGTGTAACATACACACACGCACACACACACATACAGACATTTTTTCTAAATCACTTTTCTCGACGTTTTGGCCCATTCTGAGTGTACTGACATGAAAATCTCGAAAAAAAAAATTTTCCATGAAAACAAAGCTTCCTCTATGAGGAAGCAAAAGTACAAGAAGATTAACGAATATTTAATAGAGTTATTTCTTAATTGGATATACGAGCTCATTTTAATGATTGATACAGATAATAATCTTTTGTATGAGTTAACGTTTTTTTCTATTTTTGAGTCTATGATTTTCAAGAAATTTTTCATATTCAATATAAAAAGTCTAATAGTAATTAAACGCAAAGCTGTTTAGGTCTGGGAGTTGCAATATGCCGGACATAGCTTACGGAATTTAATTATGGTTAACCCTTTGAGCCACACATTTTTCGTTTCCGAAATTAAATGAAAGATTAATTATTGTCGGAAATTAGTTTAAAACATTTAAATCTGAGCGAAAACAGGTGGGTCGCTCAGTGACCCACTGTGACGCAAAGGGTTAAGGGATATTTCCAGTGAAAAAAAAAAAATTGAAATTTTTTTTTGTCTGATATAAATTTTTAAAGCGAAATTCGAAATACTTCGCTGGCATACTTTATGGACCTGGCATCGCCGATTAGTCGTAAGTACACAATTTAGGTATATGAAATTTCTACACTCGAAACTTTTAACGCGTTTTTCTCGAAACGACATTTTTCAAAATGGTGGACATTCTCCAGGGAACAGTTATCGAGCGATAGTTTTCAAATTTTAGGAGAAAATTCTTCACACTACTCTCTATCGTGCTATGGAAGCTTTTTTTTACTTAAATCTTCCCAATTTTTTTTAAAGAAAAATTGTCGAAAAATACGGCTAAATTCGATACTTTTTGTTCAAACCGCCGCCATTTTGTCAATTTTGATTTTAAAAAAAGCCTCCATAGCGCGATAGCCAATCACGTACTAATTAATAATCCTGTGGGATTTTTTTTTCAGATCAAATTTGCGACCCCTAGAATGTCCACCATGAGGCTATCTTTTTTATCAACATTATTTTCAACAATTAAAAAAATATATTTAAACAATAAAAGTCGTCTTATAAAAAATTATTTTCGGTCATTCATGATTACCGTAATATGTCATAAAAATTGCAGATTGATCGGCGTATAGTAACCGTCCGAAAAAAAATCGTGAAAAGAGGCTATTTTTTGGGCCGTCACACTGGGAGTTATGTTTTTATTGAGAAATTAATAGTAGAATTGTACATTTTTCTTAACTACGTCTAAAACACACGTATACAACATATGTGAAAAAAACATGCAATAAATGTTGCATTCCCCGAGCTCTTGTATATGGAAAATGGATTTTTTTACATATGTTTCACACATATAAATTTGCAGGTAAGCATTTTTATTAATATTTAGATCAATGTCAATATGTAGAGCAAAAAAGAAATTAGGTGCGCACATGTAAAATTTCATGAGGATAATTCTATCAATATAATATTCGAAGATAAGAAATCATTCTGGATCCCTTTGGATTTGTGAACACTGAAGAAAAAAATTCAAACGTGAACCGCGATGGCAAATCAAGAAACCTTTGATATTTTTCAGCATATGTTTCACACACGTAAAATTCTATGAGGATAATTCTATCAATATAATTTTGAATCCGTAGGTATATTTGTAGGTAAAAAATCGTTCTAGATCTCTTTGAATTTGGGCAGAGTTCAAAAACAATTCAAACGTACACCTCCATGGCAAGTCAAGAAATCTTTCATATTCTTTAGCATATATTTCCCACATGTAAAATTTCATGAGGATAATTCTATCACACAGTGAAGAAAAAAATTCAAACGTGAACCGTGATGGCAAATCAAGAAACCTTTGATATTTTTTAGCATGTGTTTCACACACGTAAAATTCCATGAGGATAATTCTTTCAATATAAGTCTGCTCGCCGGGTTCTCTGGCTCAACGAGTGTAAAAATGTAGCTCATCGAAAATCATCAAAAACAACATCAGAAAGTAACCTCAAATACTACAACAGATGGGCCAGAGAGCCCGGTGACCAAAAAATAAATCAGACGGGAAAGTGAGGAATAACAACACACAAAAAACACCTTACAGACAATAACGATCTGACACACACAGTATTATTTAATAAATTACTGAAGAGGACCCAGACCAGGGTCGAAACGTATAATTAAAGAGACGTCTTTATTAAATGGGGCCGCCAATAGCCGACTAACCACCAAATCATCCTATCAATATAATTTTGAATCCGTAGGTATATCCATAAAAAATCGTTCTAGATATCTTTGAATTTGGGCAGAGTTGGAAAAAAATTCAAACGTAAACCGCCATGGCAGATCAAGAAATCATTCATATTCTTTAGCATATGTTTCCCATATGTAAAATTTCATGAGGATAATTCTATCAATATAATATTCGAAGATAAGAAATCGTTCTGAATCCCTTTGGATTTGTGGAGAGTGAAAAAAAAAATCAAGTGCGAACCGCCATGGCAAGTCAAGAAATCTTTGATAGCCGGCGCTCGATAGCGCGAGGAGTCGTTGAGCGCCGGCGCCCTTACTCGCAGCCCCATTGGTGCCTCCAACCCTCCGGGCCGTTGTTCCCGGATAGTACTCGCCACACGTTCCCTTGGAAACGCTTCGTTCGCTCTGATATCTACCCCATCACCGACGGAAGACCTCTTTCAATTAGACACCCAACCTACCCCGCCTCCAACTGCGTTATCTCGCTCACTCCCTTTTCCTACCTCCGTCTCGCGCTATCTATTCCTCGAATTCACCCTCTAACTTTACGTGCTTTTTTTTGTTCATCCTCCTTGTCTTTCTATACGTTTTCGCGAGTCTCGATCCCTTCGTCTGTATCACTCTCGACCTCTTTGCCTCACCATCGTAGACGAGAATTTTCGAAAGCTTCTACTTTTTTAAGCTTTTATTCCCAACTGCGAAACTCATACCTTTGACGACAAAATGTCTCTCATATTGTGCTAACCAACGCAAAATATGTAAAATTAGAAAATGCTTTAGTATAGTAATAATTTCGAAAATGGCCCTTCAAACGAACGCCTTTTGAAGTAACGCTGTTTGACACTTCAGAACAATTTGTATACAAAATAGAAAGCTTTGATGCATTCAACTATTGTACCCTGAGCAGGTATCCAGGCTGCCTGATGTTGGATCAGGCCACGATCAGAAATTAGACATGTTTGATTAAGATTTGCCAGATTCCAGCCAGGTCTGGACCAGATAAAGCATTTAGAGTTGTTCAATCATTCAAAATTTAAGCCCTTTCGGATCAGAATTTGACAAAGCGTCCAGATATTTTTTATCACATAATATACCACGGGAAAAGAATGTACGTAATTTAGCAGATGCAATTCCAAGAGCAATACGCCGTCTGTTAACTCGGTCTGCCACACCGAGAGAAAAGATTTCATTGACGCCAAAGAAATGAGTAGATTGATTTTTTGTCATTGATTTCAACGAAATATTTCTTTGATTTTAATGAAAAAGTGCATTTGAATTTCAAAGAGAACATTTCACTGCCTGTAAATAAAGATTTACTTAGTGAACATATAATAAAGAAACAGTTTCATTGTTTTAAAGAGACGTTTTCATTGATCTCTCTCTCACACCTAACCTCACTTTTTTGTTTTCCGGTTCTCCCGAACGAACGGCTTCGAGTTTCGAGGAACCAGAAGCTTAGCCTATTTCTGCCGTAATTCCTTACATACTCACAAAATTTGAGCTTTATCTGTCGCGTACTTCAGGAAAAAATAGGTTTCGAAATTTTGAGGTGGTAAGAAAAAGGTTTCACTGAATCAGAGACGATATCTTTGAAATCAATGAAAAAGGTTCATTGATTTCAAAAATCAATGTCACTACTTTTAAGATAGTATTGAAATTCAAGTATTTCATTTTATTGGCAAAGATTTCCGTGAATCAATGAAACTTTTTATCTCGGTGTGAATTTCAAAGAGAACATTTCATTGCCTGTAAATAAAGATTTACTTAGTGAGCATATAATAAAGAAACAGTTTCATTGTTTTAAAGAGACGTTTTCATTGGTTCAAAGAAACGTTTTCATTGATCTCTCTCTCACACCTAACCTCACTTTTTTGTTTTCCGGTTCTCCCGAACGAACGGCTTCGAGTTTCGAGGAGCCAGAAGCTTAGCTTATTTCTGCCGTACTTCCTTACATACTCACAAAATTTGAGCTTTATCTGTCGCGTACTTCAGGAAAAAATAGGTTTCGAAATTTTGAGGTGGTAAGAAAAAGGTTTCACTGAATCAGAGACGATATCTTTGAAATCAATGAAAAAGGTTCATTGATTTCAAAAATCAATGTCACTAATTTTAAGATAGTATTGAAATTCAAGTATTTCATTTTATTGGCAAAGATTTCCGTGAATCAATGAAACTTTTTATCTCGGTGTGAATTTCAAAGAGAACATTTCATTGTCTGTAAATAAAGATTTACTTAGTGAGCATATAATAAAGAAACAGTTTCATTGTTTTAAAGAGACGTTTTCATTGGTTCAAAGAAACGTTTTCATTGATCTCTCTCTCACACCTAACCTCACTTTTTGGTTTTCCGGTTCTCCCGAACGAACGGCTTCGAATTTCGAGGAGCCAGAAGCTTAGTTTATTTCTGCCGTACTTCCTTACATACTCACAAAATTTGAGCTTTATCTGTCGCGTACTTCAGGAAAAAATCGGTTTCGTAATTTTGAGGTGGTAAGAAGAAGGTTTCATTGAATCAGAGACGATATCTTTGAAATCAATGAAAAAGGTTCATTGGTTTAAAGAAATGTTTCTTCGAAACAATGTCACTACTTTTCATTGAGTTTGAGATCAAAAAAGGCTCGCAAGAAATTGAGTCTGAAGAATGTATGATGAGCATAAGTGTCGATCGAGTGGCACTTATGAGAATTCCATGAAATTTGTTTATGGTCAAATTAAAAAACCTATGAATAACGTGAGGTGGAATGATATAAGCGCATTTAGTTACAAACTATAACATTTCTTCGTTTCCGTTCCACGCTTTAAGTGAGTATTCGAAATTATTTATTACAGAAGTAACCGCCGAGTAAGCTAAGTCATAGTGATCGTAATTTCAAGTTTTTTTTTAAAGAGATTGTACCTACCTATGTAATAATTAAGCAAATCCAGTTTAAAGCGTGTTTCATACACGGAAAAACGGATTATTCGTAGAAATAAGAGAAAATAGTTCATCCAACCACCCGGTATAGTGTTTGGCTGACTCTTACTGTCTGATCAAAATTTGTTCACGATCAGAATATGTTCAGGACCTTGTCAGAACCGGATCAGGTTGTGATATGCGGACTTGATTAATAAGCCACATGAGGGTCCGATTTAATTTTAGGAAAAGCCTAACATGTCTTTGATATGTTAGGCTTGAACTTGATTACATTAGGGATCCGGGGGGGGGGGGGCTTACAATAACTTATTCGGTAACATAATACGTCCCGATGCATAAGCACATCGATAGCTAAAAAGCTTGTTTAGAATTTGTTTACGATCAGAATATCCCGTGCAGAAATATAGTTGGGGCTCCAACTTGGCCCTTTCTAGATGGCCCTAATTGTAGAAGGGGCCCTACTAGGCTAGTCACGCTTGAAAGTACGGACCTTTAGAGGCTCAATATGCGCGACCCTAGTGAGGGTTCCACATTTAAGCCTGATTAGGCCCCGAAGTTTGTCATGGCCGCCTCTGTTGAGCCTAGTAGGGTTCTAGAGTGGATTCCCTATTGTGGATGCCACGTTTATACCTAAAAAGGCCCCTTATTTAATCGCGGCTGCCCGAACTAATTTCTACACGGGATGTTTCGGAACTAGTCAGAACCTGACCAAGTCATGTTGTGCGCATCGGGTAGGGGGAAAATAGCGAATGACCAAAATAGTGAATAGCGAAAATGACGAATTTCAAAATAATGACCATTATAGATTAAGACATTCATTATTTTGATATTCCCTATTTTAGCCATTCGCTGTTTTGGTTACTCGCTATTTTGACCCTCACCCCATAAACCAAATCAGGGCCCGCTTTAATCTTAGGAAAAGCCTAACATGTCTCGCATCAGAGCCTGAGCAGATCAATAGCTAAGTAGACGATTAAAAAAACCATATCAACACTTCTTTTTGCCACAAGAAAAACGAGTTACTTTGAAAGTATTAAACTTCAAAGAATTCAGTCACCAAATTATTGACGTCAAACTTTCAAATTCCCTGCTTTAAGCTTAAATAAACCAGCAATATATAATAATTTCCGTGCAAACAGCACAAAGCTTTCGGTGCGGAATTTACCAGCCACATACATTCGGAATGTCCATATCGCAACGTAGACGATATTACATTGCAAAATTTTACATTGCAGTAATGTCATCATGGGATCTGTATTCTCGTTTGCAAATGTTGAGTAACTGTACAGACATATATATATATACACTATATGTATATGCACAATGCGTAGCAGCTCATTTTCAATTGAAATAAAACGACCGGAGGAAGATTCCTCGGAAAGTAGAAGCGCCCGGGTTGGTCGACTCGATAAATGAAATACCAAAGAATGGAAACGTCCTCCGGGCTCGTGAACGCAACAGCCATCTGTACATATTTGCGAGGTTCATTATATACGCCATGAAAATCTGGAACATCTCGAGCGTGTGTGCTCGAGTCTTGTGTGTGCTTCTGGGCATCGCCACCATCTTCAACTATATTCGCCTGTATAGCGAAACCAAGCAAAAAGCATTTTCCAGAAGCCTGCTTGATATGCGGAAAGCGTTTCGCTTGACTGACGCTTGAGAGTTGCGAATAAAAATTTCATGAGTTTCTATTAGCCACGATTTTTTCGCGACGGGTGAACCCCGACGTCTCACTTTCTTGCACACGTCTCCAAGAAAAAAAAAAAAAAAAACACTCGCCCGGAGAATAAGACTTCCTGTTTGACAGAATTTATGAAAATGGGTTCTTTTTCACGTTCTGACCCCAAACCTAAGCTCCTTTTTTGTCGAATTATGCGCGGATATTAATTTACGCCCACTTCAAAAAGGGATTTCAAATTTTTTATCGAGGTGGAAAACAGAATCACTGTTTGGTGAAACAAAAGCTTATATTTTTTGCACTTTTCTGAATAGTGGAAAATTGACATTTTTGATATAATTGTTTCCAGAATTTCTGCGTCCAGTGCGTATTGTTTTTTTTTTTAGGATTTGTGAAATTCCGTGAAAAAATTCTTCGATGAAAGTTAAAAGAGTTGTTCTATATCCGTTCAATGTAGCAAATATGCGAGGTTGGCAGTTGGATGATTCACTGGAAACAAACAAGACTAATTGTTTCGATATCTACGCAATCCAGAAAATTTGGAGTATTCATTTTTTTATTAGTAACATGAACTGTAATTGCGAGGTTATTAAAGGCCGACCTAGTGACGAATATATCGATATATAAAAAATGCCTGCATCATAGATCAGAATGTACATTGAAAAGGCTGTGAAAAAAAAAAACGCAAATTTATGGAGTACTATCAAATTTATGGAGTATCCAAGTCAGAGGACTTCTTAAATCAATCGGTTTATTGATACCAAATTTCAGACTACACTGTTAAAAATGCAAGAGAATTTAATGTACAAAACGATATGGGATTTACGAAACGGGTATATGAATTCCATATTAATATACTTTTACAGTAAATTTGAGAATAGCATAAGAATTCTCCGATACTGGTCTTTGAAAATTCCAGTACGTGATTATTTTAATATACAAAGATCGTATTTGTCAATGACGAATGTATCTGAAAATTAATATAACGGTATATGCATCCGAGCTTTATATACTATATATTAATTTTCACTTGTAATATCACAAGAGCTTTGAAATTATCGGATATTTCCTGACAGGTTCGTTGCAAACAAATGAACGAGTCAAGTTTTCCAGGTTAAAAAATCACGAGCGCGTAGCGCGAGTGACTTTTCTGGAAAACTTGACGAGTTTATTTGTTTGCAGGGAACCTGGAGGGAAATATCAGATTAATTTCGAAGCTCGAGTGGTATTCGGGGGATTATTTTTTCTATTCAAATTGCGACAAATGGAATTGCACCATGAGACAAAAATTATCATTCTCACAAGGAAATTTCATAACCAGATCAAAAACCTTTTAATTCACGTGTAAAGTATTGCAGTTAAATACACAATTGTTATAGACATTTGTATATTGATTCCAGACTGAGGTTTTCGATTTAATCGTATTAGCAGGGACATTTCCCTTTACTTTTTCATCAATAGTTTGCAAGGATTCAACTCCAAACCTACTCATATCAAATAAAAATCCTTTGACTGCCACAATAAAATTCAATCTGTCAGTTTGACAGATGGTTGACGCGGCTAAATGATTTTTTGTTTTATATATATAACAAACACGCAAAGTTATCAAAAAATTATCAGTATAATACCGTGTAGCTTGCCCCACGTGACGTCGAATGGTGCAATTCCATTGGTCGAAATTTGGATGGGAAAAAAAATCAAATAAATTTTTTTTGTAACACGTGCATGAACAGCGGTGCTTTTCATGGCAGTTTTGCGGGCCGAAAGTGGCTAGTTTCATAGCAGTGTTGAAACGATAAGTTGGCGCATGCACAGTTCGTGATTCCTTCACTTTCGACCCTGAAGTTTCACTTTCGACCCTAGGGTGGAAAGTTGGTAACCTCACTTTTCACTGTTCGTCCCGCAAAACTACCATTCGAAGCACCACTATTCATGCAATTGTTACAAAAAGTATGGTGTGCAACACGGGCCAAAATTGGCGTGCAATCGCCAACTTTCGGCCCTTGTTGCACAATATACTATACAGTGTAAGCTAAACTGAGATTTTTGTCGTCTTCTGCGGTTGTATTATTTTAAATCAACCATATTTTACAGAAAATCCGTGTAAAAAATTGTTGCCGAAACAAAAATGTATTACAATGCGAATACATGTTCTACGCAAGATTTTTAACTGAAAATTCTTATAGTTGAGTCAGGCCAACTCTTTATGCAATTGAAATGAGACCTTAAAAATCTAACAAGTTAAGGAGATGCTGGAGTAGATTTTTTTGCCGACTTTAGTCGGTAAGTTTTCCGATCAGGACACAGGTGGCGCCGACGTAATCTGTTTACTTTTGGCAAAAGATACTGAATCTCCCGAAAAGCAATATGGCCGCACACGATATGTCAGCTGACCTTTGCCGTAAGATTTAATTGTTTCTGGAAATTAGATATGTAAAATCAGACCGGACGTCAATTCTGTGATGATTTCTGAATATTCGAAAACCATCAGAATGTCAAATACACAAGCCAAATCCATGTATAGTGTATACTACGGTCGCGTTGCAAAGGCTCGGAGCTTTTGCCAAAAGAAAACAGACTACATCGGCGCCAACTTGTGTTCTAATCGGTAAACTTCATTCGCGCTCTTCTCGACCCACTCTGATCGCGGACAGACTACGTGAACGTAGTCTGGGTTTTGCGTGGATTCCTTTTGTGAAATTGACTTTTTGACGTTCCTGGAATATTCAGAGAACGTTAAAGAATGGACGTACATTCGAGTTTAACGTATGTGAGTTCCAAAATCGTTTATATCTTACCAAACAGGTGATGTTGTCAAACCCTGGCGGCCATTTTGATTTCGGGAGGTTTAGTAATATACGATTTTTTTCATTTACTGTAGGTTTTCACCCAATATTCGAATGTACGTCCACTCGTTTACGTTGATATTACAATCGTGTATAATTTGAAGCATGTGCGTAGCATATTAACGAAGAATAACCAAAACTACGAAAAAGCCTGTTTTTACCGATCAAAGTCGGTAATAAAAACTACTCCAGCATTCCCTTAATAATGTCAAAGAACAAAAAATTACGCCAAATAACCGGTGTTCAAAAAGTAATTAACTTATGATTTTTTAATTTTTTTTTAAATCTGACAAGTGATGATTTTTATTGGTGTTCAACGCCCTTTTACGTCAGAATTTGGATGGATAATCCGATACACGAAACAGGTCTAATTGAAATTAATTTTATAGTAATTAAAATCCCATGAAATTTTCATTACCATGAAAAAATATGTTGTGTTCTACTGAATTATTAATACGACAACGGAAAAAATAACAACAACCACGACAGTTATGTTTAAGATTGCATCGATGAAACCATTGGGAGAACCATTGGGGGACTAACTACGGTAATTGCGACAGGAAATGTCCGTTACCCTCTGCCCATTTATAACCTTTCGCCAACTGATTTAGCGCTCCGTGATAATTTATGAATGGCAGAAGTTCTCCGAGCGAGCTGATCGACCTGATGCTGCTACGGTTTTCCTGATGCTGCCATAAAACATTAATCGTTGAACACTTTTTCGCTTTCATGCGTTGCTAGGCACAAATTTCTCACTGCGACCCGTGTCTCGGTCGCCTTTTTTTTATTCCACTTTCAAATACGATTGCTTTCCGAATTCAGTGTCTCTCTAATTCACGAATCGAATTTCGAAGCGCCAACTTCTTTTTCTGTTACACAGGCTTTAAAAAATTAAACGTTCGTAGCCATTATTTTTTCACGAGAATTCAAACCCATTTTAATAATATTTCTTTTATACCGACAAGCTCGTAAATTTATTATTTTAGCGTTTTAAATTTTGGATTCGAGTTTTTTTACATTGAGATTCGATATGTTTTATTTAAATCAAGGCAAATTTTTTAATTAGTTCAGAATTTATTTAATTCGCCGGATTCATTATATTCGATAAACTAATCATTATTTGTTACTAGTATAATAAAAGAAAGAAAAGTAATTTATTTTTTGATATTGGGTAGTTGTCACTTCATCGTTATTTAAAGATAGTATTATATTCTATCTGTGTTTAATTTTTAAGTAATTAATGATATATTAACCATGTTTAAAATGTCGTATTTCATAGTAGGGTAGGATATTATTTTATAATTATAAATTCAGTTTAATATACCGTTTGAAGTACAAATACTCCATAAACGTAAAGAAACATCACAAAAATAAGAAAAAATTACCAAATCAGTTGAAAAAAAAATTATGGTCATATCGAAAAAAAATCGTTAGAACCAACAAAACATACGCTTGTGGTCAGCGAAAAGAGTATTTTGTCGATTGGACAAAATATTTGTCAATGGTAATCGAATAATTTTTGGATGATCAGCTGTTGCTTCGATCAATTACAAATTTCATTCGATCGAAAGAATATTCTTTTCGCTAGCCGTTTTTTTGGTTCTAACGATTTTTTTTCTCAGTGCAGAAAACTGAATAACCGGGGGAAAAGTGGGGGGTTGTTCGCAAAATCGAGGTCAAAGTGTAAATTAATTAAAAAATAATGAATTGAATTTTAATCGGAGTTTTAATATTTTTCAAATTAGGTATAGAATGTGCAGATCAATTTCTGCGATTCTCGAAAGATAATTTAATGAAATAATTCACGGTGCAGTAAATTTGCTGTTGACTCGTCTGTAGTTCATTCGTAAAAGCCGCATGTATATCTGTATAGAGTGAATAAACAGAAGCAAACATTGGGGAGTCGCGGTTTCGAGGAAAGACCGATGTTCGGGTTTCGGAGTCTTGCGGTCGACGTTGTTGTATCAACTTCGAAGCATGCGGCACGTACAACGCGACGAGAAGTCCCACCAAAATTCGAAGTCCCCCGGGGGAGAGAAGCGCATCCCGACTGTAATACCATCACCAACTACCCCCATGAAGGCTTAGCAACTCTGAGTTTGACTTTAATCCAGGCAAGAGCCAACAGAGTCCCGTCGTAGTCCTTGACAATTGATTCTAAGACAGGCCAGTCTTGATAGTATTAGTGAAATGTATATGCAACGGAGAGTAACCAGAGTGGTCCTCCTTATCATCTACTATTAATTCTTATTTCCATTTCTAATGAGGATAAAATTTGCGTCATTGGACCGACGTGTTCATTCAGTGGGTCACTTCCGTTTCTCAATCATGCAATGACTATTGGGTTGAAGTGGGATCGACTTTAGAGAAGATTTATTGTCATTGGACTACTTGATGAAAAATGCTTGGAAATGTCTAAAACGAGGTTATAAAGATGTTAGAGTTAGCAGATAGAAGCGCTTTGGTGCCTGTGGCCACACGCACACGCACACGCACACGCACACGCACACGCACACGCACACGCACACGCACACGCACACGCACACGCACACGCACACGCACACGCACACGCACACGCACACGCACACGCACACGCACACGCACACGCACACGCACACGCACACGCACACGCACACGCACACGCACACGCACACGCACACGCACACGCACACGCACACTCACACGCACACGCACACTCACACGCACATGCACACACAGCACGCACAAGCACACGCACACGCACACGCACACGCACACGCACACGCACACGCACACGCACACGCACACGCACACGCACACAAACACGCACACGCACACGCACACGCACACGCACACGCACACGCACACGCACACGCACACGCACACGCACACGCACACGCACACGCACACGCACACGCACACGCACACGCACACGCACACGCACACGCACACGCACACGCACACGCACACGCACACGCACACGCACACTCACACGCACACTCACACGCACACTCACACGCACAAGCACACGCACACGCACACGCACACGCACACGCACACGCACACGCACACGCACACGCACACGCACACGCACACGCACACGCACACGCACACGCACACGCACACGCACACGCACACGCACACGCACACGCACACGCACACGCACACGCACACGCACACGCACACGCACACGCACACGCACACGCACACGCACACGCACACGCACACGCACACGCACACGCACACGCACACGCACACGCACACGCACACGCACACGCAAACGCGCAAACGCACACGCCACGCACTTGCACGCGCACACGCACACGCACACGCACACGCACACGCACACGCACACGCACACGCACACGCACACGCACACGCACACGCACACGCACACGCACACGCACACGCACACGCACACGCACACGCACACGCACACGCACACGCACACGCACACGCACACGCACACGCACACGCTCACGCACACGCACACGCACACGCACACGCACACGCTCACGCACACGCACACTGTTGAAAATGCAAGAGAATTTAATACACAAAACGATACGAGATTTACGAAACGGGTATATGAATTCCATATTAATCAAGAGTCGCGGTAGTGACTCGACGCCAAGTTAAAAAAGAAATTAATGTTGCCTTCACACGACGATTTGTCTGTCTGATCTTGACTGGACGGGGTGTTTATACTTTCATTGTACATTTTTAGAATAGTATGAGAATTCTCCGATACAAGTATTTGAAAATTACAGTACGTGAATATTGTAATCTTCATTTTAAAATACAAAACAAATGTTGTATTTGTCAATGACGAATGCGTCTGAAAATTAATATACGGTTTATGCATCCGAGCTTTATATACTGTATATTAATTTCCAAACAAAAATTTTTCACAGTGCATACACATACATACATCCGGACATTTTTCTAAACCACTTTTCTCGACGTTTCAGACCATTTTAAACGTTTTGGCATGAAAATCTCGAAAAAAAAATGTTTTCATGAAAACAAAGATTCCTCTATGAAGAAGCAAAATTGGTTGTACGAACTAAAAATTAATAGTTGTCACTTTATAGTTACTAATACCATCATTTTCTCTCAGTGCATTACGCGCAATGGCTTAAACATGCAATGAGATAATAAACTCCACGCCATGAAAAAAACATCAAAATAATCCGTCGGCACTCACTTGTACTCTGCTTTCTGTGAGTCCGATCCTCATCGCAATCTCTTCCCTCAGGAAGATATCAGGATAGTGTGTTTTACTAAAACACCTTTCGAGCTCGTTCAGCTGTGCGGGGGTGAATCTCGTCCGATGACGTTTCTGCTTAGCAGGCTTGTCATCATTTTGGCCGATTGCCCCAGCGCCACCTGAAAATGTTGATATTGTTTTGAATAAAAGAGCTCTTAACTCGGAAAAAAGGCTTCTTTGAAAAAACTACCAAGGAATTTTGGTAGGCTATTGGTTAACATAACCAAAGCTGGTTAATATAATCCAGTTAGTGGTTAACATAACCAAATTATTAATTAACACAACCAAATCTTTGGTTGTCCATATACAATATCTTTACTTTTAACCAAATTACCTATAATTTTTCATTACAGGTAATGGAAAATTTTATTCATAACCTAATATATTAAATATAATATACAATTTTAAGAATTAAAGTATTTTGTACTAAATATTTCGGAATTAAGTTATTTAAATATAACAGTTTTCTTCATTTTACTATAATTATATTTTTAATTTAATACACAAGTTGATGAATAAAATTTCCGCTAATGTAAATTCGCCAAATTTTCTAACACTATTGCTGCCAATTGTTTTTTGGCAGCATTATAAACCACATTATTGATTGTCCCAACCAAGCTTTTTTCTACGTGAATAAGAAATCATATATTTTAGATTCAATCCATTTTTTTTTTCATGGCGTTCACTAATCAGATTTTCCCTTTCGCATTCGATAATATATTCTATCCAGCTCTAAATGACATCAAATAATTAGTGGAATCGTCAAAGTTTGACGACTTTTTTTTGTTTTTTTTCTCCTCTGACGCGCCTCAGCAATTCTACCTATCCTTTCCTCTTCCTTTTCTCCAGACTCGGGGTCTCCGTTTTCCATCATTAATGCGTAATGAGCCAAGAGCTCATTACGGCTCGTGTCTAAATGTTGGCAACTTTGAGGAACCGATTTTTGGGATAAAAAACACCGGATATTGATGGTTTTTTTTTTAAACGACCCTTTATTTCCAATCTCTTCGCACGTTGGATTCTTTGAACATCCTACTATTTTAAAAAATATGACTTTTATTCGCGATCGACAGTGATAATAATTTGAGTTTGACGTAGCCCGAAAGAAAGTGTCAGATGAGTGGAGTGAGGACCTACCTGCGCCGGGCATTGTCATGATTAATTCCTGATGAAGCGTGAGCCCTCCACCGGCGGACAGACCTCCACCTAAATTCGCCCCCAGCACAGCGTCCAATTTCTCGTGGCGCTTTAGCTCCTGCGCATGAAGGTCCTTCGCTCCTGCGAACGTCAAAGGACACTACTTCAATTTCTCTTTCCCTCTATTCTTCGTTTTCTCACTTTATACTTTTCTCTTATTTTTTTTTTCTTCTACCTCGCCCTGTTTTTTTCATTTCCATCTCATTGCTTCCCGAGTCGATATTTAAGGTAATCCTTTCACGAGCATAAATATTATATACGGAGTAAAATATAATATCATCAAAATGGAGTATCATTTTTCGTAAGTAAAAAATCTGTCTTGATAATTGTACGTTTTGTTTTTTATCCGGTGAATTTTATTTTTGTAACACTTGAAAAAGTAACGAAGAAATTTTATATATTTGGTGAATTTACAACCTTTTTTCAAATATTATTAGAAGTGACAACTAAAAATTTGTTTGATCGACAAATTTTTATTCGAAAATGAATATTATATATATTTATTTATTTATCAATGACGGAGAATATTTAGTAATAGAAATATTATAATTTTGTATTCAATTATTTTTGTACTTTTTTTTGGTAAATTTGTTACATCGATTCAGAGGTGTTTTAATTTTTTTACTCAGTAATGTGTACGCCAATTAGTATCAACTTCTTAAAAGAGTGATTTTTTACTATTATATATTTTTTTTGTTTATTTTCTTTCTCATTCCTAATTTTTTTTTCATTCTTTTCTATAGACCTACAACCTCTTCAATAGAGAGTCACCTCTTTTTTTTTTTTGCTTCTACCATACCGGTGGCCCGCCCCGTTAAATTCTGCACTATATGGAGGTAGTTTAAATTTTTGTAGGAGCAAAAGCCGGTCGAGGAGCTTGAACGACTGAGACGAGTGAGAGGTCGATTTCTAATTTGACAAATTATTTTTTTCCCTTTCTTTAATTAGGTTAATTTTACCTTTCTTAAAATGAGAAATTATAAAACGAATTTTTTCCCTAAAAATAACAAAAAGTTTCTGTGGCCATCGGTGGCCAATTCTTTATTACAACAATCCAAAAACTTATACATATTTTTGGCCCAATTCAAATTCACTTAAACACCTTCTAAAAATAAAAAGTTTTTAACTTTTTCAAATTTCGCAGATGTCAAGATTCCGTGCAGAAAAATAGTTGGGGCTCCTACTTGGCCCTTTCTAGTTTGCCCCAATTCTATTAGGGGCCCAGTATGGAAATCTAAGTACAGCCCTACTAGACTGGTCACGCTTCAAAGTACGGGGCCTTTATAGATTTCCCTGTTAGGGCCTATAAAGGCTGCCCTATTAAGCCCCTACTAAAATAATAAAGAAAATTGATTGAAAAATATTAATTTTTGTTTATTAAATCGAGTAATCCTGCATTTTAAGTAGATATTACATCTTCCTCTACATGATGGTACATATTAATCACTGAAAAAACATATTAACATTTTTTGACATTGACGGGAATCGAACTTGGGACCCTCCGGATGATGTTGTTGCACTGCGTTTTAGCTCACTCGGCCATTCAGATCATATGATTATACAATTTGTTTTTGTCTATTTGAATATCGGTAATATGAAATATAAAATGAAATTCGTGTAATATAGTCCGAACTTTATAGTTTTATATGATTGCGTCTTCTGTGGTAATAATAGAAGCACATTCAGTTATTTTTCACGACAATCGGTTATATAAAAAATGATACATTGTATCGCTTTTGTCATTTATAAACATATTCGACGAAGTTGCTTGTTTCATTGTTTGCGCGCATTAGTTCGTTAGTATTTGGGTGGACGATCGTCTGACTGACCTGAGGGTTAGTACTAGGGTGACCGCGTGGCTGACGACTGATGGTCAATACTTAGATGGGTGACCGCTTTGCTAACTCTGACTGTCAGTACTAGGTTGGATAACCGCCTAGCCTGACGGTAATTACTTAGATGGATGACCGCGGGGCTGGCGATTGATGGTCAATACATAGATGGGTGACCGCTTAGCTGACACTAACCTTCAATAGTTAGATGGGTGATCACCTGGTTAACGACGACGGGTTTCAGTAAGGGAATAATTTGTCATACCTATTGCAGAATACGTATCGGAAATATAAACAAAATCAAATTATAAAGGGCTTATAAAGTTGCCTATACAGTGCCTGTACAGTTGTCTGTAAAGGGTAACTTTGTAGGCAACGAAGAGGCTCAATATGGGTGACCCTAGTGAGGGTTCCACATTTGAGCCTGATTAGGCCCCGAAGTGGACATTTTTTACTATATATTTTGTCGTGGCAGCTTCTGTTGAGCCTAGTAGGGTTCTAGAGTGGATTCCCTATTGTGGATGCCACGTTTACCTAAGAAGGCCCCTTATTTAATCGCGGCTGCCCGAACTAATTTCTGCACGGGGATATGCGCGGTAATCTGTACGTCAATTTTTATTAACTTCTTAAAACGGTGATTTTTTAGTATTATTTTTTTGTTTTCTTTATCTTATTTCTCATCCCTAATTTTCTTTAATTCTTTTCTAGACCTACAACGTCTACCTCTTTCACCTCTTTCTTTTTTCTTTTTTTTTTTTTTGCTTCTACCACACCGGTGGCCCACCCCGTTACCTTCTGCACGCTTACATTATAGGTACGCTTATACTATATGGAGGTAGTTTAAATTTGTATAGGAGCAGAAGCCGGTCGAGGAGCTCGGACGACTGAAGCGAATGAGAGGGACGGACGCACGGGTCACTTAGCAGGGAGGTGTGAGAATCGTCACCGGCCTCCGCGCTTCTAGGCAAGCAAATACGTCGAGCATGAGCGACGAGCGGTCGCGCGACGATGAAGTCGAAGACGATGACGAATGAACGAACGTTCCTCGATAGTGTCTGACATACCAGCAGCAAACCCAACGTCCGAGTACTTATTCATGTACATTATCTAGTTCACTTTCGGGTTTCCAGTTGTTAACATACTAATTCTATTTACGAATTGATGAGGTCTCGACCGATACATAAATAGTATATTGATATTCTGCGGCAATGTTCGGTTCTAGATAAAATAAACAATAGTATTCTATCGATATTCAAAAGCTGGATTTTTTACAAATAATAAATAAAATTATAAAAATCTTGTTAGATTATACACGGAGATAAGAGTCTGGTAATCATTACCCGATTTAGTATAATAAACTCGGTTTATTCAGCGCTTCTGGCGTCGATTTCTATATTTTCCTATAGAGTACTGTATCGTTTTTTACTGTGTGCTGCACGCCGTACAAGAATCGTTACTACACGGAGAGCAATTCAGCGACGCTACCGGCCTCTGCGTAGTAATGATAGTTGCCTACCGAAACCGCACCGCACTCGTGCCAAAACGCGCCACAACGCGATTGACTTACGTCGAGCAGCCTTCCCTATCTGACAGGCACGGGCCAAACGGGAACGCTGCTGTTCCGTTTCAGGAAAGAATCGCTCTACAAGTACGACAGTAACGGCTCGGTTTCGAAGTCGGGATACTTCGTTCTCATTCGTGCCACAGAGATGGCGCGCGGGCCAGTTACATCGCCAAATTTCTCTCCGTGTATGTTTTGGTTTTCAAACCGTTCTGTAAATAATCCAAAGTTTGTAAGGATGTATACGCAAAAGTGTCCCGAAGACACCTTAAAGCTTGACAATGATTGTGACTTCCAACATACAGTGATTATGATTCGCAATATATGAAGAAATTCATCTCTCAATTTATTAATAGAATCTATAGTTACGGAATCGGTTACGAAAGAAATACGAACATTTCACATATACAAAATAGCAAATTCTGATAACCTCAACGTTGTAACTATTAAGACCGTGCGTCTGAGATTCATTCTCCAACTACAGGGTGTAGTTCTAAACAGGCTATTAGATATACACGAAAGATGTGCGATGACCGCTATACGTTTGACGGTGACTGAGTGTGTTTACATCGTCAGCGGCGTTAGGCGCCCATAGTTCTCGGTAGTGTAGTGCAACTAACAAGGAATTGTGAAAACGAAAAAGCAACTGCACGTCTTTTTTAATAGTATATTGTGCAACAAGGGCCGAAAGTTGGCGATTGCGACGAGTGTGAGGTTCGCCGCCCGAGCGAAGCGAGGGCTGCAATCACACGAGTCGCAAACGCCAATTTTGGCCCGTGTTGCACACCATATTTTTTGTAACAAGTGCATGAATAGTGGTGCTTTGAATGGTAGTTTTGCGGGACGAACAGTGAAAAGTGAGGTTATCAACTTTCCACCCGAGAGTCGAAAGTGAAACAGCAGGGTCGAAAGCGAAGGAATCGCGAACTGCGCATGCGCCAACCTATCGTTTCAACACTGCTATGAAACTAGCCACTTTCGGCCCGCAAAACTGCCATGAAAAGCACCGCTGTTCATGCACGTGTTACAAAAAGATATATTATCTATGTATTCTTTGTCTATACTTTAAGAAAATCGTCACATGTCGTCGTCGTTATTGGAAATCGGTGCGTAACCTCCACTATTTGTAACGTGACATAACCTGCTCTTTAGTGGCCTCCAAGATCAGGACGAAAAGTGGTGATGGCGTTTTTATTTTAAATAAATCATTTCGTTTTAAGAAAAATAAATATATGTTTAATAATTGAACAAAACAACGTGTATTCTTTTATGCTACATTTTTGTAACCTATCCTGTAACCTAACTTTACATACCTTTACTTTCTATTAATTTAAGTATCATTTTAACTGTACGAATTCCCGACATTGAAGAGAGAAAAAGTTTCATTGATTCACGGAAATCTTTGCCAATGAAATGAAATACTTGAATTTCTATACTATCTTCTCTTTGAATGATCTCAAACTCAAAGAAATGTAGTGACATTGATTCGAAGAAACATTTCTTTAAACCAATGAACCTTTTTCATTGATTTCAAAGATATCGTCTCTGATTCAATGAAACCTTCTTCTTACCACCTCAAAATTTCGAAAGCTATTTTTTCCTGAAGTACGCGGCAGATAAAGCTCAAATTTTGTGAGTATGTAAAGAAGTACGGCAGAAATAGGCTAAGCTTCCAACTCCTCCAAACTCTAAGCCACTCGTTCGGGAGAATCGGAAAATAAAAAAGTGAGGTTAGGTGCGAGAGAGAGATCAATGAAAACGTTTCTTTGAACCAATGAAAACGTCTCTTTGAAACAATGAAACTGTTTCTTTATTATATGCTTACTAAGTAAATCTTTATTTACAGGCAATGAAATGTTCTTTTTGAAATTCAAATGCACTATTTCATTGAAATCGAAGAAATATTTCGTTGAAATCAATGAAAAAAAAAAAAAATCAATCCACCCATTTCTTTGGCGTCAATGAAATGTTTTCTCTCGGTGCACAAGTTAGTACGTAACCGACCTAGCAATCTTCACTATGCTTCGTTTAATCAGCAATATATAACGTTGATAAGTAATTCGTGAACATAACTGGCACCGTTTGCCATACTGTATATTAGACACGAAAAATTTGTGTTAATGCATGGCAATCATCGCTAGACGGGTCGAATAAACCGAATTTACTATGCTGTATGGCAAACATCGTCAAACTTTTTGAATTGTGATTACTAGAAAATTCTCTCCGTGTACTATTTTGAAACTACAACAAAAGGTTGGATAAATAAATAATTCAAAGGACGATACATGAATAAATAAAACCAGTGTGGTGGTCTAGTGGTCAGTGTACTGGCTTCTAGTCCAGAGCATCGGTAGGCCGCGGGTTCGAATCCCGGTGCCGTCGATTTTCGTCGAAAATATAAATACGGGCGCGATTAAGCTCCAGATGTATACATGAGACCCACACAGGTATTTCTACCTGTAGAGGTCACATGTATACAGCTGTAGTCCGTGTTTACGTTCTCGATGAAATGTAACGTAGCTCCGGTGCCGTGAGACGAACTCGAGACCGGCTATATCGGCTTAAGTTTTCCGCAGTTTTCCTATGGCCATAGCAGAAATGCTATGGCGAATGCGATATAGAGTGGGAAGTCGGATGCGGCCGCATGGGGGCCTTGTTACTGATCCGGACCAGACACCCAGCAGGGACTGGCTACTGATCCGGGCCGACCCAGTAATAGTCGTAATGCCTGCAGACGGGGAGAAATGCACCATACACTGAGAGAAAAATACATGGTTAAAGCAACAATACTATACTTTTACCATATAATAGTTTACTATTACCATACAATATAATTCCCAGGGGCGCCGATTATATTTTATAGTAATGACAATGACAAAAATAATACCTGCAAACATAATTATAGCTCAATAAAACAAATACATAGTATCCTGTAAAAATCGATATGATCGGGTCTCCTGGGAACTATATCAGTATAGTCGGCTCTACCATTCTACTATATATTTTTCTCAGTGTAAAAAATATTTTAAAAAACAAGAATAAATAAATAATTGTACCTTAGTTGTATCATTCTATCATTATTCTATTGTTATAGAATTAACGTATACTTATTTATTTATTCATGTATCGTCCTTTGTAATTTTATTTATTATTGCTTTTGTAAAACATTCCAGCTTTTGAATATCGAGAGAAATATACATTTTTCCGAAGAGGACTCTGACATGAATCGTCTTATATATATTACTAATTCCATTTACTCCTTAAAAAAGCGAATTCGTAATCCAAAATCATTCAGTAAAATATCAGTGGTAATCATAATAATAGAGTGAAATAACATGAAAAATCACTATTATTAAAATAAGTTATCATTATATCATTTTTGAAAATGATAATGATAATAATGGGTGTCACTTTATAGTTGCCACCTGTTATTATTATTTAAAAAAAATGTTTTATCATAATGTAGCTCTAATAATAGTGTTTTTTGTTAAATTTTATTATTATCTTGATAATGCCACTATTCTTAATAGTAAACGAGACCGTTGCAAAAATAAGTGGATTTGACGTTAAATTAATAGCTCTCACTTAATAGTTATCGATACCAGATTTTCACTGCGTAATTGTATCAATAGCTAATTTATTTGATAGTTGATTATATATATTGTAGTCATTCATCACATAATAAAAAATGCTTCACGCCTTTGAATAACTGAAATCAAAATTTCCAATGAAATTGTGCGAAAAAAAATAGAGGACTACGACGTTCTATATGTTTTCATTTACTCAACAATCATAATCATAACGTTTCATTTACTCAACAATGATTACAAAATGTGTACGTCTTGTAGAATAATGTTGCAAATAATTGATCCAAAGTAACTACTCAGTCAGTGATGCCGTAAAATTTTATAAATTGAAATAATTTAAGATTTAATATAGAGAGTTAAAACCACGTTAATGCCATGAATGTTAATATTGATTTTTTTTTTATTTCCTACGGATTATAAGATTGACTAATTTTTAGACGAAAATAAAGCTAAACTTAGATCGCTTGAGAATTTTTCCCCTTACAATCTCTTGTAAAAGTACACAGAGTGTAGAAACAACAAAAATATTGTAGGTAAACCAGATTAGTCCGATATTTTTGTCACATAGCAAAAAATCATATGTTTGACATATGAACAGCATACATTTTCGATATAATACCGGCAGCCATAAAAGTTAGACTCCATCAATAAATGTTACTAATTAAAATAATTGATTTTAACGAAATATTTCTTTGATTTCAATGAAATAGTGCATTTGAATTTCAAAGAGAACATTTAATTGCCTGTAAATAAAGATTTACTTAGTGAGCATATAATAAAGAAACAGTTTCATTGTTTTAAAGAGACGTTTTCATTGGTTCAAAGAAACGTTTTCATTGATCTCTCTCTCGCACCTAACCTCACTTTTTTGTTTTCCGGTTCTCCCGAACGAACGGCTTCGAGTTTCGAGGAGTCAGGAGCTTAGCCAATTCCTGCCGTACTTCCTTACATACTCACAAAATTTGAGCTTTATCTGCCGTGTACTTCAGGAAAAAATAGGTTTCGAAATTTTGAGCTGGTAAGAAGAAGGTTTCATTGAATCAGAGACGATATCTTTGAAATCAATGAAAAAGGTTCATTGGTTTAAAGAAATGTTTCTTCGAATCAATGTCACTACTTTTTATAGAGTTTGAGATCATTCAAAGAAAAGATAGTATTGAAATTCAAGTATTTCATTTCGTTGGCAAAGATTTCTGTGAATCAATGAAACTTTTTCGCTCGGTGCGCCTTATCCGGGCCCGATTACTAATTAAGGAAAATTCGATGAGGCCCGGACCTCAGCCAGAACAAATTTCGACTCGAGTAGTGCGTCTGTCTCCCCGTTCAACTGTTATTCCTTTTGACCTTTTCCTACATGCACATGTACCTTTTAACCTGCGAGGTTTTAGTTCTACAACCTCGCTGAATAAACGAGCCAAGTACGAAGCAGAAGGAATATTGTATGGACGTGGCATCGCCGATTGATCGTAAGTAGGCGATTTATCTGAAAATTCCTCATTCCAAACTACCCGTGCAGAAATTAGTTCGGGCAGCCGCGATTAAATAAGGGCCTTTTTAGGTATAAACCTGGCATCCACAATCTACTCTAGAACCCTACTAGGCTCAACAGAGGCGGCCATGATAAACTTCGGGGCCTAATCAGGCTTAAATGTGGAACCCTCACTAGGGTCACCCATATTGAACCTCTAAAGGGTAGTACTTTCAAGCGTGACTAGCCTAGTAGGGCCCCTACTACAATAAGGGCAACCTAGAAAGGGCCAAGTTGGAGTCCCAACTATATTTCTGCACGGGTAAACGCGTTTTTCTGGGAATGGTGTTTTTCAAAATGGTGGCCACTCTCAAAGAAACAGTTTTCAAGCTATCTTTTTGAAATTTTGACAGAATATTCTTCACGTCATTCTTTATGGTGCTATGGAAGCTTTTTTTTAAATCTTCTTATTTTCTTTTTTAACGAAAAACTGTCGAAAAAATAGGCAAAATTCGATACTTTTTATTCAAACCACCGTCATTTTTTCAAATTTCATTTTAAATAAATGCCTCCCTAGCACCATAGCGGCTTTCCTACAGACTAATAATCTTCTTGAAATTTTAGTTTCAGATCAAAATTGCGTCTGCAATCGTGGCTACCATATGGAACCTTTTTTCTTTACTAGAATTTTCGATGTATAAAAACAGTGTTAAACAATAAATAAGTCAATTTTGAAAAAATCATTTTGTATTCTCCATCAGTGCTTTAATTTGTAAAAAAAAATAATCTGACCGATTAGCTTATCCTAACCAGCAAAATAATTTCGCTAAAATCTGCTATTTTCCGGCGACGATCCCTTAATACATGCTAAATTGTATTGTGAAGAAGCATATTTAAATTTAACTTTATTAAATGTTCATAGCGTAGAAATAAACTATTAATTATTATATGGACCTCGCAGAGTATTCTGATTCAATAATACTACTCATTATCGATACACTAATGTGAAAATTAAGATTTACGGGAGCTGACAACATTTTATGAAGTGTTTTGAACGCCAATTCATTAGCTAACTTAGGATAATGACGGAAGACAACGAGCGACGGGGCATGAACTCACTGGGATCCGCGCACTAACCGACGGCGGTCAGTCAGCGCTTACACTTTAATTCCCAACTAACCAAATGAGTATTTCAATTCATTGAAAATGTATTTCATTAATTACGAAATATTTTCATAATCAAATCATTAAGGATTATTAAGTCTATAGTATATTAGAATTAATTGAAAAATAATAATTCATCTAAATAATTCATAATTATTGCAAAAAAAGAAAAATTTTAATTTTTGTATAATGATTAACCATAGTTATATTATAGAAAAAGTATTTCAAATGAAATTTAGTTGGCTTAAACTGCATACTTTTAGTTGCAATTAAATTCAATTTGGTCAAACTAAATTCTCGTGACACGAACTAAATTCACGGACAGAAAACTGTTGTTGCATCAACAAATCAGTTGCTAACATCGTGACAGTAAAGCCTTATTTCCTAGCCTAACAAAAATTATTTACTAGGCTTGTCAAAAAATTTGCTAGACCAGCAAAAAAATTTGCTAGGCCAGCAAAATTATTTGTTAGGCCAACAAATACATTTTCTAGGCCAATAAATAAAGTTTGCTGTCACTATGCTAGCAAATGATTTTTCTCCGTGTACTTTTTTTTTTAAGTGAACGAACATTTTTTAGAGTAAAATAAAATTAAAAAAAATGATAAACAGCTACGTTTTGATTAAAATAAAATTTAAAAAAATGATAAACAGCTAAGTTTTGATAAAAATAAAATTTAAAAAAATGCTAAACAGCTAAGTGTGTATAAAAATAAAATTTTAAAAAATGCTAAACAGCTAAGTGTTTATAAAAATAAAATTTAAAAAATGATAAACAGCTAAGTATTTATAAAAATAAAATAAAAAAAAATGATAAACAGCTAAATGTTTATAAAAATAAAATTTAAAAAAAATGATAAACAGGTAAGTGTTTATAAAAATAAAATTTAAAAAAATGATAAACAGCTAAGTGTTTATAAAAATACGTGGAACGAATGTGACTTTTTAATTAAAAATGTTGTTACCATTTTTAGCCTCTTATTTTAGTTTTGAAATATAATGTAGTAGTATCGTTAGGTCAGGGATAATTTTAGCTACGATGAATTTAAAAACAGTTGACGATACTAGAAAATTACTCGATACTTGCTACAGTAAATCTCCCACATGTGATTCACTATATAGAACATCCACTTTCGACGCGTTTTCGAGTGACGTAGCGTTGCGTAAAAAATTAGATTAGTTAGCGACGTTTCTGGCTACTGCTTTTTCTGCTTCTATACATAGCGCTTATTCGAATGCTCCTTGTGGTCAATATAGTAATCACTAGTTCAAGAGTTTCGATACTTATCAAAATCTTTCAGTGATTCGGACAATAAAATGCAGTTTTATCAAAATATATCGCATCAATTAATTAGTTTTTTCAAAATATAATTTTCTCTTCTAATGTTTCAGTTCTTATTAACATTGCTAAATACATTTACCCTTGACTAAGTTTTGATTGAAAATCTCGATTATTTGTACCTGAGTTCATAAACGTTCATTATTTTATATTTATTAAAAATTCCATTGATATATATTATTTTGAGACAATTATCTGCAGATTGTATAAAAAGATTCTGAGAATTTACATATTCGTTAAAACAATAATAATTTAAAATATCGAAAAATTGACTTAGAAAATTCATCTCCCAGTTTTGTATCAATAAATAAATAAATTTCTATTTTCTCTATTTTTTCCTCGCAGAGTTTCTCACGTAATTATATTAAACATTATTTTTTGTTACTGTTATTCGAAGGCACATATCTTTTTATAAGCACTGCGAATTATTATTACAAAATTAAAATAATGAACCCAGTTTTACTATACAGTCAATGAAAATGTATTTGAAATATTTTTTCTATTAAATAACTATGATTGATTATTATGAAAAACTTAAATTTTCACCTTTCTGCAATAATTATGAAAAATTTTGATGACTTTTACAATGAATTTTTAATAATTTTAAAAATAATTTAATAATTTAATAATTTTTAATAATTAATTTTACAATGAATTTATTTAATAGGTTTAATATTAATTCTCAATTATTTAATGATAAAAATACTTCAAATGCATTTTCGACGAATCCTATGCCCTGGTACGAAAATAAGGATTATCAATGGTAATCAAGGACTTCTGTAGAAAATTATTCAGTACTCATGCAATTTGAAAACAAGATTTGTAGCTTCATGAAGTCAATGAAAAAAATAAGGGTGCAAAGTAGAACTTTGCAAATTGCTTCCTCATTATTGTTGAATTTTTACAAATCTACCTCTATGAGGAAGCATGTTAATCTATTTTGGCTTCCCTCATAGAGGAAGCTTTGTAAAAATCCAACAATAATGTTGGATTTTGCAATAATAACAAAGTTCTACTTTGCAGCCTTGTTTAAAAAAATTTTAAATGGCATTAGTTTTGAACCCCTTGACAGATTCTCGCCAGATTCGAACTGATGCTTAGTTTACCCACACTCTACTTGTGGATCAAATTTGAGCCCGATATCTTAAAAATTGCGGAAGTTAGAGCACGAACAAAAAATTCAAAATGCCATAAATTTAAAACCCCTTAACGGAATGACGTCAAATTTACTCCCAAACTTTATTTAATAACAGTCCACTTGTGGATCAAATTTGAGCCCAATATCTTAAAAGTTGCGAAAGTTAGAGCCCGAGCTGACATTCTCCAAAAATTCAAAATGCCATAAATTTTGAACATTTTGATGGATTAACTCCAAATTCAATCCCATACCTTGTTTAACGACAGTTTAGTCGTGGTTCAAATTTGAGCCCGATATCTTAAAAATGGCAAAAGTTAGAGCACGAACAAAAAATGTCAAAAAATTAAAAAATGCCATAAATTGTGAACCCCTTCACGGATTGACACCAAATTTAATCCCAAACACTATTTGATAACAGTCTACTTCTGGTCCAAGTTTGAGCCGGATATCATGAAAATTGCGGGAGTTAGAGCCCGAGCTGACATTCTCCAAAAAATTCAAAATGCCATAAATTTTGAACATTTTGATGGATTAACTCCAAATTCAATCCCATACCTTGTTTAATGACAGTTTACTTGTGGACCAAATTTGAGCCCGATATCTTAAAAATGGCGAAAGTTAGAGCACGAACAAAAAATGTCAAAAAATGAAAAAATGCCAAAAATTGTGAACCCCTGAACGGATTGACACCAAATTTAATCCCAAACACTATTTGATAACAGTCTACTTCTGGTCCAAGTTTGAGCCGGATATCATGAAAATTGCGGGAGTTAGAGCCAGAGCTGACATTCTCCAAAAAAATCAAAATGCCATGAATTTTGAACATTTTGATGGATTAACTCCATATTCAATTCCATATCTTGTTTAACGACAGTTTACTTGTGGACTAAATTTGAGCCCGATATCTTAAAAATTGCGAAAATTAGAGCACGAACAAAAAATGTCAAAAAATTTAAAAATGCCATAAATTGTGAACCCCTGAACACCAAATTTAATCTCGAACACTATTTGATAACAGTCTACTTCTGGTCCAAGTTTGAGTCGGATATCACGAAAATTGCGGAAGTTAGAGCCCGAGCTGACATTCTCCAAAAAATTCAAAATGCCATAAATTTTGAACATTTTGATGGATTAACTCCAAATTTAATCTCATACCTTGTTTAACGACAGTTTACTTGTGGACCAAATTTGAGCCCGATATCTTAAAAATGGCAAAAGTTAGAGCACGAACAAAAAATGTCAAAAAATTTAAAAATGCCATAAATTGTGAACCCCTGAACGGATTGACACCAAATTTAATCCCAAACACTATTTGATAACAGTCTACTTCTGGTCCAAGTTTGAGCCGGATATCATGAAAATTGCGGGAGTTAGAGCCCGAGCTGACATTCTCCAAAAAATTCAAAATGCCATAAATTTTGAACATTTTGATGGATTAACTCCAAATTTAATCTCATACCTTGTTTAACGACAGTTTACTTGTGGACCAAATTTGAGCCCGATATCTTAAAAATTGCGAAAATTAGAGCACGAACAAAAAATGTCAAAAAATTTAAAAATGCCATAAATTGTGAACCCCTGAACGGATTGACACTAAATTTAATCCCAAACACTATTTGATAACAGTCTACTTCTGGTCCAAGTTTGAGCCAGATATTATGAAAATTGCGGGAGTTAGAGCCAGAGCTGACATTTTCCAAAAAATTCAAAATGCCATAAATTTTGAACATTTTGATGGATTAACTCCAAATTCAATCCCATACCTTGTTTAACGACAGTTTACTCGTGGTTCAAATTTGAGCGCGATATCTTAAAAATGGCGATGGCTATCGTGCTAACAAAAAATTGTGCACATACGCACACACACACACACACACACACATACAGACATTTTTTCTAAACCACTTTTCTCGACGTTTTAGATCATTCTGAGTATCCTGACATGAAAATCTCGAAAAAAAAAATTTTCACGAAAACAAAGCTTCCTCTATGAGGAAGCAAAAGTATGTCACTTTAGGGATTCGTTACTTTAAAAAAGTTCAATGAAAGCGAGACGTTGTACGCGTGCGTTATATGTATTTGTGGTACCATCGTCCGCCACCCGAACTTTGGTCAATGGAGTAGAAAAATAAGTGGTACAGCATGAATGAACTTTACGACTGTACCAGGTTGATATTTTAATTTTTACCGGTTGTTTAAACCGCAATGGTTTTATTTCGATTTTATTGGTGGGGGTGAGAGAAAAGGTGAGATAGATGAAGAAAAAAAAAAAAAAGGAGTGGGTTTAGAGGGGTTTATGAGCATCGCCGTGCGCCACCGAAATTCGGCGGGTTTGCTTTGATCTTACTATTGCCCCAAGGGAGAGACGAATTTTTTTTGCAAGCTACTACATTTTTCTACCTTTGTTCCAACTACCTAAACTTTTTAGAACCATTTCTTCAATAAGGTTTTCTTTAAACGGTGATGTTTGAGCTTTTTTCTTTATTCTTATATTTTTTTATATTTATGCCTTAAATATTAAAGTTTTATTCAATAAAAATCGGTTGTTTACTTCTCAAAATGAAACATTAATTTAAGATTTTTGGAAAATTCTAAATTACCACCAATGACTTTCTAACTCATCCCATTTTATTATCTTCAGCATAAACAATCAAACATACACTAATATTACAAAATATGTTTAATCGTATTGATGAGAAATTACACAAATGTTTTATTAAAACGAAAAAAATTAAAAATTTTTGATAATTTAATTTTCGTTATGTTTTCTAATATTTTTGCATGGAAAATATTGTGCCTTTTAATTTTAATAATATATCAGCACAACTTTTCATGGGTAGATTAGAATATTCGAAAAAAAAATAATAGAATCGAATTATTCACGAAATAACTAAATAAAAAAATCAGTTTAAAAAAAAATTCGGATGTATTTTATAATAAATGTATAAAAAAATATTTCCAAGATTTATTAAGCATATTTTTAAAATGTATTCATTTATTTATATATATACAAACGGAACTTTCTATATGCCTGATATCGATTTAATCATAAAGATTTTTATAATATCAACCAACCCAACAACCAACATTTTCAAAAATCACTTTTAAATCACGTATTTAAACTGATAGATTTATCTTTATCCAAACTAATATTATAAAATAACATGAAAAATTGCATTTTGTTATATTTTCGTTTCATTCAAGCCCAAAAATTTGTGAATTTTATGTTGGCACATGGCAACACCGTATTGTACCCCTAAAACCCTCCCCCCGCCCCCTATTTTGCCGGCAACGTGTCAGGCATGACAAATGCATTTTAATAATTGATCAATCATCATTTAGCTTTGTACTGTTGCTGCGCGTTTATATATACGCACGTTTTGCCATCTAGTAATGTTCACTATAAATCCAAGTGCTTTACAAAATATATAATTCTTCATAATTCTTATTGTAGTGACTTTTTACACTTTTTAAACGTGTTACTTTGACGTAAGGATAGTAAATAAAATAACACAAACTGTTAAAGTGTAAAAAAAAACAGAAATATTGATATAAGTAATATTTAAAAAAAATACAAAACTACATACTTTGTAATCAGAGTCGTAAATGCGTAATACTTATAGAAATAATGATGATGACACGATCAGCTCTATAATTATGATTTTATAATAATAACATGTAGCGATTGTAATACGATGATTAAACTTTAGAATGGCTACAAAAATTATTATTTTTCAATAAAAATTCACGGTAATCCTTTTGAAAAAATGAAAAAAAAATATGTAATGCATTAAGAAAGTAGTGCATTACTTATTTCTTCCATTTTTTCCACTATTTCTTGCAATATTACTGCGAAAATTAGTATTTTTTACAGCTATTCAAATGTTTACACTCTATTTTATAATCACTACATATTATTATTATGAAATCATAATTACAAAACTAATTGTACTGTAAACTAGATCTCATGAATTAATGGGGATTTACAACTCTGTTTGTAATACACTTGAATGTAAACGCAGTGAAAAAAAAAAAAAAAAAAAAAAAATAATATTGCAAAATTGTCATGCTTCTTTTTATTTTCTTTCATATTTTATTATACAACTTTTGTAGCATATTGTTACTTATTTAACAAAATTATTTTTATAAAAATAATTTTGTTGGTTAAAATTATTAATTTTGTTAAAATAATTTTCTTAAAATTATTTTTATAAAAAGATGTAAAAATTTTTATAAAAAAAACAAAATTATTTTTATAAAAATAATTTTGTTAAATAAGTAACAAATATTATATACACTAAAAAAAGTAATTTGTTATTCACTAATTTATTCGTCAGTTACTAAAATGACTAACATCATGACGGACAAATTTAGTCCGCGGATGTGTCCTTCTGTTTTACCCATAAAAAAACCGATCTGTTCGATCGTAAAACAAAAAGAACAAATTGGACGATCGCAAATATAAAATCGGTGTAAAATATACAAACATTTTCACTGTGCAGTTTTCTCAATAATTAAAAGACCGCGACACAATAAAGACCTAGAAAATGGAATTGTATTTCAATTAGAGGTTCAATTTTAGAAAATCGAAATTAAACCCACACTGAAAATTTTCTTTATTGCGGGCTGCCAAAAAGAAGTATTTTTTAACTAACTCTAGTTCTTATTCGTTCAATCCCATTTAACATTTAAATAACAAAATATTATTTTCCTTATTTTAGAATTATTTTTTCGATCTCGTATAGAATTGGAGGAATTTGAATTCAAATCAAGTTGATAACACTTGTTTTTTTATTGAATTTATTGAATCAATGACATTTTTTTTTCAGTCTATTTTCATGATCAGCGGAATTTTTTTTTTTCACTAATAATTCCACATAAGAACCCCTAAATCCCGTGTATGCGTGTTTAATTAGAATAATTTATTCTTAATCCTCTTATATATTTTCAACACTGAGAGAAATCGCGGTGGTTTAGGCAACTATTAAGCCGTAACTGTAAATTTATAGTTTATGCAATATTTTGAATAGTTATTTTAACTTCTTGGTTAAATTAACTACGTTATAGTTACTGTAACTAATTCTATAGTTGGCTTAACATAATGTCCTAGTTACTTTAACAGTGAACATATAGCGAAATACAACCTTATCTATTTTTTTAATAGATAGTGCAGAGTTGTAAATGCCTAATACTTATAGAAATAATGATGATGATACGATCAGCTCTATAATTATGATTTTATAATAATAACATGTAGTGATTGTAATACGATGATTAAACTTTGGAATGGCTTCAAAAATTATTATTTTTCAATAAAAATTCACGGTAATCCTTTTGAAAAAATGTAAAAAAATAAGTAATGCATTACTTATTTCATCCATTTTTTCCACTATTTCTTGCAATATTAAAGCGAAAATTAGTATTTTTTTCAGCTATTCAAATGTTTACACTCTATTTTATAATCACTACATATTATTATTATGAAATCATAATTACAAAACAAATTGTACTGTAAACTATATCTCATGAATTAATGGGAATTTACAACTCTGAGTTAGTGTAACTTTATTATTATACTTTCAATGACGATTTTAAAATTGTTAAACAATTTCTCAAAAAATGCTTTGTTCGTGATTATGTTTTCTATGAATAGTACGTCGCATCTATAGCTAAATTTTTAAAATAATATACTTTTTGTTACGATAACTATTATCAACTGTTGCATTGACTATAAATAATTAGTACAGATATCTTTTTGTAAATAGCTGAGGTTGTATTTCACTATAAATTTATAGTTATCAGTATCTTTTTTTTTCTCTCAGTGAACATTAAGAAATCATAATTTCATTGACATCTAGTAAATAATTATTTCTTTAAAGTAATAAAGTATTTTTCACTCATTTAATCACATACAGATTTGAATATTTAAAATTTAAAAAACGACGCTACAATTTTTTTTCTTTGTAATAACAAATGTGTAAAAAAAAATGGTACCACTAAAACGTAGCCAACGTTGTATCCGTCGGCCCGTAATCCCGAGACGTGTCAATAATTTCTTAAAACTTATCCAATATCACTAATCAATATAAATGATATTCATAATGACATCGCTTACCGGAAATGCCGTGTAGGGAACCGCCAGCGGATATATTGTTGAGCATCCCTTCCCAGGAGCAATACTCCTGCACACCCCGCGCCAATCTGCGTTCAATCTTAACTCACTTTTATCTCGAGACGAACAACAAGTTTTGTTTTGTTTTCTTTTTTTTTTGTTTAATAAATTAATACGCGGCGAGCTAGAGGCGTTTCGATTATTGCGTTTTTTCTTTCTAAATTTTGTATTTTTTAATGTTTCTCTCATTAATTTATTAACATAAGTGTTTATGTAAAATCGTGTTTATTATATGAATAAAAACACGATTCTCGATGTTAGCCGTGAAACCGAACGAACGGCCCGCACCTTCGGAAGGCAAACAGAGAACTGCCCGGCTGCCATATCCAAACTCCCCACCTCCCGCCACCAACGAACGAGGATTCTCCACCTCTATATCACTATCTCCGTTTGTGCCGTCCCGGCGCCCACGAGTAGCAACGATAGCGAGGCTTTACTCCATCGCAGTTCCACAACCGCGTGCGGGGGTTGCGCGCCTTCGTAGACAGATATAGCCGCACCAGCAGTGGCAGCAGCAGCAGCAGCAGTAGTAGCATCAGCGGCAGCACACAGCGTTGAGCTCGCTTCAGGACGAGGGAGTGCGATACACCAAACCCCTTCCTCCTACCACCCGCTTGTGGGCGTGATATTAAATCGCTCCTATCCTTCGGCTTCGACTCTGAGCCAGGAGCGTAGCATTATGGATTCGAGCCCTGAGGACGGTAAGAAAAAAAAAAAATTCCACACCCAGAAAAAAGATTTAGTAATATTATTATTAGTAGTAGTAGAATTATCTATTAAACGTTTAATTATTTCAATCAACAAAAATTTACTTTCCCTGGAACAAATATGTATTTCGTTCAATTTTTCCTTTTTTTATTTCCAGCGGATATATTTTTTTTTATTGTGCAGCGGATACTGAAAAAATATTTTATTTGTTGCTACTAAAAAGGTTTTTAATCCGAAAAATACTTTGCAAATTGGTTCCTCATTATTGTTGGATTTTTACAAATCTACCTCTATGAGGAAGCATGTTAATCTATTTTGGGTTCCTCATAGAGGAAGCTTTGTAAAAGTCCAACAATAATGAGGAAGCAATTTGCAAAGTTCTACTTTGCAGGCTTGTTTAAAAAAATTTGTAATGGCATTAGTTTTGAACCCCTTGACAGATTCTCGCCAGATTCGAACTAATGCTTAGTTTACCCACACTCTACTTGTGGACCAAATTTGAGCCCGATATCTTAAAAATTGTGGAAGCTAGAGCATGAAAAAAAAAATTCTACACCCAGACAAAAGATTTAGTAATATTATTATTAGTAGTAGTAGAATTATCTATTAAACGTTTAATTATTTCAATCAACAAAAATTTACTTTCCCTGGAACAAATATGTATTTCGTTCAATTTTTCCTTTTTTTTATTTCCAGCGGATATATTTTTTTTTATTGTGCAGCGGATACTGAAAAAATATTTTATTTGTTGCTACTAAAAAGGTTTTTAATCCGAAAAATACTTTGCAAATTGCTTCCTCATTATTGTTGGATTTTTACAAATCTACCTCTATGAGGAAGCATGTTAATCTATTTTGGCTTCCTCATAGAGGAAGCTTTGTGAAAATCCAACAATAATGAGGAAGCAATTTGCAAAGTTCTACTTTGCAGCGTTGTTTAAAAAAATTTTAAATGGCATTAGTTTTGAATCCCTTGACAGATTCTCGCCAAATTCGAACTGATGCTTAGTTTACACACACTCTACTTGTGGACCAAATTTGAGCCCGATATCTTAAAAATTGCGGAAGCTAGAGCATGAACAAAAAATTCAAAATTCCATAAATTTCAAACCCCTTAATGGATTGACGTCAAATTTACTCCCAAACTTTATTTAATAACAGTCCACTTGTGGACCAAATTTGAGCCCGATATCTTCAAAATTGCGAAAGTTAGAGCACGAACAAAAAATCTCAAAAAATGTAAAAATGCCATAAATTGTGAACCTCTTAACGAATTGACGCCAAATTTAATCCCAAACACTATTTGATAACAGTCCACTTCTGGTCCAAGTTTGAGCCGGATGTCATAAAAATTGCGGGAGTTAGAGCCCGAGCTGACATTCTCCAAAAAATTCAAAATGCCATAAATTTTGAACACCTTGATGGATTAACTCCAAATTCAATCCCATACCTTGTTTAACGACAGTTTACTCGTGGTTCAAATTTGATCCCGATATCTTAAAAATTGCGACAGCTATCGTGCTAACAAAAAATTGTGTACATCCGCACACACATACAGACATTTTTTCTACACCGAGAAAAAAGTTTCATTGATTCACGGAAATCTTTGCCAATGAAATGAAATACTTGAATTTCAATACTATCTTTTCTTTGAACGATTCAAACTCAATGAAAAGTAGTGACATTGATTCGAAGAAACATTTCTTTAAACCAATTAACCTTTTTCATTGATTTCAATGATATCGTCTCGGATTCAGTGAAACCTTCTTCTTACCACCTCAAAATTTCGAAACCTATTTTTTCCTGAAGTACGCGGCAGATAAAGCTCAAATTTTGTGAGTATGTAAGGAAGTACGGCAGAAATAGGCTAAGCTTCTGACTCCTCGAAACTCGAAGCCGTTCGTTCGGGAGAACCGGAAAACAAAAAAGTGAGGTTAGGTGCGAGAGAGAGATCAATGAAAACGTTTCTTTCAACCAATGAAAACGTCTCTTTAAAACAATGAAACTGTTTCTTTATTATATGCTCACTAAGGAAATCTTTATTTACAGGCAATGAAATGTTCTCTTTGAAATTCAAATGCACTATTTCATTCAAATCAAAGAAATATTTCGTTGAAATCAATGAAAAAAAAATCAATCCACCCATTTCTTTGGCTTCAATGAAATCTTTTCTCTCGATGTAAACCACTTTTATCGACGTTTTAGACCATTCTGAGTGCCCTGACATGAAAATCTCGAAAAAATAATGTTCACGAAAACAAAGCTTCCTCTATGAGGAAGCAAGAGATCTAGTTAAATCGACTAAATACATGTATTGGATATTTTTTATTAAAATCAATTAGAACTTTCTTTCAATCCCATATATATTTATTTCCTTTAATCATTGGACATTATTTCTCTGTAATAGATTCTGTTATTCAAATCAACGTTTCTTTGATAACATCTAATAATCAAAAACTAAACTTAATTGTAATACACGTTTTTGTTTATTCAAAGGAAAGTATACAATCGACTAAATGTGTATGCGTAATGCATTTTATTTTTGATAGACTATGAATGTCTCAAAATGCAACATTTATTGATTTGATTTAATTCTTGTCGTCTATTGTCGTATATAACAATTATATATTCTTCAGATCGACAGCTGTGGACGCGCGGTCGATTTGTGGCTCGACGGTCCTCAGAGTTAAGCAGCATGATTTGCGGTCATAACTTGGATGGGTGATCGCTTAGCCGCTCACTGATTTGCGCGCCAAGTGCTAAGCGTGAGGCAGTTTCTGAGCTTCTAAGGCATACAGAGTAATGAGGAATAACCCAACAAATTTTGTTTTTCTTTTTTTAATCAACATTTATGTAACGATCGACCCAAATAAATATTTCTTAAATTTAAATATATTTGCTATTTAATAAGTATATTAATTACTAATAAAAAAATTCATTTGAGATGAATCTAGAAGTCTAGTATCGGCATCCAAATTCTGTTATTTTGTTATTATTAGAGCGTTTCCGAAAATAAATGTGATAACGTATATTTTTAAAAATAATTCAATATTCCATAAAATCAAAAATTTCATACCGTTCGTCACTAAATTATACATATATAATGGCTGAATGTTGTGTCATTTACATACAAAATTTGAGCTGGCTATCTCAAGTTTTGCACAAGTTACAATAGAGTGATAATGTCAATTTTTTGAAAAATTCAAAATTCCATAAAATCTGAACCACTTTACCGATTCGAGGCAAAATCCAATACCAAACAACATTGAGTGTACCTGCACTTATAACCAACTATTTAGCAAAATAGACTAAATTTTACGAAAGTTAGAGCGCTTACCTCCTTTTTTTCAAAAAATTCAAAACGGCATAAAATTTAAATTTTCGCCCACATTTTGTCGAAAATTGCTACAGTTGCTACAAAATGGCTCATGAAACGGGAGTCCTGTATGATCAAATTTAGTAGTGCCGCATCGATATCGCAGTTTCCCAAAATTCGAAAATCGCTTATCATCATCATGATTATGATCATACATGACTCCCGTTTCAAGAGCTATTTTTTCATTTGAAAACGCACGAAATAGTCGATGAGCAGACGAATATTTCAATTTTTGAAAGAATTTGATTTTTTGATTTTGTTAACTTCAATGTCGATGCGGCAGTACTAAACATTATCGAACATGTTTCTGGCTTTACACAATTTGATAGTCTATCGAAAGCAACCACAATCTCCATGAACGCTTTAAAACGACGACAAAAAAAAATTTAAAAATCGACGCTTTTCATAAATTTTGGCATTGATGCGACAGTACAGTAAAGTCATCGCACAACTCCCAGCTTCAGCGAAAACATTTTTTTTTGTGATAATTAATACAGCATTTCAGGAGCAATCGATTACACGGAAAAAAGGCTTGGTTGGGCAATTAATTGGTTAGACCAACCAAGTTATTTGTTAGGCTACCAATTTCTTGGTTGGTCTAACCAAGTCATTTGGTTAGCTTACCAAGTGACTTGGTTAGTCCAACCAAGAAATTGGTAGCCTAACAAATAACTTGGTTAGCTTACCAAGTGACTTGGTTAGTCCGACCAAGAAATTGGTAGCCTAACAAATAACTTGGTTGGTCTAACCAATTAATTGTCTGGAGCATATATAACCAAGGCACTTGGTTGTTCCAACCAAGCCTTTTTTTCCGTGTATAAAGAAATTATATTTCTTTTAACAGCCCTAATGTATTCAACTCCGAAAATTCGAACGTTTTAATATCAGTGCTATAATATTTATATATATTATAGCAGTGATAGTGCTATAATATATATAGAGCTCTTCCCTATTTTTACAATCAGCTACGCAGTTCAGTTCTTTTGTAGTTCACTTCCAATCCGCCAGATTGTCAATGGCATATTTTACAAAAACAGTATATTTAATACGGTTATTTCAGACTGACATATTCTCAACAAAAAAAACTACAAAATACGTTTTCACGTAAATTAAGCATGTAAAATCTATACCATACAAAAAAAAAATACTTTGCCATGAAAAATATATCAACTTCCTTTTCGAATATAATTCTATGTTCGCAAAGTACAACTATTTTCGAGAATCATGTCGTCATAAATTCCAAAAAAGATAGATATCTCAACAGATCTGACAATAATCCAATCACAAACCTCACCGTCTCTTCGTTTAAAAAATTCGAACAAAAAAATCCACATAACCGACATAATAGCAAACACCCATCACAAGTATTATCTTTGAGGCAAGTGCAAAGAACAAAAAAAAAGATAACAAAAATGAAAGAATGTCCGAAGTGACTTGGCAAGAGAGTGCGAGTAGGTACTGTACTATAACCGGTTTTTCTCGACTCTCCCACGTATATCCGCAAGCAGTAGAAAAAGAAGAGAAACTCGCACGAAACTCGCAGGTTCCTCATTGCAAATATTGGTGGTAGTAGCAGCAGCAGCAACAGAAGAAGTTGTAGTAGTAAATAGTAGTAGTAGTAACAGCAGTGTGTTCCAACTCTCGTGGTCGAGAGCTTCCAACTCTTATCCTTGCCTGTTTTCTGGACCAAAAACGTTCCGTCGCTGGCCTCGGGAGCGTGTGATCGCACTGCCACATTTACTACGTTCGCTTTGTCCGATATCACTGTGTTTGCGGTAGGCGTATCCACTTGGATTCCGTTTGTCCAATGGGAGCGCAGCCCGCCCTTCGCTAGCCCCACCGAGTTTCCCCGACGCCACGGAGATTTATTGAAATTTTATTTTTATGGACGTCGAGCTGAGCGTAGAAACAAACTCGGTGTGCGAGCCGCGAGGCGCCAACCCTGCCGTACCTTCCACGTTGCACCCTTGCCAAAGGGGGTGGCGAGTATAGCCACCCGGACGCGTTCGCGAGTCCAAAGGAAAGATTGCTCCCAGCTACCCTGCCGCTGTTTCCACTCTTTCCCCTTTTTCTTTTCTTTCTTTTTTCAGCTTTTTATTCTTTTCTTCTTCTTCTTTTCCTTCCCTCTTTTTCCCTTCTCTATACACTTTATTCTTTGCCTTCCTTATCTGTCGGTTTCTGTTGGCTAGTGCCTTTCCTACCCTCGCTCTATCTCTTCTCTACGTACCCTGGGCAACCCGCATCCACCCCTCCGTTTCAACAGACCTCCAGCCAGCAGATACCATCCTCCTCTTTCGCTTTACTCTCGCTACGTTCTTTTAATTCAATAGCTACCTTTTTTATACGAGTATTCGTCGCTGGCGACTCGTGAGAAGCGGAGATAGAAATTGCATTTTTCTTTTTGTTTCCTTTTCTTTATTTTTTCCGAGCTTTGAATGAGGGCTCTTCGTGTTACTGATCGAAGTAAAAATATCGAGGGGGTGCTAAAAATTTTTGGCGCGTGAGATTGAAGAGTAACGCGGTTTGACGCAAACTTTCTCACTTATTATTAACGGTGATCACGCCATTAATAAAGTAAACAAGACTAACTTTTTGTAGCCAGTGTCGAAAATTATAAATTCCAGGCGCTGAAATTAATCCGAACTCATAGAGATAATTGGATTTCGGTAACTTTAAAATGATAGCTATTCATTTTAGATCCATGCGAATATTTTTGTGCAGACACGAAGAATGAAGTTATGTTTCCATAGTTGTCCTTATATGCAAATTATGTAATTCTCAGCAATGGATTATTCGTCTGTCAATTATTTTATTAATGTATATTCTGCTCTACACGATCAAACATGAAGATAAGCTAATGTGCATAATTTAATATTGCGTTTTTAAATATATAAATTTGCAATATTATTCGAACATACCTTATGTCCTTTTTTTCAAAAATTTTATAACGAATTGCTTAACTTGAACCATTTAGCGTCAGATATAGAAAATCGTAAGCTGAAAAACAGTTCATTACAGATGCAAAATTTTAATTTATTTTTTTCATTCAAATATTGTTAGTGATGCAATACTGTTAGTTGCAACAATATAAAAATAATTTGATTAACAATGTTTTTTTTTAAGTTGCATGGTTACACCGAGAGAAAAGTTTCATTGATTCACGGAAATCTTTGCCAATTAAATGAAATACTGGAATTTTAATACTATCTTTTCTTAGAATGATCTCTAACTCAATGAAAAGTAGTGACATTGTTTCGAAGAAACATTTCTTAAACCAATGAACCTTTTTCCTTGATTTCAAGGATATCGTCTCTGATTCAATGAAACCTTCTTCGTACCAGCTCAAAATTTCGAAACCTATTTTTTTCTGAAGTACGCGGCAGATAAAGCTCAAATTTTGTGAGTATGTAAGGAAGTACGGCAGAAATAGGCTAAGCTTCTGGCTCCTCGAAACACGAAGCCGTTCATTCGGGAGAACCGGAAAACAAAAAAGTGAGGTTAGGTGCGAGAGAGAGATCAATGAAAACGTCTCTTTTTAAAACAATGAAACTGTTTCTTTATTATACACTTACTAAGTAAATCTTTATTTACAGGCAATGAAATGGTCTCTTTGAAATTCAAATGCACTATTTCATTAAAATCAAAGAAATGTTTCGTTGAAATCAATGAAAAAAAATCAATTCACCCATTTCTTTGACGTCAATGAAATCTTTTCTCTCGGTGTAAATATTTCACATTTGTCTTTTTTTATCATTCAAGTAATTGATTCATCCAATTTATGATTTAATCAGTCAAGGTTGTCAATTGGGTTCTCTACTCGGTTTAGATAACATTGCTGATGATTAGAGCGCACATGAATTTATAAATAAACTTTTTTTTTGTTGTTAAAAATGACGATGTTCACCAATGTATTTTTTTTTAATAATAAAATTCTGTGAAGCAAAGAACCGTATAATGAACTTTTTTTTATGAATGTCATGACCAACTCTGTCATCGATACTTTGCACAAAAGTCAAAACTGCTCATGATCCAGAACAAACAGTTCGATGGATTTTTCTCTATGCGATGTATTAATTTTTTCATTAAAAAAATGTTGTCATAAGTTGAATAATATCCGCTTCATAGCTATTCTATTTACTGTTTTATTCTTAATTCAACAATATGTTTTACATAAGTGGAGTATTGTAGTAATGAGAAGCGACATGTTCCATGAGAGTGGAACGCAATATTGTACCTTCGTGAAGCGGAATGTACCCGAAAATTTCTATTTACGGGAAGCATAATATTGAAGCGGTATGTCGAAAAATTAAATCTTACAACGCCCTCAAAATGTCAAATTGTATAAAATTTAATTGAAAATTAAAATAAAAAAAAATGTATAAATTTTTTCCTGCTTAAGAATCGCAGGTGCCACTTTGGATTTTCTCCCTAGCGGATTTCATCACATTTCCAAAAGATAAAATGAAACTTCTCGGACGGCGATAATTCGGAAAAAACGGACGGGAAAAAATTTATTAATTTTTGTATTTTATTTTTCAATTTTTTACTGCCTAAGAATTGGAGGTGCCACTTTGGAATTTTTTTCTCAGAATCTTCATACAATGCGCAACACCTCGTAAAATTAAGAACGGAATCAAAGATGCTTTTTTCGAAAAAAAAAAAAATATTTATTGCTTTTTTTTGTTGTGAAAAATTGATATTCTTCCGTTGGAAAAATTATGATTTTAACATCACTCGAAAGTAGATGGAAAATGAAAAAGTTAATGTACTTAAGTATTTTTTGATAGTCTAATATTTTCTGAGATATAGTGATATTTAAAAAAAAAAGTAAATCTTTAACGGCGCCCTTTAAAAATCTGAAAAAAATCACAAACACCCATCTCAAATAGTACAACAAACTGACAAAGTTAGAAAAATATCCGGGAGGTCGACCGAAAAACGTGGCCCAGTTGATAAAGAATACCTCATATGCTCCAGCTAATTAATTGGTTAGACCAACCAAGTTATTGGTTAACGCAACCAAGTTCATTGGAGTACAAACAATAACTTGGTTAACGTAACCAACAATTTGGTTCCTCTAACCGATTAATTGGCTGGCGCATATTTGACGAAACGCCTTCACTGAGAAAAAGAGTTGTTTGGGCTTATTAACACCTTGGTTAAAAATTTAACCAAGAAAAATTTGATAGACAATACCAATTTATTTTATTACTATTATTATTATATAATATTATTATATATTATTATTTATTGATTGGGACCATCAAATACTGGTCTTACAAAATCTTTGGTTATTATTAACTAACAACTTGGTTGTGGCCTACCAAACTTTCATGATAATTCTGTTAACCAAGTTTTTGGTAGTTCTAACCATCCCATATAGCATCAGATATTCGATGTATATCCATTTTAGGTCCTTAATATAAAAAGTATATATTGTATATTCTTTTTAAATCTTTGTGTCTCACAAAGATTTAAAAAAAAATTGAGTTCTTCGATACTACTGAAGAATTGTTTTTTATTTAAAAAAAAAAGTCCAAAAAAATGACAAGAAATTTTTCTAAGTGCCTCGTAGGTCAGTACTTGGATGGGTGACCGCGCCAGGGTTGAAATTTTTGGACTCCCGCAAGGATCAGTACTTGCATTCGTGATCGCTCAGCATCCGAGTTTCTCCAAGTTCTCCAAGTTCAGTGCTTGGATGGGTGACCGCCTAACGGCCGAATTTTTCAATGTCCCTTAAGGGTCAGCGACACGGAAGGAAAGGCTTGGTTAAAACAACCAAGTGCTATGGTTATATATGGGCCAGACAATTAATTTGTTAGACCGACCAATTTCTTGGTTAGGCTACCAATTTCTTGGTTGGTCTAACCAAGTCACTTGGTTGGTCTAACCAAGTCACTTGGTTGGTCTAACCAAGTCACTTGGTTAGCTTACCATGTCACTTGGTTAGTCTAACCAAAAAATTGGTTAACTAACAAATTACTTGGTTGGTCTAACCAATTAATTGTCTGGCACATATATAACCATAGCACTTGGTAGTTCCAACCAAGCCTTTTTTTCCGTGGAGAGAAAAGATTTCATTGACGCCAAAGAAATGGGTGGATTGATTTTTTTTTCATTGATTTCAACGAAATAATGCATTTGAATTTGAAAGAGAACATTTCATTGCCTGTAAATAAAGATTTAATTAGTGAGCATACAATAAAGAAACAGTTTCATTGTTTTAAAGAGACATTTTCATTGATCTCTCTCTCGCACCTAACCTCACTTTTTTGTTTTCCGGTTCTCCCGAACGAACGGCTTCGAGTTTCGAGGAGCCAGAAGCTTAGCTTATTTCTGCCGTACTTCCTTACATACTCACAAAATTTGAGCTTTATCTGCCGCGTACTTCAGGAAAAAATAGGTTTCGAAATTTTGAGGTGGTAAGAAGACGGTTTTATTGAATCAGAGACGACATCTTTGAAATCAATGAAAAAAGTTCGTTGGTTTAAAGAAATGTTTCTTTGAATCAATGTCACTACTTTTCATTGAGTTTGCGATCATTCAAAGAAAAGATAGTATTGAAATTCAAGTATTTCATTGCATTGGCAAAGATTTCCGTGAATCAATGAAACTTTTTCTCTCTGAGTATACATATGATGTGATACGATGTGCATATGTATACATAGGACATTCTATATCCGCAAATGTTTATACGATGTATATGCAATGTATGTGAAAATGCTATATGGGATGCCTTTTTTTCCATACGGACGTGAATATTCTTTTATACGCGTGTCGATTTTTCTACGGTCAAAGCGCGCCCTGTCAATTGATGGCATAGTGGTCAATGACTGGGACATCCAGCCTTATGGTGCATTGCCAGTAAGCCTCGATGCCTCTCTGTCCGTGATTGATTTTAAACGGACTCGAAACAGCCGCCGGCAACGAGCCAATGCTACACCGACAGACGAGAGACACACACTCCGAGAATCGGAGGAGACCGACGACAAATTGACAGTTTGTCGAACGCAGCAGATGAAGCAGCAGCATGGCACTGTCCTCATCCTCTACAATTCTCTATACTGCTGGCTTTTCTCTCAATTTATCCCAGAACAAAGCTACCCTCATGGTACTTCCATCCTTCAAGTGTCTTCCAAACACTTTTACGCACTTTTCCCATTACAGAAAAATTATTTGTGGGTTTTTTTCCCCATTTCAGATCTAGGAAATCGGTTGAAGTACTACAATTTCGACTTCTCCTCCGCAGTTTATTCGTCTACACTACGATTATAATCAGGCGTGTATGTTTAAATTTTATTTAATTTCAGAAAGTTGCAATTCTCTTTTTGTGAAAACAAAATTTTGGAGAAAACAGGCGTGTTGTAAAGTTACTTATCTTTTACGTTTTATTCCATTTTTACACGCTTATAAACATTTACGTATCGTTACCATGAAAATGTAATTCGTTTCTAAGTCTGTAAAAAGTGACTACAATGTAAATAAAATAAAAAAAATCCCATTTGATGTTAAAAAAAACGAAGTCTTGAATTAAAAATTACCAAACCGAAACTGAAAAAAAAATTGAAATAAAAATAATTTAAAAAAATGGATTGCAACCAAAAAATTAGACCTCTGTAATTGGCGATCATTTTTAGAATTTTCAGCATTTTTAGTGTGTTTAATAATATCGAAAGCGCGACTTTGCATCGGACTTTTTACAACTTTCGAACCACCTTTATTAATTAACTCCATTATTGTTTTGATGCTCTACTTGGAAATATATCCTACCACGTAGGTCAAAATTGAAACGCGTAGTGCCCAATGAACAAATATAAAAGTTTCTCCATATAACTTTGTCAAACCAAGTTACGAAAATCGAAGTAAACAAAAGTGTAATGGATTTAAAAAAAGTTACCCATTGTTTTTATTTGTGTAACAAATTTCTGTCGCATAGCTCTGCAACACAGCCAATTGTAATATCGAGTCTCGCGCTGTCTCTCATTCGTAAATGATTTAATAATTATTTGCCCTCGTCGTATTCCCGATTCCAGCCAACCATGCCATACCAACATTCACGAATTACCATTACCAAGCTCTATGCCGAATTCGAGCTTATCAAAAGGCGTGTGAAGCGAAGCTCGATGCATCTATACGTCTGTTTGGTGGCTGGGGGTGGATCGATGGAAAATCGGCTGGGTGGATGGTCGACCCTAGCCTACCTGTATGTTCTGTGCTATACATCGAGTTCCCCGAGCATTCCAGAAGCACGCTGTGTTCATGGTAAAGGGAGGAAGGATGCTACTCATAACCGAGCTTTCTCTCTGCGTTTCATGAGAGAGGGTAGAGGGTTCTGGTGCGCAACTGGCAGGCGACATAGGTAGGAATTTCTGATATTACATACCTGAATCCGGTATGTTCCCTGTGGTTCTCTCCCTCTGACTCTCTATCTCTCTCACTTGTTCTCATTCTCCCTCTCTGTTTCTCTTTCTCTCTCTCTCTGTCTCTCATAATCGTCCAGAGTGCATAACAACCCTGAGGGTGCGCGAGAAGGGGGCAAAATGGGCGCACTCGTCGGTTCTCCAAACTCACCAAAACCCACACTTACACACACTATGGTGAGTTTGTAGATAGGTTTGTATCCATATGTGCTGTGATGCTACCGTCAGACATAGTGCGTACTTACTTCATCGTTCACCCTCACCGTTTCAACCCCTACGACTATAGATTCACTGTTCAGGGTATAACCCTCGTCTACACTTGTGTTTATCTCGACTCTCACACTCGATGTTCCGCGATATGTACATGCATCGTACCTGAACCTCTCTATTGCTCGCCACTCTTGAGTGTGCACAGTTGTGGAGCACTTATTATCATTTTGCAGGAGGAGGAGTAATAGGGTATGAGGGGGTAGCAGGTATTGCCAAAAATATGCGTGTTTATTGTTGTAGACTTTACCTTCTTGATGATGGATTATGGAACTGAAAATGTTGTAATGTATTTTAATGGATAATTTGGTTAAGGGGATGCTGGAGTAGATTTTTTTGCCGACTTTGGTCGGTAAGTTTTCCGATCAGAACCCAGGTGGCGCCGACGTCGTCTGTTTAATTTTGGCAAAAGATACTGAATCTCCCGAAAAGCAATATGGCCCCACACGATATGTCAGCTGAACTTTGCCGTAAGATTTAATTGTTTCTGGAAATTAGATATGTAAAATGAGACCGGACGTCAATTCTGTGATGATTTCTGAATAGGGTAGAAGTACCGGTTGTGGCCACTATACCGGTTGTGGCCACCCCTACACTTAAATACGTTTTTCGTGGCTATTTTAATTCTGTACCTGTATTTAATCATAATTTTTCATAACGTTGTGTATTTTGGAAACATTTATCGTCATTTTGACGTCCGTTCGTCTCCATTACAAAAAGTACTGTGTCAGTAATTAAAGTATCATCAGCTGATTCATCAAATTGTCAACTCCTTACGGAATTCGACAAGATTTTGACGAAAGCTCTAGATACATATTCGGATTATATAGTTGGCGAATTGCATGCAGCTTTGCACATATCAATCTTAAGAGTCATCACTGCAAATGCTGATGTACTAAAAGTTTGAAATAAAGCTATACATTTATAAAAAATACGATGGCCACAACTGGTACATGGAATAAGCATGTTGCCCCGGATATGGCCATGATAATATAATCATTAATTTTTCGTTAATTATTACACAATCAATTCATAAATTCGTAAAGAAGAAACAAAAAACGAAAAAAGGCTAAGAAAAATATATCCTTAGAAATGTATAGTAAAAAAGAAGGTAAAGCGGTAGAACACCTTTCATGTTGAAGATTCCCATCATTATTCAATGCGAAAATCTACTTTCGGAAAGAACTCTGGTAAAAGTAAAAATAAAAGTGTAAAGAGTAAAACATTAATATAATGTATGACTATTTGTGACAAAGAAAGCTGCTACGAAAAAATGCAAAACGAAGGAGACGAATGTCAAAAAAGGTTAGTTAGATTCACAGATGGCATCTGTACTTTAAAGACATTTTCGTGTAGAGGAATTGGATGCTTTCATAAGAATACGATTTTGATTTATTAAACACACCTTAAAAAATGTTTGAAGTGCAATGAATATTGAGTTAGTCTAATTTTAAGCATGGCCAAAACCGGTACATTTCTGTGGCCAAAACCGATGCATAGGTGGCCAGAATTGGTGAAATGGCTATGTTCCTACTTTTTTCTATTTTCCAGTGTTTTCTCGATACATATGAAGATTTTAATGCTAGAAATCTGAAATTATATTCTTCTCAGATATGAAAAGTATAGGTCCAAAACAGTTTTATGATATTTGGTCCCAATCACAAGTACTTGAAAATGAGAAAATTCTTAAAGTGGCCACAACCGGTACTTCTACCCTATTCGAAAACCATCAGAATGTCAAATATGTATAGTGTACATGGTCGCGTTGCAAAGGCTCGGAATTTTTGCCAAAAGAAAACAGACTACATCAGCGCCACTTGTGTTCTAATCGGGAAACTTCATTAGCGCTCTTCTTGACCCACTATGATCGCGTACAGACTACGCGAACGTAGTCTGGGTTTTGCGTGGATTCCTTTTGTGTAATTGACTTTTCGACGATCGTGGAATATTCAGAGAACGTTAAAGAATGGACGTACATTCAAGTTTAACGTATGTGAGTTCCAGAATGTTTTATATCTTACCAAACAGGTGATGGTGATTTTGGTGATTTTGGTTTCGGGAGGTTTAGTAATATACGATTTTTTTCGTTTATTGTAGGTTTTCATCCAATATTCGAATGTACGTCCACTCGTTTACGTTGATATTACAATCGTATATAATTTGAAGCATGTGCGTAGCATGTTAACGAACACTGAAAGAGAAAAGTAGTTGGAAGAACCATCTCCAGCATATGCTGTACCGCTGAATAGTTGCAGCAACTAACTCGCTTCTGTAACCAATCGCAGTGCTGTTTTCACCAATACAATAGGTGGCGCAACCAACAGCGAGTTCCTATAGCCAACCACAGCGGTTCGTATAACCAACGAGTAGTTGTCATAACCCACTGAGTAGTTGTCATAACCCACTGAGTAGTGACACTATTTCAACTCTTTCGAATGGTTGTCGGAACCCATTTATTGGTTTGTCCAACTACTTTTTTTTCTCCGTGAAGAATAACCAAAACTACGAAAAAGCCTGTTTTTACCGATCAAAGTCGGTAATAAAATCTACTCCAGCATCCTCTTAAGGGATCTTTCCAGTGTGACGGCCCGAAAAATAGCTTATTTTCACGATTTTTTTTCGGACGGTTACTATACGCCGATCAATCTGAGATTTTTATGACGTATTAAGGTAATCATGAATGACAGAAAATGATTTTTTATAAGACGATTTTCATTGTTTAAATATATTTTTTTAATTGTTGAAAATAATATTTATAAAAAACGTAGCCTCACGGTGGACATCCTAGGGGTCGCAAATTTTATCTAAAAAAAAACCCAAAGGATTATTAATTAGTATTCAATAAAAAAAAAACGTTTGTTTCAGATGACCAGGACAGTCACAATCTCAACGTCCGACTAAAAAAAATTTTCGCAACATGACATGCGTAACATTAAGGTCGTATGAGCACAAACCTCACGATCAGAGAGAAAAGTGATTTTTTAATATGCTATAGAATAGGTTCAGAGGATGCTGTCTGTAAAATTTTAAACCATTTTACCGACCATTTACAATAATAGTTAATGTGCAAAATTGGGAAATTTAGTACATGTTATATACGGAAATTGCCCTGATAACACTTTGAGACCGAAATAACCATTCTTCAAATTCAGACACCTCCGTAAATAAAACCTCGAAATACCGAGAAAACTGCTACGAACACGTACGTCCCTTAAAAAATATATGTTACCGAATATTTCGAATAGATATCATCGATTAAATTAACGAGTTTTCGCGAACCGGTATCAAACTGCCGGAAAACAGTTGAAAATAGCGTAGCCACGCGTTCCTTGATTGGCCAAATGGCGGCCGGCTGGACAATCTGAATCAAATGACACTCTTATTTAAACTACTACCGTTTTATAAATATACACACCTTATCATCACACACACTTCATAATTTTTCTCTTTTTATATTGTGATTTTTAAAATAGCGAAATGTGTGATACTTCGCTTTTTGCCCATAATAAAAAATATGGACTTTCTATTGACTAGGTACTCCGCTCATACTACCTTAAATATCTTGTCTCACTTGGAATAAAATGCTTTGAAAAAATTCAAGATGTTGTTTTACAGTTGTATTAATACAACTGCAAAATATTAACACTGTACAGTTAACCCTTTTTCTAAATTTAATTCCCAAAAAAATCACCTCGAAAATGGGTATATACACTAGAAGACTCCCTTAATTCGAAAAGCAGAATAAACATTATTCTTACTTATTATCAGTGCTGTTTTTAAAAAACGATACTGTATGTATTTACAAACCACACGTAGAGAAATGGATCCGCGAATATAGCTGCCTCTCGCAGAAAATATTGTACGGCGGTGAGACATGGGCTCTATTGTAAAAGCTGATGTAAACAACTTACAGCTTACGATACGTATAGTAATCGTCCCAAATTTGCTTGATTACAACAATTACTTATTCCTTCACATTATAGTAATCCGTTGTATCTGTATCTTTTTGAAAGCTGAAAACATTGGAGTAATCTTCATTTACATGGGACTTATTACCGTCGATTAGTATTAATTTCCTATTCTGCTTTGGGATTATCAACATGTGGGGATTTTTTAGATTCGCTAATAAGAACATGGTTAATGATGACGTCGCGAATTTATTCATCCACTACGTATGTCAAATTTTCCTAACAGCATACGTTTGTTGTTTGAGGTTTTTTTAAGTCTTTCTTTTCTTCAATAGTGCTGGGTCGTTACTATTTTATAACGACCCGAAGAGAGCGACAAAAAATCGATATATTGCCCTGCGGTATAATACCACAGGACGAATCGGCATGAAACCTCCCCGCTTATATGCGCCTCCGTAGTCGCTTCCATTTACGAGAATCGGTACACGAATTCGCCATCTAGCGACAGCACAAATAAGTAGAACTGTGAATCTAGAGTGTATAAGAAATGTTGTAATTACTATACACCATAAGAAACATTGACATGTCATATTTATATGGTAAACAAACCCAGGGACCATTTAGTGAGTTTTCAGCCGCTAGATGGCGAATAACCACGACTTTTCTCGCAAACGAACAGATCTACGGCGGTGCATATAAAGAGCAGTCTTTTCGTCCAAAAGTGTCTTTCGTGAGACATCGAAGACATGGCAGTGAAGCTGCCCAATATTTGTATTTTTGGCCGAGTTGTCATATGATAAGTTGCAACTCTGACTTATCGACCTACTTTGGCCGGCGTGTTGCAGTTTCAACACAACAGTCAGAGAAACAAAATTAAATTACAAAATATGATGGCGTCTTTAAAAATGTTCACATTTTTTATACACTAACTTGCAAAGCATATTCAATCCATTTTCCCTTCCTTCCCTAAAATACATTTAAGGGAACGCATAGAAAATCCTTCCATAATTAATTCCAGTATCATATTGAAAATAGTACGAAAAATTTACTAATTGTTCCTATATAAAAAGGGAATACTGTCATACGTATACGTATACGTAAAAGTTCGGTTGGAAACATTAATATAGGAATAATGAGCATGGTACTAAAGCAAAATCGGAAAGATTACAATACACATTGTGAAAGCTTCTACGTGTATATGAACAACTTTGATAAAGCCCTTGTGTCACCGCGGTACGCAAGTTATAGTAATTAACAACAGAAACCCGCGTAGCTACACACAGACTTTTCTCTCCGTGTGCATGTGTGAAAAAAAAACCAAACCATCTTTGAAATTGGGCCAAATGTTGAGATAGGTCGTTCCCATCGAGGATTTAGTGGTATTCGTTATAAGCCGTGAGCTTCATTCAATTTTCTTCAATTTGCGACAATTTGTGCTTACGGGGTGCGAGTGTAGACACATAGAGACGAAAGTGTGTGTGTGTGTCTTTGCGCGCATCCTCAAACCCCACTCCCGATCACAGAGTAAAGCGCGGGGCGAGGAATTCTCGACTAGTATCTCTCGCCCGCGCTGTTAGTCCGACGGTAACAGTGACAAAATGCTTGGACCTTGGAAAAGAGAAAGAAAATCTCGCAATCCTTTCCCACGTTTCTCTGAATTACTCAGCTTGTTCACCGCCTTCGGAAGAACAATTATCGGACGGGTTTAACAAATTGCAAAACAAGTTTGGAAACTTATCGCAGAAAGACTCGTGAAAAACTTCTTCGACTAATAACTTAACTGAAGTTCTATCATCAATTTATATTTTAATTGATAAATTATGTATTTTGTTTAATTTAAATTTGAATAGATAATTTCAATTTTTATTTAATTTGCAATAAACACGAAATAAAAAAAAATCTTGACACCCTCACAATGAAACTTATTATATAATCAATATAATAAAACAGGTGGACGCCCAGTATCGTTGTTCATTTTGTATTTATTGCAATAGTTAGAAATCCTATTTTTTCCAGATTGTATTCAAAACACGTGGTCGAATTTTAACAGCAACAGTTGCACTTGGCAACTGTATTTGATTTGCAAAGTTTTTTTGTACGAAATCAAAACGTTATAGAGAAACAGTTTGAATTTAGTTATACAATTATGCTCTCTTAAAAAAGACATGGCACATCGAACTCGAAAGACTGAAGCCGCTTTTCGAGTCTTCCGATTGGTCGTCGACGGCTGTTTCAGAGCCAACTTCAGTCTGTCGAGGGTGGCGCTGCAAAGTCGCCGCGTATGGCGCGCATTTTGAACTGTCGCTTTCGCTGTTCTGCCATGACCGCTGTAGAGTCACGTATCGCCAGTGACTTTAATGGCTGCCTTTTTCGTAGTTGTGATATTGAATAGAACTATCTCCATACAACCAAAAAGTAATCGATGAATAGATCATTATTTTTGCATAGAGGTTTGAAAGGTTCTCTTTTTTTATTTTTAAACAACAGCGACGCTGATCTTGGTGATGAATAGAGTTGTAAATCCGTAATTCTTTTAGAAATAGAATTTATGATACAATTGACTTTGTGATTATGTTTTTGAAAATAATATGTTGTAGCGATTATAATATCCTCTCTTAAAAACACAGCACATCGAAAGTAATTATTTGATGGGATGAAATAGGAACGCTATCCATTAGATGTATCAGTTCTGAGGAATGTCTAATAAAACTGCCTTTTTATAGCATCTGAAATTGATGGTGATTGGTAGAGCGTTTTTAAAGAGGATATGTAATGTTTATATCAAAAGTATGTCATGAAAGAAGCGTAATTGTGACTACCTGCTATCTTAGGTAGACATATATATTGATTCTTCAGGATCGTTTTAGCTAAAAAAAAGACGCAAAGTCACCAAAGCATCGGACGCGCGGAGCGCGAACGTTGTTGCTAGTGTCGTATATGGGCATATCTCACAAACCTTTGACTTTTGTGTAACTCGACTGCGGAATGCTATAGTAATTTACACAGAATGAATTACGCGAGTATCAAACTTTTACTAAGATGTACGAAGCATAATCTATCTGAAAAAAAATAATTTAATTTGATAATGCACCAATAGACTGTTTTATCCTGGTTCAAATGCGGAAATTAACAACGTTTTCGCTTGTAACTCTGATTTTCGCGTCACTTCGTACGGGTGTAGCATTAATATGCACCTTCAGAAAAATAAGAAAAAAATCATGAAATTCTGGTAAGGTGCAATGAACATAATGTACCTAATTGTAATCGCCAAACATGTCAGAAAATTAAGCGGTTATCCTGTGAACGTCTGTCACTCGGTTTCGATGGTGAACCTGACATCCACCGTTATATGGTGCAGGAATATCAGCACAAGCTAATTGAGCCAAATGAATTGGATGCACATGAAGGTAAGATCATCACGGATTGAATGAAGTGAAATTTATGTCGGAGAGTCAATTATTTTGCTCGCAACGTTCTGCGACATGGACTCATATTGCTGCGTGGAGAATAAATGTCAGGTTTTTCGCATCGTTATCCGGTCAAACTAGTCAAGTAAGATAATTAAATTCCAACTGAGTACGTTATTCTTATCACGAATTAGATGTGCGCAGATGTGCCCGACCTCTCGAAGAGAAACAATTTTTTTCTGGGTCAAAATGTATTCAATTGTCAGGTTCGAGAATGTCAGGTTTATAAATTCGCATAATAAATACAAACTATTATCATTCCTAAATTATCTAAATTATATTTTGAGTTAGTAGAGTCATTACCAGTCATATTTTTCATTTTCTGCATACGAATTGAGTAAAATTGAATTAGAAAAATGATCTATGGAAGGGATATAACTATGTCTTCAAATGGGTCATTTAAAAAAAAAGTTAAATTGAAAGTAAGTTAAACACTTGTAAAACACAATAACACATAGTTCCTACAATGAATGAGCACCAAATAAATGATTTTTAGTTAAAATGATATATTGATTCTTCAGGATCGTTTTAGCTAAAAAAAAGATGCAAAGTCACCAAAGCATAGGACGCGCGGAGCGCGAACGTTGTTGCTAGTGTCATATATGGGCATATCTCACAAACCTTTGACTTTCTGTGCTATAGTAATGCTATAGTAATTTACACAGAATGAATTACACGAGTATCAAACTTTTACTAAGATGTACGAAGCATAATCTATCTGAAAAAAAATAATTTAATTTGATAATGCACCAATAGACTGTTTTATCCTGGTTCAAATGCGGAAATTAAGAACGTTTTCGCTTGTAACTCTGATTTTCGCGTCACTTCGTACGGGTGTAGCATTGATATGCACCTTCAGAAAAATAAGAAAAAAATCATGAAATTCTGGTAAGGTGCAATAAACATAATGTACCTAATTGTAATCGCCAAACATGTCAGAAAATTAAGCGGTTATCCTGTGAACGTCTGTCACTCGGTTTCGATGGTGAACCTGACATCCATCGTTATATGGTGCAGGAATATCAGCACAAGCTAATTGAGCCAAATGAATTGGATGCACATGAAGGTAAGATCATCACGGATTTAATGAAGTGAAATTTATGTCGGAGAGTCAATTATTTTGCTCGCAACGTTCTGCGACATGGACTCATATTGCTGCGTGGAGAATAAATGTCAGGTTTTTCGCATCGTTATCCGGCCAAACTAGTCAAGTAAGATAATTAAATTCCATCTGAGTAGGTTATTCTTATCACGAATTAGATGTGCGCAAATGTGCCCGACCTCTCGACGAGAAACAATTTTTTTCTGGGTCAAAATGTATTCAATTGTCAGGTTCGAGAATGTCAGGTTTATAAATTCGCATAATAAATACAAACTATTATCATTCCTAAATTATCTAAATTATATTTTGAGTTAGTAGAGTCATTACCAGTCATATTTTTCATTTTCTGCATACGAATTGAGTAAAATTGAATTAGAAAAATGATCTATGGAAGGGATATAACTATGCCTTCAAATGGGTCATTTAAAAAAAAAAGTTAAATTGAAAGTAAGTTAAACACTTGTAAAACACAATAACACATAGTTCCTACAATGAATTAGCACCAAATAAATGATTTTTAGTTAAAATGATATATTGATTCTTCAGGATTGTTTGAGTTAAAAAAAAGATGCAAAGTCACCAAAGCATAGGACGCGCGGAGCGCGAACGTTGTTGCTAGTGTCATATATGGGCATATCTCACAACCCTTTGACTTTCGTGTAACTCGACTGCGGAATGCTATAGTAATTTACACAGAATGAATTACACGAGTATCAAATTTTTACTAAGATGTACGAAGCATAATCTATCTGAAAAAAAATAATTAAATTTGATAATGCACCAATAGACTGTTTTATCCTGGTTCCAATGCGGAAATTAACAACGTTTTCGCTTGTAACTCTGATTTTCGCGTCACTTCGTACGGGTGTAGCATTGATATGCACCTTCAGAAAAATAAGAAAAAAATCATGAAATTCTGGTAAGGTGCAATAAACATAATGTACCTAATTGTAATCGCCAAACATGTCAGAAAATTAAGCGGTTATCCTGTGAACGTCTGTCACTTGGTTTCGATGGTGAACCTGACATCCACCGTTATATGGTGCAGGAATATCAGCACAAGCTAATTGAGCCAAATGAATTGGATGCACATGAAGGTAAGATCATCACGGATTGAATGAAGTGAAATTTATGTCGGAGAGTCAATTATTTTGCTCGCAACGTTCTGCGACATGGACTCATATTGCTGCGTGGAGAATAAATGTCAGGTTTTTCGCATCGTTATCCGGTCAAACTAGTCAAGTAAGATAATTAAATTCCATCTGAGTACGTTATTCTTATCACGAATTAGATGTGCGCAGATGTGCCCGACCTCTCGAAGAGAAACAATTTTTTTCTGGGTCAAAATGTATTCAATTGTCAGGTTCGAGAATGTCAGGTTTATAAATTCGCATAATAAATACAAACTATTATCATTCCTAAATTATCTAAATTATATTTTGAGTTAGTAGAGTCATTACCAGTCATATTTTTCATTTTCTGCATACGAATTGAATAAAATTGAATTAGAAAAATGATCTATGGAAGGGATATAACTATGTCTTCAAATGGGTCATTTTAAAAAAAAGTTAAATTGAAAGTAAGTTAAACACTTGTAAAACACAATAACACATAGTTCCTACAATGAATTAGCACCAAATAAATGATTTTTAGTTAAAATGATATATTGATTCTTCAGGATCGTTTTAGTTAAAAAAAAGATGCAAAGTCACCAAAGCATAGGACGCGCGGAGCGCGAACGTTGTTGCTAGTGTCATATATGGGCATATCTCACAAACCTTTGACTTTCTGTGCTATAGTAATGCTATAGTAATTTACACAGAATGAATTACGCGAGTATCAAACTTTTACTAAGATGTACGAAGCATAATCTATCTGAATAAAAATAATTAAATTTGATAATGCACCAATAGACTGTTTTATCCTGGTTTAAATACAGAAATTAACAACGTTTTCGCTTGTAACTCTGATTTTCGCGTCACTTCGTACGGGTGTAGCATTGATATGCACCTTCAGAAAAATAAGAAAAAAATCATGAAATTCTGGTAAGGTGCAATGAACATAATGTACCTAATTGTAATCGCCAAACATGTCAGAAAATTAAGCGGTTATCCTGTGAACGTCTGTCACTCGGTTTCGATGGTGAACCTGACATCCACCGTTATATGGTGCAGGAATATCAGCACAAGCTAATTGAGCCAAATGAATTGGATGCATATGAAGGTAAGATCATCACGGATTGAATGAAGTGAAATTTATGTCGGAGAGTCAATTATTTTGCTCGCAACGTTCTGCGACATGGACTCATATTGCTGCGTGGAGAATAAATGTCAGGTTTTTCGCATCGTTATCCGGTCAAACTAGTCAAGTAAGATAATTAAATTCCATCTGAGTACGTTATTCATATCACGAATTAGATGTGCGCAGATGTGCCCGACCTCTCGACGAGAAACAATTTTTTTCTGGGTCAAAATGTATTCAATTGTCAGGTTCGAGAATGTCAGGTTTATAAATTCGCATAATAAATACAAACTATTATCGTTCCGAAATTATCTAAATTATATTTTGAGTTAGTAGAGTCATTACCAGTTATACTTTTCATTTTCTGCATACGAATTGAGTAAAATTGAATTAGAAAAATGACCTATTGGAAGGGATAAAACTATGCCTTCAAATGGGTCATCTAAAAAAAAAGTTAAATTGAAAGTAAGTTAAACACTTGTAAAACACAATAACACATAGTTCCTACAATGAATTAGCACCAAACAAATGATTCTTAGTTAAAATGATAATATGCTTTTTTATACGAGCACCCTGTATATGATGCTTTGTCCATGAACGAATATTGCTTTCTGAAGGTCTTAAGATGAGTACTAAAAATTGGCGATCCTGTGCTCCTATAACTAGATTTTTATTCTTTGAGGCCGTGAAAGTCGAACGTTTGTGAGATACGCCCATGTAAATGTATTGGCACAACTCTTTAATATCGTAAATGTTTTTGTTGAGATAAAAATTCCTTGGTTTCTACCAACGTTACTATGTAAATCAACAATACCTATAATCCTGATTTATTAATCTTGAAGCTTCTGATGTAATAATATGGAACAAATGCGCTATGTAATAAATACATTTTTTTATCCCTATCGCTTATGCGGGATTTAATAAAGACGTCGCAGTAACAAAAAACAAAAACAGAATACCAAGGGCACTGCGAGGGATCGTATATATTGCTCCTATATAGATTTCTCTGATTCCTCGGCCATTACCGAATTGATCATTTGGAACGAATTGCTTTCGCTCGACAAAATCTCGACTTTCTCCTGCAAAAAGTCAAGGGATACCTGATAGAGCTACCCGAGATATTTGTTATATCGAAATACTCTTGGCAATATTCTGTATATAGTTTACTGCAGTATACATACCGAGGATTTCATAACACTCAATATTCACTGGCTCGAAATGAGTTTTATTGGCAGAAATGAAAGTGTCCTATATGTCTCGTACGTTTGATAACATACTGCATGCAGAACATTTTTTAGTTATAAATACTATAAAAATGTAGGGTTAAACTCCAAATAGCTTAGCAAACAGAAAACATTCCGGCGATTTTAGAAATATTTCCATACGTATTCGGCTCGGCTCTCCGTAGAATTTATCGAGATATTTATATACCACTAGCAAAATCACGTGATAGCTATTTATACCTATTAATACATATGCAGTGCTCGATACGATATTTGAAATTAATATCTCTCTATATTATAACAAATAAATTTAAAAAATACAATGAAAAGACAAACACTGTAAAGTGAGATTAAAAATTTTCATTCCCAGGGATGAAAGTAAAGCAATTATGAACTGCGCAAGCGCCAACCTGTCTTTTTATCACTGCCTTGAAATTAGCCACTTTCGTTCCGTAAAACGCAAACTTAACTCTGTGTTACAAAAGAAATACATTTTGTATTACTCAACATTATTACAACGTCAAATTATGTCTTTTCTTTAGTGGATTTAAAAAAATGTAGCTACATTTTCTCTTAAAAACACTTTATATGTGATCTCGGTTGATAACCGGTTATTTTTTTTGCACACAAACCCAGTTGATATCAGTTTGGTGGATTAAGTGAATGATTTCGATTGTCAGATCCACGAGGGCTGATCTGGCAATTGATAGTTGTTAGGATTAGCATCATCAGATTACTTTAAGTGTACTTCATCTTTCCCTATGTTTATCGACAAAAAGTTCCATTACAATGGCAAATGATCGGCACAAAAACAAAGTTAATAACGATTTTTTTCTGTTGCCATTACGAGGTGAATTATGTTAATACGATGTATTACAATTTTGTATTCAGTGTAATACCACTGTCTTTAAAATGTAGCTTTGAACTGATGTGTAGGTACTACTGGGATGTAGTAGCTAATCTTGTTTTGTAAAACTTAGAGTTGCAAAACTATTCTAGAAACATATGACCACGCATATCACGTTCATCAATTCAGCGCCTCAACGTTGGTTCGAATAATCAACGTTTGTTTCGGGGACGTACGGGCTAGGAGTCAAGTATCATTCGGCAAATTATTACATTCTGGTGAGGCAGCTGAGTTGAATTTTCTGGGTGGTTTGGAAAATGTGTTGAGAGGTTTCGCGTTGATATTAGCTAGTGCTACAGCGGCAATACGGACGTATGCTTTCATTAGACGCTACCATCGAGCGTTTCAATTCAACGCGGCAGAACTACTCTCAAGCCTCGTTTACAGGTCTATAATATCTACTAGCCACTGTGGGAGAGCGAGCAAACTCGGACGAGCGAGCTTCAACTCCATGGTTGTTGGTGCACTTGCCCGTTCTCTACTATTGCGGGTGCTACTTGCCGTAGTATACAACGTGTGCTTCATTTGTACGAGTATCGAGTTCCGACCATATCTCACATTCCTGGCCTTTGGTATACTATAACGAGTCGAGCAAGAGCACCAGGATATTCACCACAGTCAACAACACCGCTCTTCTATCATTATTCGCGATGAGAGCAGACAAGCAAATCCTCGATTCGGCATCGACGATCATACGCAAAAATCGTCAATGGCTAGAACATGACAGAGTTCAGTCACAACCAAAATTGTACGAGAATATCTGCGTGGAGACTCATATGAATCTCTCACTTGTTTTGGGGACCGCACATGGAGATAACAGGTTAGTTGAGAAAACCAACCTTTAAATGCTTGGAGCGTTAGATGTAGATTGGTTGGCGTTACCAATCGGTTGGTTGGGGGCCAATCGGTTGATTGGGGCCCAATCGGTTGATTGGGGGCCAATCGGTTGATTGGGGACCAATCGGTTGATTGGGGACCAATTGGTTGATTGGGGACGAATTGATTGATTTGAATTGATGGCGTTATCAATCGGTTGATTGGGGACCGGTCGGTTGATTGGGGACCGGTCGGTTGATTGGGGACCGGTCGGTTGATTGGGGACCGGTCGGTTGATTGGGGACCGGTTGGTTGATTGGAGACCGGTCGGTTGATTGGGAACCGGTCGGTTGATTGGGGACCGGTCGGTTGATTGGAGACCAATCGGTTGATTGGGGACCGGTCGGTTGATTGGGGACCAGTCGGTTGATTGGGGACCAGTCGGTTGATTGGGGTCCAGTCGGTTGATTGGGGACCAGTCGGTTGATTGGGGACCAGTCGATTGATTGGGGACCAGTCGGTTGATTGGGGACCAGTCGATTGATTGGGGACCAGTCGGTTGATTGGGGACCAGTCGATTGATTGGGGACCAGTCGTTGATTGGGGACCAATCGGTTGATTGCGGGCCAATTGGTTGATTGGGGACCAATCGGTTGGTTGGCGTTACCAATCGGTTGGTTCTGACACTCAATATCTTGCAAATGCCATATTCTACCATACCTGTTGGTTGGCACGTATCAATTCCGTGTTTCCTACAACTACACCCTTTTCTCCGTGCAGCTCCGATTTCCTCCACGTCTTGATTCAATCTTTGTATCCCGAGTAAAAAAAAATGCTTAATATGCATCTCTGAAGGATCTGGAAAAGATCTATACGAAAGTTCATCTGAAATTACAGCTCATGATACGATTTCTGGACTAGTGGAGGACTTTCAATGCTCACATCAAAAGTCTTGCCGAGTACACGGAGAGAATTTTATGTGTTGTGACCACACAAAAAAAGTGTCAACAGAAATCGATTTGTTCAGCTAACAAAACGATTTCTGTTATCACTTTTTTGTATTGTCACAATACAGAAATTTCTCTGCGTGTTCCGCGTGAGTACATCATGTATTAAAGTTTTTTCGAATTCCCGAGAAATAGACCTACAGACGTTTAGCAATGGACTACAAAATTTCCACGGGTGTATCACTGCTTCTTAATAGAAACATGCGAAGAAAAGTTGTTCTTCAAACAGAAGATAAAGTAATAACGGAGATCTTCCTCTCCGTCCTCTTCTTGTCCAGTGAAAATAGAGTTTGGAAAATCGCCTCCTGCTTCATGTCGGAGGAGCACTTTTTTACAGGGTTTATACTTCCTGAATTGTTTCCTTCACAAAACTCTTCGAGACCAGGTTTCCCACACTCGCCTCGACTCTCGTGTGTCCGTAGGTCCAAAGTTTAATTACTTTTTAGAATGTATGCCGGCTCGAGCTCCGCGAGAAGGAAGAGAGAAAAGGACGACACTGAGAGGACCGTGTGGCAGTAGAGTTAAGTTTGGTGCGAGTTGTAGTGGCGGATGGGACAATTCTGTCGGGAAGTTTTTCAATTTCCACGGACTCTGGTGACGACGAGGAAGGCGCAGTTACCAGCAAAGTAAAAGGAGGAGACCTGGAGAGAACCGGGCGCCCTTGGAGAGAGAACGATCGAAGGAGTCGCGTCCTGGAACTTGCAACTAGCCTCCAGTCACCGTCACTTTTTATTCCTACCTCGCAAACATTTTTTTTTCCTGTCTCGGAGTTGCACTTGATTTTGAAACTAGTTGTTTTACACTGTTCTGGGTTTATTATTATTAGTATAAGCCCTCTGTTCGGCTAAACGTCCAAGAAATAAATGACGAACCCTGTGAATGAACGCTCCAAATATGTTTCTTCGTGGGACACTGATATATTTACTGCGATGAAGAACATTTCGATTTATTACTGATTGATTGAGTTATGGTGGCATTGTACAAAAAAACATTCAAAGTTTTTAATATACATAGAACAGCGTTCATTCATTGGTTGACCAAACATATCTATGCATACAAGAACAGAGAAATTTCATCCACGTTTCATGGTATCCGAAATTGAATAATAATTGAGTAGAGCCGAAGCAGTCGTGAAGAGATTTCAATAGACAGACCGCGCAAAATTTTCGTTATGGTTCTTACGAGGACCGTTATACAGGATCTTTAGGTTCTACACTCTCCACTAAGTTAACGTCACGGGAACTAAAGCCGATTAGGCCATTCCGATAGGTTAAGGTCCCCACTACTTGCGCAGGGCCTTCCAGCCTGGAAATTTCCCTTTCTTCAGCTTGTCGCACGTCGAAACTGGGGGTACGGTCGGAGGCAAAAATAACCATAACTCCAGATCTCGAGCTAACGACGAGAGGGGAAAAAAGGGGTGGGGGTCAAAATAGGGAATGACCAAAATAGCTAAAATAATTCTATATTTAGACGTTATTTATTTTGAAATTCGCTATTTTAGCTATTCGCTATTTTTATTGCATTCTAATAAGATGGGGTTCAAAATAGCAAACGGCTGAAATAGTGATCATAATGATGGCCATTCTAGATTTAGACGTTCCTTATTTTGAAATTCGCTATTTTAACAATTCGCTATTTTGGTCATGCGTTATTTTGACCCCCACGCACTTAGTGGAGAGTCTACTGAACTTGGTACCAATTCTATTAGGGACTCAGTAAGAAAGTCGAGTCTATCATCAAGTCTGGAATTTATCTCATATCCTCTCTATGCAATCCAAGCATCACTCAGCAACTTCCAGGTATTGTAGATGTACTCATTCTATGGCCCGAATAATAATGTTGTACGACCTTCATGAAGTTAATTAATAATCCAACACTGAAAGAAAAAAGTAGTTGGGAGAACTATCTCCAGCATATGCTGTACCGTTGAATAGTTGCAGCAACTAACTCGCTCCTGTAACCAATCGCAGTGCTTTTTTCACCAATAGCCTTTAGGTGGCGCAATCAACAGCGAGTTTCTATAACCAACCACAGCGGTTCGTATAACCAACGAGTAGTTGTCATAACCCACTGAGTAGTTGACGCTATATCAACTGTTTCGAGTGGTTATCGGAACCCATTTATTGGTTTGTCCAACTACTTTTGTTTCCTCATAGAGGAAGCTTTGTTTTCGTGAAATTTTTTTTATCGAGATTTTCATGCCAGGACTCAGAATGGTCTAAAACGTCGAAAAAAGTGGTTTAGAAAAAATGTATGTTGTGTATGTGTGTGCGTTGTGCACAATTTTTTGTTATCTCGATAGCCGTCGCAATTTTTAAGATAACGGGCTGACATTTGAACCACGAGTAAACTGTCGTTAAACAAGGTATGGGATTGAATTTGGAGTTAATCCATCAAGGTGTTCAAAATTTATGGCATTTTGAATTTTTTGGAGAATGTCAGCTTGGGCTCTAACTCCCGCAATTTTTATGATATCCGGCTCAAACTTGGATCAGAAGTGGACTGTTATCAAATAGTGTTTGGGATTAAATTTGGTGTCAATCCGTTAAAGGGTTCACAACTTATGGCATTTTTAAATTTTTTGACATTTTTTGTTTGTGCTCCAACTTTCGGAATTTTTAAGATATCGGGCTCAAATTTGGTCCACAAGTGGACTGTTATTAAGTAAAGTTTGGGAGTGAATTTGACGTCAATCCGTTAAGGGGCTTAAAATATATGGCATTTTGAATTTTTTGTTCGTGCTCTAACTTCCGAAATTTTTAAGATATCGGCTCAAATTTGGTCCACAAGTAGAGGGTAAATTCAGTTCGAATTTGGCGAGAATCTGTCAAGGAGTTCAAAACTAATGCCATTTAAAATTTTTTTAAACAAGACTGCAAAGTAGAACTTTGCAAATTGCTTCCTCATTATTGTTGGATTTTTACAAAGCTTCCTCTATGAGGAAGCCAGAATAGATTAACATGCTTCCTTATAAAGGTAGAATTGTAAAAATCCAACAATAATGAGGAAGCAATTTGCATAGTATATTACGCCACTAGGGAGGGAAAGTAGACTATGTCCAACCACGTGTAAGATTACCATTTATTGATTTGTCCAACTGACAATCTTACACGCGGTTGGGGATAGTCTACTTTCACTCCCCTGTGGAGTATACTATTTTTCATCATATCTGCAGCGGAAAGTTCGAATTACGTAAAGCCCGTAGGGCGGGAAGTCGAACTTTCCGCGCAGGTATGGTGAAAAAGTTTTTTTTTCTCCGTGAACGGATTCGATAGGAAGTTATGAATTTTCATAGAATCCCAAACAGAAATTGAGTACCGATATTGACCCCTTCATTAGCATTGACAGAATAGCGCGTATATTTAGTATATCTACTACTAAATAATTTAATACTATTTCGTATATTTGGATTTGGTATTCCAAAAAGCCCAACACTGAGTATTATTCGATACAAAATTATTGAAGATACTTTGACTTTTTTGTTCTTCCAATAAACTATGAAGAATCGTAAGACGTTTACACTGAGAAAAAAATGTTTGAATGAAAGAAATCGAATTTTTAGTTGGTATAAGAAATATTTTGATTACCGTAAATATATTTTCGACAACGGAATCTAATAATTATTAAAGAATCTAAACATTTGGTTGTCCTAACGAAAAATTCGTATGAACGAAGGTGTACGCCGATTTAGTTCATTTGAATGTTTTTTTCCTCGGTGTATGACATTTTTCGAAAAAATTCTACAAGTCAGACTTAGCCATAGAATGCCTGCATTTCCCATTCTACTAGTTTTATATATTTGTATCTCAACAGAGTTTCTTGTATTCTACACGATGCTGCACTTTTTCTCGACATTCCCATCGGTATGTAACACTGCATCTGATTTAAAACTCTAGCCAAGTGGATTTGGAAGCTCGACGTTACACGTAGAATCGCAAGACTCGCGAATAGGTAGTGCACACTTTGTGGTGAGAAAAACCAGCAACACTACTACTACCATCAACCGAAAGCGAATCATAAGGGCTCCACCATCAGCACTGCGACTAAACTCTACGTCACCGAGGGCAGCGGAAGAAGAGTCTGCACCTCTTGATCCCGCAGGATGAGTAGTCGGCCTTAGCGCTAAAACGTGGCGAGATTTACGCCGAAACTTGAGTCCAAACTAGAGATTTATCACCGCTCTACGGACGGCGTTCGCCGTTCTGCCTCTCGTTCGTTCGCTTCTCCTCCTACGCTCACTCCTCTGCTTCCTCCGTTCGACCGTATATCACCCAAGCACCCTCGTTTTTTTTCGCGATTTTTCAAACGACCAGCCAAGACGCAAAACACATGATTATTATAGATCAAGAGACTATTCAGCAGTATATGCAGAGTCCATTACCAAAGTTTCATTATTTAGGGGTGCATCGTATATTCTAATAAACTAATACCCATAGTTAAGTCGCCATATTGCGTCTCCGAGTACACCGTGAGAAAAAGTTTCATTGATTCACGGAATTCTTTGCCAATGAAATGAAAGACTTGAATTTCAATACTATCTTTTCTTTGAATGATCTCAAACTCAATGAAAAGTAGTGACATTGATTCGAAGAAACATTTCTTTAAACCAACGAACCTTTTTCATTGGTTTCAAAGATGTCTCTGATTCAATGAAACCTTCTTCTTACCAGCTCAAAATTTCGAAACCTATTTTTTCCTGAAGTACGCGGCAGATAAAGCTCAAATTTTGTGAGTATGTAAGGAAGTATGGCAGAAATAGACTAAGCTTCTGGCTCCTCGAAACTCGAAGCCGTTCGTTCGGGAGAACCGGAAAACAAAAAAGTGAGGTTAGGTGCGAGAGAGAGATCAATGAAAACGTTTCTTTGAATCAATGAAAACGTTTCTTTGAATCAATGAAAACGTTTCTTTGAATCAATGAAAACGTTTCTTTGAATCAATGAAAACGTCTCTTTAAAACAGTGAAACTGTTTCTTTAAAACAGTGAAACTGTTTCTTTATTATATGCTCACTAAGTAAATCTTTATTGGCAGGCAATGAAATGTTCTCTTTGGAATTCAAATGCACTATTTCATTGAAATCAATGAAAAAAAAATAAATCCACCCATTTCTTTGACGTCAATGAAATCTTTTCTCTCGGTGTAGATTTCAATATAGGTATGTCAAATTTATATAGTATTTTCCTGCGCTCAGAGAAATCGACCTGGTAATTGTCAAATTATAAGTATTCATTTTTTTATCTACCCGAGTAGAAATTAGGCTGCGGGGAATATCAGGCCCTAGCGTGGTAGCCAGATTTAAATCTAAGGCCCCTGCCTGGCAACCTTATACGTGCCTTGCAGGAAAGTAACACAGCGCATGATCAGGGCCAAATTAAGTTTTCCAGATAAGGGCCGGATAGGGGCTGCCCTACTAAGCCCCTACTTATAAAAAACGGCAAATAAATTACAAAATATTTATCTGCGCTCATCGAATTCGATTTATTTTGCACTTTCTATTGGATATTCGAGCTTATCTAGTTTTCAGTAGATATTAATTGCTGAAAAAAACACGTGTAAATTTATTTGCCGTTGGTGGGAATCGAACCTTGATCCTCTGGGTGACAGTTCTGCGCCTTAGCCCACTCGGCCATTGACATCTTAGAAAGTTTATATATTTATTGCCTATTTGAAGTACACTTAAAATGAAAACACGTTAAGACTGTACATCCATTTATTGTGACTACGACCGAAATATTCAAAATTCAAACATGACGGGGCGGTCACCCATCCAGGTACTGGCGTTTGACGGTCAGTACTTGGATAGATTTCAAAGTAATTCTAGCTGTACAGTCCCGTAAAACGTGAGTTTCAGCGAAAATTTCGAATACTTCTCGATGGGATAAAGATGTGAAAAAATCCAGCACACGCAAGGTGCTGAAAAGATTGATTTTGTATAACAATAATTTTTTAATGTTTTTAACGAATGCCGTATCTAGCCCTTACACGAACCTGATAATGTAAATTTACGGTATATTAAAAAAAAAAACCACGCCATACGAAGACCGTATGCGGATCTGACCAGGGAAAGTAAAGGTAAATTGGACAAAATCTTGGTCCAAATGCCACAGGAAGACCTTATGCGAAACGGATAAGGTCGATGAATGGCATATCTATATGAGGTTACCGTATGTAAAGCCTGACATGGGCCTGACCTGGTGGAAAGACGGCATTTTTAAGGTAGAATGCCATATCTCGGCCTTACATGGACCTGATCAGGTGAACTTACGACGACCCCTAAATAAGGTTACCATATCTAGCCTGACATCAGCCTGATCCGGTGGAAAGACGGCATTATTAAGTACGAATACCATATCTCAGCCTTACATGGACCTGAGCAGGTGAATTTACGGATGCCCCAAATAAGGTTACCGTACCTAAAACTGATCTGGACCTCGTGTGACAGCAGGCATCCCTGATGAAATTTCTACTCGGGAATTTGTCTATTAGCGTTAGAAGTTCTTTAACTCCTACGTCTAGGCGGACCGAATTTGTTCACTAAATCGGGCTCTATTAGCATCGCAATTTCTCACTAGCAATTGTCATCTAGAACTAGAATTTCTTTTGTCCCTTGCCCTAGTAGACATTCAAATTATTTTATTACTCCAGTAGTAGATGATCAAGGAATAGAATTATATTCGAATGTTATTTTTTTGGTAGCATTAAGTAACTCGTAGTACTGCGCATTTGATTCGTGCTATCATCTGACATTTGACTCCTACTACTAGTAACAGACGAACTTTGCTACCATCTAGATAAATTAGTCTGTTAAAGTTTCCTACTTATGTAACTCTAAAAGTTGACTAGCATTGATCGACTAATTGAGATTATTACATGATTGCATTAAATACTGTAGTACTAAGTTCTATTATGAACCTAGAGTAGCTTTCTACAACGAATGCTTTTTTGGACATCATAAGCCTGAAAATACAAGTTCAAGAGTAGAGCGATAATTTCTTACTAATCGATCCTTCTGTGTTATCTGGGTTATTTTATTTTTTGCTGGATTACGGGTGTAAATACCTAATTTAGCATCAACTTACATGGAGAACGTCGTGATGCTCACGCTGACTCCTGAAAACTCATGAATTGGTGTTTGGCTTCCAAGAGGGCGTAAGTCATCGCGTCAGGAATTAAAAGGGGGATGAGATTCTCACTTTCCCTTCGTCTCTCATTCTCTCTGGGGTTGCGTGTGTATCTGGGCAAACAATGGGGCCACCCCGGAACGGCGCACCCTGCAAACTTATAGTACACCGCTTTCAACACAATTCACGGCCGGACAAAGTTATGTCCTGATCGATAGTGTCAGACAACGTGGAAAATAAGGTCTATATTTTTGAGAGCTGTCCTCTGGCCACATGCATGAGCCTTGACTCCGGTCATTCTACTTAATTGGCGGAGCAGGCCGCGTCAAACGCTTCGCATTGTCCATGCTTTTCTTTTCTCATTCACGGGCGACGTCAAAAGAGGTGCGCGCTTACTGTGGGATTCGAGGATTATTTATTCGACAACAACGTAGCATCGATACACATAGTTATAGTAACGATGACCGCGCTGAAGAACCTGGGAAAATTCTGTCGATTAAAACTGAGTCAATTAGACTTTATAGAGGGGTAATTCTCATTTAATTTCAATAAACCAACGTCATGGGATTTTTATTTTCACAACAAGCAGCTATAAAAAATTGTTTTTTTTTTTTAATAATTTTTTTCAGTTTGCCTAATTTGTTCATACATTTGTTTATGGACGATTAATTATTTATTATTATCGAGTTAGAAATATAATTTAGAATGTGTCTCATTTATTTATCTGTACATTTTATTTCCCATTGGGAAGATTAGTTATTTGGGTCTATTTTATTAGAACATATCTGCTGCGATGTTTTTTTAAAAAAGGATTAATAAATACTGAAAGTGAACGGGGAATTCGTATCAGTTAAAATTGGGTTCATTAAATTCGACGCTCCACAGATGATAATTTTTATTCAATTTCAAGCCAATAAAAAAAAATTATCTCTTTACCCTTTCATTCCGCCAGTTTTTCACATATATGGAAAAAAAAATTCTACACAATTGGATATCTAATCCAGAATGTGGTATCTAATTTTTTGGTTTGCAAATTAGAGAGATTAGCTGTTTGGCTCTTTAATTTGAATAAACTATTGCCAGAATTTTTTTCGTATCAGGATGAATAAATCAATTGCAGAAATTCACCGCCTTTCAAAATTCCTTCGCCACATTTTGTATATATGGGGCATTCCATACCGATTCGACCTGGGTTGGACCCTCGACCTCTCGGATTTGATCGAAATTTTTTTATATGATTGGACCAACTCCAAAAAGTACTGGAAATTTTTTTCAGATTTTTTTCATTTATTAATTATTTTTTACGATTTTTTAAAGGTAACATATCGTTAGCCCAAATTTAAAAATCTGAAAAAATTCTCAAAAATTTTGCATGAAATAACAAAATTTTTGAGCCTAAAGCCAAAGTGGGCCGGGTTTTGCTTCTATTTTTTTTCTATAAAAAACTATTAAAAAATTTAGAAACGAAAGAGGAAAAGTTATCGAATTTTTCTAAAATATTGCTTTCTTCTGCAAGTGCTTTCTTTTCGTAAAAAAAAAATGCGATTCATAGAAAATATGTTCACTGTTAAATCAGGCCGGAATCGCAAAACAGAGTTTCTCTCTGAGGAAGCCAAATAATAACGATATAATTTCTTGCGGAAGAATGTTTATGGAAAAAAAGGAGTAAGTGCTGTGGAAATTTCAATTTTCATGTTTTTTATTATTTGTAATACAGCAATTTCTAGAATTACACAACATTCTTATCGAATAGTTTTTTCTATTTCCAAAAAAATACTCATGAATCAGAATTGACAAACCGCGCTAATCAAAGGATTCCATTGATAATATCAAATGTCAATGATGATAATTTAAAAAGCGATCGCACCTTCGAATACAAAAAAAATTCAAGATCACCGAGTGCAGCTGAGATGAACAAACAATAAATTCAAATTAGATTCTACCGCACAACAAATCTAATTTTGTTATCTGACTCAACCCTGTACTTCACGAGGAATGTTTTTTTCCGTAATTTAGTGCAACTCGCAGTTTAGAAAAATTTGATAACTTTTCCTCTTCCGTTTCTGAATTTTTTAATAGTTTTTTTATAGAAAAAAAATAGAAGCAAAACCCGGCCCACTTTGGCTTTAGACTTAAAAATTTTGTTATTTCATGCAGAATTTTTGAGAATTTTTTCAGATTTTTAAATTTGGGCTAACGATATGTTACCTTTAAAAAATCGTAAAAGGAAAAAAAAATCTGAAAAAATTTTCCAGTACTTTTTGGAGTTGGTCCAATCATATAAAAAATTTTCGACCAAATCCGTGAGGTCGAGGGTCCGACCCAGGTCGAATCGGTATGGAATGCCCCATGTATAGTTTTGTTTTTTCGTTTCAAATAATTATCTTTTATCATAGAATAAAAAATGAAAATTCTGTCATTTATTAGAGAGAATAGGTCGATTTTTTGTGGAGAAATTTGCCCCTTCTGCCCCTTCGTGAAAAGTAACGCTATTCTCGACTGCAGTGCAGTAGGCGCTGTGCCCTCATCGCTTCATCGTCGTCGGATTAGCCGACCCCATAGAGGGAAAAATGTAATATAAAAGGCTTACCGCGTCCTAAGCCGTTAATATGTTGTACAACGAGGGAGAAAGAGAGAAAAAGCAGGAGAGGTACGTCCAAGAAACTATGTATATATTACCAAAGCCCTACAAACATATGTCTCGGGTAATCGTCTACCGCACCCACCCCATAACACGCATCCCCACTCCCTAACCCTGGTGCAGACACGTTAGGGTGCATTGAGGTTGACTTATCGCTATTCACGCGATTCAAAATCGATCTTTGTACACTATTTATATGTTGCTCGAGCAACTACAATGACTTACATTAAAAACCATTTTTTCCACTTTTCGCTTCCTCATAGCTTTGTTTTCATGAAAAAAAAAAAATTGAGATGTTCATGTCAAAACGTTTAGAATGGTCTGAAACATCGAGAAAAGTGGTTTAGAAAGATTGCCCGGATGTGGGTGGGGATCAAAATAGCGAATGGCTAAAATAGTGAATTTAAAAATAATGAATGGCCATTATTTTGAAATTTGCTATTTTAGCCATTCGCTGTTTTGATTGCATTTTAATAGGATGGAGGGTTAAAATAGCGATTGACTGAAATGGCGTATTGAAATATAATGAACGTCTGAATCTAGAATGGAAATTATTTTGAAATTCGTTATTTTAGCTATTCGCTATTTTGGTAATTCGCTATTTTCATCCCCACCCCCGGATGTGTGTGATGAAAGGCCAAAAATTCATATAACTTATAAAGTGTTCGACCGAATCAGCTAAAATTTCAACAACATGTACAGTACTGGATAATCTTCAATTGGTATAAATTTTACAAAAATCGCTTAACGCATGTCGTTTTTATAAGAATTTTGAAATTTTGAAAAAAGTACGTAAATGCTCTAGCTCGAATGAATTTTTAGCTATCGGGCTGAAACTTCGTACTAAAATTGAACAAAGTGAGACGACCTTTGGTATTGAATTTGAGCTAAATCGGTAAAGCGGTTCGGTTTTTATGAGATTTTGAATTTTTCGAAAAATTATCGTTTTGCTCTAATTCGGGTAAAAGTTCAACTAATCGACTGAAATTTTCTACACAGGAAAAATAACATTCCATCCTACTACGTACGAAATTTGGTGATGATCGGTAAAGCGGTTCGGATTTTACATGATTTTGAATTTGTAAAAATTTATTGGTGTCGTCTCTGGATTTCGTAAAACGTCAGAAATCATCACCTTCGTAAATAATTTTCATCTTTTGAAAAGCTTCCTCTATAAGGAAGCCAAAAATAAAATAAAGAAACTTCCGCATAGAAGCGATTTATAAAAAGCGAAAAAGCTTTTTTATTTATACATTTTTATATTTATTCTTTTGTTTGCAATTATTCGCCACCTATTCACATCGTTATTTCAATATAATCGATGACCTCAAATTATTTTTTTTTTCGTCAATCATGAGTTATGAAATATCTTATTTTTCTTCCGTAGAAGAAAATATGTTTATAATTTTTTTTTAATTACAAAGAGTCTTGAAAATGAGTTCCAAAGTAAAACTTGCCAATAGATTCCTTCGACGAGCGAACGGAATTTTAACGGAATGTACAAAGTCCTTCTATAAGCAAATATTAATTTCGCCTTACTAGTAGAGCAAACTTTATGCATTTCGTTAAATTCTTTTTTTTTTTTTTTGAGGATGTAGTTTGCAATGTTTTAACTTGCAGCTGGTTTTCCGTTCTTTTGTCATCTACCGATCTCGACAAAATATAATATCTATCAGCACGGTGTATTAGTTAGTTTTTGTAGAAAAAGTTAGCTCAACTGGTCAGAGTTCACATAACTCGCGTAGAAAAAAAGAATCTAGCCGAGATTTTTAACAAGATTCTCGTCGGGATTCTTGCTGAGATTCTTAAGAATCACAGTGAAATTCTCAGCGAGAATCACGGTTGCGCGCCGAACCCAGATTGTTTTAAAATCTATCTCGCCCAGCATCTTATCGAGATTCTTTAGTGGGTAGCTGAAAATAAAAAGAATCTCTATCAGAATATCGCCGAGATTCGAGAGAATCCCGCCCAGCTTCTTACCGACATTCTTTAGTGGGTAGCTGAAAATAAAAAGAATCTCTATCAGAATCTCGCCGAGATTCTTTAGGTAGCTGAAAATCGCCCAGCGAGATTCTTTTGATTGAAAATTCTTTTCATTTTCATTGAAAATGAAAAGAATATTCATTGAAAAGAATTTTCATTAAAAATGAAAAGAATCTACATAAAAAAGATCTTTACGAATATTGAAGGGTTGCTAATCCTAATTTGTTAGTACATCAACGAAGATTAGGCCCCTCGTGAGTAGTCGAAGTCAGAAAAGCTTTGCAGTCTTATATATACGCTGATGCTTCAAGGCACTTGCGAGAAACGCTTTCAGTTCCTTCGCCATCTAGCGGAGCATTGTCCACCAGTATTTCGTATGATGTCACTAGGTGCCGAGCGGACGGAGCGTTTCTCGCAAGTGACTTGAAGCCTCAGCGTAGTGATACGACCTATTCATTTCACACAGCGAGATTCTTTTCACTTTCATCGAAAATGAAATGAATCTCTATCAGAGATTTTCATTTTCTTTTCATTTCCGATGAAAATTCGATGAGATTCTTTTCATTTTCGATGAAAATTCGATGAGATTCTTTTCATTTTCGATGAAAATTCGATGAGATTCTTTTCATTTTCGATGAAAATGAAAAGAATCTCGCTGGGCGAGATTCTGATGTAGATTCTTTTCATTTTCAGCTACCCACTAAAGAATCTCGGCGAGATTCTGATAGAGATTCTAAAGAATCTCGGTAAGAAGCTGGACGAGATTCTCTAGAAGCTGGACGAGATTCTCTAGAATCTCGACGCGATTCTGATAGAGATTCTTTTTATTTTCCGCTACCCACTAAAGAATCTCGGTAAGAAGCTGAGCGAGATTCTCCAGAATCTCGGCGAGATTCTCAGATAGATTTAAAAAGAATCTGGGTTTGGCGCGTAACCGTGATTCTCGCCGAGAACCTTGTTAAAAATCTCAGCCAGATTCTCTTTTCCTACGCGGGAAGTTGGAGCAAGAAAGCAATTTCCCATAAAATCCGAAAATCTTTTCGCTTTCGCCTTAAATTTGATACCAATATCTCAAAATTTGCAAAAATAATGATCGACATTTTTGGGAAAAAAAATGTCATAAATCTTAAATTGCTATATCGATTTTGATAAAAATCACAGTTAATTAAGAGGTCGATTTCACAAGATTGCTTTACAAGCTTGTGAAATTTGAGACTGTCAATGAAACCGTTCGCGAATTATGAATGTTAAACTTTTACTTGAGCCGGGATACACGTACACACATTCGGACATTTTTTCCAAAATTGCCAACTGTCCATTATTAAATATTAATAATATATTACATAAAAATTCCAAAAAAGAAAATTGAGTATTACAAATCTTGATCGGGATGCAAAAAAAAAACATTCTTATAGATGAGATCGCGCTTACTGCGAACTACGAAAATCGCTACACAATTACATTATTTTTAATTCTAAAAATTTTTTTATAAACAATTTTTTGTCAAAAAAATCGATTCATTTCTTCAAAAGCGTACCATTTCTATAAAATTTGATAAAAAAAAAAACTCCTACGTAGTTTTATAGCCAATATTACATAGATAATAACATTTCTCGCTTGAGGTATTTAAAAAAAGACGATTTTCAAGATGGGCTCTGTCGTCGCCATTTTGTATCAAAATGGTATTTAAAAAAAAATCTTTGTACTTCAATATGTGTTAAATAAACCCTATGAATAAAAATCCTGTACCTTTTTTCATACTCCCAAAATAAATCGTCAAAGTTAGGTCCGTTTTTCTGCCGCTAGGGTGGTCCCAAGTCAAAATTTTAACCTTCGGTTAGCCCTCCGGGAATCCCAGATCCGTACAGCCGACAGTGACCCTGCTTGGAGGTTCAATCGTTATTTGCCACCCGCCGTAGAGTCTTCCTTACTCCGTGTAGAGCCTCCGATGGCCTACTCGCCCTATCCATAGACCATCTTCCGACCTGCTCACCCTAAATGAGGTATAGAACCCCCGTTGAACCTATGTAACCTATTGAAATCCAGGTAACCCTGCTTAAGCTACAAACATAGAAAAAAAACGTGTCCTGATGAAAACACAGTAAGAGTTCAACATCTTATTGGTGTGAGTAATATATTTTGAGCAATGCAAACCAATTCACTCGTTACGATAAATCCAGAAAAAGTTCCCTACTCATTATTGTACTTTCTTCACATGTAATAATTGTACTGTGATTGTACTGACAAAGCTATAACTTTCTTGAGGCTTCGAGCCAGTAATATTTTTTTTTTCTTTTTTTTCTTTATTTTTTTCTGGGAGATTCAGCGATAGGCTGAACGGAGGGTCTGGGAGATTCTGCGGTAGGCTTAACGGGGGGTCTGGGAGGTTCTATGGTAGGTTCTATGAAGGTTTTTTAGGGTTTGCTTCACTCTCCGTGACCCTCCGTTAATTCGAGATGTCTACTTTCTGCCATTTGGGGAGTCTGATAGGATGAAATTTAAATGTTAATCTATGCGCGATACCCTCCTTTCACCCTGCAGACTGCCTTCTTTCACCCTCCGGACTACAGCAATAGATCTCAGTCATTTTAGGTTAAAAGGAGGGTAAAAATTTCGACCCAGGGTGTTTTCCCCCGTAAAAAAAACCCCTAAGAGGTGCAACTATTTCAAATATTTCTGCTTGCATCTCCTGTGCTTAACGTAAAACTTGCTGCTGTCATTCCAATCTGTCACTTTCAATTAACGTAACAATTGCAACGAACCATCAGGAGCACGAGTATCGTTCATAACTGAAAGATGTTTATTCGTTGTAGCGACGAGACCGATAAAACGATGTTACGAACTACTGTAATGTGTGCATACCCTAACGGATCACCCATATACAAGGCTTCATATATTTGCGTTTGAATTACGCCCCTACGAGAGCATTTGGTACGATGTTTACGGGGTGCTTGCGACGGGTGGTGAACGCCCAATAGCCCACACGTGCCGACGCGTGGCAACGAAAACTAATTGAGATATGAAATTTACTTGGCGCACCGGAGTTGTCAGCACCGATATACGTCACGATCGGTGAAAATTAAATAATTCTCTTCGGAACTTCGAACGTCTCTGGAGCCAAGTTTTTTTTTCGTAAATTGTTAACGTCACAAGCATAGATATCAACTATATATAGTGATCAATTATACCTATACATAAAAAAGTCGATTCCTATAAGACGAAAGTATAATTTTACCATTGGAAGAAAGAAATATTTGTTATTTGACCTATTAAATGACAATATATACAAAAATAATCCAGGAGATGTCAGAGTTCGTTAAAGTCAATTGTGTCATAATTATTTGTATCCGCCGCGTTGGATCTTCGTCTCACTAATAACGTTTATTAACTTCGAATAGCACCTATGCTGGCAATATTTTATTGAATGGCCAGAATAATAAGGTCGATTTGATTAGCGAAGAAAGTTTAAGTGCGCATCACCTAAGGAGACGTGGCATAATCTTAGCTAAAATCTCACTGCTAAAGTTTTGTACCTAAAAATTCAATCACTTTTTGCTTCCTCATAGAGGAAGCTTTGTTATCATGAAATTTTTTTTTCTCGAAAACATCGAGAAAAGTGATTTAGAAAAAATGTCTGTATGTGTGTGTGTGTGTGTGTGTGTGTGTGTGTGTGTGTGTGTGTGTGTGTGTGTGTGTGTGTGTGTGTATGTGTATGTGTATGTGTGTATGTTACACGATCGAAAAATGTAAACCTTTATAACTCGGGAATGCCTTGAGATATCAAGCTGAAATTTGGACCATAGATAGAGGGATCAAGCCTCATCCTTCATACAGATTTTTGTTAAAATCCACTTCATCGTTAAATTATTACGCGTTTTTTAATTTTTTGAAAAATGTCTGTTAACGCGATAACTCTTTCAATTTTCGAGATATTGATCTTAAAATTGGTATGAATTTGAGCTTTCATACGCGGGTGATCGCTATTGAATTTGGTTAAGATCGGTTGAACCGTTAAAATTTTATGATGTTTTGAATTTTTCAAAAAATTGACATTATCGCTCTATTGTAACTTTTGCAAAACTTAAGATAGCGAGCTCAAATTTTGTATATAAATGAAACAATATTCAGCCATTATATATCTATAATTTAGTGATGAACGGTATGAAATTTTTGATTTTATGGAATGTTGAATTATTTTTTAAAAATATACATTATCACATTCACTTTCGGAAACGCTCTAATAATCACGAAATAACGTAATAACGAAATAGAAAAAGCGAATCCACAACATGTATATTTATCTAATTAAAACAAGGATGCAAAGTAGAACCTTGCACATTGCTTCCTCATTATTTTTCGCGTTTTACAAAGCTTCCTCTATGAGGAAGCCAAAAATTGAATAAGATACTTCCTCATAGAGGTAGCTTTGTAAAGCGCGAAAAATAATGAGGAAGCAATGTGCAAGGTTCTACTTTGCATCCTTGTTATGGTTACACCGGGAGGAGTCAGTTTGATGGATTTATTTGAATCAAATACGGGATGTATTTCAAATTAATGTAATTTTATTTTGATAATAAAACTTACATCAAATCAATACGATTTATTTGAATTAAATAAATTGTATTTGGTAAAAATAAAATGCGATTATGCTAGTATTTGATGAAGATATTTACTTAATGGCTGGCCTCTGGATTTTATTTCAATCAAATAAAATTTATTGCATACAAATAAATCAGTAGTAATTTTTTATAAAATTTATTTGTTTTGAAAAAAAATCATTTACTTAAGATAAATCCCATATTTGATTTAAATAAACCTATGAATCCGATATGTCAGGGTGTACAACAACCAAAACAATAAAGGATGGTAACGATCTTGGATCTGGACCAGATACAGCTGGGACCAGACTAGATAAACTCTTTGATAGATAAAGTAAGATATCGAACACTAAAATTTGATCACCGATTTTGTGTGAAAGCTGCGACAAGTAAAAATTTTTACTTTTTACTTCACATCTTTTCGGTGCACTATATCACTCAGAGAAATCGTAATAGTACAGTCAACTATAAAGTGACAACTATTCATTTTTATTACTTGTAACTATTTTTATAGTTAGGATAACTACGGAAATAGTTATGGTAACTATTTGCTAGTTATAGTAACTATTTGATAGTTGTGTCAACTATAAAAAAATTGTTGTACCAACCATAAATGAATAGTTATCACTTTATAGTTACTAATACCGTAATTTTCTCTCAGTGATGTCCTTACAATATTGCAGAATTATAATGTTTGATATGTACTTAGTGAGGTTTAAATGTAAGATTTTTTAAAAGGAGAGTATCATACAGAACATTTTTAATGACTTTTTTAAGGTGACTTAGATATTTTTTTCCTTATGACTTTTTTAAGGTGGTTTAGATATCGGATGCTGATCCGATTGAAATCTGGTGAGGTATATTATTGGGCATTATACACCGATCGGACCACCTTTCACCATGACCGTCGTCAATATAGTTGATTATTTTTAAAAATCATTCACCCTAATGAATGGAGCTTGTTCCATTTTTTTCAAAATTTTCATTGCCTATTTCGCAAACTTGTTAATTTCCAAAAATTGCTCTAAAAATTGCGTTTAAAATCTTTCTGCACGTATCTTTTTTTATGTAAGTCGGAGCCTAAAAAAACCTGCATAAAAGTTTTTTTTTTATTTTGAAGTATACTGTTATGTCAATTTATTTAAAAAATTTTTAACATAAAAATCCATTTTTCAAAAACTTGGACATTTTTTATTTTTTCCGAAAAAATCTCTAAGATACTACTCATGAAGACGAACATTTTAAGCCTAGACGGGAAGTGGGACAATCCTTTGTCGCATTTGTATGAGAGTTTAAAAGATAAATAAAAAATGAGAACTCTCAGAAAAAATCGAAAAAAATTATCCCACTGCCAACTTTTTGCCGACTTTGGTCGGTAAAAATAGGCGATTTTGTAATATACACTATTCATTGAAAATATGCTACAAATATACGTCAAATTTAGCAGGGATGTAATAAAAACATTCATGCTTGGGTGTCCGGTCGAATTACTGTTCAAAACATACAAGAAATGTAAGAAATTGTATATTACTGAACCTCTCAAAAACCAATATGGCCGCTCGAAATGTCAACAGGTCCTTTGAGGTAAGATATAAACGTTTCTGGAACTCAGATGTGTTAAATCAGACCGGACACCCATTCTTTGATTATTCCTGAACCTTTCAAACCCGTCGGAATGTCGATTACACAAATCAAATCCACGAATAGTGTATACTACGATTGCAAAGACTGTTTGCTTTTCGCACAGGCTCAGAGCTGGTAAAGAGCATGAATATAGTTCCGTCATTAGGAGACAGATGGCGTTGACGTAGTCTATTTACTTTTGGCAAAAGCTCCGAGCCTCTGCAATGCGACCGTAGTATACACTATATATGGATTTGACTTGTGTAGTTAACATTCCGATGGTTTTAGAATATTTAGAAATCATCACAGAATTGACGTCCGGTCTGATTTTGCATATCTAATTTCCAGAAACAATTATATCTTACAACAAAGGTCTGTTGACATATGATGTGCGACCATTATGCTTTTCGGGAGTTTCGGTAGCTTTTGCCAAAAGTAAACAGATTACGTCGGCGCCACCTGTGTCCTAATCGGGAAACTTACCGATCAAAGTCGGTATGAAAATCTACTCCAACATCCCCTTAAATACAAAGTATTTTTAGGATACATTAACGTGGACTACTTATTTTATGTTTAAAAATTAAACAGAGTATAAAAAAGAGCGTTTTGCGGATCGGACGGAAACCGAGATGATCCTGTCCACAGCCTCCCCCGTGGATACGCGCCTCCACAGGGTGAGCAAGGGGGTTGGGAGCTTTGCGCGCTTCGGAATAGGAAGTGATCCGGCAGTCTGCAGTTAATTTAGAAGCCATTCCCTCTGTAAATAGCCAATAAAAGCACGAGCGGCGGCAGTAGCGTCGGGAGCAGAGTAGGTACGTCGGGGGGTTGAGGGCCGAGGGATTCGAGGGGTCGAGCCCACCGAGAACGGCGTGTGTAAGAGAACGAGAGATGCGCGGGAGCGCGCACAGCGTGCAATATTATAAAATTTAATGTCTTGGTTTACGGCTCGGCAGAGCCCTGGGTTATATAACCTGGGTAAGCGGGGTTGGGAAGTATACGTCGCAGCGCACAGCAGCGCCGATATTTACTGGGCAATTGGGCGGCTCGCCGATATTGCTCGGCGGCATCATTGCAGCGCAAACAGCCACCTCACCAATGGCACATCACACAGCACTAATATCTATACTGATGTCTGTCCTATTCATTCGCACGTTGAGTCCTGAATCGGATTTTCGATTAGGTCTCGACAACCATCGTGTCAGAAGCGAATTCGTGCTTCTAGTCTATTGGTATATGTCATACTATGACTGGAGACGGCGGAGAAGTACTAGCAATACAGTCGTATCTCGCGTAAATGCTTGTGACCTGCAATTTAACCTTTGGTTGTTTTTCGTTCGCGTCAAGGATAGTATGTGACAGGGCTGAAAGTTGACGATTGTTAACCCATGTAGAAATCCGTCTGGGCATCCCAGTTTGATACCCGATCCTGGTCGGGATTCGCTCGGGTTTCCATAAACGGGTTATCCAACTTGGAATCCGAATAGATCCCAAATAGATTTCCGATTACGTACTTGATGACAGTTTATCATCGATTAGGATTTGCTAGGGTTACCCTAAGAGAGCCGTCCTATTTAGAATCGGGATGGATTCCGGATTGGGACCCAATTCTGAACGACGAGCTGTATTACCGTGCATCGGGATATGTTAAGGTTACCCTAAGAGGGGTTCTACTTGGATGCTGAATAGAATCCGGACCGTCTTTATGCAGTAGAATGTTGTAGAATACACGTACGAAAAACTTTTCCTTAACCCGCGTGATTGTAATAACGTGTGCGGTTCATGTGTCCCCAGACGCGTTCTCGTCGCTGCCCATGCAGAAATTTCGACAGGGTTCCAGCTGGAATCAGCTTGGTAATCCCATCTTTCGACAAGGATCCATGTGGATCCAGCCTAGTATGCCCATCTAACGGCTGGAATCCAGTCAGCCATCGGATCGGACCCCAGTTCGATATCCCGATCGGAATCCAGTTTCCGCGCGTTACATCCCATGTCTGGAATCCGATCCGATGACCGAGTGGAATCCGACCGGAAGATGGGAATACCAGGCAGGATCCAGCTAGATCCCTACCGAAATTTCTGCATGGGAAGCGTGTAAAGCTTGGACTGCAATCATCCGCGTCGTCATTCGTCAAATTATGTCCAGGTCACTTGCGGTTTTAAACATTTTGTAACAACTGAAAATAAATGCAGTTCCGCGGGAAGAAAGTAAATACAATTTTTCCCAAAAGATGAAAGTGCAGCAATTGTGAACTTCCTACAAGCCAATTTATCTTTTCAGTGCTCTGTCTAAAAAAAATCACGTTCAATTTTTTTTATATTACGTTTCCCGAGTTAAAATTTAAACCCTTCCAACACCCTTCGTTGAATTAAAATCGCTAAAATATGCCACTTTTGGAGGTTAATACAAGGGTGTAAGAACCTCATCTCACTTTGTACAACCTAATTGAAGGTCTAAACATAAGAATTTCAATCTACACGGAAAAAAAGATTAGTTGCCATAACCAAAAAATGAGTTGACACAACCAATCGATTATTCTATTTATCTTACAACTCAAATGGTAATACCAACGATTCGAATGGTAATACCGACAATTCGAATGATAACACCGACGATTCGAATGGTAGTCCCAACTATTCGAGTGGTAGTCCCAACGATTGGATTACTTAACCTAACTAATCTCGCGAGAACTAATCGTGAATAGTTGAGGTTACTATTCGATATGATTGAGGCAACTAATTTTTTAGACATTGTGTACAGCAAATCGAAAACGTAGTTGCCACAACCAAACATTTCTTTCCGTGTGCCGTAGACTTTGTTTACTTCATTCGGGTAATATCTGCCATTCTCGTAGGTTTTGACGAGTGCCAAAGGAATGGAGGAACTTCCCTTTACCCTGCGGGACTGCAACATTTAGGTTTTGAAGAGTGTCTAATTTTGAACTCGGGTTTATATGTAAGTCAGATGTAAAATTTAAGTTTAGACAAAATAATTTGAAAGTTAAAAAGTTTAGAATTTATTTGTATGAATACAACTTCCGGTCATATACATTTGCAAACATTTTTAACAGCGTAGAAAGTAAAGAGGCACTCTTAAAAAAATTTGTAATTTAATTTTCGTGACTAGCAGGTTTATGCATAAACTAAACTAACACGAATGGTATATTAAATGTAATATGTAATTGTTTTGTAAAAGTAACTTGCATATATATAGGCAATATAATTGAATTGATTTATGAAAATTATTGATGAAACATTAATTTCATCAAATAATTTGAGACTACATGTCATTAAATAAATATACAAATGATGGAATATGCAGGTAAGCGCTCAGGGTATGTGTTCGAAGCTGCTATGATTGAAAAGGAATGTGCTTCATTTTCAACTTTGCAATTTACCAACTTTGTTGCTTATAACTTGCTGAGAGCAACTTTTTACATACATAATCTTGGCATTATTTTCACTACTTTTGGAGATAAAATGTGAATTTGGCAACACGTTGTCCGGAGCATGTATAAATAATTACTAATAATTATTTAAGAGGGGTTATTCTAATGGGGCCTAACCCGAAAACAAGAAACTTCAAAAAGCTGGAAATGTTCTTTAAAAACGTTGCTTATTTAACTACAAAAACAAAAGAATTGAAAATTTCGAACTTTTCGCAGATAATGGAATTGTTTATCTGCCATAATGTTATTATTGTATAGTTGGCAATTCGGGTGAAATTATTAAGGGGTTAGGCCACTCTAGAGGGCCACAAAAAAAGGCTTTTTTTGGGATTTTTTTTCAGAAAAACTATTAGAGACATCGATTTTTTGAGAAAGGGTATTTATTGTACATATCATTAACTGTATATAGTAATTTTTTCATAGTAATTAATTTAAAAATAGCGGCTGTACAGCGTTGTTGCGATGACATTTCTTTTTTTTTGGAATCCACGGCCGGACACACAGCTTCAGTAATTTTTTAATTATGATGAGTTTTTTAACGGTTTTCACTTATACATAACAGTAGCTAGAGAAGTACGTAGGATTTTTTCGATACAGGCATTTTTGACAAAATGGCGAGCATCTAAAGTGAAAGTTCAAAAATTTGGCTTAAAAATCGTTCGAAAATTATCAATAACAAAAAAACTATGCAACTTAAAAAAAAAAATCCTACGTACTTTTGTAGATAATGTATTTTTGAAGATATATCCAAAATTTCAAATAAATCGGAGGTAAACTTTTTGAGTTATGTTTCCGGCCAACTTGAAAAGAGCAGTTTTGAGATAAACGCGTTTATCTGCCGTGTACCTCCTTTGACCCTTCTCAGTACCTTTACCGAAGCGCACACAAGAGAGGTTCCCTGCTAACCGGGCGGCCTCCCGTTAACCCTTTGAGCACACATTTTTATTTTTAAAAAGTTACTTTTATTTAAAATCGAGAAAGAAAACGTTGAAATATTTAAAAAAATTTTGCCTGCAATAATCTTTTGGGACAGCATTCTAGAAACCCTAATGAGCCATTTCCAAGGAGAAAAAAAAATCGATTTTTCGAAAATTCTAGAGTGCCCTAATCCCTTAACCTTATATAAATGATATAAATAAATATTGAATGATTTGGAAAATCCTGTGATGCAACTATTCCGGTATCAATTTAAGAAGAACTCTACTATATGCAGTTATACATATACATTCGATGGTGGACTGAAGTCATATCTGCTAGGGTAATTAACACTGTCTCAAGTACCGCCGATACTGGAACTCGGTCTCGTTTAAATTGTACTTATAATTCAATGGAACCTCAACCGCTCGTCGAGCTCTATGAATCGAAAATGACTTGGGGGGGGGGGGGGGGGGGGTACAGCTCATGTTGGCAATAATTCTATAAATAAGAGTTGGGACTTTGTCGTGGCGTGATCGTACTGAGGGACAGAGAAGAGAAGAGAACAACGGACGGTCAATTAGCAACGGCTTATGAATAATTTTACTTATTTCATTCCCAGATCGTTAACTATTTCCTTTTCGCTCGTTTTCCATTGATATTCACATTTGTCAGCCAGTGCAATCTTCCATAATTCATGATAACGGAAATTATAATTCGTCTTTTAAAAAATATTGAATGATCAAAAATAGTTTAACGGTTTAATAGAAAAACCAATATTGACTGCTGGATTTCGATGATGTGTTGGCATCTCTTCAGCGATGGTATTGGCTGAATTTTTAAAACCAGTTATATCGACGTCTAAGGAAAACGTGTTTAACATTTTTTGCATCTTATTTTAGTAAACTCAAATAATCGTCGTCCACTAATTGTTTCTCGATATGATAATTATTATAGTCCCATAAACTGTTTTATTTTTACGATCACCAACTTTCATTAGTTGCATCTATCAATTAAGGGATCTTTCCAGTGTGACGGCACGAAAAATAGCCTATTTTCACGATTTTTTTTCGGGCGGTTACTATACGCCGATTAATCTAAAAATTTTATGACATATTAAGGTAATCATGAAAGATAGAAAATGATTTTTTATAAGACGATTTTTATTGTTTAAATATTTTTTTTTATTGTTGAAAATAATGTTGATAAAAAAGATAGCCTCATGGTGGACATCCTAGGGGTCGCAAATTTGATCTGAAAAATAAAAACCCAAAGGATTATTAATTAGTATGCGATTGGCTATTGCGCTATGGAGGATTTTTGAAAAATCAAAATTGACAAAATGGCGGCGGTTTGAACAAAAAGTATCGAATTTAGCCGTTTTTTGCTTCCTCATAGAGGAAGCTTTGTTTTCATGAAAATTTTCTTTTTCGAGATTTTCATGCCAGTATGCTTAGAATTGTCCAAAACGACGAGAAAAGTGGTTTAGAAAAAATGTCCGTATGTATGTGTGTGTGTTTGTGTATCGTGGGCTCCGAAAATTCGATGAATTATTACTTAGTAACCATTCGAGTGATATGGCTCAAATTTGTCACGCAACTGGAGTAGTTGCCTCGCTTTGAATGTTGAGATTTTTGAAAAAAAAAATCAGCCATTTTGATTTTATGGTACTTTTAATTTTCTGAAAAAAGGGCGTGGTCGCTGTAACTTTCGTAAAAATGATACGATTTTGCTAAATAGTTGTTTATAAATAAATATACGTTCAATGTTGTTTGGCATTGCATTTGGGCGAAATCGGTAAAGCGGTTCAGATTTTGTAGATGTTTGAATTTTTCGAAAAAAATCATTTTTTTTATAAATCACGTCGAATTTCACCAATTTAACCGAAATGTTTTACAGACGAAAAGGAACATGCAGCTATGCCACGTACCAAATTTGACGATGATCGGTAAAGTGGTTCAGATTTTACGACATTTTGAAATTTACAAAAAAAACGATTTTCTCTCTAGCATCAGCAAAAGTTGATAATGCGAGACAAAAGTTTGTACTCAATGGAAATACGAATGTAAAGTAGAACTTTATACATTGCTTGATATATAATTTTTATTTTTTTAAATTTATAATGACCGCTTGTCCCAAAATCGAATTGCTCATAACTCTCGAACGGCGTGACGAATCGAGATTAAAATTTACACAAAAGAGGAGGATAAACTCCGTTTTCGTTACTTCGATTAAGGTAGTCCTTGCGCATTAAGCTGAGGTTAAATAAGTTTTGGAAAAATGGGAAGGAATTGAAAACACTTTTCGCCAATATAAACAAGGCTGCAAAGTAGAACTTTGCAAATTGCTTCCTCATTATTGTTGGATTTTTACAAAGCTTTCTCTATGAGGAAGCCGAAATAGATTAACATGCTTCCTCAAAGAGGTAGATTTGTAAAAATCCAACAATAATGAGGAAGCAATTTGCAAAGTTGTACTTTGCAGCCTTGTTTTTACAGTTTTTCTTTTTAAAAAATGGGAAGATTTTTTTAAAAAAGCTTCCATAGCACGATAGAGAGTAGCGTGAAGAATGTTCTCCTAAAATTTGAAAACGATCGCTTGAAAACTGTTCCCTGGAGAATGTCCACCGTTTTGAAAAATGTCGTTTCGAGAAAATGGCGTTTACAGTTTCGAGTGTAGAAATTTCATATACCTAAATTGTATACTTAAGTATGACTAATCGGCGATGCCAGGTCCATAAAGTATGCCAGCGAAGTATTTCGAATTTCGCTTTAAAAATTTGAGAGGATTTTTTTGACCGTATATACTAATGGATAACACCAAAAAAAAATCGATTTTTTTTTTCACACTGGAAAGATTCCTTAACTAATGCAACTTAAAAAATATTAGCAAATTTACAGTACCGGAAATTTTATTCATCAGCTTATATATTTAATTTTTCTTTTTTTAATTTTGAATTGATTTATTCATAGGTACGGGCAAAGCCCAATTACAGTTTAGGGCAGGATGTTAGCCTGTCCCTGTATACACTTGGTAGTTGAAACGAATTTGTACATTATAAATCAGCCTTATTTTAACAATACTAGTTTAACATTAGGGGATATCTTTGTACGCCAAGCTGGAAAAAAGGGTCCAAAAGAAAGAATAGTTAAGGCTAATAATAAAATAACAATAAAAAGGATAAGTATGATATGATTATTAATATCGAGGGAGGATTAACAGACAAGTAGCTGAATCATGATCTTTTGCAATTAAGATCAGCCATTCAACCCGTAGGAAAAACTCCCAGGACCAACCTTCTGAAATATATCAAATTGAATATCCGAATGTAGTGAAAATACAAATTTTTTATATTAAATTTTCGAATTTTCATACGATTTAATAAAAAGTATTGTAATTTAACATCTCACTTGCATATCAAATTTAATACAACAGTTTCTGTAAAAGAGCTTCCTTTACCCGTAATGAAAATGAACAAAAAATATTGCTAACATTGTCCTTACGAATAACTATTATTAGTCCTTCAAAAAAGTAGGTTAGTCGAGATATCTTGCGAAATATGTAATATTTAATAATTTTATAATTAACTACACCCTTGACGAATTAATCTACCGACTATAATATGCAAATGATTCTTATTTAACCATTTTTCACTGATCCAATTTGTTTATTGATTACACTAATTTTTATCAGTCAGGCGTTTTTAAATTTTTTCATATTTATTGTTACTCAATATCTGCCATATCTACCACAATTTCTCGGACTGTACAGAGCCACGTATATTTACATAGAGGCATACTATATACGTAACATTGTTGTCATTTTTTATGTCTATTGTTATGGCCTCTCGCATGTTTCAACCTTTATTGAGAGACACGGTAAATACATACATACATGAAATCCAAAGCCGATCCAAGAGAGTAGACGTGGACTGATCCGCTTCTGGTCTCGCTACTCACGGTGGTTTTCGCTCGGCATATGTAGCGTAGCAGTGCGAGAATATGGTTCCAGGTGTACATACATATACACATGGTGGAGTTACATTAGTGGACAGAAGGAAGGATGGCGCTAGTGAGATAGAGGCACAGCGCAAGGACAGAAATATAATGGACAGAGGCAGTAGAGACAAGGATCTTGCAAAGCACTGGTGATGTTATAGTAAGAGAGGGCAGAGAGAACTGGGATTCGGTGAGAAGCAGAGAGAAGCTCGAGAAAGCCGAGATTCAAGCTAGGCGAAAGCCGAGGCGAGGATCTATCTCTTGGATAGTCCGCTGCTGGAACGTATGTATATACATTGTATCGTGTCGGACATATAGGCAGGTATATATTCGTATGTATACACTTCGTATTGCAATGTACATGTGAACCAGTGGGGTATGACGGAATATCGCTCTATATTATAAAAATATTTTGCCGCCGTCGCCGTGTCAAGAATCGAGGGACTGACAAAAATTCGCGCCGTCAAAAGCCCGAATTTAGGGACTTAGAAAAATTTGGGCCGTCGCCGCCGCTGCGTCAAGAATCGAGGGTCTTAAGAAAATTTTGAGCAAACCGCCTGTGGGGGGTAGAGGAGGGGGCGATTTAGACCGCCAAGGCCGAATTTTTCCAAGTCCCTCACTGGCGTTGGGTAGAGGAGAAGGGATTACCGACCGAGTATCGACACACATCACATATTAATCCAAAATTATACATATATCATGTTCAATCAAGTCGTTTTATCAATAAATCATTCTGTATAGGCATTCTACAAAATCTCGCAAATAGGTCAAAAATCAATATAAAGTCAATTCAGCTCACAGAATTATTAGATCATTATCCAGCCTATACTATAAAAAGATATCCCCCCGGATGCTTCGAGGGCTGACGCTTTCGGGGGCTGACGCTTCGAGGGCTGACGCTTTTGGGGGCTGACGCTTTCAAGAATCGAGGGACTTAGAATAATTTGAGCTAGGAGCGGTCACCCATTCAAGTACTGACCCTAGGGCTTGGGTAGAGGGGGGTCCCCGATGGATAGAGGGCGATCCCGAGGGATAGAGGGGTTTCCCGAGGCATAGAGGGGGTTCCCGAGGGATAGAGGGGGTTCCCGAGGGATAAAGGGGAGGTTCCCGAGGGATAGAGATGGGGTTCCCGTGGGATAGAGGTGGGGTTCCCGAGGGATAGAGGGGAGTTTCCCGAGGGATAGTGGAGGGGTTTCCGGGGGGTAGAGGAGGGGTTCCCGTGGGATGGAGGAAGGGTCCCGAGGGATGGAGGAGGGGTTCCCGAGAGATAGAGGGGTTCCCGAAAAAAAAATTCCTAAGGACAGAGGAGGGGAGTCCAAAGGAATAGATGAGTGGTTCCCGAGGGATGGAGAAATTTCAGTCGAGTGGTATGAAGTTGGGGATGGAATTGTAAAAAATAGATTCGAAATCAATTTAACCGCAGTTTGGCGAGCGCGTGAAGCTCGCGATATACCTATATATGTGGGCTTATAGGGCACTCCATGTCGATTCCCTCCCTATGTATGCTCTAAATCGCCCGAATTTTTCTATGTCCCACAAGGATCCCCGAAGCCCGGATTTTTCGAAGTCCCTTATGGGGTCCCAAGGCCCAAATTTTCTAGGTCCTTTATGAGACCAATAAGAAAAACGGCGATGCGTGTGCGCGAGCCACAATAGGCCTGGCTGAAATATGTTCAGTTTCAACATTTTCCAAATTTCGACGAATCGAGGGTCTTAGAAAAATTGGCCTCAAACCACCTGTCGCTGAGGGATAGAGGGGGGGAGGGTGTCCTGAGGTGCAGAGAAGGGGGGTCCCCAGGGATAGAGTAGGGGTTCCCGAGGAATAGAGAAATTTGTGACGAGTAGTATCATGTTGGTAATGGAATTGTAAAAACATAGATTCGAAATATATATAATATATAATATATATTAAATCGGATATTAAAAATAAACGCACCGTATTATCTACTTCGTAGTGGTGTAGAAACGATAATATTTTGTAGTGTGTATTTGAAGATTCTGAGTTCAGAAGGGGGGGGGGGCGAGGCGCGCAGGGGGGCAGCCCCGCTAGTATATATCCATTTTATATTTACATTTTATATTGAGTACTCATCTCAATAAACACAGCGGAGAATCAATTGTTGGCTCTTTCCTATGCTGTGGGGCTCGCAGAAATTGAAAAATTTCCAACCGTCGACATTGAATAAGCTGACCAAGTTCGATCCCAAGATGTCGATACGAAGCACTCCTCGCTATTTCTTGTTCCCGTGCTGTATAGAGACGATGCGCCCATCCGTCCCGACGTCCCCAGAGCGAAAGAGACCAATTATTCCAATAATTGTAGCATAAAGGATTCTCATCCCCTCTTCATTTACATCTAACTCTAATTTCTCTAACGGCTTGGCCCCTATATCTCTGCCCTGGTGGGCGATATTTCGAAATTTGAGTCGCACCTTACAGTATAATAACCAAATTCTGGATCCTAGAAGGAAATACATATTAGGAGTACTTAAATTAAACAAGGCCTTGGAGGATGTTTTTGGAGGCACTTAGAATAATCAAAACCGGGGTTAGGGCTTCTATGGGGAGCGCTTTGAATAATCAGGGACTGGGCAGAGCTTCACAAGGCAACCTAGAATAATCAGGGCCTGGGCAGGGCTTCATACGGCCACTTAGAATATTCTGAGCCTTGGCCGGGGATCATAGAGTCGTTTGGAATATTCAGAACTGGGAACTGACTCATCTTAGAAACACATAGAATAATCAAAGCCTCCGAGATTCATTGCGGTACTTATAAGGACCAAGGAGTGATCACCAACTCGACTGTTTTATGATACAGCAAAATATAAGAACCCTTATGGTAGCAATAAAACAAAACTTAACATTAACACAAAAATAGTTTTCAATTGACAGGTTGTCCTTAATTCTTAAGTTCTCAGGCCTATCACAATTTTCCATCTTACATTACACCCACAACTTTAAAAGGGTCAGCTATTCACCGCAATACTGGAAGATCTCGACAAACATTACCGTCTTGCCCCAACTTCACCACCACACAAATATATACTATATATACCTACATATATCGTATATTGCACAGTACGATACAGTGTATGTACGCTTTTGCAGTATACGTATACCAGAATCCATGTACGTATATAAATGTACATATATACAGACAGTGGCATAGGGCCGGAGAAACGGGAAAACACAAGACATGGGGTAGCAGCCGTGGCAATAGGGGGTAGGGTTTGTAGAGGTACAGCGCGAGGTAGCGACGTCACCACGGAAATCAAGAGTAATGCCAACACGAAACTGCACTACCCCTACGGCACACGCCCTCGCCGTCCGACCACCACCGCCAACCCCTCGGCTCTTCGCTCACCTCGCTCACCTCGCTCGCGCCCTTGCGAAATGCGACTGTGCTTCGCCATCGTCATCTCCCTTCTTCGCGCTCCACATTTCTCGTCTACTGTCTTCCTCCCACTGTCTACCAGCAGCCAACTACCCCACGCCTCACTTCCACCCTGACGCACTCTCATCGTACCCATATACCATCTCAACGTTTTTGGATGTACCGTACTAGCGTCGGTGAGGCTACTGTCTCTGTCTCACGTAACCCTGGGGAATAATACCCTTGCAGCAGCCCTCCACCACCGGCAACTGAGAGATAGGACAAAGATGGAGCGAAGAGAAGGGATAAATAAAAGGATGGATCTACCAACACTGTCAACGAGCTCGTTTTAAGGGCGAACTGGAAGACGCGCTTCTTCTTCCACTCGGTCTTCTTATTCGTACGTTTCTTTCACTTCTTTTACCTCTTCGCGCACTTTTTCCTCAACTTGCCTTACGTACAATTTTCTCTGCTTCGTTGTAATGCTTTTTTGCATTTATTTCCTTTTTTTTCGTTATATCATTCCGCTTCGGTAAGCTTCATATTGCTAGAGAGAGAACATTTCTTGAAATAGATTCTATCAGTGGCTCACGATGTTCAAGTAAACCGGTACCTTAACGTTCTATCACTTCGACATACGAATTTATGCTTCAACGATTTATATCGTTTCAAATGCATCGTTTCCTACATTCTACTTCTTACAAAATTCGGAGCAACATATTATTCGTTACAATTGAGGGAAAAAATGATGGAAATAAAGTCAATGCGACGGTGAAGTCATCGGCCAATTATTGATAGATTCTTGTAGGGCTTTGAAGAATTTTTTAATACAGATAATTTTGCTTCCTCATAGAGGAAGCTATGTTTTCATGAAAAAATTTTTTTTCGAGATTTTTATGTCAGGACACTTAGAATAGACCAAAACGTCCAAAAAAGTGATCTAGAAAAAATGTACGTATGTATGTATGTGTGTGTGTGTGTGTGTGTGTATGTATGTATACAACTCCGAAAATTCGAACGCCGATAACTCAAGAACCGTTTAGTATATCGCGCTCAAATTTAGCACACAAGTGTAGCAGCAGACCCTCTTCAACTGCAGCAATTTTCGACAAAATCCGTGCGAAAATTTTGATTTTATGCTGTTTTGAATTTTTTTAAAAAAGGAGGTGGTCGCTCTAACTTTCGTAAAATTTAGTCTATTTTGCTAAATAGTTGGTTATAAGAGCAGATGCACTCAATGTTGTTTGGTATTGAATTTGGGTCGAATCGGCAAAATGGTTCAGATTTTATGGAATTTTGAATTTTTAAAAAAATTGACATTATTCCTCTACGAGGAAGCCAAAATTGAATACCATACTTCCTCATAGAGGTAGCTTTGTAAAAAGCGGAAAATAATGAGGAAGCAATGTGCAAGGTTCTACTTTGCATCCTTTTTACATTCGTAAATTTTCTAAATATACTGATCCTACCACATAAATCTAATTTAGATTTAAAATTCTGCGTTAGTTTTTTAAATTCCAGTTTTCATTCCTTCAAATTTCGTAGCAAAAATACGACGAGTTTTTACTTGTACGTAATTCTCATTTATGTCAGAAAATAATAGTTATTCTTAAAGAGAGCTTTACACTATTTGAATTAGTACTAAATTTTTGTCAACGTTTTTGTAAGTATTGCAGTATGTGTTTTTAACTCAGAGAAATAAGACTAGCGATTGAGTGTTTTTCAAGAATAATCTGAAATTCAAAATCGATTCCAATGTGGAATAGCTCATTTTCTTTCTTCTAAGACGCTCTACAAATCGACCTTTCTAAGTATTACATGACTTTAATCGTTTCAAAATGGCAGCCAATTATTTACCGATTGAAAAATCCTGCTTAAGCAAATGGCTATAACTTTTAAACGGTTATCCATCTTCAAAAAAATAATGAAGTGGATTTTTGATGAGTTTTTTAAGGAAAAAAATAAATGATCCCATATTAAAATCGATAAATAAATGAAGATTTTTCTAAAACAAATACGCTTTTAAAAAAAGGATGCAAAGCAGAACCTTGCACATTGCTTCCTCATTATTTTTCGCGTTTTACAAAGCTACCTCTATGAGGAAGTATGTTATTCATTTTTTGGCTTCCTCATAGAGGAAGCTGTGTAAAACGCGAAAAATAATGAGGAAGCAATGTGCAAGGTTCTACTTTGCATCCTTGTTTTAATTAGATAAATATACATGTTGTGGATTCGCTTTTTCTATTTCGTTATTACGTTATTTCGTGATTATTAGAGCGTTTCCGAAAGTGAATGTGATAATGTATATTTTTAAAAATAATTCAACATTCCATAAAATCAAAAATTTCATACCGTTCGTCACTAAATTATACATATATAATGGCTGAATATTGATTCATTTATATACAAAATTTGAGCTCGCTATCTTAAGTTTTGCAAAAGTTACAATAGAGCGATAATGTCAATTTTTTGAAAAATTCAAAACATCATAAAATTTTAACGGTTCAACCGATCTTAAGCAAATTCAATAGCGATCACCGGCGTATGGAAGCTCACATTCATACCAATTTTAAGATCAATATCTCGAAAATTGAAAGAGTTATCGCGTAAACAGACATTTTTCAAAAAATTAAAAAACGCGTAATAATTTAACGATAAAGTGGATTTTAACAAAAATCTGTATGAAGGATGAGGCTTGATCCCTCTATCTATGGTCCAAATTTCAGCTTGATATCTCAAGGCATTCCCGAGTTATGAAGGTTTACATTTTTCGATCGTGTAACATACACACACACACACGCACATACAGACATTTTTTCTAAATCACTTTTCTCGGTGTTTTGGCCCATTCTGAGTGTACTGACATGAAAATCTCGAAAAAAAAAATTTCATGAAAACAAAGTTTCCTCTATGAGGAAGCAAAAATAGTAAAGTTGGCTTTTGATGAGTTTTTTAAGGAAAAAAATAAATGATCCCACATTAAAATCGATAAATACATAAAGATTTTTCTAAAACAAATACGCTTTTAAAAAATTGACTAATAATTTTCCTAAAAGCTTTCATTAATTGGCGATTCATTCCCATTGTGATTGTTTTCGTTATTGAATTTTTAGTTCAACTGATGAAGCTCATCATTTTTTTTTAATTGCCCTGAAAACCTCTAAGCTGAAGAAATCTTTGGCGCAGAGAGAATGGCACTATATTGGAAGGAAAGTAGTACTGGTTGTTTTACAAATCCGCGGAAAGGAAAAGCAGAGGCTCGGGAAAATGTGGCCATTCGTATGATCGGCCATACACCGACACGGGACTCCCCAAGAGCAACCCCCGAAACGTCTTTTAATATACACTATATCTCCGAAGTCGCCGAGGGATTTAAGCGACGTTACCTTACTTGCACGATGCTCACGCAGTCTCAAATACCCCAACGCAACCATCGCCACTGCCAGAGCAATAACACTAAGTCTATCATTGCACCTTCTTTTATTCTTTCGTGGAAAAAAATTGCTGTGATACAATAGCAATTCTTTTTTTGTTCCCCATCTGTTCTCCTTCTCGCCGACAAATGCTTGCAATGTTCGGGCCATTCTAAACCTTTTTTACCTTCTGAAAGATAAAAATACATATCGTACAAAATTATTTATTTAAGCAAGGCTCTAAAACACAAAAAGAGTAGAATTGAGGAGTTTAGTTTTGACAAAAAGAGTTAAAGTGATAATTTTTATGCCTCATCGAGGAAACTTTGTTGACATGAAAAAAAAAATGTTTCATGTCAAAACGTTTAAAATGGTCTGAAACGTCGAAAAAGTGGTTTAGAAAAATTGTCCGGATGTATGTATGTGTGTGATGAAAGGCCAAAAATTCATATAACTGTAACTTATAAAGTATTCGACCGAATCAGCTAAAATTTCAAAAACGTGTACAGTACTGGCTAATCTTCAATTAGTATAAATTTTATAAAAATCGCTTAACGCATTTCATTTTTATAAGAATTTTGAAATTTTGAAAAAAGTACGTAAATGCTCTAGCTCGATCGAATTTTTAGCTAGCGGGCTGAAACTTCGTATTAAAATTGATCAAAGTGATACGACTTTTGGTATTGAATTTGGGCCAAATCGGTAAAGCGGTTCGGTTTTTATGAGATTTTGAATTTTTCGAAAAATTTTCGTTTTGCTCTAATTCTGGTAAAACGTCAACTAATCGACTGTAATTTTTTACACAGGAAAAATAACATTCAGTCCTGCTACTTACCAAATTTGGTGATGATCGGTAAAGCGGTACGGATTTTGCGTGATTTTGAATTTTTAAAAAATTTATTGGTACCGCTCTGGATTTCGTAAAACGTCAGAAATCATCAACTTCGTCAATAATTTTCAACTTTCGTAAAGCTTCCTCTATGAGGAAGCCAAAAATAAAATAAAGAAACTTCCTCTTACAGGCGGTCTTGTAAAAAGCAAAAAAAGAATGAGGAAGCAAAGTGCAAAGTTCTACTTCGCATCTTTTTTTTTATTCGACGGTATATTTCTTCAAAGAGCAAAAAAGAAAAATAAATGTAGTTGTAGAATAGCAATCTGTTTGATTGAAAAGTGGTCTAGAAAAAATGTCCGTATGTATATGAGTGTCTGCGTAGGTATACAACTTCGAAAATTTAATCGCCTGCAACAGAAGAATTGTTTTAGCTATCGAGCTAAAATTTGGTACACAAGTGAAGCACCATTACATCTTTGATTGTTGCAGTTTTTGACAAACTGTAAAAACAAAGTTCGATTTTATGACTTTTTAAATTTATTTTAAAAAACGGGCGTGGTCTTTCTAACTACACACTGTAAAAAGTTTTTTTTTAAATTGATATTAATTCAATTAAATTAATATTAATATCTTATTAATATTAATTTTATTATGTTTTATTAATATTAATATTAATAAAATAAATTGAATGAATATTAATATTAATTTTGTTATATTAATATACCGTACATTAATTTTCAGATGTATTCGTCATTGACAAATACGATATTTGTATATTAAATTGAAGATTGCAATACTTGATTACAATACTATTAATATAGAATTCATATACCTATTTCGTAAATCTCATGTCGTTTTGTATATTAAATTAACGTGCATTTTTAACAGTGCAGGTGGACTCAATGTTTGGTATTGCATTTTTGGCTTAAATTGGTAAAGTGGTTCAAATTTAATGGAACTTGGAATTTTTCAAAAAATTTACATTATCGCATTAACTTTTGCAAAACTTGAAATATCGAGCCCAAATTTTGTATATAATACAATTAAGTGACGAACGGTATAAAATTTTTTATTTTATGAAATTTTTGATTATGAAAAAAATATACGTTATCGCATTTACTTTGAGAAACGCTCTAATAACAAAATACAAAAAACGAAATAACAACATGTTTATTCATTTATTTAAAATAAGGATGCAAAGTAGAACCTTGCACATTGCTTTCTCATTATTTTCCGCTTTTTAAAAAGTAAAATACTCGACAAATATTCGCAATGTTCAAAAATTAATATTTTATCAAATCCTTCGATGAAGGACTAGATAATACGATTTAAAAAACTTAATTTATTTGGTTTTTTTTATTTCAGATCATTGGTGGCTTTGTTTTAACAGCGGTCCGGGAAATATATATTATATCTGCTACATTTGTGAATTTTTTCCAATAAAAAAATTATGAAACATAGTCAAAGATATACGCTTTACTATGAAAAAAAAACAGTTCGAAATCTGCAATCATTTTCCCAAAAAAAATTCACAAAAACTCGCCTTTTTTCGGCCGCCAACTAGGTGTAACCCCTTCAGAGTTGTAAATCCCTATTAATTCATGAGATATAGTTTACAGTACAATTTGTCTTGTAATTATGATTTCATAATAATAATACGTAGTGATTATAAAAAAGAGTATAAACATTTGAATAGCTGAAAAAAAATACTAATTTTCGCTTTAATATTGCAAGAAATAGAGGAAAAATGGAGGAAATAAGTAATGCATTACTTATTTTTTTCCATTTTTTCAAAAGGATTACCGTGAATGTCTATTAAAAAATAATAATTTTTGCATCCATTCCAAAGTTTAATCATCGTATTATAATCGCTACATGTTATTATTATAAGATCATAATTATAGAGCTGATCGTATCATCATCATCATTATTTCCATAAGTATTAGGCATTTACAACTCAGAAACCCTTAAAAGCATTCCTTGCCGTTTGGAAAAAGAAATATATGTCGTAAAAATGTATTTAAGCAAAAATCTTTACTGGTCCAAATTGACCTAAAAGACGTGTTAAGTAATTTGTTTCATTATCAAACAAAGTTCAAATGACAGGATTAAATTTTTTGTTTCTGACGGTAATTATTTCTTTTAAGGAGCAAAGAAGTATATTACCGTGAATGTTTATTGAAAAATAATTATTTTTCCAGCCATTCCAAAGTTTGATCATCGTATTACAATCGCTACATGTTATTATTATAAAATCATAATTATAGAGCTGATCATATCATCATCATTATTTCCATAAGTATTAGGCATTTATAACTCTGAACCCCTTAAAAGCATTCCTTGCCGTTTGAAAAAACAAATATATGCCGTAAAAATGTATTTAAGCAAAAATCTTTACTGGTCCAAATTGACCTAAAAGACGTGTTAAGTAATTTGTTTCATTATCAAACAAAGTTCAAATGACAGGATTAAATTTTTTGTTTCTGACGGTAATTATTTCTTTTAAGGAGCAAAGAAGTATATTACCGTGAATGTTTATTGAAAAATAATAATTTTTCCAGCCATTCCAAAGTTTGATCATCGTATTACAATCGCTACATGTTATTATTATAAAATCATAATTATAGAGCTGATCGTATCATCATCATTATTTCCATAAGTATTAGGCATTTATAACTCTGAACCCCTTAAAAGTATTCCTTGCCGTTTGAAAAAACAAATATATGCCGTAAAAATGTATTTAAGCAACAATCTTTACAGATCCAAATTGACCAAAAAGACGTGTTAAGTAATTTGTTTCATTATCAAACAAAGTTCAAATGACAGGATCAAATTTTTTTTTTCTGACGGTAATTATTTCTTTTAAGGACCGAAGAAGTATTCTGGAAACCAGAATTGTGAATTGCAGAGATTGCCGAACTATGCTGGAGGTATAGTCTAGTAAAACGGGTAAAGCCACAGGACGGATCTCGTCTGTTTATATTGCGGCAGATTAAATTAATTCCACCAAATTAATTGGTAGTTAAGATGTTTAGCGTTAAGTGAGAGAGTCTGGTTTGTCTCTCGCCGTCTCACTTTGGCTTCTACAGCGTTTGTAGCGTTTCGCCCTCAACTTCCCTCACTGTCTTTTGCCATTCTACCCTCTCGCTTAGTCCGGCACGAGTTCTGGTGGAAGCGCACGCGCTTTGCCTCTCTGCTTCCACTTCTACTTACCTCTGCTTTATGTTTACAACAAACAGCCCATCATAGCGGCGTGATCTCTCGACGACGTTGTGCTCCGCTTGTATATGCCGTTACATATATATATATATATATATATGTACATGTACACGTGTAAATACGACTGCTTATGTATATATACAAACGTTGTTCACGTCACACTAAATGTATTTACGTACACGGCACATACGGGGCTTTACAATGTTAGCATGTTTATGCGTTGCTCAATGTTGTACGTAATATTAGGAAATCGATTAAAAAAAAAACTATACACATGTACACACAACTTTATCCAATTGTGCCGTTTCAATCGTCAACAAAAAAAAAGTTGAAAGCCTGTATAATATTTTGCAACTAAGGTAAACGCCCCAATAGCCGGCCATCTTAGAGAACAGGAAACTGTAAAGTTATATTTCTTATAATCATTTTTTGAACGCGGCTACGTGTCGGCCAACTCCGATCGATCTAGAGGAGTGATGTGGAGGGAGATGATATAAAAAATCCCAAAAAAAACAGTTTACCGTTTCGGTCCTTGTTGCGGACCCTCTTCAGAATTGTATTTTGTCTATTTTATAATAAGTGTACATGAAGCAAAACAAATAAGAGAAACTAAGTAAGAACGACAATTCAATTCAATATCATTAACAAAGATAGATGCAAATGTGATTATTAAAAAGAAATTAGAAAAATAAATAAATGTATATAAAATGCTATTCATTAATTACTATCATATTATAAATTTTCTTAAATGATCAGAAGTATCCTATTAATAGGATGGTGCAACTAACCTGTATAATTCACGTCTTTTAAGTGTCGAGAGGACATAATAATCAATCGACAAATACGGGAAGCTCTAAATCTCCGCATGTGTCAGGAGGTGATTGAGAATATAGCGATGTATCTTTGACAACCCAGTAACCATCATTGAATAGTGATAGGCAACGTTTTTTTGGGAATTTTTATATCATCTCCCTCCACATGACTCCTCTAGATCAATCGGAGTTGGCCAACACGTAGCCGCGTTCAAAAAATGATTCTTTTATATACGGCTGCTTAACTTAAATTTATTGATATATTTCTTATACTAAAATAACCTTTCTATAATTGTAACCATAACTAATGCAAAGCTTAGCTTTTCTACTTTTCGAAAAGCATCCATTAATTCATGTCAGGGGTATAGTTTTTTGTTAAAGTTAAGAAAGAATTGAGAAGGTCGATGGACTAGTACCCGACCACCGATTTCAGGTAATGTCTAAATACCCGACCAAGCATGTCCCTATACGCAACCACCCGCCGATACGAGGCTATGCGATTCGTTGAAACTTCATTTTATTTCTTAAATTACACGCAACGTTTGGGATAATTTATGATAAATAATAACTAATAAAAGGCTCACCGTGACGTGCAACCGGCATCAACTTGCCATAGAGGTTATGTTCGCTGAGTTTGTGTTGGCCGGGAATAGGCCGCGGTTGGATATCGGTACAGCATACTGCGGATGCGCCCCAATAGCCAACCATGGAAATTGACGACTTATCAGTGGTTTTTCGCAAATTTTAATGGAAGATTTAGAAAGTCTATTAGAACAGGAAACTGTAAAGTTATATTTCTTATACTAAAATGACCTTTCTATAATTGTAACCATAACTAATGCAAAGCTTAGCTTTTCTACTTTCCGAAAAGCATCCATTAATTCATGTCAGGGGTATAGTTTTTTGTTAAAGTTAGGAAAGAATTGAGAAAGTCGATGGACTAGTACCCGACCACCGATTTCAGGTAATGTCTAAATACCCGACCAAGCATGTCCCTATACGCAACCACCCGCCGATACGAGGCTATGCGATTCGTTGAAACTTCATTTTATTTCTTAAATTACACGCAACGTTTGGGATAATTTATGATAAATAATAACTAATAAAAAGGCTCACCGTGACGTGCAACCGGCATCAAGTTGCCATAGAGGTTATGTTCGCTGAGTTTGTGTTGGCCGGGAATAGGCCGCGGGTTGGATATCGGTACAACATACTGCGGATGCGCCCCAATAGCCAACCATGGAAATTGACGACTTAGCAGTGGTTTTTCGCAAATTTTAATGGAAGATTTATAAAGTCTATTAGAACAGGAAACTGTAAAGTTATATTTCTTATACTAAAATGACCTTTCTATAATTGTAACCATAACTAATGCAAAGCTTAGCTTTTCTACTTTTCGAAAAGCATCCATTAATTCATGTCAGGGGTATAGTTTTTTGTTACAGTTAGGAAACAATTTAGAAAGTCGATGAACTAGTACCCGACCACCGATTTCAGGTAATGTCTAAATACCCGACCAAGCATGTCCCTATACGCAACCACCCGCCGATACGAGGCTATGCGATTCGTTGAAACTTCATTTTATTTCTTAAATTACACGCAACGTTTGGGATAATTTATGATAAATAATAACTAATAAAAAGGCTCACCGTGACGTGCAACCGGCATCAACTTGCCATAGAGGTTATGTTCGCTGAGTTTGTGTTGGCCGGGAATAGGCCGCGGTTGGATATCGGTACAGCATACTGCGGATGCGCCCCAATAGCCAACCATGGAAATTGACGACTTAGCAGTGGTTTTTCGCAAATTTTAATGGAAGATTTATAAAGTCTATTTATTCGCGAATACCACAAGCCACGGATTATTGTGGAAATCGTGAAAATAACAGCGTCATAAGCTTAACAACGTTACGCCAATTCTTAACGAACTGGCTAAAAGATATGCGCCGATCCTCTGAGCGGCGTCTGCAGTGCACAATATCTTTAAAAAACGTCAACAAAAAAATTAATGACTATTTTTATTACTGGCTTATGCAGACATAAAGAATTGCAAAAATGGTAGCACTAGTATTTATTTAATTCATATTCATAATTTCTTAATTTCAGTCAATATTTGTGTCAGTGGTTGGAGATTGGTACATGGTTGGGTACCGGGGCGTTTACCTTACTTATCGTCTTGGAAAATTCAAAACGAATTTTAAACCCCTTAACAATTAACCAGGGAAATTCTAAATACCGATTTTTGAAACGCAGATATTTGATTGGATTTGGTTTTTAATTCATTTTATTTCCACAACAAACAAATTATAATTTGAGGCCTTTTAGATTTTTTTTAAACACATTTGTTCACTTAGCGTTAACTACAATTTATTAAGTCCTCATGGAGGAGTCAATAGATTGTGTAAACTCGAATATGAATTCATAGTTAGCAAAAAGTTGCAATCCAGTAATCAATTCCATTCGCTTCAAGGTGTCTGATACCGCAAAGTATCAAAGATCAAACAAAAATACATACATAACAATGTTTTATCGTTTTATTGCATCAATTTCCAGATTTTCATCCGCCAGTTACGTAATTAAAACTTGACATATCTTTTTCATCATAAAAATCACATCCTAAGTATAAATCTTATCCCGAATAATACTAAATGCTAACGATTTCGATTATCGTATTTTCCTTGAATCCACTAATGCCGTTTTGTTCAATTCGCTATTTTATTTTATTTATTTCATTGATTAATAAATAAAATAATCAATTAATTTTATTGTTAATAATGTTATTGTAATAATAAAATCATTGGCCACGTAGGGAATTACAAATAAAAGGTAATTATGAACAACCTTTTGTGAACTCCATGTAAAAGTACGCTGCTGGTCTCATATTATCATGAACAATATGCAGTTTTCGCATTTTCTACATTTCCGACAATGTGGTTCGTTCCCAGAGTTTTATAGGTGGCGCTACAAGCCAAGTGTATGCATTTCTATCACTAGTGTTGCTCGCAGTAGATCGTATCACTCTCTGCTGCGTTTTAGTAGCCCTTTAGCATCCGTCGGTCGGTAACATCCCATCGACCGGCTCATTATCCTCTGCAGGAATCTGCCTTATGTCGGCAAAGTCGTCGGCCTTCCAGACCATGTGAATCTCCGTTTTCATTACCCAGTAAAATACAGCATTTGCTCAGTGTGTATCCCTTGCTGGGCAGTGATCGTCGATAGTCGGTAACCCTTACGTATTGCCATTTAGTTTCAAATCATTAGCCGCCAATTCTTCTCGTATCAAAAAGGCTAACCTCTCCAATGCCTGTAAAACAGATAAAAAGTTCTCGTTGAATAACATGAGAATAGATTAAATTTAAAAAAAAATAACCGGACGTTCGCAGCTGGTGTCAATACTGATTACTCGAATGACATGAAAAAAAAGATCAGTGAACCATATATGTTTATTCGTCGATTTAAATAATCTGTTCATCGTATACTCATTTTGTTTTGTCATAATATTTGTTGGCGGATTTCGTAAGGCTTTGAAGATTATTTTATCTTAATCGTGGTCAATACTTGCTCCAAGCAAATCTTTTTTTCCGTGAGGTATATTAACCACAAACGGTGCATTTGTCGGTTGCAAAAAACCAGATTTCGAAAAAGGCTGAAGTTAGATTCGGCAAAATTTGTTAAGATTCGGGTCCCGTGTAGAAATTAGTTCGGGCAGCCCCGATTAAATAAGGGGCCTTTTTAGGTATAAATGTGGCATCCACAATAGGGAATCTACTCTAGAACCCTACTAGGCTCAACAGGGTCGGCCACGACAAACTTCGGGGCCTAATCAGGCTTAAATGTGGAACCCTCACTAGGGTCGCCCATATTGAGCCTCTAAAGGGTAGTACTTTGAAGCGTGACTAGCCTAGTAGGGCCCCTACTATAATTAGGGCAATCTAGAAGGGGCCAAGTTGGAGCCCCAACTATATTTCTGCACGGGGTTATGCACAATGTATTCATCGACACTGGATGAAAAAGAATGTCGCCCTACGGTCGGTTATCATAGCTACGAATGATCAGCAAGAATCAATGCAAAGATAAGTCATAGGGAATCCTTGTTGGTAACTTAGATTTCTAACTTACCAGGTCCATTTCTTCGTACGTAGCTTTGGCGAAACTTGCCCTGATGGCATTGCAAGGCTTTGAAGGATCGGCCATAAATGCAGCTCCCGGTGCGACAAGCACTCCATTTGTAACTCCGCGTTGCATGACCATTTTCCAGGTATCTCTGATACCTCGAACTTTGATCCAAAGGAAGAAACCGGCACTTGGCACCGCGATGTCCGCCAGACCTTTTTTAATCAATATAAATATTAAGATTATCACCAAATTCTTGATCAGGACGATTTCCGGTTTATTTATATAAATCAACTAATGTCGTTACCTCGCAAATGTTTTTCGGCAAGCTTGACAATGACATCACGACGCTCTTTGTAGAAGATTCTTATCCAGCTGAAATGGTCCATCATGCCATGGTATCCCCAGATCTTCATCAACTTATACATGATGACCTAGACAACAGACAAAATTGCGAATTCATTGTAGATTCCTTTTCAACTCATAGCAAGTTTACGTATGTATTTTAAATTCGTAATCGTCTATCCTTTCTTTTGTTTACGATATTTGTCTTGGAAATCAGTCTTTGATTCTTTAATTAACTGATCCAGAAATAATTGCCATAACGGTTTGAATGTCGCTGCTTTTTAGTTCTTGACATGAATTAGTATCCTACACGGAAAGAAAGGCTTGGTTGAAACAACCAAGTGCTATGGTTGTATATGCGCCAGGCGATTAATTGGTTAGACCAACCAAGTAATTTGTTAGGCTAGCAATTTCTTGGTTGGACTAACCGAGTGACTTGGTAAGCTAACCAAGTGACTTGATTAGACTAACCAAGTGACTTGGTAAGCTAACCAAGTGACTTGGTAAGCTAACCAAGTGACTTGATTAGACCAACCAAGTGACTTGGTAAGCTAACCAAGTAACTTGATTAGACCAACCAAGTGACTTGGTAAGCTAACCAAATAACTTGATTAGACCAACCAAGTGACTTGGTAAGCTAACCAAGTAACTTGATTAGACCAACCAAGTGACTTGGTAAGCTAACCAAATAACTTGATTAGACCAACCAAGTGACTTGGTAAGCTAACCAAGTAACTTGATTAGACCAACCAAGTGACTTGGTAAGCTAACCAAGTGACGTGGTAAGCTAACCAAGTGACTTGGTAAGCTAACCAAGTGACTTGATAAGCCAACCAAGTGCCTTGGTAAGCTAACCAAGTGACGTGGTTTCCAACTAAGAAATTGGTAGCTTAACAAATTACTTGGTTAGTCTAACCAATTAATCGTCTGGAATCGTATTGGAATTCCCAGTCACATTTTTTCTGAAGGTCTTGTCTTTCTTGGCGTTAGAAATGGAAATAAATGGCAATCAATGTCTATTAATTCATGGCTATTGTTGCTTCCTCATAAAGAAAGCCTTGTTTTCATGGAAATTTTTTCTTTTTTCGGAATTTTCATGTGCGCACATTAAAAATAGTATGAGTCGTCGAAAACGGCCGTTTAAAAAAATGGTCCGAATACGATATTTCTATTCGAGTGTGTTTTTTTATAAAACTTTATAAAAATCGCTTTACGCATTTCGTTCTTATGAGATTTTAATGATTTTGCAAAATGTTCGTCAACTCGAGCAAATTATCAGCATTGAGCTAAAATTTTGTACAGAAAAATCGGCAACGCGGATTTTATCGAGTTCACGATTTTTCAGTATTCGAGTGTGTTTTTTATAAAACTTTATAAAAATCGCTTTATGCATTTCGTTCTTACGAGATTTTAATGATTTTGAAAAATGTTCGTCAACTCGAACAAATTATCAGCATTGAGCTAAAATTCTGTACGGAAAAATCGGTAAAGCGGATTTTATCGAGTTCACGATTTTTCAACAAACTGCTGTTATTGCATAAACTTTCACAATATTTAATGTAGGGAGCATTAATTTTCGATGTAAACGAAACGTTGATGAGTGATGTTAGATTTCCAATTTTGTGACTTTCGGTAAATACGTTTAAAGTTTATCGAAATTTGAAACTGTGTTTATTATTTCTTGACGACAAAATAAAATTTCCTTAACATTCAGTTTTTTTTCAAATTTATCCAAAAGAGGAATTCAAAGTGTACCTTGCACATTGTCTCCCAATTATTTGCCGTTTTTTACAAATGTCGATTAAGATAAAAAATAATGAGAATGTAATGTGCAAGGTTCTACTTTGCATTTTTTTCTTTTTATTTATTTTTTTGCTAAATTGATAAATTACTGATTGAAGAAGCTGCTGAAGAAAAGAAGTACCAGCTATTAATTAATTATGTAGTTACAAGGAGGTGATAGAATATAAGCTGAGTTCGCCAATGACCAATGAAAGAGAAAACGGAGTTGAACCCATAACATTTAACGATCCTATAAATCATTCCTCTGGTGATCACAAACATGTGAGCGGTAACATATGCGCGTTGCTATCAGCATATGTACTGATACTCAAATCAGTGTTAGAAATACAAAGAAAAAAAAAATGGAAATGACCTCTCGAGCCCCCGTGAGAAGTGATAATGCTTCAGACACGCGCCACGGTCAGAGATCCCCTCACTTTAATTTCTCTATTTTGCGCTTTTATTTCCTTACCACGCGATCCCTCTTGTTCATATCTACATAAATGACGCCGATTAGCGTCGACGTCTTGGCTCTGACCATCTCGTATCGAAGCTGACTCAGAAATCGTATCATTTTTTTGCTTTCCCGTTTTTTTTTTTTTTTTTTTTTTTTTTTTTTTTTTTTTTTTTTTTTATACACTATCGTTCGAGACCAATATACGTTTATCGCAGGCTGGAACAACTAAACGATGAGTTACATCATTTTTCGTATTCGTTTGCTCAATGTGCCTAATCGCGCGGCTATGATTGGATAGTGGAAGTCCAAGTGTTATTTGCTGATGATCTTTATAATTAAACAGACGCGTGCAAGTTCCTTATTATCGTTTATCAAATTAGCGTTATCTGGTTTACTGGTGTCAATACCAGACGATAATAAAAATGATAAACATACCTGGGAGAGGGTTGGCGCGTGCAAGTGACTACTTTGCATATGCAGCTCTATACTCGCTACAAGAGGAGCCGCGGCGGTGATGAATCCTATCCTCAATCCACTGCTTACGACTTTCGACATTGAATCTAATCGTATTACTCTGCCTTCGACGTCGAGCGAGAGGAAGGATTTTGGTTGTTTCTGCAATTAAAATAAAAATTATTTATTTATTGCTTCCTCATGGAGGAAGCTTTGTTTTCGTGAAAATTTTTGTTTTCGAGATTTTCATATCAGGAAACTCAGAATGGTCTAAAACGACAAGAAAAGTGGTTTAGAAACAATGTCTGTGTGTGTTTTTTTTGTTAGCACGATAGCCGTTGCAATTTTTAAGATATCGAGCTCAAATTTGAACCACGAGTAAACTGTCGTTAAACAAGGTATGGGATTGAATTTGGAGTTAATCCATCAAGGTGTTCAAAATTTATGGCATTTTGAATTTTTTGGAGAATGTCAGCTCGGGCTCTAACTCCCGCAATTTTTATGATATCCGGCTCAAACTTGGACCAGATGTGGACTGTTATCAAATAGTGTTTGGGATTAAATTTGGTGTCAATCCGTTAAGGGGTTCACAATTTATGGCATTTTTAAATTTTTTGACATTTTTTGTTCGTGCTCTAACTTTCGCAATTTTTAAGATATCGGGCTCAAATTTGGTCCACAAGTGGATTGTTATTAAATAAAGTTTGGGAGTGATTTTGACGTCAATCCGTTAAGGGGTTTAAAATTTATGGCATTTTTAATTTTTTGTTCGTGCTCTAACTTCCGCAATTTTTGAGATATCGGGCTCAAATTTGGTCCACAAGTCGAGTGTGGGTAAACTAAGCATCAGTTCGAATCTGGCGAGAATCTGTCAAGGGGTTTAAAACTAATGCCATTTAAAATTTTTTTAAACAAGACTGCAAAGTAGAACTTTGCAAATTGCTTCCTCATTATTGTTGGATTTTTAGAAAGATTATTACAAATCTACCTCTTAGAGGTAGATTTTTTTTTCTTTTGAGATATTGTAGAGCAATATAAAAAAACACTAAGAATTTTTTTTAGATTTTTAAAAAAACTTTTGTTCTTTTAACTACCTAAAATTTGATTTTCTTAAAAAGTACGTCGACGATTTTTTTAATTTTTTTACAGTAAAATCTATATCCAAAAACAAAATTTTTGAGCCTAGGCCCAGAGTAGAGCGAGGCCTAGATTAGCAGATAAAAATAAAAGAAAATTTTAAAAAATGTAAAAAAATATCCCAAACTTGAATCTCTCTAATAGTACGTCGATGATTTTTTTCAAAATTTTTATAGTCAATTCTCTGTCCAAAAACGACATTTTTGAGACTAGAACGAAAATGGGGCGCAGTCTGGAATAGCAACTAAAAATAAAATTCTCCCGTGAAAGAATTTTATTTTTAGTTGCTATTCAATTTTAGTTTCTGATAACCTGTGGAATGCCCCATATATTGATTACCTGATATCCAGGCATTTATTCAATAGAATTTTTTTTAAAATTATTCAAATTAAAAAAAAAATAATTATGTATTATTATGTAATCTTATTCATATAAGAATATGAATAATTTAATAAATTATTCATATAAGAATATGAATAATTTAATAAATTATTCATATTCGAATCAAATAATCATTGCTAATGACTATGCAATAAAGGAGCTTGTAATCTTTATTGAATGGCTTATAGTTCTGCAATGACTTGTAATATTTAATAGGCATAATAATCAACAATAATTCAATCAATTAAATATTTGGAATAAATTTTCATTGAATATTCATTCTTACCGAATTCAATTTTTGTTTTTGGTTATAAATTTTTTTTAAAATTGTATATTAACGTTTGAAAAAGTGGCAATTTTGTATTACGAAGTAATTTGTTAATCAGAGTCGTCGAGAAATAAAGCGGATTTTAAGTGTTGAACAAAAAGGATATATGAATATTTACCTCAGTAAAATACATGAAGTGATAAGGATCGTCGTCGAGAATAAGGAAATTGTAATCGCACGCGATTCTGTATATTTCCTTTCTTCTCTCAAGGGGAAAAACAACACCAGTGGGATTTGCACCCGTTGGATTGATGTACAACAGTTTTGGCATTTTTTTCCCTGACATTTCACGACTCTGCAGGATGTCACGGAGGATCTCCGGATCTATACCGAACTCATCTTGAGGTACAGGCATGATTTCTGCCTGATGTGGCGATATCTGTAATAATAATAATAATATACAGGAGTTAATTTAAGCGTACATATTGTTAACTCTGTAGATTTAAAAAAAACTTAAATTAAACATGCTAATTGAGGGATATTAGCACACCGTTCAAATGTCGGACGTGCGTTATCGGCAAAATAAATTGAAAACGACAATTCTTTTTTGTCGTGTTTTATTAAGTTCAGAATAGTTTATCTTCAACTGAATAAATGTTAAATAAATAGCATATTCATTTCTATAAAAATAACTAAACATGACTAAGTAAATGCAGCAAAAACTTCGTTTTATATTAGCTTCCAAATAAAATATATTTTTTTAAATCTCTTTTTTATTTTATTGTCGTATTTTATTAAGTTCAGAATAGTTTATCTTCAACTGAATAAATCTTAAATAAATAGCATATTCATTTCTATAAAAATAACTAAACATGACTAAGTAAATGCAGCAAAAACTTCGTTTTATATTAGCTTCCAAATAAAATATATTTTTTTAAATCTCTTTTTTATTTTATTGTCGTATTTTATTAAGTTCAGAATAGTTTATCTTCCCTTGAATAAATGTTAAATAAATAGCATATTAATTTCTAGAAAAATAACTAAACATGACTAACTAAATGCAGCAAAAACTTTGTTTTATATTAGCTTCCAACTAATGTAGTGGCGTCTGTCGTATTAAATCTGACACAATAAAATATATTTTTTTAAATCGCTTTTTGAAAAAAAAAAAAAAAATTGTCACCTAGGTAATTTTTTTTCGCTATTATAAAAACATGTTGTCTTAAAAAAAGTTCCAACGTTAAGAAACAGAATCTAGTGTCAATCATTTACAAGCGTTTTGAATCATGAATTTACAAGAAAAACGAAAGAAGTCTTATAAGTACCTCAATTTTATAAATTTCGACATCAATCTTACTTAATATATTTTTTTAATGTAATCTTGTGAAAATATGTGAATAATTAAGCATCTGAAATTTAAAAAAAATCATCTCATGTTGATTCGAGTCTCCGTCCAATCGTTCAATTATAATCAACTAAATTGCCAATATATTGCATTTTTGAGACAAATTTGAGATCATTTCAAATTTACAGGTTTTGCCTTACAGTCCTCTAAAATTCAAGGCTCTACGTAATATCTTCTAGGTGTCAGAATTTTAATGACTTTTAAATTCACTTCATTTGTTTATTTATTCCGTAAATAATTTGATATTAATAAAGTATTTATAATATCATTGGTAACAAATTGTGTCAAAATTTCGGAGTAATAAAAATCTAAAAAATATTTTTTATTCAAATTTCTTTGCAAAATGTTAGAAAAATTAAAATAACGGGGAATATTATTACATTACTCATTATTTACCATTTTTTGTATGTGGTACGTTTAAGCGAATCAAGATGGAAAATTGTGACTTTTTGATATCAATAAAATAATCATAAAAATTTCCAGGCCAATTTTTATATTTTTATTTATGACTAATTATTTATAAACAATATATAAACAAATAGCGTGTAATAATACTTTATCTTTTCTGAATGTTTTTAGTACTGATCGACGAATTTCCAAATTTGCTTTTTTTCATTTTTCTTTTTTTGTTTTTAAGAAATTACTTACAACTACTCCGGCACCGGGGTAATACGGGTCCTGAACTAAAATCGGATCGCCTGGACCGATTATTGCCTCCAGGGCTTTGCTGAGGCCATCCTGACCACCGGAAACGATCACGACATCACGACTTTCCCAAGAGGGTGGCGAGTGGGCTTTTTTCTGAAATTCTCGGACTGCCTGAAGTAGCGGCGGATAACCCTGACTCGGTATGTACTGCAGGGCTGCGGCTAATTCTTCACCCTCCAGAACGCAACTTTTGCCACCCATCATCTTTAGCTTAATCTCGGTGAAGGGAAAGGTTTGCTCGTTCGGCATTCCCTCAGCCAATGAAATTACACTGTGAGGCGCCGCATATGCAATCTTAGCTGCAAAAAAATATATATATTTATTTCAGCCGTACAAATATATTATTAGATTTTTTCACGATTTTGCTTCCTCATAGAGGAAATTTTCATGAAATTTTTTTTTTCGCGATATTGATGTCAAAACGCTTAAAATGGTCTGAAACGTCGAGAAAAGTGGTTTAGAAAAATTGTCCAGATGTATGTATGTGTGTGTGTGTGTGATGAAAGATCAAAAATTCATATAACTGTAACTTATAAAGTATTCGACCAAATCAGCTAAAATTTAAACAACATGTACAATACTGGCTAATCTTGAATTGGTATAAATTTTACAAAAATCGCTTAACGCATTTCATTTTTATAAGAATTTTGAAATTTTGAGAAAAGTACGTAAATTCTCTAGCTCGAACGAATTTTGAGCTATCGGGCTGAAACTTTGTATTAAAATTGAACACAGTGATACGACCTTTGGTATTGAATTTGGGCCAAATCGGTAAAGCGGTTCGGTTTTTATGAGATTTTGAATTTTTCGAAAAATTTTCGTTTTGCTCTAATTCAGGTAAAATTTCAACTAATCGACTAAAAATTTCTACACAGGGAAAATAACATTCAGCCCTGCTACATACCAATTTTGGTGATGATTAATAAAGCGGTTTGGAATTTACGTGATTTTGAATTTTTCGAAAAATTTTCGTTTTGCTCTAATTCAGGTAAAATTTCAACTAATCGATTAAAACTTTCTACACAAGGAAAATAACATTCAGCCCTGCTACGTACCAATTTTGGTGATGATCGGTAAAGCGATTCGAAATTTACGTGATTTTGAATTTTTCGAAAAATTTTCGTTTCGCTCTAATTCAGGTAAAATTTCAACTAATCGACAAAAAATTTCTACACAGGGAAAATAACATTCAGCCCTACTATGTATCAATTTTGGTGATGATCGGTAAAGCGGTTCGGAATTTACGTGATTTTGAATTTTTCGAAAAATTTTCGTTTTGCTCTAATTCAGGTAAAATTTCAACTAATCGATTAAAAATTTCTACACAAGGGAAATAACATTCAGCCCTGCTACGTACTAATTTTGGTGATGATCGGTAAAGCGGTTCGGTTTTTATGTGATTTTGAATTTTTTGAAAAATTTTCGTTTTGCTTTAATTCAGATAAAATTTCAACTAATCGTCTAAAAATTTATACACAGAAAAAATAACATTCAGCCTTGCTACGTACCAATTTTGGTGATGATCGGTAAAGCGGTTCGGAATTTACGTGATTTTGAATTGTTCTAAAAAATTTCGTTTTGCTCTAATTCAGGTAAAATTTCAACTAATCGACTAAAAATTTGTACACAGAAAAAATAACATTCAGCCCTGCTACGTACCAATTTTGGTGATGATCGGTAAAGCGGTTCGGAATTTACGTGATTTTGAATTTTGCGAAAAATTTTCGTTTTGCTTTAATTAAGATAAAATTTCAACTAATCGTCTAAAAATTTATACACAGAAAAAATAACATTCAGCCTTGCTACGTACCAAATTTGATGATGATCGGTAAAGCGATTCGGAATTTACGTGATTTTGAATTTTTTAAAAATTTTTTGGTATCGCTCTGGATTTCGTAAAAGGTCAGAAATCATCAATTTCGTCAATAATTTTCATTTTTCACAAAGCTTCTTCTATGAGGAAGCCACAAACAAAATAAAGAAACTTCCTCCCTAGAGGCGGTTTTGTAAAAAGCGAAAAAAAATGAGGAAGCAATGTGCAAACTTCTACTTTGCATCCATTTTTATTTTATTGGGTTAACTCCAAATTATAGTTATAAATATACTTACTAAGTTCCCTCGTAGCTGCAGATCGCCTGCGCTTTGATGTGTCGGTTTTGAAATATGAATAATCCATCTTAAATTTGTCGTTAAAATTTTGCATGTCAGTTCCGAATACGAGATGAACGGTGGTGTTATTTTTTTTTTTTTTTTTTTTTAATGAATATAGGCAAATCTATATGTCCAAAGTGTAATCACACAACCGATAACGAGAAAGTAAATCAATTGAAAAAAGTTTAACACTCGAAGTTCACTCTTAATAGACTTGAAAATAAAATGTCGATTATTTGGGGATTCTTTCGTATGTGTCGTTCGAACTACTCGGCAACCCTCGCGATCACTGACATCGCTTTCACAAGTCCACCCGCTTTTATACTACATACATAGCGCTTGGATTGGTATTCATTGCGTCAGATAAACATAACGTATTCAAATCAAAAGTATTGTGTCGGGCTGCGTCGGTGTTCGTAGCGTCCACTATCTGCTTTTCTGTCTGCCTTCTCTCTCTCTCTCTCTCACTCTCTCACTATCTTCAGTTTACATACTTTATCCCTCTCCTTATATTTATTTTGCTTCTGAATACGATTCCCATGAATTTCGTCAGCGAACGAACTCTCGGACAGTTTTGTAATCTGCGCTATCACGCGACCTCAAAAACGCACCTGAATCAAGTGTTCCTCACCCTTCAATAAAGAAAAAAGAATTGTCACGTTGCTTCCTCATTCATTTCTATAGCTTTCCTGAAAATTCTGTTTTTCTTATTTTTATTATTATCTTTGGCTTCCCCGTAAGAATAAAAAATCCACGTTCCAGTATAAAAAATCCAGGTTTGTACTATAATATTGAGTCGTGATAGGAAATCAGTGTGTGGATTTTTTATTTTTAACCACAGATTGAAGGTTTTTGGTGTAGCAAGTAAAAAAAAATTAACGTTTGTTCAAAATTTCAAAAAATTTGAAAATAAAAAAAAAATGTAACTTCAAAAAATTTCATAATTTCAAACAATTTCAAAAAACTTCATAGTTACAAAAAAAAAATTTTAAATTCAGTTTCAGAATCTCAAAAAATTTCAAAATTTCAAAAGATTTCAAAATTTCAAAAGATTTCAAAATTTCAAAAGATTTCAAAATTTCAAAAGATTTCAAAATTTCAAAAAATTTCACAATTTCAAAGGATTTCAAAAGATTTCAAAATTTCAAAAAATTTCACAATTTCAAAAGATTTCAAAATTTTAAAAAATTTCAAAAAATTTCACAATTTCAAAGGATTTCAAAAGATTTCAAAATTTCAAAAAATTTCACAATTTCAAAAGATTTCAAAATTTTAAAAAATTTCACAATTTCAAACGATTTCAAAAATTCAAAAAATTTCACAATGTCAAAAGATTTCAAAATTTCACAATTTCGAAAAATTTCAAAATTTCAATAAATTTCAAAATTTCAAAATTTCATAAAAATTTTTTTAAAAATTCATAATTTTGGAAACTACAATTTGTTTTAAAATCAAATTGGCCATAGAAATTCAAGCGAGTGGTACAAAGTTCAAATATCTTTAAAAATGTGAAAGTAAGAGCGTGATGTGATTTTATAAAAGATTCAAATTGTCATAATTTTGGAACCACTCAACGGATTCATGTCAAATTTGAACTTTGTCTACCCACACTGTATATGTGTACCAAATTCCAGAGCGATATCTTAAAAATTGCGTACGCTATCGTGGTAACAAGAATCCGAACATACACACACACATACACACATACAGACATTTCGTAAAAATCATTTTTCTCGACGTTTTAGAGTCTTTTAAGCATCCTGAGATGAAAATCTGGAAAATTTTTTTTTTTTCTGAAATCAAAGCTTCCCTTACGGGGAAGCAAAAATGACACTTCCAAATTTCTTACCAATTAATTGGTTATACACCTAAGCCGAATATAGATTGTACCATTAACTGTAAGATGATACTTGAGGTAAAATAGAAACTGATTAATTTGGAACGAATTTTTTGGCTTAGGCTAATATAACAGAAATGTCCGTATTTATTTATTTATTTATTTATTTATTTATTTAATAGGCATGGCCTTTTTACAGATAGCACTTTTACTAGTAAATGTAACAATGTTTAAATAGTTCATTAACTATACATTAGAAATTGGATCTATAGAGACAAGAAAAAGTAGTAACGGTATTTAAATATTTTTTTATTTTTTCTAAATCAGAAAGAAATAGGATCAAACAGTCTTTATATCAAATTTTGACCAGTTGTATTACAACCAGAGTTGCAAATGCCTAATACTTATAGAAATAATGATGATGATACGATCAGCTCTATAATTATGATTTTATAATAATAACATGTAGCGATTGTAAGGCGATGATTAAACTTTGGAATGGCTTAAAAAATTATTATTTTCCAATAAAAATTCACGGCAATCCTTTTGAAAAAATGGAAAAAATAAGTAATGCATTAAGAAAGTAATGCGTTACTTATTTCTTCCATTTTTTCCACCATCTCTTGCAATATTAAAGCGAAAATTAGTATTTTTTACAGCTATTCAAATGTTTACACTTAAAAGATTATGTTAATATTACATAATTGGAAATTAATTTAAAACTGTATAATATTTAGACAATAAAATGGTTATACGACAATATATTTCACAAATGTGCGATAAACCAATTTGTAAGAATAACAATTTTGCGACAAATTGATCGACGTTATTGACATTTATTGTCAGCAACCAAAACTTTTTTTTTTTAATGTAATAATCATTAGCTAGGGAATAACCGCTGCGGTATTTCCCAGGAATGTTGCAATTTCATGCATACTTAACAAATGGTATCCCCCCATTTAGTAGATCAAAATGTAATTTTAAATCATCGAGCAGTATAAAAAGTGGCATTATAAATTATTTAAAAAATCCACGATGACAGATTGGCTTAAAATATAAGTAACGGTATTATTTATGTAAGTTCATTATTTTTTGGAATCACGCGTCTTAAGGTAAAACAACAAACGAGCCAAAGAGAAATACAACAATGATAAAAGTAAGTCTTGAATCTTGAAAAAAAAAAATCTATGACGTTGTGGCGACATTCATATGACTATTCAAATTTAAGACGCATAATCTCGCCCAGATTCGGAACCTTTGACCCCTGACCCATGTGAGTAGTTCCTTCTGAGTAACTCAACCATCGCTATTCATAGTTTTCGTCACTTTCTTGCATTCCTCGAAGGAAAATGATGTATTATTTGTTGTTACAATCAATTTTCCTTACAATCGAATGAGACGTTGTTGGAATAATTTTTACAATAAATATGTCGGATGACCACCGTATTTTCCTTCAAAGGGAAAGTTTGAGGAAACATACGGAATAGTTCGTGATAATAACTGACTCATCAATTATTTTTGTAGGTGAATTATGTGAGAAATAACATTTTTATTTTTCCCTAACGGAAAATACGGTTAAAATAGAGGAAATACGTTGATTAGTTCGTCATAATTGCACCGAGAGAAAAAGTTTCATCGATTAACGGAAATCTTTGACAATGAAATGAAATACTTGAATTTCAATACTATCTTTTCTTTGAATGATCTCAAACTCAATGAAAAGTAGTGACATTGATTCGAAGAAACATTTCTTTAAACCAATGAACCTTTTTCATTGATTTCAAAGATATCGTCTCTGATTCGATGAAACCTTCTTCTTACCACCTCAAAATTTCGAAACCTATTTTTTCCTGAAGTACGCGGCAGATAAAGCTCAAATTTTGTGAGTATGTAAGAAAGTACGGCAGAAATAGGCTAAGCTTCTGGCTCCTCGAAACTCGAAGCCGTTCGTTCAGGAGAACCGGAAAACAAAAAAAAGTGAGGTTAGGTGCGAGAGAGAGAGATCAATGAAAACGTTTCTTTGAACCAATGAAAACGTCTCTTTAAAACAATGAAACTGTTTCTTTATTATATGCTTACTAAGTAAATCTTTATTTACAGGCAATGAAATGTTGTCTTTGAAATTCAAATGCACTATTTCATTGAAATCAAAGAAATATTTCGTTGAAATCAATGAAAAAAAAAATCATCTCACCCATTTCTTTGGCGTCAATGAAATCTTTTCTCTCGGTGTGTACACCGAGAGAAAAAGTTTCATTGACTCACGGAAATCTTTGACAATGAAATGTAATACTTGAATTTCAATACTATCTTTTCTTCGAATGATCTCAAACTCGATGAAAAGTAGTGACATTGATTCGAAGAAACATTTCTTTAAACCAATGAACCTTTTTCATTGATTTCAAAGATATCGTCTCTGATTCGATGAAACCTTCTTCTTACCACCTCAAAATTTCGAAACCTATTTTTTCCTGAAGTACGCGGCAGATAAAGCTCAAATTTTGTGAGTATGTAAGAAAGTACGGCAGAAATAGGCTAAGCTTCTGGCTCCTCGAAACTCGAAGCCGTTCGTTCAGGAGAACCGGAAAACAAAAAAAAGTGAGGTTAGATGCGAGAGAGAGAGATCAATGAAAACGTTTCTTTGAACCAATGAAAACGTCTCTTTAAAACAATGAAACTGTTTCTTTATTATATGCTTACTAAGTAAATCTTTATTTACAGGCAATGAAATGTTGTCTTTGAAATTCAAATGCACTATTTCATTGAAATCAAAGAAATATTTCGTTGAAATCAATGAAAAAAAAATCATCTCACCCATTTCTTTGGCGTCAATGAAATCTTTTCTCTTGGTGTGTAAATAACAGTAACTATAAGTTCATAAGGTTGTGATCGATTTTTTGGAATTGTGGATGAGTTTTGCGGCAATGTTCGGTCGTAGAGAAAATTAAAAAATCTTCTTTTTACGTTTCGATTCACATCGGAGTCGTCTTCAAGGCAAGTTGTCTATAGCTTGGCATAAACAACCGACTTCTCCGGTTGAAAAGTTTTTAAAAAATGTGACAATTAATTATTTTTAAGTTTCTGACACAAACAAAAACTTTTAACTCAAATAACGACAGATATAACCTCAAAAAAAAAAAATTTTAATCATTGACGTTCACAAAACAACACATCATTTATTCATCAATCTAGTTTTTTTTTAAACAATCAAAAGAAATATACATTTCTGAAGAGGACTCCGATGTGAGTCGAAACGTAAATAGTATATTACGCCACTAGGGAGGGAAAGTAGACTATGTCCAACCGCGTGTTTACCACCCGAGCCGAAGGCGAGGGATAGTCTACTTTCACTCCCCAGTGGAGTATACTATTTTTCACCATATCTGCAGCAGAAAGTTCGAATTACGTAAAGCCCTTAGGGCGGGAAGTCGAACTTTTCGCGCTGGTATGGTGAAAAAGAATTTTTTTTAAGTTTCTCTACGACCGAACATTGCCGCAAAACTCATCCACAGTAACAGTAACTATGTTCATGGTAACAGACTCATATCTCATTTATGTAGATAAATTTTCTAATAAACATAATTTTGCATGCTTTCATTTTCATTAATAGATTTTTCTTTTATTTCTCGCAAGTTTCTCACATTTTACTTTACACTACTGAAAAATAAAAAATAAAATACAAATAAAAAAAATAAACGATAATTTCTCTCACCGCTGAAAACATAAATCAACACGGAGGGTGGTGATGCAATTTAAGTTTCGAAATGTCCATTTGTGTACATAATAGTATTATCTGCCGTTCATTGTGACCTCCTTATCGTTCGCGTTAATGTGCATACATACCTACGTAAAACATTGATTTGTAAATAAATGTGATAGACACATTAGCCGTTTGTTTTCAGCAGCATGTATTTTTTTTTTTTTTTTGCTATCTCGTGATTTGGAACAGATGTTGAATTACGAAATGCATTTAAGGGAAAGAAGTCCGGCCAACATATTAATATTCATTGATGGATATCGCATTTATTTGGCTGCTAGTATTATATGAATAAAATATGAGCTGTTGACCTCTTAAACGAAAAAAAAAAAATGTAATAACCTGCAAAAGCTGTTTTGGCTCAACAACAATTTTTTTCTTTTATTTGTTAATAATAACTTTGCATACTGTTATAAAAAAAGCTCGGAAGGCCCAAAAGTCTGAAATAATATTATGAATAACATACATAAGCGTTTTTTTCTTCTCAAATTTGGTACGCTTTTAATTAATTTATGATTTTATTTTTTATCATGCCAACCGGTTCATCTTTCGCTTAACTGATAATTGTTTCAAAATATTTTTCCCACTGGTTTTAAAAAAATTAAAGTGTGCGGAATGTAAAAACAACAATAAATTATTACAATTCTGGCTCACTCTGTAAGCCACTTTTTCACGTAATATCATCAGCCAAATAAACATGATATGCATGAATGAATATCATTTGTTTTTATCAGTTCAAACACTTTAAGGAGGTTGGAGCGCTCCACACTAGTCAAATCAGTGCTAAATTTTTAAAAGCGTTTCTACAATTTCAGATGGTTTAATAATCTGTTTTAAGGTGTTAATCACATAGCAGCATTAGTTCTTGATATTTAAATACATTCACAGCTGTCATTTGAACAGGAAATCGATCAATATCTCCAAATTTCCGATGTCATGTTTTTTCATCCAGTTTTGTAAAAGGATAAACCGTAATATCAGTCCGATTATGACGTAACATAGCTCATTTTGATCAGTGGAAGATCCTTAATCGATCGACCATCCGGATTTTCTATAGTATCAGGCATTCAAAAGTTACAGCCATTTGTATACTTGATGTTAGGTTATGATAGGATAAACAAACGGTTGTATCTTTTGAACTACTAATACGATTTTAAAAAATAGACGGCCAATCGATAGAATATCTTTTAGTAAACAAAATGAGCTATTGGTCGTCATAATCGGACTGATATTACGGTTTACCGTTTTAAAAAAATGGATGAAAAAACATAACATCAGAAATTTGCAGATGTTGATCGATTTACTGTTGATATCACAGCTGTGAATGTATTTGAATATCAAGAACTAATGCTGCTGTGTGATTAACACCTTGGAACAGATTATTAAACCATCTGAAATTGTAGAAACGCTTTTAAAAATTTAGCACTGATTTGACTAGTTTGGAGCGCTCCGACCTCCTTAACTGAATGAAGTAAATGAAATGTAGTTTTTACTTAATTTTTTATGAGCAAATTAGATTAATGCAGATAACTTCCCGAGTAGAAATTTCATCAGGCATGCCTGCTGTCACACGAGATCCAAAACAGTTTTAGGTACGGTAACCTTATTTGGGGCAACCGTAAATACACCTGCTCAGGTCCATGTAAGGCTCAGATATGGCATTCGTACTTAATAATGCCGTCTTTCCACCGGATCAGGCTGATGTCCGGCTAGATACGATAACCTTATTTAGGGGTCGTCGTAAGTTCACCTGATCCGGTCCATGTAAGGCCGAGATATGGCATTCTACCTTAAAAATGCCATCTTTCCGGGGCGCTGTCATAAGGTCTGCCTGTCATAAGCTCGAATGACACAACGTCGAATTGTCTTAAGCTCGAACGGTCATAATGTCGAAAGGTCATAAGCTCGAATGGTTATAATCTCGAATGGTCATAAGCTCGAATGGTTATAATCTCGAATGGTCATAAGCTCGAATGGTTATAATCTTGAAGGGTCACAAGCTCGAATGGTTATAATCTCGAATGATCATAAGCTCGAATGGTTATAATCTCGAAAGGTCACAAGGTCGGATGGTTATAATCTCGAAAGGTCACAAGGTCGAATGGTTATAAGCCCGAATGGTCATAAGCTCGAATGGTTATAATCTCGATTATAACCTTCGAGCTTATGACCTTTCAAGATTATAACCATTCGAGCTTATGACCATTCGGGCTTATAACCATTCGACCTTGTGACCTTTCGAGATTATAACCATTCGAGCTTATGACTATTCGAGATTATAACCATTCGAGCTTGTGACCTTTCGACATTATAACTGTTCGAGCTTAAGACATTTCGCGATTATAACCGTTCGAGCTTATGTCATTTCGAGATTATAACCATTCGACGTTGTGTCATTCGAGCTTATGGCCGGCAGACCTTATGACAGCGCTCCAACCTTATTTAGGGGTCGTCGTAAGTTCACCTGATCCGGTCCATGTAAGGCCGAGATATGGCATTCTACCTTAAAAATGCCGTCTTTCCACCCGATCAGGCCCATGTCAGGCTTTACATACGGTAACATCATATAGATATGCCCTTTATCGACCTTATCCGTTTCGCATAAGGTCTTCCTGTGGCATTTGGACCAAGATTTTGTCCAGTTTACCTTTACTTTCCCTGGTCAGATCCGCATATGGTCTTCGTATGGAATAGTTTTTTTAAGTATGCCGTAAATTTACATATCAGGTTCGTATAAGGGCTAGATACGGCATTCGTTAAAAACATTTAAAAATTATTGTTATGCAAAATTAATCTTTTCAGCACCTTGTGTGTGCTTGATTTTTTCACACCTTTATCCCATCGAGAAGTATTCGAAATTTTCGCTGAAACCCACGTTTTACGGGACTGTACCGCTAGAATTACTTTGAAATCTATCCAGGTACTGACCGTAAAACGCCAGTACCTGGATGGGTGACCGCCCCATCATGTTTGAATTTTTAATATTTCGGTCGTAGTCACAATAAATGAATGAACAGTCTTGACGTGTTTTCATTTTAAGTATACTTCAAATAGACAATAAATATATAAACTTTCTAAGATGTCAATGGCCGAGTGGGCTAAGGCGCAGAACTGTCACCCAGAGGACCAAGGTTCAATTCCCACCAACGGCAAATAAATTGACATGTGTTTTTTTCAGCAATAAATATGTACTGAAAACTAAATAAGCTCGAATATCCAATAGAAAGTGCAAAATAAATCGAATTCGATGAGCGCAGATAATTGTTTTGTAATTTATTTGCCGTTTTCATAAGTAGGGGCTTAGTTGGGCAGCCTCTATCCGGCCCTTATCTGGAAACTTAATTTGGCCCTGATCATGCGCTGCGTTACTTTCCAGCAAGGCCCGTATAAGGTTGCCAGGCAGGGGCCTTAGATTTAAATCCGGCTACCACGGTAGGGCCTGATATTCCCCGTAACTGAATTTCTACTCGGGTTACTATTTTATTTTTTATGGCCAAATAGTAATCTGGCTTCACTGGCGAAACTATGTCGTTACCGATCGACAAAATTACTAGTATACACAGTTATTTTTATGTTAGTCATTTTACTGGTGTTGGAATTGGTAATGATGGTTCTCGGCGGCGAATATTTTTCTGTCACTACAGGCAATACTTATTTTACTGGATTGAACACAATAATTATCCAAATATTAGTAATTTATCTTCTGCCATGCAAAAGTATTGCTGATCAACATATTTAGCGTGTCCCCTCATAAAAAAAACACTAAGAATTTGTATTCCATAATAATAATGCCAAAGAGGCAAAAAAAAATTTTTTTCTAACAGTCATTAGCAAATTTTAAGAAATCTTTCTATTTTATGAAATAAAGAGTGTATACAATTTTTTTCTTTTTACAGTAATTGAGAATATTTGTAATTGTTCGTGGAATACACCCGAATTCCACATACCAATGTTCATTATTGAATAGTTTCATAAAACCAACCACAAACAATTGTTTATGGCAAAATTTCCAAAAATATGGAACATTCCTTAAAAAATCATACGCATTAAAAAGATGTTGCTTTTTATTTCAAATAGCTGAAGACAATATTTTCGGTTCGATCGTTGAACTATTTCGAGAAAAATTGTATTAATATCTTTTTGGCATTTTTATTATTCATTTTCGATGTTATCATCGAAAATATATATTTAATTTAATAAAATATGAAATATTATGTCAAATAATTTAATAAATATGAAATATTTTATTAAATTTCCGTTCGATCATTGAACTATTTCGAGAAAAATTGTATTAATATCTTTTTTGCATTTTTATTATTCGCTTTCGATGTTATCGTGGAAAACATTTATTTAATTTAATAAAATATGAAATATTTTATTAAATTAAATATTAATTTAATAAAATATGAAATATTTTATTAAATATTAATAATTATTAATTATTAATTATTAATTTTATTTATTTTTTATTTATTAATTATTAATAAAATATATAATATTTTATTAAATATTTATTTTGATCTTTTAAAAAATGTACGATATTGATAACAATATCGTAAATTTTTAAAAAGATCTTTTAGTTGTCGCAAACTGCTAAAATTCTAATTGAATAAAACTTTGGGTTGGAAATGTATACATGATACATTTTTTCTTTAAGTATCAACAGTACGTCACAATAAATCGAGTCTGTTCATAAAAATGGTGACATTATAGTATACTTGAACGACGTAAGGTCACGGTTGAACGATGTGCACGATATGATGTAAGCTGGCATACAATTTCATTTTACGAGACTGAAACTATTGAATGAATGACGAAATTCGAATGAATAATGTAAATTACGCGTCTAGTTGAACTTCCCGAAGTTTTATTCTCGTTGTTTTCGTATTCCGTCTACTTTGAGCCAGAAAGAGAACGAATTATATTACCATTGGCTGTATGCGCGCACACGACAGCAGCACGCTTCTTTCGAATTTACTAGCGCCAAACATCATCAGTCTGTCGACTCTACAGTCGAACACATTGCTATCTATACGTTTTTTTTATTATTTGTTTTCCACTTCTTTCTGTCATTCCAAGAGTCATTTCGTCAGCGACCTTCTCTTCATTTCTGATGCAACTAATAGTCCACAATTTTTCACGTTCCGTGTCATAAAAACGTCCTGTTATACATAATTGACGTATTTCTCAAAAAACCCCGCAAGGAAGTTAAATCATGACAGAGTTGTAAATCCCCATTAATTCATGAGATATAGTTTACAGTACAATTTGTTTTGTAATTATGATTTCATAATAATAATATGTAGTGATTATAAAATAGAGTGTAAACATTTGAATAGCTGTAAAAAATACTAATTTTCGCTTTAATATTGCAAGAAATAGTGGAAAAAAGGATGCAAAGTAGAACCTTACACATTGCTTCCTCATTATTTTTCGCTTCTTACACAGCTACCTCTATGAGGAAGTATGTTATTCAATTTTTGGCTTCCTCATAGAGGAAGCTTTGTAAAACGCGAAAAATAATGAGGAAGCAATGTGTAAGGTTCTACTTTGCATCCTTGTTTTAATTAGATAAATATACATGTTGTGGATTCACTTTTTCTATCTCGTTATTACGTTATTTCGTGATTATTAGAGTGTTTCCGAAAGTGAATGTGATAATGTATATTTTTTTAAATAATTCAACATTCCATAAAATCAAAAATTTCATACCGTTCGTCACTAAATTGTACATATATAATGGCTGAATATTGTTTCATTTATATACAAAATTTGAGCTCGCTATCTTAAGTTTTGCAAAAGTTACAATAGAGCGATAATGTCAATTTTTTGAAAAATTCAAAACATCGTAAAATTTTAACGGTTCAACCGATCTTAACCAAATTCAATAGCGATCACCGGCGTATGAAAGCTCACATTCATACCAATTTTAAGATTAATATCTCGAAAATTGAAAGAGTTATCGCGTAGACATTTTTCAAAAAATTAAAAAACGCGTAATAATTTAACGATGAAGTGGATTTTAACAAAAATCTGTATGAACGATGAGGCTTGATCCCTCTATCTATGGTCCAAATTTCAGCTTGATATCTCAAGGCATTCCCGAGTTATAAAGGTTTACATTTTTCGATCGTGTAACATACACACATACACACACACACACACACATACAAACATTTTTTCTGAATCACTTCTCTCGACGTTTTGGCCCATTCTGAGTGTACTGACATGAAAATCTCGAAAAAAAAGAAATTTCATGAAAACAAAGCTTCCTCTATGAGGAAGCAAAATGGAAGAAATAAGTAATGCATTACTTATTTTTATTCCATTTTTTCAAAAGGATTAATGTGAATTTTTATTGAAAAATAATAATTTTTGTAGCCATTCCAAAGTTTAATCATCGTATTACAATCGCTACATGTTATTATTATAAAATCATAATTATAGAGCTGATCGTATCATCATCATTATTTCTATAAGTGTTAGGCATTTACAACTATGAATCATGGCTTTCCTTCGTTACTGCGTAAATTTCTGGGTACGAAGCATGAACGAAATTTGTAAATATTACTTAATTTACTTATTATGTAATTTATTTTTGTGCACATAAAAAATGAGTTTTGGATGATTTTTATTACATTTTTTATATAATGTGAAAAATATTTGGAAAATTAATGTACTTGTGTAGAAGAAATTTTTGTACTCACAACTATGTTCCAAAAAAATTCTATTAAAATACTATTTAAATTTGAAAAATATTACAGACCACAGAGAAAATGATAATAGTTATTTTCATTCCAGTGACCTTGAAGTAACAGGTGGATATCTTCCGGTGTGAAGCGTCATTTTTATTCCCAACACTTGTATAAAATTACAAACGTAGAAAAACTGCTCTGTATACTCTGTATGCTCTGAATAAAAATGACTCATAGAAAAGTTTAATTTCTATTTTGGCTGATGATAAAAATATAGGAGTAAAAAAGTTAGAAATAATGAGGAAGCAATATATAAGGTTCTTCTTTACATTTTTGCTTTAAGTAAATTGAAACAACTGAATTTAAGGAGGTTGGAGTGCTCCACACTAGTCAAATCAGTGCTAAATTTTTAAAAGCGTTTCTACAATTTCAGATGGTTTAATAATCTGTTCCAAGGTGTTAATCACATAGCAGCATTAGTTCTTGGTATTCAAATACATTCACAGCTGTCATATGAACAGTAAATCGATCAATATCTCCAAATTTTCGATGTCATGTTTTTTCATCCAATTTTGTAAAAGGGTAAACCGTAATATCAGTCCAATTATGACGAAACATAGCTCATTTTGATCAGTGGAAGATCCTTAATCGATTGACCGTCCGGATTTTCTATAGCATCAGGCGTTCAAAAGTTACAGCCATTTGTATACTTGATGTTAGGTTATAATAGGATAAACAAACGGTTGTATCTTTTGAACTACTAATACGATTTCAAAAAATAGACGGCCAATGGATAGAATATCTTTTAGTAAACAAAATGAGCTATTGATCGTCATAATCGGACTGATATTACGGTTTACCCTTTTAAAAGGATCAGAAATTTGCAGATACAGGTTGATTTCACAGCTGTGAATGTATTTGAATATCAAGAACTAATGTTGCTATGTGATTAACACCTTGGAACAGATTATTAAACCATCTGAAATTGTAGAAACGCTTTTAAAAATTTGGCACTGATTTGACTAGTGTGAAGCGCTCCAACCTCCTTAAGCGAAATTTTAATCGTTAAGAAATAATATCGAAAAATTTAAATTCCTATATAATCTTAATCCTCCTACCGATCCCCAAAAATTTATATGTCTAGTATCACTGAATATTCATCCGTTTAGCTACAAAATTTGGGCTCGCTCGTTCATGTTTTCCAAAAGTTAACTCAATAACGTCAAATTTAAAAAATATTTATAACACCATAAATTTGGATTTCATCCAAATTCAATACCGAATAATATTAAATGTACTTGCATTTATGAAGAACTACTTAGCAAAGTATTGTAAATTTCACGAAAATTAGAACCACCGCAGCCTTTTTTGAAAAAAAAATTAAAAAAATGTCTTTAAAAAAAGTCACGTGTTACAAATGCGCCAGTAGCAATTTTTTTGTATTAATTTAACTGACTATTACTTTAATTTTTCAATTTTTCAGTTCTTGTCTGTAGCTATCGTGGATAAAAATAGATCTTGATTGAGTAATGTTAACCGATCAAGACAACTTCTATCGCTGTGCATCACTTTCTTGTTTACACAACACTACTGCAATATCTATATTAAATGTATTCTCGACTATAGCGTGCTCGGCTTGTAACTTATGTCTTTTGCATTTTATATTGTCTTCACGCCCCTTTATTGTTACACCACTTTATCGGTATCGACGAGAACTGACGTCAGTAAAAGATATCTCGAGAATAATATCGTGCTACAAGATTTTTAAAATGCCATCATGAAGAAAGGGGCCAAACAAGGACGATAAGCGAGAAGAAAGGAAAGAAAGAGAGAAAGAAAAGGGACCAAAAAATATGCCACCCCAAGAGTCATTGCGCCTCCGCGATTCCCAAATTGGATACTTCCAATCATTCCGAGATTGGCTTTATTAAAAACCTCGGTTTCCATCGTCGTCGTCACTGTATGTGAAGATAGCGCAGAATTCCACATGACAGAATATGGATTGAAACGAAAAAGAGAGAGACTCGATAACTCCAACGATTGCTGCGGGAATCATTTTATTTTGTTCCTTGTATATCTCTCGATTAATCGACGAGTGCTTCGTCAGTATGTGTACCAACTGTATGTGTGATATAAACAGTAGACCGCGGTTCGCCTCGAAATTTTTATCAACGTTTTCGTCATTCCAATTAAATTCACTTTTTTACGATCATACTTTAATCTGTTTAATGCCTTCGCCTAATTATTCATTGCTCATTATGTTTAATTTTTTCCGTAGATTTTACGGTTGGCCAACTACTTTATTATTTCTTGGACCTTGAATATATCAATTCCATGTTTCTTGGGATATATTGGGAATCTATTTCAGCGGGAATTAAAATAACGAGGTGTAGGGGAGAACGGGGGAATCGCAGTCACCGGGCAATGCCGGTCACCTTATTTTTGCATCAACTCGTGAATATATCAAACTTTTTTTTGCTCAATCAGCTTACGTATATACTAATTAACTAATTTAATACTCCGTGCCAATTATACTACGAAAAAATAAACGAATGAAATGATTTTTAGATTATGCACTCTTTTTTTTATAAGAAAAGCAGTATTTTAAATAAGGGTTTTGCGTAACTTATTGACGTTAAAATCACATCTAACCGTTTTTCATGTATTTTTCGGACTTGTAGCTTCAATTTCCCCATGTTAAAATGTTGATTCCGTAAATAAATATATTGAAATTTGATATAAAAAGTCTTCGCGGTTGTCGGGGTAACGACGATCACGTGCGCGGGGCAATGGTAGTCGAGGGACGCCACTGAGTTACCGGCACAATTCGCCGGCGCACGTCAAATGAAATTTTCACCGTAAACATCACGGTATGTATGCATTAATAATAGAAATTCAGTTCAACTAATGACTCAGTAATAACTTAGAAACGAATAAGAATTGACGAATTGAAAAATATACGTAGAAATGTGTTCAATTTGATGGCGATTTCGGTGTTGACATGAGGCTAGAATTTTTGAGGTTAGATTTTTTATTAAAAGAAACTGATAGTATAGTAAAGTTGCGCTGAGAAAATTAATCTCAGGTTTTGTTATACTTTAAAAGAGACTGTTATATTATTAAATGTTTACGTAAGACAGTATAAAATGAGTTATATTAATACATTTTAAGAGAGGATAGATAACTGTACCAAAAGACTGCGATTTATAATAGCTATATTCATAAGCGTTATATTTTCACGAGGAAATAAAAAAAAATGAAAAACAATTATATTTTCCGTAATATGGTATTGGTTTCTATAAAATCGCCTTCTATAAAAAATAGTTGTCAGCTAAACAATAAAAGCTAACGACCGGATGGTATTGCCCCAAAGGTGACTGTAGATACCCCGTAATTGACCATAGTTTCCCAAAAGGCGACCGTGATTACCCAAATCGTCGGATAATGGCAGTCGCTGCACATGTTTTGATAAAGAATGAAATAGTATATTACAGTACACGGAAAAAAAGGCTTGGTTGGAACTACCAAGTACTATGGTTATATATACGCCAGACAATTAATTGGTTAGACCAACCAAGTAATTTGTTAGGCTACCAATTTCTTGGTTGGTCTAACCAAGTCATTTGGTTAGCTTACTAAGTCACTTGGTTAGTCTAACCAAGAAATTGGTCGGTCTAACCAATTAATTGTCTGGCGCATATATAACCATAGCACTTGGTTGTTTCAACCAGGTATTTCTTTTCGTGTACAAGGGCAGAAAGTTTGAGATTCCTGCACTCGGCTTCGCCTCGGGCATCATGGCGCGCAGTTCAGGGCTCTCAAACTTTCTGCCCTTGTAGTGTATACTATTTTTCTTTATCTGCGGTTAAAAGTACGTTGATTAATAAAAGCTATCTCGCCTACAAATGTGTCTTGGTATATCTTGATGCCTGCCGACATTTGCGACACGAGCGAAGCGAGTGCTGCTGGTCGGGGGCAGGCATCAAGTACATCTGAATAGACAAAAATAATAATAACTTTTTTAAATCAAATTAATTTAATCGAATAGTAATATTTTTATTAATTTGTATTTAATGTCTTTTTTAACATTGACCATGTACTCCATATAGTCGACGGTTGTAACCTTTTAGTCAATTCTTTAAAGTACACAATTAAATTACTTTCTTCGGAATCAGACAAAGAACCTTTATGTTCTTCTTGCCATTTTTTATACGCTTCATAGTTCAATAGCTATCTATCAGCGGACTTTTCAGGCAACGTATCTGTTCGTCTTATTAGACTAGCTTCCGTATCAAAATTTCTTAAAATCTCGTCGACCGAAGAATCATCCGATGATGTTGACACGTCCATTTTTTTCTTTTTACTTATTTCTTGGTCAATACAATTTTTTTAATTATAACTATTAGGATGTACAATGACATAAAAATCCACAAAAGCAATTTTGAGGTTATCCGTATCTAGTGTGCGCAATAAACCGCGTCAGCTGTGGTGATTGCTGTCTTTTCGCCGCCTCGTACATCAGTTCAGTGCATAACTAGTTTCTTTCGGCGCACTAGAGCAGTGCGCATGCGCGCCCCTACCAAACCATAAATGTTAGACTTTCTGTCTGACGGTCGAAGTCGAAACTACGTAATTTCGGCCGTGGATAAAGAAAAATCCATTTACACGATTGCTTTCGTGATTTTCATGCTGTTCATTTTCAATAATAGTTGATGAAGTATCCAACAACCATTACTTTTTGGCAAAAACGACGTTTTATTTACAGAAAAAAGCAAATATTCCTTAGTGACTGCGATTCCCCCGTTCTCCGCTACCTCCAAATTCGTACGTTTATCATTTTCACTAATTGCATTCTGATGCAACAGGAAAAAATCATCGTCCTTGGGGCACTTAACGCAAAAAGCCTTTAAATTGTCTGAAACAAACGAGTAAACACATCAGAACAGCGATTCATTCATCAAAATCTATTGATGTCATCAATAAACCGACTTCATGATTGGACGACCTAATTACTAATGTTGTTAATACTAATTTCTCATTTTTTTCGGATCTCTACATCATGAGAATATGGCATATACATTGTATTTTGTCGCCATTTTGAACCTGATAGTTACAATATTTATAACTTGCATATTTTTATATTGTTTATTTTGTATTTTATATTAGAAAATAGCATATTTAAATATACTTCCATATGACGATAATTTAATATAACTGCTTGATGGAACATTTCGTAATGTTTAAAGGCAAGTTTTTTTTAAAGCAATGCTATTATCAAAAGTTGAAATTCTCCAAAGTCTTGTTTTCGATTATGCGATCCTCCTAAGAAAAAGAAATAGATAAACGATTAATTTTATGGCAAAGTTGCTACTTTATCGTTTTATATATTCTTAGTTTACTCACGTCATCACTGGTTGACTCTCTGCCTGAAAAGTCGTCTGAAAATCATTCCGTAACAACTTAATTGAGCGTGAATAGTGATAAGAAAGCGGCTCTTCTGTTCGTTCATATTGATACGTTGAAACAAATATGGATACGCACATTATAATCTACATAGTTAACATTATCGTTGATAATGGTACTGACATTAAATAATATTGTTCATCAAAACATCCTTATTAGTGAGATAACTTAAACATAAGAAATCATTGCGCTGAATAATCAGTTGATTAGAGTTAATCAAGTTAGCTTTAGCATAGTAAAATTCGCGCCAAAGACTTTTAATTGTTGTTAAAAAGTTTTAAGCTTCAATTAATCGCAGTGAAGTATAATTTATATAACGTCACGTATTTATACTAAGAAAAACATCCATAGCGAGAGATTTACGAAAATATCGTCTGTTTGATGGACTTTCCGGAAAGGAAAATGATTTGTTGTTATATCTTGGATGAAGGAAAACGAAGAACTAATACGCACACTTCTTGCATAATGATTCAAATAATATTTTTACATAACAGCGTTCTTCTTCCTCTTAGCGAGTGAAGTAACGTCGAAATTGAACGTTAAAATAAAAAAAAAATAATAAATTTCTTCCTGCTTAAGAATCGGAGGTGTCACTTTGGATTTCCTCCCTAGCGGATTTCATCACATTTCCGAATGATAAAATGAAACTCCTTGGACGACGAGCTGCGCCAAATAATTCGGAAAAAAACGGGCAGAGAAAAATTTATTAATTTTTTTATTTTAATTTTTAATTTTTTACTGCCTAAGAATTCAAAGTTCCATTTTGGAATTTTTTTCTCAGAATCTTTATACAATGCGAAATATTTTGTAAAATTAAGACCGAAATCAAAGGTGCTTTTTTTCGTTAAAAAAATTATTTATTTCTGTTTTTTGCAAAAAATTGACTTTCTTCCGTTAGAAAATTAAGATTTTAACATCACTCGAAAGTAGATGGAAAATGAAAAAGTTAATGTTCTTAAGAATTTTTTTCGCGCAGTTCGCTTACGGTATTAAAAAAAATTATTCGTGTGGAAGGTTCGAAAAACGGGGGAATTATTTTTTTTTTAAACAGGAAGCTCGATGCGTACCACTCTGATGATTTTTTTGCAATATCTACAGTCATGCAAAAATACTCTATAATTTTATTGGCCAAAAAAAAGTAACCTTTTTTTATCAAAAAAATAATAATGCCTCCGTTTTTCGGAACTTTCACACAAATGCATTTTTTAATACCAGAAGATCGATCGGTGCCACTCTGGCGATTTTTTTGTGATATCAACAGTCATGTAGCAATACTCTGTAATTTTTTCAGTAAAAAAAAATATCCTTTTTTTGATTAAAAAATAATTCCTCCATTTTTCGGAAAAAAATCATACTCACAAGAACGTGACAATTATTTAGAATATTCCGCTCGAAAGCTAACAATAAACGATAACTTTTATGTGCTGACATTTTTTTTTCAGTAACTTCAAAATTCTGAGACATTTGCACTTGAATAAAAAAAGCCATTTTCTGAAAAATTATTTTTAAAAATCTGAAAAAATTCACATACAGTGTCTTTTAGTGGTACATTCATATAACCAATTGCAGGGCAAATCGGAGAGGGTCGAAAAAAAAAGTGGATGAATTGACAGAGGAACATAGAGGAAGCTTTGTAAAAGTCCAACAATAATGAGGAAGCAATTTGCAAAGTTCTACTTTGCAGCCTCCCGTGCAGAAATTAGTCCGGGCAGCCGCGATTAAATAAGGGGCCTTTTTAGGTATAAACGTGGCATCCACAATAAGGAATCTACTCTAGAAACCTACTAGGCTCAACAGAGGCGGCCACGACAAACTTCGGGGCCTAATCAGGCTTAAATGTGGAACCCTCACTAGGGTCGCTCATATTGAGCCTCTTCGTTGCCTGCAAAGGTACACGGAAAAAAACGTGACTAGCCAAGTAGGGCCCCTAATACAACTGGGGCAAACTAGAAAGGGCCAAGTCGGAGCCCCAACTATTTTTCTACACGGGCTTCTTTTAAAAAATTTTAAATGGCATTAGTTTTGAACCCCTTGACAGATTCTCGCCAGATTCGAACTGATGCTTAATTTACCCGCACTCTACTTGTGGACCAAATTTGAGCACGATATCTTAAAAATTGCGGAAGTTAGAGCACGAACAAAAAACGCAAAATGCCATAAATTTTAAACCCCTTAACGGATTGACGTCAAATTCACTCTCAAACTTTATTTAATAACAGTCCACTTGTGGACCAAATTTAAGCCCGATATCTTAAAAATTGCGAAAGTTAGAGCACGAACAAAAAATGTCAAAAATTTAAAAATGCCATACATTGTGAACCCCTTAACGGATTGACACCAAATTTAATCCCAAACACTATTTGATAACAGTTCACTTCTGGTCCAAGTTTGAGCCGGATATCATAAAAATTGCGGGAGTTAGAGCCTGAGTTGACATTTTCCAAAAAATTCAAAATGTCATCAATTTTGAACACCTTGATGGATTAATTCCAAATTCAATCCCATACTTTGTTTAACGATAGTTTACTCGTGGTTCAAATTTGAGCCCGATATCTTAAAAATTGCGACGGCTAACGTGCTAACACAAAATTGTGTACATACGCACACACATACACATACAGACATTTTTTCTAAACCACTTTTCTCGACGTTTTAGACCATTCTGAGTGTCCTGACATGAAGATCTCGAAAAAAACAAATTTCACGAAAACAAAGCTTCCTCTATGAGGAAGCAAAATAGCATGCAGTACGTACAGCATTCAACTTCCCCATATCTTCTATATTTCATGCATGCAACTTCACAGAAACAACGACAAAGAATTGGCTATGCTTTGTTCATTGCAAAGTGCTATTTAAATATTCCATGTGAATGCCCAATCAATTAAACGTGTAAATGCAAGGGCAGACTGCGTCGAAAATTTCTCCGAGTTTCTCGTAATTCGAATTTTCCTTATAATCACTAAACTCCCATATTATCAACGCTCGTTATTTAGCCAGTAAAGAGCAAGGAAATCGGCGTCGTAGTATTCATCGCCGAGAGTGATGCTGAGAAATGGAAAATAGAAAAATAGTTAGAGTTCCGCTTCCACCCCGGGAATTTGAAAAGTGGTTTGGAGACCTAGGTATGAGTGGCTTTGGAATGAGAACAAGTAGACGAAGGCCTTCCAGTAGGATTTGGCTTGAGAACCCGAGTATCTGGCTCTCGAGACGGAGATGGAGAAACGTACTTTACGAACGGAGAAGTTCATTAAAAGCGAAACGACATTAGCCAACCTAAAATTACCCCTCCTGATTCAACCTCCGTTGGGATGCTTCGCGCTACGCTAGCTTCTGACTACTTCTCCGCTGGCTTGCCCCGCCGTTCCTCTTTCCAACACTCCTCCGATATTAGGTGTATCCTCTTGCGACGTTGCTGAGCTGCTGCTCTTTTCCACTCTCTCCACCTTCGTCCTCCCTTCATCTTGCCTTCGCACACCCGCTACCTTCTTCGTCGTTTCTACTTCCTGTCGACATCCTTCCATTTCCTTTTCCCTTGGATCAACCACTTTTCTCCATAATCCTGCCTCTCTTTATCCCTCGCATTGATCCTTATCAGTCCCAACCGATAGAGAAACCTATGGGAATCACTGTTAGTATTCGTGGATATACGAGGTCGAGGCTAGATAACCGAAAGGAATGAAAGATTCGAACGTCTATCTGCAACTTCCACCACTTTGAATGACTGTGACTGTGTCTCTTCTTGCGAGCCTCCGACGCTCTTGATCCTGATGCTAGAACGAGTCACTCCGCCTTTCACCCCCAATAGGAAATAGATCCGTTCAAGGCAATTGGAAGGAAAGAAAAAACTATACGGGCCATCTCCTCGTCGACAGATTGTCTTCCTTCTTCGACGACATCCACCTCGACGATGGAACTTCGGCTCATACAACGTTGGAGCTTCTGATTCTCTCCTACAGATGCTCATGCTTGACGTTGGAATTGCATGTGCCTCCGTTATCCTGTGAAGGATTTGGTACTTACCCTCTTACGACTTCATTCTCATCTGCCGCCTCCTTCTCCGTTCTCTTGATTCTCCGAAGCATCCTACCACCTTCGTCAACCAGGATATGCTTATATAGCCGGGTTATTTAATCCTGATAGAACCCAATCAGGTGCCACGAGGATTGCCCGACGATTATCTCGAAATTTCATTATTCCCGCTGGGCGATAGGAGTTCGATGGTTGGCGGCTGAAGGATCGTCTTGTTGAGAATTCTTGCGGTGGGATGAGAATCTATGGAATAGAAATTTCCTGGCTGACAACGAAGGAGAGAGAGAGAACAAAGTTGCGGTTGGAACGGATGTCGAGGCTTTCAAGATCTCTGGATGTGACACGAGGGATTCGTGCCCATTAGAAGCAAATCTCCTTGCGATGATTGTTCTATGATATATAGTTACGTTGACTTGATTTTATTGCCCGTTTATATTGGAGAATAGTATATATCCTAGTGCTCGCGTGGTATAGAATCGAATCAGGCGAGGATCTGAAAACACACCGAGAGAAAAAGTTTCATTGATTCACGGAAATCTTTGCCAATGAAATGAAATACTTGAATTTCAATACTATCTTTTCTTTTAATGATCTCAAACTCAATGAAAAGTAGTGACATTGATTCGAAGAAACATTTCTTTAAACCAATGAACCTTTTTCATTGAGTTCAAAGATATCGTCTCTGATTCAGTGAAACCTTCTTCTTACCACCTCAAAATTTCGAAACCTATTTTTTCCTGAAGAACGCGGCAGATAAAGCTCAAATTTTGTGAGTATGTAAGGAAGTACGGCAGAAATAGGCTAAGCTTTTGGCTCCTCGAAACTCGAAGCCGTTCGTTCGAGAGAACCGGAAAACAAAAAAGTGAGGTTAGGTGCGAGAGAGAGATCAATGAAAACGTTTCTTTGAACCAATCAAAACGTCTCTTTAAAACAATGAAACTGTTTCTTTATCATTTGCTCACTAAGTAAATGTTTATTTACAGGCAATGAAATGTTCTCTTTGAAATTCAAATGTACTATTTCATTGAAATCAACGAAAAAAAAATCAATTCACCCATTTCTTTGGCGTCAATGAAATCTTTTCTCTCGGTGCAAATGTATTAACTCAATACACAAAAAATGAAAAAACTCCCGACTGAAAAAAGAATTTAATAAACGAGATGCATAAATAAAATACGTTAAATAATAATCATTCGCATATTACAAGCGGGAGATTTGGTCGCCAATGAATGTACAAATCTCCCGACTGTAATATGCGAATGATTATTATTTCACTTTTTTTTTTGTTTGTATCACTTGTTCATGAAACTCTTTTTTCCAGTGGCGATTTTTTTAAATATTTATAACAGTATTTTTGTTTCATCCTTTTTAGAAAAATAATGCAGAACGATGTAAATTTAGGGACGGCCATTTTGGAGTATTTCGATAGATCCAAACTTTTTTTGAAAATTTTTATACTCGCTTCATAACAACAAAATTTTTGTAAAGTTTAGGCGTGTCACTGAAAAAACTCAGTGAAGACACAAAGGGATTAAGGAGGTTGGAGCGCTCCATACTAGTCAAATCAGTGCTAAATTTTTAAAAGCGTTTCTACAATTTCAGATGGTTTAATAATCTGTTCCAATGTGTTAATCACATAGCAACATCAGTTCTTGATATTCAAATACATTCACAGCTGTCATATGAACAGTAAAACCAACAATATTTCCAAATTTCCGATGTCATGTTTTTTCATCCAGTTTTGTAAAAGGGCAAACCGTAATATCAGTCCAATTATGACGAAACATAGCTCATTTTGATCAGTGGAAGATCCTTAATCGCTTGACCGCCCGGATTTTCTATAGTATCAGGCGTTCAAAAGTTACAGCCATTTGTATACTTGATGTTAGGTTATGATAGGATAAACAAACGGTTGTATCTTTTGAACTACCAATACGATTTTAAAAAATAGACGGCCAATCGATAGGATATCTTTTAGTAAACAAAATGAGCTATTGGTTGTCATAATCGGACTGATATTACGCTTTACCCTTTTAAAAAATTGGATGAAAAAACATAACATCGGAAATTTGCAGATATTGATCGATTTACTGTTGATATCACAGCTGTGAATGTATTTGAATATCAAGAACTAATGCTGCTATGTGATTAACACCTTGGAACAGATTATTAAACCATCTGAAATTGTAGAAACGCTTTTAAAAATTGAGCACTGATTTGACCAATGTGAAGCGCTCCAACCTCCTTAATAATCTCATCATTGCAGAATCCTTAACGACTACCATATTCGCTTGATAGTCATAGACAAATTAACAATTTCAAAGGCCATTTAATAACATTGAATGATATCGAACGACCCATTAGAACCGAATATTCTTAAGACAATTGCTTCATGAAAGACAGTTAATTTTCCTTCATCTTACATCTCGTTTTCATTAACAACATATAACAGTCATCACTTCATCTAGGGTCAAATAATCAAAGAACGCTGAAAAAAGAAACACAGTTTTCATTCAATGCCCATGTACACCGAGGGAAAAGATTTCAATGACGCCAAAGAAATGGGTGGATTGATTTTTTTGCTTCCTCATAGAGGAAGCTTTGTTTTCGTGAAAATTTTTTTTTTCGAGATTTTCATGTCAGTATGTTTAAAATTGTCTAAAACGTCGAGAAAAGTGATTTAGAAAAAATGTATGTATGGATGTGTGTGTGTGTGTGTGTGTGTGTGTATGTGTGTGTGTGTGAACGGCATTCAAAATTCAAACTTGCATATCTCAAGAACGGCTTTAACATTCGGTCTAAAATTTGGCACGCATGTGCGGCAGGTATTGCTTGTGATCATTTTCAAAAAAATTCAAAAATATGTTCAAATTTTATTTAACTTTGCAATTTTCGAAAAATGTCTGTACGCGCTCTAGCTCCCGCAAATTTTTAGCTATAGAGCTAAATAATTTTTTATACATAAAACAGCCTTAAAGAAGGATCGGTATTGAATTGGGGGCGAATCTACAAATAGGTTCCGTTTTTATGAGATTTTGAATTTTTCAAAAAATTTACGTTTTGCTCTAACTCCTGTGAAATCTCACGAAATCAACTGATATTTTCTACAGATGAAGAATAACATGCAATGCTGCTATGTACCAAATTTGGTGATGATCGGTAAAGGGGTTCGGATTATATAGGATTTTGAATTTTTTGAAAAATTTATGTTTTACTCTAACTCACGTTAAACATTAACAAATCAGCTGAAATTTTATACAGACAATAAATAATACTCAGCGTTGCTACGTACAAAATTTGGTAATGATCGGTAAAGCGATTAAGATTTTACGTGATTTTGAAATTTTGAAAAAATGAAAAGTAACGAAATAAGTTGCAAAGTTGAACTTCGTACATTCCTTTGTCATTAATTTACATTTTTCACAAAGCTTCCGCTATGAGGAAGCCAACATTAGTAAATAAGCTTCATAGAGATCGCTTTGTGAAAAAAAAAAAAAAAAAAAATGAGGAAGCAATGTGCAAAGTTCAACTTTGCAACTTTTTCATTGATTTCAATGAAATATTTCTTTGATTTCAATGAAATAGTGCATTTGAATTTCAAAGAGAACATTTCATTGCCTGTAAATAAAGATTTACTTAGTGAGCATATAATAAAGAAACAGTTTCATTGTTTTAAAGAGACGTTTTCATTGGTTCAAAGAAATGTTTTCATTGATCTCTCTCTCGCACCTAACCTCACTTTTTTGTTTTCCGGTTCTCCCGAATGTACGGCTTCGAGTTTCGAAGAGCCAGAAGCTTAGCTTATTTCTGCCGTACTTCCTTACATACTCACAAAATTCGAGCTTTATCTGCCGCGTACTTCAGGAAAAAATAGGGTTCGAAATTTTGAGCTGGACAGAAGAAGGTTTCATTGAATCAGAGACGATATCCTTGAAATCAATGAAAAAGGTTCATTGGTTTAAAGAAATATTTCTTCGAATCAATTTCACTACTTTTCATTGAATTTGAGATCATTCAAAGAAAAGATAGTATTGAAATTCAAGTATATCATTTCATTGGCAAAGATTTCCGTGAATCAATGAAACTTTTTCTCTCGGTGTAAGGTGATCATCGTCTTTTTATATTCGCTTCATAAAAACAGATTTTTTTTTCTTTTTGTAACGTTTAGACGTGGCAGTGAGAAAACGAAGTGAAGAAACGAAACGATATCGTTTAGAAAACTATGATCCTCGAGGTCTAGCATTGTAGTCTACCCTATCGTGTGGCACAACAAGGGATCAAAGAATTCTACCTTTCTTTCTCGCTCTTTGGCCACGCAGACACTTTGTATCTCTTCAGCTTTGGGCTTGTCGGTTTGGATACACTGTAACACTGTGTAGCATACACGCGTTAACGCCCCGACGATACCTAATTGGGTGCCCACCCCATGCTGCCCCATTATTCGGGGTGTCAAAATACTTGTCGGTTCTTTTCACCGAGGGTTCTTGGTGCTGTTGCTCTCTGGCTTCCCTGGCTCGCCACGAGAGTGTAAGCAACCAGGCGAATGTCACGCCGAGAGATCCCAGCCCTCGAAACTCATAATCCTCGAGCATTCGCTCGCGCAACTTCTAGCCCTTCGCACAGTAACCACCGCAACACTATTATAATACGAGGATTTTTCAATACGAGAAAGAAAAAAGGTGCAATGAGACCGAATGCACCTAGACAATGTAAATGTACTGTGAATGCGAATACTAGGCAAGCTATTATATCTCAAAGAGTTTGTATGAAAGGGAACTGAAGGATAAAGTGGTCTACTTCATCGGTACAATAGCATTGTCGTATTTCCAGTAAGTGATAAACTTAAATAATCCATTATGTACTTTTGGATTATAATCAACACAAATTCGCACGTATTGGAAATTATTTAGTTACGTATATGAATTGGATAATATCGATTCTGGCATTACCAAATTAAGTTATATTTCGTGCTATTTTGTTATCTGAATAAATTGATTTGAAAAAGACACATTAACCGGTACACAGAACCGGTATATCAAATTTTGTTAAGACATCTTTGATTAGTTAATTAGAACAGCAAAGATTGTAACGGAAGTCTAAGGTATATCCAGAAATGGAAAATAAAGACAAATTTCTAGTATGAATAGACATTAAACAAATATTAACATCCCATGGAACCCAATAATAAAAATATAAATAAAGTCGCTAATGACCTCGTAGTTGATGCGACAATAAATAAATTTAAAAAAATTTAAAAATTTAAAAAAATATAAATAAATCTAGGATAGGAAAAACGGATATATTATGTACAATAATATCAAAACGATTTCAATGAATTTACAAACAGTAAATCTACATTTTTTCTTCCTTATAGACTTGCAAAACGATTTTTTTTGTCAGTGTTAAAATATTTAAAAATCACAGAATATTAATTTTCTCAAAATAATTCAATGCATGTTCATAGAGTTATATAATAAACTCTATCTGTTCATTTATTTTATAATTAAACAGTTTTTAATTTTTTTAAAAAGAATCATGCCATATTACACCATATTACCCATCGAAAAAAAAGTAATTGATATAAGTGCTTTTTTATGAATTCGCTATAAATGAATGATTCTAACGAACTAATTTTTTTTTCCATGTAATATAAAATACTTAATATTTTATCAAAACAAAAATATTGACACATAAAAATTTATTTAAAAATGACATGAAAATCATGGCTCATAATTCAGCGAATAATTTTCCCATTGCGTGTTACTTTTATTTTTATGACTTTTTGCAACGAACTTGCATAGAAAGTTTTTTTTTCTCATAAATATGGCGGAACAGATAGATATCAACTTATTTTTTATAATAAATAAACAAGTAAATTAATGTCTCGTTACGACTCTGGTTATAATTTACTCGAATTCAAACTGTTTGAATTCGAGCTACTAATTATCGGGTAGAGTTGTATTTTGGTAGAGTTCGGCCAGAGATTTATACTCTGCAAAGTTGTGGATAAATATTAGAGACGTAGTTGATGGTGACGTAAATGTACGATTTAATTCCGATGGAATTGATTAATGATACGAGAAATATTAATGTACCTATAATTTTGTCGATGTTTTTCATTATTGACCAGTTATTATGCAATGTACAGGCATTTGACATACAAACATTCGAGGTGACCAGAAGTGTAAATGCCTAATACGTATAGAAATAATGATGATGATGCGATCAGCTCTATAATTATGATTTTATAATAATAACATGTAGCGATTGTAATACGATGATTAAACTTTGGAATGGCTGCAAAAATTATTATTTTTCAATAAAAATTCACGGTAATCCTTTTGAAAAAATGGAAAAAAACAAGTAATGCATTACTTATTTCTTCCATTTTTCCACCTTTTCTTGCAATATTAAAGCGAAAATTAGTATTTTTTTCAGCTATTCAAATGTTTACACTCTATTTTATAATCACTACATATTATTATTATGAAATCATAATTAGAAAACAAATTGTACTGTAAACTATATCTTATGAATTAATGGGGATTTACAACTCTGGAGGTGAAATGTCAGTCAAGAATAAATTACTTGCAAAACAAATACATATAAATACATTGCATGACAATAGAATCGCGGCTAGGTGAGAAAATATATTATTATTAAACAAATATATTATTGTATTACATCTATGGCTGTGTGATTAAATAATTTATTCCAAATCATTATTTACCCATTTTCACATGTTAATAGCTCAGCAGAATTCGTACAGATTAACAAGATTATCTACTCGATTTATATTCTAGATTAAACAATATTTGCAATATTGTCCGTTTGGCAAAAAATTCCGTTTATAAAATGGACATTTTAACATGATGCAATCTCAGAATCAACAATGTATTACATAGTTTTATATTTAGTTCGATAATATAGAGTTGAAAATAGAGATGCTATAAGCAAGATTATCAGGATTTTAACACAACCACAAAAAATGTGCCCTATTGGATATTTTTAGGGGAAATTATTAAAACTTATATTATTCTCAGAAAAAAAAACATTTTCTTATCCAAAGAAAAACATTAAATTCTTCAACTCGTAGTTATTAAATACTTTTTGGTCAGTTTCAGCATAACGATTGAAAATTTGCATACTTTTGCACATTTACTTTTTACATTTGACATAGCTATTCTGAAGCCGCGAATTCTCAAATCATATAAAGTCTATCAAATTTCCTGATATCACATCTATTGAGAAAGGATAATTTTATCTCGCAAACTGAAAAAAAAGTCATTGATTCAATAAATCCTTCGTTTGCGGGCTGCCAATAACAAACGTTATCAACTTAATTTGAATTCTAATTCCTCCAATTTCATACGAGATCGGAACAATAACTCTAAAATAAGCAAAATTATATTTTATTATTTCAATGCTAAATGGGATTGAACGAATAAGAACTAGAGAGATGAGAACTTGGCATTTAAACAAGGCTGCAAAGTAGAACTTTGCAAATTGCTTCCTCATTATTGTTGGATTTTTACAAATCTACCTCTATGAGCAAGCATGTTAATCTATTTTGGCTTCCTCATAGAGGAAGCTTTGTAAAAATCCAACAATAATGAGGAAGCAATTTGCAAAGTTCTACTTTGAAGCCTTGTTTTAAAAAATTTTAAATGGCATTAGTTTTGAACCCCTTGACAGATTCTCGCCAGATTCGAACTGATGCTTAGTTTACCCACACTCTAGTTGTGGACCAAATTTGAGCCCGATATCTTAAAAATTGCGGAAGTTAGAGCACGAACAAAAAATTCAAAATGCCATAAATTTTAAACCCTTTAACGGATTGACGTCAAATTAACTCCGAAACTTTATTTAATAACAGTCCACTTGTGGACCAAATTTGAGCCCGATATCTTAAAAATTGCGAAAGTTAGAACACGAACAAAAAATGTCAAAAAATTTTTAAATACCATAAATTGTGAACCCCTTAAAGAATTGACACCAAATTTAATCCCAAACACTATTTGATAACAGTCCACTTCTGGTCCAAGTTTGAGCCGGATGTCATAAAAATTGCGGGAGTTAGAGCCCGAGCTGACATTCTCCAAAAAATTCAAAATGCCATAAATTTTGAACACCTTGATGGATTAACTCCAAATTCAATTCCATACCTTGTTTAATGACAGTTTACTCGTGGTTCAAATTTGAGCCCGATATCTTAAAAATTGCGACGGCTATCGTGCTAACAAAAATTGTGCACATACGCACACACACACACACACACACACACATACAGATATTTTTTCTAAACCACTTTTCTCGACGTTTTAGACCATTCTCAGTGTCCTGACATGAAAATTTCGAAAAAAATTTTGTCACGAAAACAAAGCTTCCTCTATGAGGAAGCAAAAATACCTCTTTTTGGCAGCTCGCAGTAGAATTTTTTTTCAATGCATGTACGTAAAGAAAATGATGTCTAAATATCGCAATATGTTGTAAATTGGAGACTCTCGGAGTCGTTGAATTCTGCAATATGTTATGTCATGCGAAGGGAATTGTAAACGTGTGCAGAAGAGGAAAACTGAAGGAACACCCGAACGGTCGAGGTGTCGGTAATCGAATTGGAAGGAGAAAAAGAGACGAGAGTGAGAAAAAGATTTTTCACGGTTGGCGAAGCTTTCCGGAGGTCTGACGCCTTTTCTACTTTGGAAGAGTACATCTCACTCGACTCTTTCACTTTATACAACTACTATATATACTATATACTGTTGCAATGAACAGTATACACGAAACAATTCGCAACTCGTGGTAGAGGAACAGTGGAAAATATCTGAAATACGAAGAAACCACTTTTCCTCCTCGACGTTCTGACGGAATTTTCACGCCCGAGATGATTTTCCGCGGCGGTATTTGTTCGTACAATTTCTGTATGCTCTGCTCGACAGCGGGCTATTGAATTTTTCATTCTTCTTTCTTTTATTCGTCACACCTCTTTATTTTCTTCGCATTTTCCTCGACTAAACGGCCGAAGTGAATTTATTATTACCACGTCAAAGACTCGCTACGCACTAGTGGAATAAAATATTTAAAAACATTAATTACAAATGCTAGAAATAAAATATCGCTCTAGTCAATCACCCCCAGAAAAGTTGATCATTTTTATCAATAAAACGTATCCAATTAATCGTTACGTTTATTGATTATGGCTAAAGGAGAATAGAAAAATGGTGGTCAAAGAGAAAATTGAATCGCATATAGCCTGCAAAAAATTGTATTAGCATTATTTCCCATGCAGAAATTTCGGCAGGGATCCAGCTGGATCCTGCCTGGTATTCCCATCTTCCGGTCGGATTCCAGTCGGTCATCGGATCGGATTCCAGACATGGGATGTAACGCGCGGAAACTGGATTCCGATCGGGATATCGAACTGGGGTCCGATCCGATGGCTGACTGGATTCCAGCCGTTAGATGGGCATACTAGGCTGGATCCACCTGGATCCTTGTCCAAAGATGGGAATACCAAGCTGATTCCAGCTGGAACCCTGTCGAAATTTCTGCATGGGCAGCGACGAGAACGCGTCTGGGTCCACATGAACCGCACATGTTGTTACAATCACGCGTGTTAAGGAAAAGTTTTTCGTACGTGTATTCTACAACATTTTACTGCATAAAGACGGTCCGGATTCTATTCAGAATCCAAGTAGAACCCCTCTTAGGGTAACCCTAACATATCCCGATGCACGGTAATACAGCTCGTCGTTCAGAATTGGGTCCCGATCCGGAATCCATCCCGATTCTAAATAGGACGGCTCTCTTAGGGTAACCCTAGCAAATCCTAATCGATGATAAACTGTCATTGAGTACGTAACCGGAAATCTATTTGGGATCTATTCGGATTCCAAGTTGGATAACCCGTTTATGGAAACCCGAGCCAATCCCGACCAGGATCGAGTTTCAAACTGGGATGCCCAGACAGATTTCTATATGGGATTATCTTGTGACAAATCTAGCAACAGTTACAATACGACGCTAATCCAAATGGGAATTTTGATTGTGGTGACCGGCATTGGCCACCCTGATCGGTATTACCCCACACGGAAAAAAAAGATTGGTTGTGGCGACTACGTTTTCGATTTGCTGTACACAATGTCTAAAAAATTAGTTGCCTCAACCATATCGAATAGTAACCTCACCTATTCACGATTAGTTCTTGATTGGATTAGTTAGGTTAACTAATTCAATCGTTGGGACTACCACTCGAATAGTTGGGACTACCATTCGAATCGTCGGTATTATCATTTGAATCGTTGGTATTACCATTTGAGTTGCTAGGGAAATAGAATAATCGATTGGTTGTGTCAACTCATTTCTTGGTTATGGCAACTAATCTTTTTTTTCCGTACACTTTGCCCTAACATTATAATCCAAAAGGTCGTCGAGTTACCGCTCAACTTCACCAAGAGGAAAATACGTTTATCACAACATTTTGCTACGAAACCCTCACTTCTTGACGCGTCCTTAACGCAGTTATGACGGCAGTCTCGATAATTGCTGATAATTCAACGGAACTTCGTTAAGACGCTCATCAAGCAGGGTTGGCTGGTCGCTGGGCGAAATATCCTTTCATTTGATTATACACTCGATTTCAGTTACACGATTATCATCATCACCATATATAAACGTTTCTTAATAGATAACTTGTATTGAACGGTGTCACTAATTTTTTTACGTACAATTCGTAAAAAATATATTTCGATGCACAAATGAAAATTGTGCATCGAAAATTTGAAAATAACTACTCTCCTAAAAAGAGAAATTATTATTTACGTGTGTGTGTTTTTGTTTTTTTTAGAAAAATGCTTTTGTCAAGGAAAAAAAAGAAAGAACATGTTTTTCTATGGAACAATGTCTCAGATTTTCAAAAATAGTAGTTTCAAAGTAATTCTTCAAGAATTCATAAGAATTGTCCCCAAGAATTCCAAGAAATTTCCAGTAATATTTTGCTTACCGGTTATATTAGGAAAGTGCAAGGAAGTTTAAGAACTCATGCATTTGATTTTGTAGCTGTAGCTGTAGCTATTTATCATTTGCAATAGTTACATGTTCTTGCCATAAACAAAAAGATCTTTGTTTCAGGATTCAAGAGAATATATATTTTTTTAAATAATAGCGGATAAACAGCGAATATCAGTAACTAACTCTCTCTCCTTAATGGATCTTTCCAGTGTGACGGCCCGAAAAATAGCCTATTTTCACGATTTTTTTTCGGACGGTTACTATACGTCGATCAATCTGAAATTTTTATGACATATTAAGGTAATCATGAATGACAGAAAATGATTTTTTACAAGACGATTTTTATTGTTTAAATATTTTTTTTAATTGTTGAAAATAATGTTGATAAAAAAGATAGCCTCATGGTAGACATCCTAGGGGTCGCAAATTTGATCTAAAAAAAACCCAAAGGATTATTAATTAGTATGCGATTGGCTATCGCGCTATGGAGGCTTTTTTTAAAATCAAAATTGACAAAATGGCGGTGGTTTGAACAAAAAGTACTGATTTTAGCCGTTTTTTGGACAATTTTTCTTTAAAAAAAATGGGTAGATTTAAAAAAAAAGCTTCCATAGCACGATAGAGAGTAGCGTGAAGAATGTTCTCCTAAAATTTGAAAACGATCGCTTGAAAACTGTTCCCTGGAGAATGTCCACCGTTTTGAAAAATGACGTTTCGAGAAAAACGCGTTTAAAGTTTCGAGTGTGGAAATTTCATATACCTAAATTGTGTACTTACGACTAATCGGCGATGCCAGGTCCATAAAGTATGCCAGCGAAGTATTTCGAATTTCGCTTTAAAAATTTGAGAGGATGTTTTTGACCCTATATGGACGTATTTCACAAACCTTCGACTTTCACAGCCTCAAAGAATAAAAATCTACTTATAGGAGCACAGGATTGCCAATTTTTTGTACTCATCTTAAGACCTTTAGAAAGCAATATTCGTTCATGGACAAAGCATCATATACAGGGTGCTCACATAAAAAATCATATTATCATTTTAACTAGAAATCATTTATTTGGTGCTAATTCACTGTAGGAACTATGTGTTATTGTGTTTTACCAGTGTTTAACTTAGTTTCAATTTAACTTTTTTTTTTAAATGACCCATTTGAAGGCATAGTTTTATCCCTTCCAATAGGTCATTTTTCTAATTCAATTTTACTCAATTCGTATGCAGAAAATGAAAAGTATGACTGGTAATGACTCTACTAACTCAAAATATAATTTAGATAATTTAGAAACGATAATAGTTTGAATTTATTATGCGAATTTATAAACCTGACATTCGCAAACCTGACAATTGAATACATTTTGACCCAGAAAAAAAATGTTTCTCGTCTTGAGGTCGGGCACATTCGTGAACATCTAATTCGTGATAAGAATAACATACTCAGATGGAATTTAATTATCTTACTTGACTAGTTTGGCCGGATAACGATGCGAAAAACCTGACATTTATTCTCCACGCAGCAATATGAGTCCATGTCGCAGAACGTTGCGAGCAAAATAATTGACTCTCCGAAATAAATTTCACTTCATTCAATCCGTGATGATTCTACCTTTATGTGCATCCAATTTATTTGGCTCAATTAGCTTGTGCTGATATTCCTGCACCATATAACGGTGGATGTCAGGTTCACCATCAAAACCAAGTGACAGACGTTCACAGGATAACCGCTTAATTTTCTGACATGTTTGGCGATTACAATTAGGTACATTATGTTCATTGCACCTTACCAGAATTTCATGATTTTTTTCTTATTTTTCTGAAGGTGCATATCAATGCTATACCCGTACGAAGTGACGCGAAAATCAGAGTTACAACCGAAAAAGTTGTTAATTTCCGCATTTGAACCAGGATAAAACAGTCTATTGGTGCATTATAAAATTTAATTCTTTTTTTTTCAGATAGATTATGCTTCGTACATCTTAGTAAAAGTTTGATATTCGCGTAATTCATTCTGTGTAAATTATTATAGCATTCCGCAGTCGAGTTACACGAAAGTCAAAGGTTTGTGAGATGTGCCCATATACTAATGGATAAGACCAAAAAAAACGATTTTTTTTCACACTAGAAAGATCCCTTAATTGCTTCGGATTTTTGTTTCTTTGGACCATATCCGGGGCAACCAATACCCATGTAAAGATGGTCAATACTCTATAGTGGGACTCTAAAGCATGTTGCTTTATCGTTCCAGCCGCACGTACTTACAAGCAAAGTGTGTAGTACAACGCACGCAAGAGTCTCCAATTGCATTCTTCGGCCTAATTAGGTTTGGTCGGTTTAGGTATAGCGAGCGGTCCAATTATCGATAATTGCGTAAAGATGTCACTCCCTAAGCGGATTCCTGGCGGTTTTACGGTATTGTGTGCACGTCGAAACTAAGCTGCCGCTGCTGCCGCCACCACCGGCAGCCCATCACGAGGTAACGCGAGTGTGCGTGTGTCTGGGGGAACCGTTACTTTCGCATTAAAATGCATCCCCTACTTGTCTTCTTTCTCTTTCCCTTCACCCTGCCAATATATTAACAATACACACACTCTGCTTTCACACTTTCTCGCTCCCACTCGTACACTCGATTCCCCACGTTCCCACTAATACATGAATACTTAAATTCTTTGCACTACAGCTACATCACTTATTTCTTGCAGATACGATTCAATAATTTTCATTTATTTACAAATTTACAAGATTTATATCCTGTTACAATATCACATGATTTTAAGGTAGTTATACCGCGAACGCAATGCAAAGTCTCGCACATAATTTCTTTGTATACTTTTTCTTTAAGTATTCAGCTTGATGTTAAAAAAAAATCCAAGGTTGCTTACCGGTCATTTCGAAGAATAGGGTAGAAGTACCGGTTGTGGCCACTTTAAGAAATTTCCCATTTTCAAGTACTTGTGATTGGGACCAAATATCATAAAACTGTTTTGGACCTATAAGGTAAACGTACCAATGGTGGGACAGGTCCCAATTGAGGGACACTAAAGGGATATTTGAAGATACTAAGGGTTTAATGGATAAAATATTAAAAAATAACTTTTCCAATTGTATATGTTATATATAATTAACATACGCGAAAAAATTTCATCTTTTTCATCGTAAATTAAAAATTTAAATAATAAGTATATTAGCGGACCTATGGTGTTCGAGCTTTTTCAGCAAATCCCTAAATCAATTAGCTAAGGAGAGCCGAATAATCATTAATATGATACCCCGGAGATTATAGTTCGTTCGAGACTTTCCATAGGTATTTCAAATTCAGAAATTCTTAAGGTTTAAGATTACACTGTCAAATATTACGTACAATATCTTAAAACTCGTCATTTTTGTGTCCCGTTATTGGATCTAACCGAATATACGTTGGCACCACTGTCCAACGTATGTATCCGCGACTAGGGCAAGTAGTAAGCAATCTCATTGCGGCCCAGAGCCGGGACACAATCGCACGATTGACATTTTGACGCAGATGTTGGGTTATGCGGTATCAAGAACTTCATTGTTAATTTATTCAAATATATATATATATATTTTATAAACATATACGTTTTATTTATTGCATCATAGGTGTAAATATGTGTACCGCACATTTTTTGGCATTTCTTTTCAAGCAGATGCATTAAAATTTGTAGATGTCCACCGATATGTACATGTGATGTCCCGACAGTGGGACATGCACAAAAATACCCGTCCTGGCACTGGTACATCTGCACTTTTCAGCGTTTTGATCAATAACTATTTATCAAACAATCAGAAACATTTTTATTCTATAGTTTTTGGAAACTAGAAACTCTAACCTTGCAATTCGTTACCACCATTTGCTACAATAGTTAATATATTCATGCGAAAATTGGTATACAAAGCAGACACCGCCTTAAACGTCCCGCCATTGGTACGTTTACCTTACTTTTCATATCTGAGAAGAATATAATTTCAGAATTCTAGCATTAAAATCTTCATATGTGTCGAGAAAACACTGGAAAATAGAAAAAAGTAGGAGCATAGCCATTTCACCAGTTCTGGCCACCCATGCACCGGTTTTGGCCATGCTTAAAATTAGAATAACTCAATATTCATTGCACTTGAAACATTTTTTAAGGTGTGTTTAATAAATTAAAATCGTATTCTTATGAAAGCATCCAATTCCTCTACACGAAAATGTCTTTAAAGCACAGATGCCATCTGTGAACCTAACTAACCTTTTTTGACATTCGTCTCCTTCGTTTTGCACTTTTTCGTAGCAGCTTTCTTTGTCACAAATAGTCATACATTATATTTACGTTTTACTCTTTACACTTTTATTTTTATTTTTACCAGAGTTCTTTCCGAAAGTAGATTTTCGCATTGCATAATGATGGGAATCTTCAACATGAAAGGTGTTCCACCGCTTTACCTTCTTTTTTACTATACATTTCTAAGGATATATTTTTCTTAGCGTTTTTTGGTTTTTTTGTTTCTTCTTTACGAATTTATGAATTGATTGTGTAATAATTAACGAGAAATTAATGATTATATTATTATGGCCATATCCGGGGCAACATGCTTATTCCATGTACCAGTTGTGGCCATCGTATTTTTTATAAATGTATAGCTTTATTTCAAACTTTTAGTACATCAACATTTGCAGTGATGACTCTTAAGATTGATATGTGCAAAGCTGCATGCAATTCGCCAAGTATAGAATCCGAATATGTATCTAGAGTTTTCGTCAAAATTTTGTCGAATTCCGTAAGGAGTAGACAATTTGATGAATCAGCTGATGATACTCTAATTACTGATACAGTACTTTTTGTAATGGAATTTTTGTAAAAAAAACAAATTCCCCCGTTTTTCGTCACTTCCACACGAATAATTTTTTTTAATACCGTAAGCTCGATCCGTACCACTCTGATGATTTTTTTGCAACATCTACAGTCATGCAAGATTACTCTGTAATTTGATTAGCCAAAAAAAAGAAACCTTTTTTTTGTCAAAAAAATAATACTGCCCCCGTTTTTTGGAACTTTCACGCAAATGCATTTTTTAATACCAGAAGATCGATCGGTGCCACTCTGGCGATTTTTTTGTGATATCAACAGTCATTAGTGATGCCCTCAAGAAAGTCGAGACAAGTCGAGGCGCATGAAGTCAATAAACCTCGTATTGAACAATTGAACTTCAATCTATCTCGATATGGGTGAATGCAATCACGAAATACGAGATATTCAGATTGCATCGTAAAATGTGTCGAGATCTTGGGTGACATCACGAGAATTTGACAGTATCGATACGATACAAGATTATTTGAGAAATTCGATAATGAAGGGAAACAAGAAACACATAGACGGCACTCAAAAGCGAAAAAAAGTAAAATTATGATTTTTATTTGAATCAAAACTCGGAAAAAAACTGTTTGCAAAATGTGCTTCGAAGAATCGAAGGCTCAAAAAATAATGGAAATGAAGAACAGCAACACGACTGCAGTGAGAGATCATGTGCAAAAAGCACATCCTCAACATTTTGAAGAACTCAGTGCGACAAACGCGAGCAAGTCCTTTCAGAAACCTCAATTTCAAATAAAAATAAACTTTGATTCTTTGCAAGCTTGTTTATATATTGTATACATCAGCAATATAATAGACACGCAATACAATCGACTATGAGACGAACCTCGAGTCAATTCTCGAGACGAGGCAAGGCGATTTTAACAAAAGGTAAACGCAATATATACGATTCAAGAAAGTATCTTGATTGAGCTCTGTCAAACGAGGAAGCGAGAATTTTAACCTCGTGCGGTATCACTAACAGTCATGTAGCAATACTCTGTAATTTTTTCAGTAAAAAAAAAACATCCTTTTTTTAATTAAACAATAATTCCTCCATTTTTCGGAAAAAAATCATACTCACAGGAACGTGACAATTATTTGGAATATTCCGCTCGAAAGCTAACAATAAACGACAACTTTTATGTGCTGACATTTTTTTTCAGTAACTTCAAAATTCTGAGATATTTGCACTTGAATAAAAAAAGTCATTTTCTAAAAAATTATTTTAAAAAATCTGAAAAAATTCACATAGAGTGTCTTTTTGTGATATATTCATATAACCAATTACAGGGCAAATCGGAGAGGGTCGAGAAAAAAGTGGCTGAATTGACAGAGAATGCTTCATAAATGCATGCACATTTAATGTTGTTTCGGTTTGAATTAGGTCGAAATAGGAAAAGATCGCGATTTGATAGTTTTTAAAATTTTTGAAAACTTAACGTTATTTCATTAATTTTAGCAAAGCATCAGATAAAAAAATGTGCTAAACTTCAGTTCTTCAAATTTATTTAAAAACAAGGATGCAAAGTAGAACCTTGCATATTGCCTTCTCTTTATTTTTAATTTAATTATAAAGCTTCCTCTGTGGAGAATTCAAAATTAACGAACATACTTTCTAATAGATGTAGATTTGTAAATTGTTGCAATTAATAATGAAGCTATTCCACTCTGCAACCTTTTTCTTCTGACTGTTAACAATCTTGATTTTCTCTTATTGAATTACAAAATTAGCAATATTTCGTAAGCAGTCATCTCTCTGTATTGCGTGCACTAAGTGAATTAGAACAAGAATAAATGTTTCCGTCGTAAAATGTTAAAGTGCAAGAGTGAGCCTTTTACCATTCCTCATTTATTATAATGTACACTCAGGCTCTGCTGCTGAATTTACCGCGCACCGTTGCACTAACCATGATGCACCAAGTACGACGACGTGACTACAGAAATTGAATTAGCTTGCCGCGGTGAAATTGAAAAATCTCTTAAACCGAGGCAACTGCGGGGAAAAGAACTACTAGTGCAGGGAATGACTGGAGGGTGAGTGTGGAGGCACGAGGTGCACCGGCGCAAAACTCGTTTAAAGATGAAAGGACGGCTAACGACTTATTTTTGATAAGAAGAAAAAGTTAAGGCACTTTGCGGAAGGAGAACGAGGGTGAGCGCGAGGAAACGAATGTAGGGGTACAGGCGAATCGAGAAATAGGGTGGAAGTGCCTGTGAAGTTGAACATGTTTATAAAAAAACTGAGCTTGCGATTTCTTGCTTTCTACCCCGGTAAACTATTTTCTCACGCTTTCTCTACTTCGTTTTTTTAATGTATTTTCTTCTATTCATCTTTACTTGAAGCGTTATAGAAAAATGCGAGGACAGTCAAAATTTAATGTTCCAGCTTATGGATCATGTCGACATGTCCTAATAAAACAAAGGCATTTCAGAAATTTTTCTAAATAATTAATTAACCTAAACTAAAATTCATTTGAGGTACGTCAGTTTTTGTATGATGCGTCAGATACGTGAATTTTAAGGAGGTTCAGTGCTAAATTTTTAAAGCGTTTCTACAATTTCAGATGGTTAAATAATCTGTTCCAAGGTGTTAATCCCATAGCAGCATTAGTTCTTGATATTCAAATACATTCACGGCTGTCATATGAACAGTAAATCGATCAATATCTCCAAATTTCCGATGTCATGTTTTTTCATCCAGTTTTGTAAAAGGGTAAACCGTAATATCAGTCCGATTATGACGAAACATAGCTCATTTTGATCAGTGGAAGATCCTTAATCGATTGACCGTCCGTATTTTCTATAGTATTATACGTTCAAAAGTTACAGCCATTTGTATACTTGATGTTAGATTATGATAGGATAAACAAACGGTTGTAACTTTTGAACTACTAATACGATTTTAAAAAATAGACGGCCAATCGATAGAATATATTTTAGTAAACAAAATGAGCTATTGGTCGTCATAATCGGACTGATATTACGGTTTACCCTTTTAAAAAACTGGATGAAAAAACATAACATCGGAAATTTGCAGATATTGATCGATTTACTGTTGATATCACAGCTATGAATGTATTTGAATATCAAGAACTAATGCTGCTATGTGATTAACACCTTGGAACAGATTATTAAACCATCTGAAATTGTAGAAACGCTTTTAAAAATTTAGCACTCATTTGACTAGTTTGGAGCGCTCCAACCTCCTTAATAGGGCACAATTACCGGTTTTGGCCACCGCCAATGCTTTTAAGCATTTTTCGTGTTCATTTTTCGATTCCGTTGCTCTGCGACTGAATCTAACCGCAATTAAAAAGAACACGTATATTTTTTGAGAAATTAATAGTTATTTTGATGTCGTGGTTAATAAATATTGAATAGGACGAGGTGAAGGATCGACAGTAAAAAAATCAAATTCTCGACTTCTTACGGCGACGGACGGCGAGTTCGAGTTGACGCATATTTTTTTTTGTCATGCAATGGAGTAGTTAAATTTATTATTGCACGTATCAGTCTTCAGATTTTTTTTCTGGAGATTTTGACGTATTTAAAATATCAAATGAAACCAGCGTATCGTATAAACGACTATAGTCAAAACTGGTGAACAAATAAGTAACTTGCTCCATTTAAGCAGTAATTACAATCATTTGTTTACTGTCAATTATTGCGCAATTAAGTATTTTCTAACGATCAGTAAGATGAGATTTGCATGAGATAATATTTGATTCTGTGTGATATTTTTATTGACATTGATTGGAAGAAACATTTCTTTAAACCAATGAACCTTTTTCATTGATTTCAAAGATGTCGTCTCTGATTCAATGGAACCTTCTTCTCACCAGCTCAAAATTTCAAAACCTATTTTTTCCTGAAGTACGTGGCAGATAAAGCTCAAATTTTGTGAGTATGTAAGAAAGTACGGCAGAAATAGGCTAAGCTTTTGGCTCCTCGAAACTCGAAGCCGTTCGTTCGAGAGAACCGGAAAACAAAAAAGTGAGGTTAGGTGCGAGAGAGAGATCAATAAAAACGTTTCTTTGAACCAATGAAAACGTCTCTTTAAAACAATGAAACTATTTCTTTATTATATGCTCACTAAGTAAATCTTAATTTACAGGCAATGAAACGTTCTCTTTGAAATTCAAACACTCTATTTCGTTGAAATCAATGAAAAAAAAATCAATTCACCCATTTCTTTGGCGTCAATGAATGTATTAGTTAATACAACAAATACCCAAATATTAATCATTTTTCTGTCTGGTATTCAATTATTACCAATCTCTTGATCAGAATGAATAAAAATAAATGTTCCCCACATTGAGGAAATCCGAATTGAACAGATGAAGAAATCTGACAGTTTCGCTTTGAAAGTGTTCTTCTCTACGACTCTTGTAAATATACGAAATTGACGTTAGTAAATTGTTCTATGGATTTCATGTACGGTCAATGAATAGAGCATCCAACTTGGTTTTCCTTGTCTCTTCATCATCCACAAAAGCTCATACAAATGCCACCGTAGCAGCAGCAGCAACAGCAGCAGCACGAAAACACAACAGTTGCGCAAGGCTCAACTCAATTGCCATGTCAAAACGATGTGAAATGGGATTGATGTAATTTGGTTAGCCCTCCCCTAAATCCACCGTTTATATACTCGTTCCAGTGTACTACTCGACGCAGTAGTTTGCTGATATAACGGGTGTTTCGTGACAAACCAGAAGCCAGGGACTTCTTGTTGGGGCTGATTCTAATGACTTATGAAGTCAATCCAAATGACCGGACCGCCCTGTAACACACACACAGATACACATATATAGTAATAATAATTGAAACGAGTATACGGTACACTTCGAGTCACTCGAGAAAATTGAATAATCTTCCTACCCTCCGCGACAGCAGCCCTTATACATCCCCCTCGAGGAGTCTTCATCGTTCGAATCCACCTCGAATATTAAACCAGGCAAGTTACTTCTGATCCAATCGAAACAGCACAAACTCGGTGGCACGCTATATGATTACAAAGGAATTGCGGTGAAATCTGGAAAAAGAAGAAGAAAAAAAAATAATTAAATAACGATACGGATATTCGAATCAAAAGGTGGGCGTCAGCGAACAGCAGGACAAAAAGTGCAGGAAAGAAATCATGAGACCCGAAATAGATTTTTGTCATTTTTAAGAGGCAAAAGTACAATGGAGAAAGGAAGGAAATTTGGACGTTTAAAGTGTTTCAAAAGTATATACTTGTAGTGTTTGTTATACGGAAATCTTATTATATTATATATTATTGCTTCCTCATAGAGGAAGCTTATATAGGAAAGTATGGATAGGAATAGGCATAGGAAAGTAAGGAAATTTGAATGTTTAAAGTGTTTCAAAAGTATATACTTGTAGTGTTTGTTATACGGAAATCTTATTATATTATATATTATTGCTTCCTCATAGAGGAAGCTTTGTTTTCATGAAAATTCTTTTTTTCGAGATTTACATGTCAGTACCCTCAGAATGGGTCAAAACGTCGAGAAAAGTGATTTAGAAAAAATGTTTGTATGTGTGTGTGTGTATGTGTGTATGTTACACGATCGAAAAATGTAAACCTTTATAACTCGGGAATGCCTTAAGATATCAATCTGAAATTTGGACCATAGATAGAGGGATCAAGCCTCATCATTCATACAGATTTTTGTTAAAATCCACTTCATCGTTAAATTATTACGCGTTTGTTAATTTTTTGAAAAATGTCTGTTTACGCGATGACTCTTTCAATTTTCGAGATATTGATCTTAAAATTGGTACGAATGTGAGCTTTCATATGCCGGTGATCGCTATTGAATTTGGTTAAGATCGGTTGAACCGTTAAAATTTTATGTTTTGAATTTTTCAAAAAATTGACATTATCGCTCTATTATAACTTTTGCAAAACTTAAGATAGCGAGCTCAAATTTTGTACATAAATGAAACAATATTCAGCCATTATATATGTATAATTTAGAGACGAACGGTATGAAATTTTTGATTTTATGGAATGTTGAATTATTTTTAAAAATATACATTATCACATTCACTTTTGGAAACGCTCTAATAATCACGAAATAACGTAATAACGAAATAGAAAAAACGAATCCACAACATGTATATTTATCTAATTAAAACAAGGATGTAAAGTAGAACCTTGCACATTGCTTTCTCATTATTTTTCGTGTTTTACAAAGCTTCCTCTATGAGCAAGCCAAAAATTAAATAACATACTTCCTCATAGAGGTAGCTTTGTAAAGCGCGAAAAATAATGAGGAAGCAATGTGCAAGGTTCTACTTTGCATCCTTGTTATATATGTACAGAGAAGAAATATATTCATAACAATTAAATTCTAAATTTCACCAGTATTCAAAAAATAACTAAAAATCTGGAGATTACGATGTTAAAAAAATAGTTATTTGGGAATTGTATTTTAATTGTATTGTAACGTTAAATTAACGTAATTATATTGATTTATTTTTCTCACGTACAAATATAGTGAACAATTAGTTTTTAAAATAAACATTAATATGTCATTTAAAAATCATATCGCTGAACGTTCAATTTTCATTTTTCTAGATACTGATAATTATAATAACTAGGTAGTCAATTAATCGAAGGGGAATTGTAAAAAATTGCAAACGTTTACAATAACTCATTTAGCCCTGGGTTGTAATATTGAGATTTTTAATACTATTTTCGTATATTGGATTGCTTTTATAAACTCGAAGTTCATCTCTGTCACGTAAATTGAGTTTGATGAGATCAATCGAGAAATTGTCGATAGTTGGAGAAAATAATTAATAACAATAAAATTCAATCAAACTGATTATTATTGTATATATATATTTTTGAAAATTCAACTTGGTTGATATTAAAAAATCTACGTAAAAATATATTGAATAATCAATTTTTTAAATAAAAATTAATATGTCACACTGTTAGAAATTTTTGTACGAAAAGTAATATAAAGTATTGGAAGTTTCTTTTCGGATACGCGTATATTAAATTTGATATACAAATATTAATTAATATACAATATAATTGTTGCAAAGTTAATATACAGTCCTATATTAAAAAGTTCATGGTACACTCAGAGAAATTGTGGTAGTACAGACAACTATTAAGTGACAACTATTAATTTTCAGTCCATGCAACTATTTTCATGTTACGGTAACTATGAAAATAGTTGTGGTAAATATTTTGTAGTTATAGTAACTATTTGATAGTTGTGGCAACTATTAAAAAATTGTTCGTACGAACAAAAAATGAATAGTTGTCACTTTATAGTTCCTAATATCATAATTTTCTCTGAGTGTTTACTAAACACTTCATAAAAGTTTTGTTTATAATATAATTATTGGATTTTGCAACATATCTATATATTAATCGAAATTAAAAACTTCCAATATATATATATATTCATTTTGTGCATCTAAAAAATCATATTGCTGAACGTTGATATTTCATATTTCATGATACGGGTACTGATAATTATAAAAACTAGCTAGTAAGTTGATCAAAGGAGAATAGTAAAAAAAAAAAAAAATTGCAAACGTTTAGAATGACTCATTTAGCCCTGGGCTGTAATATTCATGTTTTTAATATTATTTTCGAATATTCAACTGCTTTTATAAACACAAAGCTCATCTCTGTCACGCAAATTGAATTTTACGAGATTTATCGAGGTATTGGCGATGGTTACAGGGAAAGAGCAGTAATAATAAAAAAAAAAATGAAAAATATAGACGATCATTCTCGCACGCATTCCCGATGCATTTGTCCGCGACCTCGCGCACCACTGTAAAAATTCAAGGAGGTGGTTGTATGGTGGTGGGGGAGAGGGTGAATAGTCACCCCACGGGACTCGACACGCCCAACTTCGTTAAACTTCGATTCCGGTCTCTCGCTCACTGGCAGCGGAGCTCGCAACCCGCACCTCGTTGGCCGATAATCGATTGCCTGGCGATTAAAAAAAGCAAATACAGAGCTAAAGAGAAAGAGAACTGAGCGAGAGAGAGAGAAAAGAAAAAAAGAAAAAATACCAACTCACAGTCACGAGACAAGAGCTTATTACTTGCGGAGTAATGGGGGAGGGATTGCGACAGGGATTGAAAATTGGCTGAACAACGATCGCACCTGGCGTAACATCGTATTGCGCGCAATTCAGTATTATATGATCGCAGCTTTTTTCCCCCGATAAACGAGGCTTTACGCCGTTTGCACGACAATCACTGAGCAATTTCTGCGTTATTTTCGTTTAGTTTCACTTCGATTATTTGCCATTAATTTTTATTATTGCAGTATTACTCTCTGTAATCGATCATTAACGACAAAAAGTTGTTATAATTTAACGTACATTCTTATTAGCAACAAAAATGCGTTATTGTTGTTCTTTTCTTTTGCTTCCTCATAGAGGAAGCTTTGTTTTCGTGAAAATTTTGTTTTTTCGAGATTTTCATGTCAGGACACTCAGAATGGTCTAAAACGTCGAGAAAAGTGGTTTAGAAAAAATGTCTGTATGTGTGTGTGTGTGTGTGAGTGTGTGCACAATTTTTTGTTAGCACGATAGCAGTCGCAATTTTTAAGATATCGGGCTCAAATTTGAACCACGAGTAAACTGTCATTAAACAAGGTATGTAATTGAATTTGGAGTTAATCCATCAAGGTGTTCAAAATTTATGGCATTTTGAATTTTTTGGAGAATGTCAGCTCGGGCTCTACTCCCGCAATTTTTATGATATCCGGCTCAAACTTGGACCAGAAGTGGACTGTTATCAAATAGTGTTTGGGATTAAAATTGGTGTCAATCCGTTAAGGGGCTCACAATTTATGGCATTTTTTAATTTTTTGACATTTTTTGTTCGTGCTCTAACTTTCGCAATTTTTAAGATATCGGGCTCAACTTTGGTCCACAAGTAGAGTGTGGGTAAACTGAGCACCATTTCGAATCTGGCGAGAATCTGTCAGGGGTTCAAAACTAATGCCATTTAAAAATTTTAAAAACAAGGCTGCAAAGTAGAACTTTGCAAATCGCTTCCTCATTATTATTGGATTTTTACAAAGCTTCCTCTATGAGGAAGCCAAAATAGATTAACATGCTTCCTCATAGAGGTAGATTTGTAAAAATCCAATAATAATGAAAAAGCAATTTGCAAAGTTCTACTTTTTTTTCGTAGATCCATTTTTATACATTTATAAATATGGAGTAATAATAATAATGTGATGTGCTGTAACTACCTTAAATATTATAAGCTATTTAATAATAATAAGCTACAAGTATCGGAATAATGCTGCAGAGGGACTGAAGGGGATGGAGTCAGGACAAAAAAATTAAATTTGAAAATTCAATGTCATCCAAATTGTCTTGCATATATAAATGACCAATGAATTATATTGTTGGTACTCGTTGAAAGGATTTTTTACTAGCGTCTGACTTGCGTACATCTTTCAATGTATCTTAAGCAAAGTTTTTAGGTTTTCCACTCTGCGCATTATTCAGACCAAACTGCTAGGCAGTTTGGGCTAGTTGACATCTCATTTTCTTCTTCATAAAAAAATACACCGGCTAAGTGGAGCAAACTATTTTTTTTTTCATTCTGAAAGCAAAATTAATCACAGATTTAGAAAATAGCAAAACATGTATTTAGCAATAATTGTGTTACTAAAAAAATATAACCTTTTATTAACATTTGCTTCACTTAATCGGTGTATCTTTTCATGAAGAAGAAAATGAGACGTCAACTAGTTCAATCTGCCTAGCAGTTTGATCTGAATCATGCGTAGAGTGGAAAACTTAAGGACTTTGCGTAAGATAATATCAAGAGTCGCGGTAGCGACTCGACGCCAAGTTAAAGAAGAAAATTAATGTTACCTTCACACGACGATTGAAACGATCATACGCAAGTCAGATGATAGTAAAAAAAATCCTTTCATCGAGTATCAACAATGTAGTTCATTGGTCATTTTTATATACAAGAGAATTTGGATGATATTGAATTTGGAAATTTAATTTTTCTTTCCTGACTCCCTCCCCTTAAGTTCGATCAACGGGTGGGGGTAAAAATAGCGAACGGCCAAAATATGGAATTTCAAAATAATGAATGTCTGAATCTAGAAGTTTCATCATTATGAAATTCGCTATTTTAGCCATTCGCTATTTTGATTGCATTTCAATGGGATACACACCGAGAGAAAAGATTTCATTGACGCCAAAGAAATGAGTGGATTGATTTTTTTTCATTGATTTCAACGAAATATTTCTTTGATTTCAATGAAATAGTGCATTTGAATTTCAAAGAGAACATTTCATTGCATGTAAATAAAGATTTACTTAGTGAGCATATAATAAAGAAACAGTTTCATTGTTTTAAAGAGACGTTTTCATTGGTTCATTGATCCAATGAAATTTCATTGATCTCTCTCTCGCACCTAACCTCACTTTTTTGTTTTCCGATTCTCTCGAACGAACGGCTTCGAGTTTCGAGGAGCCAGAAGCTTAGCTTATTTCTGCCGTACTTTCTTACATACTCACAAAATTTGAGCTTTATCTGCCGCGTACTTCAGGAAAAAATAGGTTTCGAAATTTTGAGGTGGTAAGAAGAAGGTTTCATTAAATCAGAGACGATATTTTTGAAATCAATGAAAAAGGTTCATTGATTTCAAAAATCAATGTCACTACTTTTAAGATAGTATTGAAATTCAAGTATTTCATTTCATTGGCAAAGATTTCCGTGAATCAATGAAACTTTTTATCTCGGTGTGAATTTCAAAGAGAACATTTCATTGCCTGTAAATAAAGATTTACTTAGTGAGCATATAACAAAGAAACAGTTTCATTCTTTTAAAGAGACGTTTTCATTGGTTGAAGAAACGTTTTCATTGATGTCTCTCTAGCACCTAACCTCACTTTTTTGTTTTCCGGTTCTTTCGAACGAACGGCTTCGAGTTTCGAGGAGCCAGAAGCTTAGTCTATTTCTGCCGTACTTTCTTACATACTCACAAAATTTGAGCTCTATCTGCCGCGTACTTCAGGAAAAAATAGGTTTCGAAATTTTGAGGTGGTAAGAAGAAGGTTTCATTAAATCAGAGACGATATTTTTGAAATCAATGAAAAAGGTTCATTGATTTCAAAAATCAATGTCACTACTTTTAAGATAGTATTGAAATTCAAGTATTTCATTTCATTCGCAAAGATTTCCGTGAATCAATGAAACTTTTTATCTCGGTGTGAATTTCAAAGAGAACATTTCATTGCCTGTAAATAAAGATTTACTTAGTGAGCATATAACAAAGAAACAGTTTCATTGTTCTAAAGAGACGTTTTCATTGGTTCGAAGAAACGTTTTCATTGATCTCTCTCTAGCACCTAACCTCACTTTTTTGTCTTCCGGTTCTCCCGAACGAACGGCTTCGAGTTTCGAGGAGTCAGAAGCTTAGCCTATTTCTGCCGTATTTCTTACATACTCACAAAATTTGAGCTTTATCTGCCGCGTACTTCAGGAAAAAATAGGTTTCGAAATTTTGAGGTGGTAAGAAGAAGGTTTCATTAAATCAGAGACGATATTTTTGAAATCAATGAAAAAGGTTCATTGATTTCAAAAATCAATGTCACTACTTTTAAGATAGTATTGAAATTCAAGTATTTCATTTTATTGGCAAAGATTTCCGTGAATCAATGAAACTTTTTATCTCGGTGTGAATTTCAAAGAGAACATTTCATTGCCTGTAAATAAAGATTTACTTAGTGAGCATATAACAAAGAAACAGTTACATTGTTTTAAAGAGGAGTTTTTATTGGTTCGAAGAAACGTTTTCATTGATCTCTCTCTCGCACCTAACCTCACTTTTTTGTTTTCCGGTTCTCTCGAACGAACGGCTTCGAGTTTCGAGGAGCCAGAAGCTTAGCCTATTTCTGCCGTACTTCCTTACATACTCACAAAATTTGAGCTTTATCTGCCGCGTACTTCAGGAATAAATAGGTTTCGAAATTTTGAGGTGGTAAGAAGAAGGTTTCACTGAATCAGAGACGATATCATTGAAATCAATGAAAAAGTTTCATTGGTTTAAAGAAATGTTTCGTCGAATCAATGTCACTACTTTTCATTGAGTTTGAGATCATTCAAAGAAAAGATAGTATTGAAATTCAAGTATTTAATTTCATTGGCAAAGATTTCCGTGAATCAATGAACCTTTTTCTCTCGGTGTAGGGGATTAAAATAGCGAATGATCAAAATAGAGAATGGCTGAAATAGTGAATTTAAATTAACCAACGTCTGAATCTAGAATAGCCATTATTATGGAATTCGCTATTTTAGACATTCTTGAACCCCATTGAAAAATTAAAAATCTTCCATGTGGCCTGATCGTGTCGACACAACATATCTCGTTACGTTAGGAGCACTTCTGTGCTCTACTGTAGTACATTGAGTGACACACAAGAGTATATAGCTAAGGGTCTGCTCCGATCAAGGAACCAGTGCCCTTACTGCACAACCCCCTAGAAAAAAACCTTATAGCTCCCTCGTTCGCGACACTTTGATCGGTAACTTCATTTATGGCGACGCTGCTGGACAGAATGTAGGAAACACCGATAACACCGATGACGGAAATATCGACTTTCGAGCAGCCGCAACCCCTGACTCCGTGTGCCTGTGCACTCCAGCCCACCCCACAGTGTAGCACACCACGATAGTACCTACTGGCGTTTTTCCCAACCCTCCCATGGACGTCCAGCCCCTCGAAAATCACCCGATCATCCCCATCCCGCTCACCTTCACAACGAACATCCACTATGGTACAACTGTGACTAGTGAACGTTGATGGTGCTCGTTGCTGGAGAGGTGGAGGCTCGGAGGGAAGGAAAAGCGGAGAAAGAACGAATGAGTGAGGGATTCAGCCAGAGGGGACGAAAGAAGAGGAATAAATCGTTCGACAACCCGAGCAAAAAGGACGAACAGACTCATAGAATCGTCAAGGTCACAGTGATTGGCCACTTAACCCCTTGCTTCGATGGATAATCTTTGTGGAAAGCAGTACATCTACAGAAATACTCCTAAATGTTTTACTTTTACTTCAATCTATTGGATAATTTAAAAATGAAGTGCAATCTTCAATTTAGTATCAAATGGAGAGTAAATGTCTCCATTGAAAGAACGAAAAACAATAGGAGTACTAACAATCGTGTACATTTTTTTTTTTTTCATTTTCAATATATTTACGTTTTTTTATTTATTGTTTTACTCTTTATTCTATTATTTTTGATTGCAGTATTGAATTTTAATGACGCAAATCGAATAATTGAAAAGAAGAAAACATGATGTCGTATTTATTGGAAAACTGTCAGTGCAACGCCGACGAATAATGGATTCAATTTTTTAATCTGAATGCCAGGTAATGAAAAAAATGGTACACACATAGTAAATGTATATGAATATTAAATATTGTTACATTTCATGTCAACTATGCAAAAAGCTATGATACTTTTCATTTTTTTTTTATAATCATATACCTTTTTGTCAGAAAAGTAAAAACTAAAATGAAATTCACTTCAACAAATCGTTGTTGTTTACAACAGAAACTTTTTGATACTCATACATAAATTTTGTATGTCAATTTATAGTTTAACAAAAAAAAGTGCAGAAGCAATTTTTTAAACTAGAAATGTAAAACCTTTTCTGCAAAAGTAACAAAATCTTTTTCTTGTCATTTGCGATCGAAAACCAAAAAGTTCAAGAATTTCATTTCAGTTTTGTATTGTGCAAAGGTCATTGATTCTATAATCTTTTTCATGAAGTATCCAAATCTTGATTAAGGCGATGACAATTAATATGTCAAATATATCAATCTACCAAAAAGGTATAATCGAAGCTCTACTGTAGTCAGTTATAGGGATTTTTTTTTTCACCTCTTTCAAATACACTCCATACGCCAATCGCGGTGAGGTGGCCAATGACTGTGCCACACGCCCCTATCTTCACTTTTATGTACCTCGTTCACGTGTGTATGTTCGATACAGCGTATATAGATGTATATAGAATCCCGGCGGTTCTGGTGGCGGTTGAAAGAACCAATTTTGTCCTAATAGAAAAATCCCCAGCGCCGAACCCAATTTATAAACCCGCAAACATGGCTGGCTGGGTGAAGTGGTGTATGCGAGGAGGTTCTGTGCCAGAGGAGCTCGGGGTACCTATACGTTATGTAACAGGGTGCACCCTCTTACTCTCTCTCTCTCTCTCTCTCTCTCTCTCACTCTTTATCGTTGTCGTTGGCCCGAATTCCATCACAAAAAACCGTGAGCGAGCGGCCGACCGCGTACATCAAATTTATAAAGCGCGCCGTCGCGGAGCGCGCGAATTTTCCACAGTGTGCCTTTTTTCCCTCTCGCCCTTTCGGTTTCTGCTCACTGTACGATGTGGTGGAGGGTTAGAGGGGAGGGGGGGGGGGGGGGAGGCACCTTTCGCAGAGCTGGGAAAGTTGGAAGGGTGAGAGGGAGGCATGCCTCCAGTGGCACCCCTGAAAATCAACCCCCTCTAACCCGCCCTCTTTGAACGCAACAGCGTATTCTGCAGCGGCAGCTCGAAGGAATGAAAAACGATGTGGAAACATTTTCCGGACTATAGAATGCATCTACGACGCTTTGTGGCTTCGATAGAATTTATCCACCATTTCTCGACATTCGACTCTTGTAGTAACTCGTCGAAAAACGGGGGAGGTCGAAAGAGACTCCTGCTGCTGCTCCTTCAGCGCGGGGATTTTTTTTCTTCGACGGAGGCGCGAAGAAAATTCGGAAAGCCTGTCCTCACATCCTACTGAGAACTGCCGGAATGATTGGTAATTCTAATGGAGGAGTAATTTAATTTAATGATTATTCGGACTGGAACTTTCGTTTTAAATCTATCGTAGCTTAAATATTGATACACAGAGAGAAAAAGTTACATTGTTTCACGGAAATCTTTGCCAATGAAGTGAAATACTTGAATTTCAATACTATCTTTTCTTTGAATGATCTCAAACTCAATGTAAAGTAGTGACATTGATTGGAAGAAACATTTCTTTAAACCAATGAACCTTTTTCATTGATTTCAAAGATATCGTCTCTGATTCAATGAAACCTTCTTCTTACCAGCTCAAAATTTTAAAACCTATTTTTTCCTGAAGTACGCGGCAGATAAAGCTCAAATTTTGTGAGTATGTAAGAAAGTACGGCAGAAATAGGCTAAGCTTTTGGCTCCTCGAAACTCGAAGCCGTTCGTTCGGGAGAACCGGAAAACAAAAAAGTGAGGTTAGGTGCGAGAGAGAGATGAATGAAAACGTTTCTTCGAACCAATGAAAACGTCTCTTTAAAACAATGAAACGGTTTCCTTACTATGCTCACTAAGTAAATCTTTATTTACAGGTAATGAAATGTTATCTTTGAAATTCACACACGGAAAGAAAAAAGTAGTTCTGGCTACCAATTCCAGCATATGCTGTGCCGCGTGTTAGTTACTGAAACTAAATTGGTATCGTAGTCTCAACTTTTTTCGATTCGTAGCAAAAATAGTACGTACGACCAACAACTTGGTTCGTGAGACTATCACAGCTGCTGTCCAATCCAAATGATTCGTTACGTCAACCAACCGGTGAGTTGAGGTTATGATCTCAGCTGGTCATTGTTACTATCAATACTCTACCAACGAGGTTATAGTTTCTTCAAGCGACTGAGTAGTTGGCGCTATTCTAACTATTTCGACTGGTTGTCGGGACCGAAAAATCAGTTTTTACAAGTACTTTTTTCTTTCCGTGCACCGAGATAAAAAGTTTCATTGATTCACGGAAATCTTTGTCAATGAAATGAAATACTTGAATTTCAATACTATCTTAAGAGTAGTGACATTGATTTTTGAAACCAATGAACCTTTTTTTATTGATTTCAAAAATATCGTCTCTGATTCAATGAAACCTTCTTCTTACCAGCTCAAAATTTCAAAACCTATTTTTTCCTGAAGTACGCGGCAGATAAAGCTCAAATTTTGTGAGTATGTAAGGAAGTACGGCAGAAATAGGCTAAGCTTTTGGCTCCTTGAAACTCCAAGCCGTTCGTTCGGGAGAACCGGAAAACAAAAAAGTGAGGTTAGGTGCAAGAGAAAGATCAATAAAAACGTTTCTTTGAACTAATGAAAACGTCTCTTTAAAACAATGAAACTATTTCTTTACTATATGCTCACTAAGTAAATTTTTATTTACAGGCAGTGAAATGTTCTCTTTGAAATTCAAATACACTATTTCATTGAAATCAAAGAAATATTTCGTTGAAATCAATGAAAAAAAATCAATCCACCCATTTCTTTGGCGTCAATGAAATCTTTTCTCTCGGTGCAACGATTTTATTTTTTTCGTAATATATATCATAACTGATCATAAATCTTTTGTTGATCGTACATGAAATGATGGACAGATGGAGTACGTGTACAATTTGACAGAAAGTGGTGAGTACTAATTATTTGATGCTTGATAAAACGAAAGAGATGGAGCCATGTTGCAGAATTTAGTTGGGGAGATGAGGTGGAGAGGGACTAACGTACATCGTTTGGTTGCGAAATATCGTGAAGCAACACATGGTCCTCAAAGGGTACTCGAAAAGGCTACAAAGGTATCCAACTGAGATAAATACCTCGTGAAAGTTGGAGCGTTCGTTCTTGCACACGCCCATCAGCCTCGGATGTAGGTATTAAAACACAGTCTTGTACGTCGATGAAATAACGCATGTAGCTATATATATATATATCCATAAGTTGAATACGTAGAACGCATAAAGTTGAACTGTGCAGCATATGCACTCAGCAGGAACCTCACGAGTCCATCTGCAGGGATGACGATACGAGATTCGCGAATGAGATAAAGGGTTTTCGTAATCGATTTCAAATTCGATAACGAGACGACCTGCAGGTTTCAGGGGTAGGTCAAATTCGATGTACGGATTTATGGGGTCCTGAAGGAGAACCCTGCAACAAATGCTCGGCGAGCAATGACTTCATCAGTAATATACCTCATAGATCAGCATTGTACTGGCGAATTGATTTAAAAAACTAGACGACCATGTTTCCCATGAAAATAAATGCATCCAAAAATATATCAGATATATAATACTTTTCAGCTGTTTATATAACTGTCGGTTTGTATATAACAGAAATACATTGCTTATATATCGACGGCTCCTAATGAAATTGAAGTAACTCACGGAAATTATTCCAACTGAGGTATCTCAGCATTAAATTCCAAACTGACTCATCTCACGATTTAGTAACAAACTAACTTATTTGAAATATCATTATTGGACTGACGTAACTCGGAAGGCTAACTCGACGAAGGTGATTAACTACTGTCTAATTTCAATTAATTATAATTGCTTCAATCACGGTTTTGTGATCGAAGATATGTTTTTGTCTCTTAATTAATGCTGCAAAATTCACGTTCTCCAGAAGCTGACTGCTGTCATAATAAATTTTAATCCCCAATGCTTGAATTGAGTTAGGCCTTTTCAGAATGCCTTCCGGGTTACGTCAGTTCAATAATGATATTTGAGATACGTTAGTTTGTTTCTGGATCATGAGATAAGTCAGTTTGGAATTGATTGCTGAGATACTTCAGTTTGAATAATTTCCGTGAGTTACTTCAGTTTCATCAGGAGCTGTCGATATCTAGGATATATCTCCGATATTTTTTTTGCTGGACTATTTCCCTAATATATCCTAGCATATAGGGGAGATGGGGACAAAACGGGCAGGTCCATTAAAAATCGGGATTGGGGGCAAAACGGGCACCTTCTCAACTTTCGTAAAAACGATTTGTCTCAGTTTTTTACGTTCCTTAGATAGGGAAAGTGCGGAAAACACGTCAAATTGGTGATGAAAAAAAATTGATAATCGTCATCAGATCAGAATTTTTTTAACCATCCGTTCACAACTTTTTTTCGATACTTTGTTGAGCAAAGAAAAAAAATATAGTCAAATGAATTTTTCAAAAATTTTATAATCAAATTAATTCTTTGAAAAAAAGTCGGTATATCATAAAGAAATGAATTAGAACGAAATTCTCATTTTATGATTTGGTGCCAATTTTGACCCCGATACTTATATTTAGCTGAGATGCCTGTTTTGCCTCCCTGCCTTTTTTATTGACATCACCAATTATTTTCAGAAATTTTCAAGTAAGAAATGTCAGGACATTGAAAAAAGTCGTGTTCGAAAGAGTTGAAGCGATGCCCGTTTTGCCCCCAATTGTCATTTTCAGTCGTGATGCCCGTTTTGGCCCCCGGCCCGTTTTGCCCCCATCTCCCCTATCCAAGTTATAGAACACACGGAAAAAACGGCTTCGTTGGGCCAACTAACTATTTATTAGTTGAGTGAAAATTTGTTGCCACAAACATCCGGCTGGTCAGTGTAACGACTTAGTATTAGTCACATTTACCATTCCGACTTAGTTGACTTAAATAGGTCACACAACGAATTTTATTCGTGTTCCAACTAACATAAGTAAGATAGTTGGGACCAAAATAGTAGTTAGTCCAACTAACTATTTAGTTCGAGCAACGATCAGAGCCACCCACCTGAAAAAGGTTGACTTAACCAAGAAATCGTCTGTCTTTCCGAGCACTAAGTCGCTTGATTTCGTCCAACTACTTTTTCCGTTAACCTAACAAAGTCGTTGCACTCGTGGACTTTGCGGTGTCAGACTGGATTGTAACTCCAGGAGTGTAACTAACTAACTATGGTAGTGTATACTATTCTGATATCGCAGATTTATCTTTCTGAATTCTAAGCCTGATTTTTTTAAATTTGATCTTTGCAAAATTGAAAATTATTATAAAAACATGTAAAAATGGCTGAGGTTTTCGAAAAACGTATATAATTAATATACGTACACGGAGAAAAATGCTTAGTTAGATCAACCAAGACGCTTGGTTGATCTATGCGCCAACTAAGTTATTGGTTAGACCAACCAAGTTATTGGTCACACCAACTAAATCATCTTGGTTAGTCAATGAATAATTTGGTTGTTTAAAAAATAACTTGACTGGTCTAATCAATAACTTAGTTGGCGCATATATAACTAAGCCCTTAGTTGTTCTAACCAAGCCATTTTTTGCGTGTAATAATAAAAAATGTATATAACTGAAGTATGACACTTGAAATTGGAAGCATTTCTTGCAATACTTTCTTGTACCATGCATAAACACCATAATTACATTATACAATGAAATTAAATTTCGAAATAGCGAAGCAATCGAAATTCATATTCCCCGACACTTAACCATGGAAATAGCGTATCTGTATAGCTCCGGGTAGGATTTAAATGACGAGAGTGTATAAAATCGAGAGACAATAAACCGCGCGTGAAGCAGTCATCTCGACGCGCAGACTTGTGTGAGAAGGACCGAGCGAAAGAACACGCCCTTCATCCTAGAATAGGAAACAGAGGGAGTGCGAGAGATGGTTTTTGGTGGTAGTAGTGGTGGTCGTGGCTCGTCGACCCTTCGAAGGGTGCGCGGGCGCGCGTTGTCGTTTATTTAGCAGCGCCCTAGGCATCGGTAAACACCGGGTTAGCGAATTGGCCTCAGGCTCAGTCGAGACCGAATGATAGTTAACGTACCGCTAAACGCCATTGGAGAGTGAGGACGAGCAGTGCTGCTTCGTTCAGCGTCAGCATCACATACTTCGTATAGAGCTCCATTCGTTCCACGTATACTGAAAAATATATGTATACACATACACAAACACACACACACACACGTCATTTCAAACTCGCGCCCTGTTACCCGCGCGTTCGTTATATTGCCAGCGAGTGAACGAACGCGACGACCGAGGGGACGAAATTTAATTTTGTGCTTTTTGTACGCCGCCGAATCTCGTTTTTACGGCTGAACGACGAAGCCAGAGGCTAAAAGCATGGGGTGTGGGCTTCGATAAAAGACAGAGATGGAATTCTGACAACGAGTTGACGGTTTTAGGGTTCATCAACTCGTATTTATTATGTGATACTATACTTTATTTATGAACTGAATGGACCTATTTGTATGAGTTAATTGATCGACAAGCCATTACTGATTTTGCTGCTCATCTAAGTCCCTATGGAATTATTCATGAATTGGGTTTCGGGAATACTTGACATAAGATGTATAGATGTTTCCTTTACGGTCTTCAGATTTATACAGAATTGACAATGTAGGGGAGCCGTGTCACACACACCGAGCGAAAAGATTTCATTGACGCCAAAGAAATAGGTGAATTGACTTTTTTTTCATTGATTTCATCGAAATATTTCTTTGATTTCAATGAAATAGTGCATTTGAATTCCAAAGATATTTCATTGCCTGTAAATAAAGATTTACTTAATGAGAATATAATAAAGAAACAGTTTTATTGTTTTAAAGAGACGTTTTCATTGGTTCAAAGAAACGTTTTCATTGATCTCTCTCTCGCACCTAACCTCACTTTTTTGTTTTCCGGTTCTCCCGAACGAACGGCTTCGAGTTTTGAGGAGCCAGAAGCTTAGCCTATTTCTGCCGTACTTCCTTACATATTCACAAGATTTGAGCTTTATCTGCCGCGTACTTCAGGAAAAAATAGGTTTCGAAATTTTGAGCTGGTAAGAAGAAGGTTTCATTGAATCAGAGACGACATCTTTGAAATCAATGAAAAAGGTTCATTGGTTTAAAGAAATGTTTCTTCGAATCAATGTCACTACTTTTCATTGAGTTTGAGATCATTCAAAGAAAAGATAGTATTGGAATTCAAGTATTTCATTTCATTGGTAAACATTTCCGTGAATCAATGAAACTTTTTCTCTCGGTGCAGTGAACCAGAGTTGTAAATGCCTAATACTTATAGAAATAATTATGATGATACGATCAGCTCTATAATTATGATTTTATAATAATAACATGTAGCGATTGTAATACGATGATTAAACTTTGGAATGGCTGCAAAAATGATTATTTTTCAATAAAAATTCACGGTGATCCTTTTGAAAAAATGGAAAAAAATAAGTAATGTATTAAGAAAGTAATGCATTACTTATTTCTTCCATTTTTTCCACTATTTTTTGCAATACTAAAGAGAAAATTAGTATTTTTTTCAGCTATTCAAATGTTTACACTCTATTTTATAATCACTACATATTATTATTATGAAATCATAATTACAAAATAAATTGTACTGTAAACTATATCTCATGAATTAATGGGGATTTACAACTCTGCAGTGAACCATGTAACAGTGAAGTTTGTCCACGATCTATTTGTAGAAATAATCCGAATTTTTTATGGGACTTTAATGAAGCGAAAAGCATTGCACTAGTGCGAAGATAATTTTCGCCCAGACCTAAATAAAACAGTACAAAATTATAACTCATATTTGCTATACGAAATTAGCTTCCGCTTATGTCATTTATTTCATGATATTTGAGAATATAAAGCGAGTGCAGTCCTTCCAAAGGCCATTCATTATTAATTACAAGTAGAAGTAGACGCGTGTTCCAAAATTATGAATAAATACGGTCCATGTAGTAGAAAGGTCTCACGTGACACGATATCTACGATCTTTCGTAGCATACACCGAGAGAAAAAGTTTCATTGATTCGCGGAAGTCTTTGCCAATAAAATGAAATACTTGAATTTCAATACTATCTTTTTTTTAAATGATCTCCAACTCAATGAAAAGTAGTGACATTGTTTCGAAGAAACATTTCTTTAAACCAATGAACCTTTTTCATTGATTTCAAAGATATCGTCTCTGATTCAATGAAACCTTCTTACCAGCTCAAAATTTCGAAACCTATTTTTTCCTGAAGTATGCGGCAGATAAAGCTCAAATTTTGTGAGTATGTAAGGAAGTACGGCAGAAATAGGTTAAGCTTCTGTCTCCTCGAAACTCAAAGCCGTTCGTTCGGGAGAACCGGAAAACAAAAAAATGAGGTTAGGTGCGAGAGAGAGAGATCAATGAAAACGTTTCTTTGAACCAATGAAAACGTCTCTTTAAAACAATGAAACTGTTTCTTTATTATATGCTCAATAAATAAATCTTTATTTACAGGCAATGAAATGTTCTCTTTGAAATTCAAATGCACTATTTCATTGAAATCAATGAAAAAAAATCAATCCACCCATTTCTTTAGCGTCAATGAAATCTTTTCTCTCGGTGTACGAACGAGCTCAAGTAAAAAAAATTATATATAGAGTATATAAAAAATATATATAGTTTTAAACATAGAATTGGGCATATATAGTTTTCATAAAATCTATATACAATTTATATACAGTTTACACATAAACCCAACTTTACAGGTGATTTAAAATATAAATTGCATATAGATTGTATATAGAATTTATACAGACTATATATGCCCAATTCCATATGTCGGACTATATATAATTTTTTTACTTGGGCGGTTATCCCTGGTAAAAATATATTATAGAGATTGATAAAGATCGATAGGATTTGAATGGGATTTAATCGTATATTACCATCTCTACCTATTCGGACTTTGATCAATTTAGACAAATTGAATCGTTGTTATTAGTTTCCTTTAGTTTTCGTTTTCTATTGGTTAAATACAATATAGATACGTTATCGGGATGTATGGTACACTAACGAATTTATAATATTATATAATGTTTTTTAAATTGATTTTTTAATAAATTCTTAGACCTCTTATTATCCAAAATCAACGCTATTATTAGTATCTTGATATGCTTGATTATTTATTAGATTTTTCTCGTATCGCGAAGTACTCAAATACGGATAAAATAAAACTTTCGGTAAGGAATGTATACGTGAAGCATTCTTACAGAGTTAATTAACATAAATAATTTAGGAAGAAAGATGCTAAAAAACTGTTCAATTTACTGTTGTTACTCATAAGTACGCAAAGCGGCTTATATATTATTGATGCATATTATCTTACAAGAACGAGTTTGGATGGAATAGTTAGGCAGTCTATCAGAGATCATGAAAGTTAAGCAGCTTGGGTCGCGGCCACTACAAAGATGGGTGACCAGAAAAAAAACGTAATTATCCGGTCGATTTCTTTTTCTTGTTTTTTTTTTGGTTGGAATAGTACATCATGGGTATAAACGTACAATCGTATATTTTTATTATTAACCTGAATACAAAAATTATATTATTTATAATAATATTATAGGATATGGACGAAACATAGGATTTAGATCGTAAATTTATGATAGTACATCGTAAATTCACGAACCAAAGTCCGTATTCGGAACGATAGAATTTTTTATAATAGTTTTCTATCATTTATTTTTACCAAGGATAGTTTCTTCAACCGACTGAGTCGTTGGCGCTATTCTAACTATTTCGATTGGTTGTCGGGACCGATAAGTAAGTTTTTACAACTACTTTTTTTCTTTCCCTGTAGTTGTCACAACCAAACATTTTTTTCCGTGCAAAATATATCAAAGCTCAGAAATTCAGGAGCTTATAGGTGTGATGGGTCGCTTTGATTAAATCATGCCATGAAAATGAAGCGGCCAGCTCCAAAGCATAGTAACAGACAGCAAGTCTAGCGCGTTTATATATCGTTGTGTGTTATGCACTAGTCAACGCGCAATGATATACCTATTGCTATGTATTATAGGTGCATGCACATCAGAGAGGCGAAGATACAAGGGCTGTGCAGCACAGACAAACCCGGAGCTCGACTCCAAGTCTCAGGATCAAGACAACGGTAGGAGTTGACTGCGGTGTATACACAGTTAATTAAGCCGGAGTACCCGCGGGTGGATCATCAAGCAGACCAGCACATAGACAAGAGAGATATAGCGGTAGAGATGAATAAGGCGAATGTGGTGCTAAAGGGACGAGACAACTAGAACTATGAGGAGTTAAGCCATCTAGACAATTGAAGGCATCGGAGAATTCAGTTAATTAATTGTAAATTCAGAGCCAAATTTATTATGAAAAATAAAAACATTTTCCACTGCTTCATTGAGAAAAAAAACACTGGAATTAAAAAATTTTCTGACACACGGAAAAAACGACTTTGTTAGGTTAATGAAAAAAGTAGTTAGACCCAACCAAGCGACTTAATGGGAGGGAGTCAGGTCAAAAAAATTGGTTTTGGAAATTCAATATCATCCAAATCCTATTGCATATAAAAATGCCCAATGCACTATATGTTGGTACTCAATGAAAGGATTTTTTACTGTCGTCTGACTTGCATATGCTTTTCAATATTATCTTAAGCCAGGTTCTTAGGTTTTCCATTCTGCGCATGATTCAGATCAAACTACTAGGCAGATTGGAATGGTTGACATCGCATTTTCTTCTTCATGAAAAGATACACCGGCTAAATGGAGCAAATATTAATAAAAGGTAATATTTTTAAGTGATATAATTGTTAATAAATACATTTTATGCTGTTTTTTAAATCAGTGATTAACTTTGTTTTCAGAATGAAAAAAAAATAGTTTTCTCCATTTAGCCGGTGTATCTTTTCATGAAGAAGAAAATGAGACGTCAACCATTCCAATCTGCCTAGTAGTTTGATCTGAATCATGCGCAGAATGGAAAACCTAAGAACTTTGCTTAAGATAATATTGAAAAGCATGTGCAAGTCAGACGACAGTAAAATATCCTTTCATCGAGCACCGACAATATAGTGCATTGGGCATTTTTATATGCAATAGGATTTGGATGATATTGAATTTCCAAAATAATTTTTTTTAACCTGATTCCCTCCCCTTAATGCTCTGAGAGACGGACGATTTCTTGGTTAGGTCCACTATTTTCAGGTGGTTGGCTCTGACCGTTGCTCGAACTAAATAGTTAGTTGGGCCAACTACTATTTTGGCCCCAACTAACTTACTTAGTTGGAACACGAATAAAATTCGTTGTGTAACCTATTTAAGTCAACTAAGTCGGAATGGTAAATGTGACTAATACCAGGTCGTTACACCGACCAACTAGATGGTTGTGGCAAGAAATTTTCACTCAACTAATAAATAGTTAGTTGGCCCAACGAAGCCGTGTTTACCGTGGAGGGTCAAAACAGTTTTGGTTTATCGGTTTTTCCGAACACTAGATATGGGTGATTCTTTTAAAAAACCCGATAAACTTCCTGGACGTTGTGGTTTTCGATAGGATTTTAACTTCAGGATATGGTAGTTTATTATTATTCTGGGACTGCTTAATTTTTTATCCGATTTTAAGACCCGATTCTTTATTATTGTCAAATATAGGACTTTGAGAAATTTGAAATTATTATTTACGTATGATTGTGAGCAAAAATGTTCTTTACAAGAAAAAAAGGAGTAGTGTCGAAAAAGTAATAAAAATTCATTAAAAACTGTTTTTTTTTAAATCTTCCTACGAGTCAAAAATTTCAAAAATACTTTTATTCGTTTGATGGACATTTTTACGTCGAGTGTGTTTATTTTCAGACTGGGATTTCCTTGGGTTATTGACTCTTCGGTCAGTTGCGGAAAAACAAAGTGATGAAATGGTAAAAAAAAATGTATCTTTCACTTCACTATGAGTTTCCATATTCCTAGTTTCAAAAGCATATATACAGAGTAAATGCAGATGCAGCTGTTACATTGAGAAATATACACCATAGTGCTGGATCATTTTTCTATTGCGACACTAAATATTCAATTTGCAATGGGGACCCTTCAAAAAACCTTCGTTGAATTAAAATGGCTTAAAATATACCATATTTAAAGGTTCATATATGGTTTTACGAACTTCATCTCACTCTGCAGAACCTAATTGAAGATCCAGACATACAAATTTGAGATCACAAGGTTTTCTCCATTCACACAAAGCGTCACATAATATCTGCCATGTCCGGAGGTTCTGCACGGAGAGAAATTTCCGTGTCATGACAACATAAATCGGTGACAACAAAAATCGTTACGTTAGACTGGCAAATCTTTTGTTCGGCAGACAAATCAGTTTTGCTATGCTGATCAATTTTTTGTTCGGCTGACAAATCTTTTTGCTAGACTGACCAATCTTTTTGTTAGCCTAACAAATCGATTTTTATTATCACCGTTTTATGTTGTCACGACACAGAAATTTCTCTCCGTATGCGGAGGTTCATGACCCTTTCAGATTTCCGAAGAGGGTCTAAATTCTAACTCATCTACGTAGACTATTCCCATACTTTTCTCTCCGTGCGGAATCTCACACGAAACAACGCAAAAATAAAACATAATGATAATCCAAAAATAAATAAAACAGGTATATCGAATCAACTAAAAAACTGAACAATGTTACTCAGCTCCGGATCTGAGTTCTGGGGTTCAATGCAGATGCAGCTGTTACATTGAGAAATATACACCATAGTGCTGGATCATTTTTCTATTGCGACACTAAATATTCGATTTGCAATGGGGACCCTTCAAAAAACCTTCGTTCAATTAAAATGGGTAAAATATATCATGTTTAAAGGTTTAAATACGGGTTTACGAACTTCATCTTACTCTGCAGAACCTAAATGAAAATCCAGACATACAAATTTGACATCACAAGGTTTTCTCCATTCACACAAAGCGTCACATAATATCTGCCATTTCCGGAGGTTCTGCACGGAGAGAAATTTCCGTGTCATGACAACATAAAACGGTGACAACAAAAATCGTTACATTAAACTGGCAAATCTTTTGTTCGGCAGACAAATCAGTTTTGCTATGCTGATCAATTTTTTGTTCGGCTGACAAATCTTTTCGCTAGGCTGACCAATTTTTGCTTCCTCATAGAGGAAGCTTTGTTTTCATGAAATTTTTTTTTTTCGAGATTTTCATGTCAGTATGCTTAGAATCACCTAAAACGTCGAGAAAAGTGGTTTAGAAAAAATGTCCGTATGTATGTATGTGTGTGTGTGTGTGTGTGTGTGTGTGTGCTGGGCTTCGAAAATTCAATCTCCTCTCACTCGGTAACCGTTCGAGCGATCCGGCTCAAATTTGGCACGCAAGTAGAGTAGCTGCCCCTCTTTGAATGTTGTGATTTTTGCCAAAATATGTGAAGTCATTAAGACTTTATGTTGATTTTAATTTGTTGAAAAAAGGGCGTGGTCGCTCTAACTTTCGTAAAAGTTCGCCGATTTGGCTAAATAGTTCTTCATAACTGAAGATACGTTCAATGTTGTATGGTATTGAATTTCGACGAAATCGGTAAAGCGGTTCGGATTTTATAGAATTTTGAATTTTTCGAAAAAAATAGATTTTGATCTAAATTACGTCGAATTTCAACAAATGAACAGAAATTTTGTACAGACGAAAAATAACATTCAGAAATGCCATGTACCAAATTTGGTGATGATCGGTAAAGTCGTTCGGATTTTACACCATTTTTCATTTTAAAAAAAATGTAGATTTTCGCTATAACTTCCGGAAAAGTTGAGAAAGTACGACAAAAATTTGTATCTAATCAAAATTAGATGTAACGGTGTTTGCAGAGGTGATTTATAGCTGTATAAAACACCTCTGCAAAAGAGACACAAGGTATAAAAAAAAAGATGCAAAGTAGAACCTTGCACATTGCTTCCTCATTATTTTTCGCTTTTTACAAAGCTTCCTCTATGAGGAAGCCAAAATTGAATAACATACTGCTTCCTCACAGAGGGAGCTTTGTAAAAAGCGAAAAATAATGCGGAAGCAATGTGCAAGGTTCTACTTTGCATCTTTTTTTTTTATATTTTGTTATCCTAACAAATCGATTTTTGTTGTCACCGTTTTATGTTGTCACGACACAGAAATTTCTCTCCATGTGCGGAGGTTCATGACCCTTTTAGGTTTCCGAAGAGGGTCTAAATTTTAACTCGTCTACGTAGACTATTCCCATACTTTTCTCTCCGTGCCGAATCTCACAGAAACAACGCAAAAAACGTAATGATAATCCAAAAATAAATAAAACAGGTATATCGAATCAACTAAAAAACTGAACAATGTTACTCAGCTCCGGATCTGAGTTGTGGGGTTCAAGAGGGAGTGAGCCTCGAGAGACGGAAGAGCGAAACAACAGGATTAGGCGTCGGAAATCTCGAGATCCTCTCACTCATGCTACTGTTGGCCGTGAAGAGATGGAAGCCAGTGTTGCCAGTACCGCCCGCTGCGAGTTTTCCCAAACTTGTCAGAGGAGTATAGTGTATACAGGATCTTGTGGCAAAATCCGCGACGGGCAGTGTTCCACTGAGGCCGAGAGGCACAACAATATAACGTTCTCTTTCTCGAGCTCGTTCGAGGGTAGCCGCAGGCGTAAGAAAGGTTGGGTACGGTGGCGGACGAGGGAACCACTAGGAACATGGAGGGAGTAGTGAAGTACAGCAGCAGAAGCAGCAGAAGCAAAGAGCACGGGTCTGCCACCCGCAGCGTTGAGATTCCTTGCGGTGGATCGCTTCATCGTTCTATTCCCTCTTCTCCGCACCAAGTTTACTATACCACATTCTGCCCTAATATATATATCTATATACTTACAGCCGTTTAGCACAGCGGCAATACAAGCGAGAGCTTCAGCGCTTTAGAACTCGTAATATGGCGGACGACCCGAAGGTAAACAGAGCGGGTGGTAAATCCTGTGATTCTATACTATCCCTATAATACTTTTGGTCCTCAACACTGTGTATACCCAATGTAACAGACTTTCTATAGAAAGTGAAAAGTAGTCTGAAACGCGAGAGGAAAACAGAACGATTTCTAGCGCCTCTGTAACCTCTAAATACTTTAAACTCTGTCTCACGCTATGTCCAACAGTAAGATTCAAGGAGGCCCTTTGGGATTGGAAAATTGGAGCGGATTTTTCGTGATTCTCTATTGCGCTTCCTTTCTCTTCATGAATGAGACTGAAGAATAACTGGTGCACGAGGCCCTGCGTAGAAATTAGACTTATCTTAGTGGCGCGATCACGCAGGCGCCCGTTGAGCAGCAGCTGCGCCCTCTGCCTCAACCTGCTTAACAACGAGCTCTCTCTCTCTCTCTCCCACGTCTTCCATTTTCGGCGCTTTCTTCCTTTCTTTCTCCTTGTGGGTAAGATCGAAATTTGCGGCATCACGGATCACGCCCGAGTTTAAATGTAGACCCTTCAAACACCCTTCGTTGAATCAAAATGGGTTAAAAAAATACCACTTTTAATGAGTCATACAAGGATCTATAAACCTCATCACACTCTCGCATGTAGAAATCAGTCTGGGCGTCCCAGTTTGAAACTCGATCCTGGTCGGGATTGGCTCGGGTTTCCTAAAATGGGTTATCCAACTTGGAATCCGAATAGATCCCGAATGGATTTCCGACTACTCACTCGATGACACTTTATCATCAATTAGGATTTGCTAGGGTTACCCTAAGGGAATCGGGATGGATTCCGGATCGGGACCCAATTCTGAATGACGAGCTGTATTACCGTGCATCGGGATTTGTTAGGGTTATCCTAAGCGGGGTTCTACACTCTAAAACCTAAGCGTGTTGCAAGTGTGTTGTTTCCTATCTTTTACATTGTGACGCGTTTTTACACACTATCAAGCGTGTTAGCATTCACGTGATAAATGATATCTGAAAGGAACACGTCTGTAAGTGTGTAAAAACTCGTCATAATGTAAAAGATAGGAAACAACACACTTGCAACACGCTTAGTTTTTAGAGTGTACTTGGATTTTCACTTGTAATATCACAAGAGCTTTGAAATTATCGGATATTTCCTGATAGGTTCGTTACAAACAAATGAACGAGTCAAGTTTTCCAGGTTAAAAATTCACGAGCGCGTAGCTCGAGTGATTTTTCTGGAAAACTTGACGAGTTTATTTGTTTGCAGGGAACCTGGAGGGAAATATCAGATTAATTTCGAAGCTCGAGTGGTATTCGGGGGATTATTTTTTCTATTCAAATTGCGACAAATGGAATTGCACCATGAGACAAAAATTATCATTCTGAGAAGGAAATTTCATAATCAGAACAAAAACCTTTTAATTCATGTTTAAAGTATTGTAGTTAAATACACAATTGTTATAGACATTTGTATATTGATTCCAGACTGAGGTTTTCGATTTAATCGTATTAACAGGGTCATTTCCCTTTACTTTTTCATAAATAGTTTGCAAGGATTCAACTCCAAACCTACTCATATCAAATAAAAATTCTTTGACTGCCACAACAAAATTCAATCTGTCAGTTTGACAGATGGTTGACGCGGCTAAATGATTTTTTGTTTTATATATATAACCAACATGCAAAATTATCAAAAAATTATCACTTGTAATACCACAAGAGCTTTGAAATTATCGGATATTTCCTGACAGGTTCGTTGCAAACAAATGAACGAGTCAAGTTTTCCAGGTTAAAAAATCACGAGCGCGTAGCGCGAGTGATTTTTCTGGAAAACTTGACGAGTTTATTTGTTTGCAGGGAACCTGGAGGGAAATATCAGATTAATTTCGAAGCTCGAGTGGTATTCGGGGGATTATTTTTTCTATTCAAATTGCGACAAATGGAATTGCACCATGAGACAAAAATTATCATTCTGACAAGGAAATTTCATAATCAGAACAAAAACCTATGTTGCATCCAACACATATTTTCTCTCTGCACAAAATGCAGTGAATTGCGCCCAAATCGATTTTTTACTCTTTTCTGTATTTGCCGGGACATTTTGTTTTATTTTTTTAGCGATGTTCTGAAGCGATTCATCACCAAATCGCTTTTTTGACTCACTCATATTGACGACCGTTAATAGTACCTTGACGTTTTAAAGATTCGCAGAGGTTACAAGTGTCAAAAAAATTATTGTTTATCGCTTAGCAACCGAGCCGGGAAATTTTCGAAAAATTATCGATATAATTTTACCCTAGCTATACCACGTGATGTTGAATACCGCGCTCTGATTGGTCGAAATTTGGATGGGAAAAATAATCAGTATAATACCGTGTAGCTTGCCCCACGTGACGTCGAATGGTGCAATTCCATTGGTCGAAATTTGGTTGGGAAAAATAATCAATAGAATCCGGATCGTCTTTCCGCTACTCAACGATTTGTGCGGAACTAATTTAACTTCACCCTTTATGTAGTAAAATGTGGTAGAATACACGTACGAAAAACTTTCCCTTAACTCGCGTGATTGTAACAACGTGTGCGGTTCATGTGTCCCCAGACGCGTTCTTGTCGCTCCCCTGCAGAAATTTCGAGCGGGATCCAGCTAGAATCAGCTTGGTATTCCCATTTTTCGACAAGGATCCAGGTGGATCCAGCCTAGTATGCCCATCTAACGACTGGAATCTAGTCAGCCATCGGATCGGATGCTAGTTCGAGATCCCGATCGTAATCCAGTTTCCGCGCGTTACATCCCATGTCTGGAATCCGATCCGAGGACCGACTGGAATCCGACCGGAATATGGGAATACCAGGCAGGATCCAACTGGATCCCTGCCGAAATTTCTGCATGGGCAGTAGAACCTAATTGGAGGTCCAGACATACAAATTTTAGACCAAGGTACTATCCGTTCACTTTAAGTGGGTAATATCTGCCATTTCCGGAGGTTCTGCGGAGGTTCATGATTCTCGGTTTATTTAGCGGGTCTGACACTTTTAGGTTTCGAAGAGGGTCTAAATTTTAACTCGGGCGGTTAGACTTAAAACTCGGATTCGAAAAAATCACGAGAGTGGGTAACCAGCGGGTGAAGTTTCTTCCCTTTTTCTTCTTTCTTCTTTTCCTAATGTCGTCCAGTCTATATCGCTTTAGGTCCACCCCAGTTGTCCTCGGATTTGCAAACAGTTTTGAATTTCCACTATAGATGTGCGTGTTATTCGTTTTTCTATCGATGCTCTTTTCGACGACGCACGCGAATTGAGACTCCTAATACGCTCTTGGTCTTCATGTATTTCTTCAGGGTTATAATGCGGACGATCGGTCCGGCCACTCGAAGACACAATGAAGCGAACACGCGGGGAGTCGTCGGCATCCGTCATGTCGCATAGAAACGATCGAAAATCTCGGCTTTTCTTCACGATCCGAAGGATAATGCGCGTGCGACATCGACCATTCAACGCCACCGCACTCGACTGGAATTCATCTCTAGATTGTATGAAATTCGAGCAAATTTCTACGTATAATAAGAGCATGCGGAGCAGGATTATAAAATAGAATTTGTATTGTACCTTAAGATGTTTACTGCAGTGGTATTGCAATGTGCAAAATCGTATCTCTATCTACTATCTGAAAATTGTTTGGTGTATCGATTAATCTTGATTTCAACAAATCTTATCTTATTATGATTTTCCATTGAAGATCATTCGCACGCACGAAAATTGAAAAGAATATATGAAGGAAAGGAATAAAAGCTTAGTAGAATAATCGATGGAGAATTAAGTTAGTTCCACATGTATCTCCCCCGTTGTAATTTGTACCCCTTTGATAACCAATATAGCATACTTATTACAGTAGTGGCCGGAATATTCCAAAGCATCTTCTTCAATTGAAATTTAAAACATCTGAAAAAATTTGATAAGCAGTGGAACTTGATCAGGAATGCATCCCACATTCGAATTTTATACAAGAAAAACGCATTTAAGATAAACGCCCCAATAACCGGCCATCATAGAAAACAGGAAACTGTAAAATTATATTTCTTATACTAAAATGACCTTTCTATAATTGTAACCATAACTAATGCAAAGCTTAGCTTTTCTACTTTTCATTTTTTTCAATTCGCTGTATATTCAAAATTATCGATCATACAAAAAATTTGTTCATGTATAAAACTTAAGTTTTTGAATGTACTTTCTAATAAAAAGTTCACCATAGCCGCTCAAAAAAATTTCCGCCATTTTTTGACAACATAAAGTAATAATATTTTTTTTTCGTTGGGACAGACCACTACGATTTTTTTTTCAATATTTCACAGAATTTCTATTATTATACTTACAAACTAAGGTAAATGCCCCAATAACCGGCCATCTTAGAGAACAAGAAACTGTAAAATTATATTTCTTATACTAAAATGACCTTTCTATAATTGTAACCATAACTAATGCAAAGCTTAGCTTTTCTACTTTTCGAAAAGCATCCATTAATTCATGTCAGGGGTATAGTTTTTTTGTTAAAGTTAGGAAACAATTGAGAAAGTCGATGGACTAGTAGCCGACCACCGATTTCAGGTAATGTCTAAATACCCGACCAAGCATGCCCCTATACGCAACCACCCGCCGATACGAGGCTATGCGATTCGTTGAAACTTCATTTTATTTCTTAAATTACACGCAACGTTTGGGATAATTTATGATAAATAATAACTAAAAAAAAGGTTCACCGTGACGTGCAACCGGCATCAACTTGCCATAGAGGTTATGTTCGCTGAGTTTGTGTTGGCCGGGAATAGGCCGCGGTTGGATATCGGTACAGCATACTGCGGATGCGCCCCAATAGCCAACCGTGGAAATTGACGACTTAGCAGTGGTTTTTCGCAAATTTTAATGGAAGATTTATAAAGTCTATTTATTCGCGAATACCACAAGCCACGAATTATTGTGGAAATCGTGAAAATAATAGCGTCATAAGCTTAACAACGTTACGCCAATTCTTAACGAGCTGGCTAAAAGATATGCGCCGATCCTCTGAGCGGCGTCTGCAGTGCACAATATCTTTAAAAAACGTCAACAAAAAAATTAATGACTATTTTTATTATTGGCCTATGCAGACATAAAGAATTGCAAAAATGGTAGCACTACTTATTTATTTATTTCATATTCATAATTTCTTAATTTTTGTCAATTTTTGTGTCAGTGGTTGGAGACTGGTACATGGTTGGGTACCGGGGCGTTTACCTTACACGTGAGAATTACAAACGAAAAGAGAAACAAACATTCCGTAAGTGCAATTTTTCAACTAATTTCATTCAACATTATTTTTTTAAGCAGAAAATGGTCTTTGAAAGGCCTTTGAAGAGTTAATGAATTCAATTGATGTCTCCTAATTTGGAATAGGAATTTCGCTTGTAAGAACTTTTATAATAAATGGTTTAATGATTTCGGTTGAAAAAAAAAAATCGAATAATCGATGGACGAAAAAGACTCGCGCCTCCTTTCCGATAAAATATTGGCATCAGTTACATTTACCATTCATCTCGAACAATCTCGCTTGTTCCGCAGTCGGAGAAAAGCTTTTAGCCTTTCTGGCCGTTTTAACTCCATTTCACTAGTGCTCTCCTCCTATTCCGGCTTCGTCGCTGTAACTTCGACGGGAATCCGATCTGAAGTTGCATTTCACCGGATCCCATTTACAACGATAAATATCTCAAGGAAATAGTCGAGGCACGCGATAGGATGACGAACTTGGAAAAGCGTGGAACAATTCTCGGTTGCGTGACCAGACCACGTAAAATTGAATCAGTGCGTTATTTCATACCTGTAGAGCTTAAGTAGTTGCTCGTTCCGTCGGTGATGCCTGCCGATTTCTCCCTCGAACTCCCTCGTCTGTCTCCACTGATGGCTCCAGTTTTAACCCCGGTTTTAGCTGTATAATTGCCTAAAGGCGATCCAGCGGATAAACCGAACTCAGTACTTGACGCGTTTTAGTTCAGAGTTTATAATCTAGGGCCTGATTGACCGATAGTCTATCTTTGGTGCTTTCCACTTTTGCAGGAGCATTTGGAACACCCGAAACGTCATCCAAGTGGCTGTAGGTCAGTTACGCATAACTGTAGCTTTCTATATCTTCTACTCAAAGGATTAGGAACTGAAGTCGGCCTTGTGATATTCGTTATATCTTATCCGATAATCGAACAGCCATTTAGCAAGCCAGCAAAAAATAATGTGAATCTTTTTTTTTTCAAAAAGCTACTTTATTGCTTTCCAGTACAAAATATTTTTCATGTACACATTTATAACTCTGTCATTAATATCTCCAAAACAAAAAGAAAGCTCTATATGTAGCATTCTCTGTCAATTGAGTCACGTTTTTTTCGACCCTCTCCGATTTGTCCTGTAATTGGTTATATGAATGTACCACTAAAAGACATTCTATGTGAATTCTTTCAGATTTTTAAAAATAATTTTTCAGAAAATGGCTTTTTTTATTCAAGTGCAAATATCTCAGAATTTTGAAGTTACTGAAAAAAAATGTCAGCACATAAAAGTTGTCGTTTATTGTTAGCTTTCGGGCGGAATATTCCAAATAATTGTCACGTTCCTGTGAGTATGATTTTTTTCCGAAAAATGGAGGAATTATTTTTTAATTAAAAAAAGGATATTTTTTTTTTACTGAAAAAATTACAGAGTGTTGCTACATGACTGTTGATATCACAAAAAAAATCGCCAGAGTGGCACCGATCGATCTTCTGGTATTAAAAAATGCATTTGTGGGAAAGTTCCGAAAACCGGGGGCATTATTATTTTTTTAATAAAAAAAAGGTTACTTTTTTGGCTAATAAAATTACAGAGTATTCTTGCATGACTGTAGATATTGCAAAAAAATCATCAGAGTGGTACGGATCGAGCTTCCGGTATAAAAAAAATAATTCCCCGTTTTTCGAAACTTCCACACGAATAATTTTTTTTTAATACCGTAAGCTCGATCCTTGCCACTCTGATGATTTTTCTGGGCTCCGAAAATTCGATGAACTATTACTCAGTAACCGTTCGAGCGATATGGCTCAAATTTGGCACGCAAATGGAATAGTTGCCCCGTTTTAAATGTTGAGATTTTTGAAAAAAAAAAAAAATCAGCCATTTTGATTTTATGGTACTTTTAATTTTTTGAAAAAAGGACGTGGTCGCTCTAACTTTCGTAAAAATTAGACGATTTTGCTAAATAGTTGTTTCTAAATAAATATACGTTCAATATTGTTTGGCATTGCATTTGGGCGTAATCGGTAAAGCGGTTCAAATTTTATCGATGTTTGAATTTTTCGAAAAAAAATCATTTTTTTTTATAAATCATGTCGAATTTCACCAATTTAACTGAAATGTTTTACAGACGAAAAGGAACATGGAGCTACGCCCCGTACCAAATTTGACGATGGTCGGTTAAGTGGTTCAGATTTTTCGACATTTCGAAATTTACAAAAGAAAAAAAACGATTTTCGCTCTAGCATCAGCAAAAGTTGATAATGCGAGACAAAAGTTTGTACTCAATGGAAATAAGAATGCAAAGTAGAACTTTACACATTGCTGCATACATAATTTTTATTTTTTAAAATTTATAATGACCGCTTGTCCCAAAATAGAATTGCTCATAACTCTCGAACGGCGTGACGAATCGAGATGAAAATTTACACAAAAGAGGAGGATAAACTCCGTTTTCGTTATTTCGATTAAGGTAGTCCTTGCGCATTAAGCTGAGGTCAAATAAGTTTTCGAAAAATGGGAGGGAATTGCAAACACTTTTCGCCAATATAAACAAGGCTGCAAAGTAGAACTTTGCAAATTGCTTCCTCATTATTGTTGGACTTTTACAAAGCTTCCTCTATGAGGAAGCCAAAATAGATTAACACGCTTTTTCATAGAGGTAGATTTGTAAAAATCCAACAATAATGAGGAAGCAATTTGCAAAGTTCTACTTTGCAGCCATTTTTTTACAAATGTGATAAAAACAATCATTTTGTTCCAGATGTCTGACTAGAAAAAAAAACTGGAAAGCTGGATAGTTCCATATGGTAGAACGACTCGACAGCCCAATGCCATTTAAAAAAACGTTTATTACATGTTATTAAATACAATTGCACATCGACAGCAAACCACGCTGCTAATTTCATGTAGCTAAACGGTGATTCCATGATTCCCGCAACCCACAAGAGCGATTGAAGCACGCTTTCCACGTATACACAGACGCGTGTGTTGTATATTACAAAGCAGACGCACTGCAGCCGCAGCTTTTGAAATGCTGCTGTACCAACGCGGGCGCCGAGAGTGGAGTGAGAGGAAGAATTCATCCGCAAACGTATAATTTGCTGGCGATGGCCGGGGATCGATTTTGAGTGGCCACTGTTTCGTTACAGGCGGATATCTTTTGTGGCGGGCTTGTGGGCGTGCGCTTCCCCTCGGGGCTAAAACGCCAAATGGTTATACCTCGGTATAACACGGATACACTGTATAAATATAAGATAAATAAAGCGTTGTATGCGTGTCCATGAAATTGTGAAACAGCGATTGTGAAATGGGAGGAATATGAATGGTCGAAAATAAACTAAGAACCGAAAAAAAAAAAAAAATACAACAACGATATACTAGAAAAGAAATAGAGAATGGCCGCCGCAGAACACCAAAAAATAGAACAAGGGATTGAGCGAATACTCAGTCGAAAAACGGTCGACGAGAGGACCGGATGAACTTTCGCGGAAGTGGTTTTCTTTCATTTCGTTCAAATATCGAACCCCCCCCCCCCCTGCCCCTTGTGCGCCACGATCGATATCTCCTTCGTAGATTTTAATTGAGCTGCGGAAGCTCTCAATTGAGATTTCGATGAGTTGCCTATAGAGAAACGATAAATTGGTAAAAAGGAAAAATTTGATGGGGTATACCATCAAATATCTAACCGCTACTTCTATGAGAGTTACTCTTGAATTTTACATTTTGGAGATAATATTTTTTTGGTCGGTGGAAAACTAAAACATCAAATCCTACTGGAGTACCTCCTTTGTAAATTATCCAAATAAACATAAATTCGATTCAATGAACAAATCGTATAGTTGGGAATGTCTCCCGGGTGTTTCAAAATGTCTCGCAGTCCGCTGGAATTTTAAACACGACAAGTTCCAAACTTTTTGCTTTCAGCCTTCCCATTTCCAAAAGTTGCTTCTTAATGGATCAATCAAAGTACTGTTAACGTGATCTATCCAAAACTGCCGTCCAAGAGATTACTCTGTATCACAGATAGACTTTGAAACTAACAATTTCCAGCAGAATACAGCTAAAGTTCCACAGCCATCAATATTTAAATATGCGTCTGTTGCAGTCGACATGATATTGTAAATTTTGAAATTCTCACCCGTAATGCAGGATCATCTAATGGACTACAGTTTTAGATATCATGTCGATGGTTCATGAAGGAAATTTCTTTTTTGTATGCAAAATATGTGTCCACTATATCAGAATTTAAAGACAAAATCTGTTTCTTAATTTCTCCAGCACGCTGGATAAAAATATGAGGTCTAAGACATGCGATTTGGAACTAAAACGTGATAAAGCTAACAAAGTCCAGTCAAATACAGCCAAATTTACGCAGAACACAATATTTAAATATACATCCGTTGTATTTGACGCGATTTTGTAAGTTTTGAAAATCTCATATGTGATGCAGGATCATCTAATGGACTGCACTTTTAGATACACCGAGAGAAAAGATTTCATTGACGCCAAAGAAATGGGTGGATTGATTTTTTTTTCATTGATTTCAACGAAATATTTCTTTGATTTCAATGAAATAGTACATTTGAATTTCAAAGAGAACATTTCATTGCCTGTAAATAAAGATTTACTTAGTGAGCATATAATAAAGAAACAGTTTCATTGTTTTAAAGAGACGTTTTCATTGGTTCAAAGAAACGTTTTCATTGATCTCTCTCTCGCACCTAACCTCACTTTTTTGTTTTCCGGTTCTCCCGAACGAACGGCTTCGAGTTTCGAGGAGCCAGAAGCTTAGATTATTTCTGCCGTACTTCCTTACATACTCACAAAATTTGAGCTTTATCTGCCGCGTACTTCAGGAAAAAATAGGTTTCGAAATTTTGAGCTGGTAAGAAGAAGGTTTCATTGAATCAGAGACGATATCTTTGAAATCAATGAAAAAGGTTCATTGGTTTAAAGAAATGTTTCTTCGAATCAATGTCACTACTTTTCATTGAGTTTGAGATCATTCAAAGATAAGATAGTATTGAAATTCAAGTATTTCATTTCATTGGCAAAGATTTCCGCGAATCAATGAAACTTTTTCTCTCGGTGTAACATGTTGATGCTTCATGAAGGCAATTTTTTTTGTATACACAATATGTGTCCATTACATCAGAATTAAAAAAACAAATCTGTTTCTTAATTTCTCCAGGACGTAGGATAAAAAGATCAGGTTTAGAGCGATGCGATTTGAAAATAAATCGTGATAAAGCTGACAAAGTCCAACCAAATACAGCTAAAGATCCACAGAACTCAATATTTAAAAATAGATTCGTTGTAGTCGACGTGATTTAGTAAGTTTTTAAAACCTCACATGTGATACAGGATCATCTAATGGACTGCAGTTTTAGATATCATGTTGATGCTTCATGAAGGAAATTTTTTTGTATACACAATATGTGTCCATTACATCAGAATTAAGGGGAGGGAGTCAGGTAAAAAATTGATTTTGGAAATTCAATATCATTCAAATCCTATTGCATATAAAAATGCCCAATGCACTATATTGTTGGTGCTCGATGAAAGAATTTTTTACTGTCGTCTGACTTGCATATGCTTTTCAATATTATCTTAAGCAAAATTCTTAGGTTTTCCATTCTGCGCATGATTCAGATCAAACTACTAGGCAGATTGGAATGATTGACGCCTCATTTTCTTCTTCATGAAAAGATACACCGGCTAAATGGAGCAAACTATTTTTTTTTCATTCTGAAAGCAAAGTTAATCACTGATTTAGAAAATAGCATAAAATTTATTTGTTAATAATTATGTTACTTAAAAAATATTAAATTTTATTAACATTTGCTCCATTTAGCCAGTGTATCTGTTCATGAAGAAGAAAATGAGACGTCAACCATTCCAATTTGCCTAGTAGTTTGATCTGAATCATGCGCAGAATGGAAAACCTAAGATCTTTACTTAAGATAATATTTAAAAGCATATGCAAGTCAGACGACAGTAAAAAATCCTTTAATCGAGTACCAACAATATAGTGCGTTGGGCATTTTTATATACAATAGGATTTGGATGATATTGAATTTCCAAAATCAATTTTTTTACCTTCCTCCCACCCCTTAAAAAAACAAATCTGTTTCTTAATTTCTCCAGGACGTTGGATAAAAAGATCAGGTCTAGAGCGATGCGATTTGAAAATAAAACGTGATAAAGCTGAAAAAGTCCAACCAAATACAGCTAAAGATCCACAGAACTCAATATTTAAAAATAGATTCGTTGTAGTCGACGTGATTTAGTAAGTTTTTAAAATCTCACATGTGATACAGGATCATTTAATGGACTGCAGTTTTAGATATCATGTTGATGCTTAATGAAGGCAATTTTTTTTTGTATACACAATATGTGTCCATTAAATCAGAATTAAAAAAACAAATCTGTTTCTTAATTTCTCCAGGACGTAGGATAAAAGGATCAGGTCTAGAACGATGCGATTTGAAAATAAAACGTGATAAAGCTGACAAAGTCCAGCTAAATACACTTAAAGATCCACAGAACTCAATATTTAAAAATAGATTCGTTGTAGTCGACGTGATTTAGTAAGTTTTTAGGTTCTTTTTTTTAAAACCTCACATGTGATACAGGATCATTTCATGGACTGCAGTTTTAGATATCATGTTATTGCTTCATGAAAGCAATTTTTTTTAAATTCGCATTGTGCGTCCATTATATCAGAATTTAAAAAAAATCGGTTTCTTAATTTCTCCAGCACGCTGGATAAAAAGATCCGGTCTGGAGAGATGCGATTTGAAAATAAAACGTGATAAAGCTGACAAAGTCCAGCCAAATACAGCTAAAGATCCACACAACTCAATATTTGAAAACAGATTCGTTGTAGTCGACGTGATTTAGTAAGTTTTTAAAACCTCACATATGATACAGAATCGTTTAATGGACTGCAGTTTTCGATGTCATGTTGATGCTTCATGAAGGAAATTTTTTTTTAATTCACAATATGCGTCCATTATATCAGAATTTAAAAAAAATCGGTTTCTTAATTTCTCCAGTACGCTGGATAAAAAGATCAGGTCTGGAGAGATGCGATTTGGAAATAAAGCGTGATAAAGCGATGAGCTAATTCAAGGTGGATAAGGGTCTATGGATAAAGTCGCAATATTACCAGGGATAAGTAAAAAAAGCGCATTGAGGAAAGAACGCCGCGGGCCTTAAGTGTCCCGGGCGCGCGACCGATGTGCAAAAGATGAAGGAATGCGCGCGCTCAAAACTCTGGGAGCACAACCGATGCGCCGGTAAGCTTCATCTCGTTTCTGGCAATTACAGGGGATACCAGAATCCGCCACAAGAATCAACTCATACCGTGGCGATGTTGCACCCTTCGCCGTGCGTGGCACATCGTTCCTTCCCTATCTTGTTTTCCCTTTCACATAAGCCCATTCCTTGTATCCATCTCTATCGCAACGTCATCTGTGTCTCCCTCATTCATTCGTCTCACACCAGTCCCAAAGACGGTGTGTTTCAACTCATCTCGACTCACTTGCACATTAGGCTCTTCCAACAAACTGTCTCCCTTAACCTTGTACAAAACTATGCGCGGTATCACAGAAGCCTGAGCGCGAGTGAACAAAACTTAGCCGAGACTTCTATCCATCCCTCACCAACTCCCTACCGTCGCTATTTAGTCTATCTCTACATTTGTACCCGTTTCAACCCCTTTGTTTGTAAAATCAGTCTATCGCAGTCGCTCACCTGCCCCCGTATGTCGTCTTGTTTCAGCCTCCCGAGCCCCTCTTCAATCCGCAGTTCTCCTTCCTTCTGTCTCACTTATTCCCGAATTAACCCCTCCCAATTGGAGATCAAGAGACGAGGAAAGAGCGATTGTAACGACAAGATACATGGAACTAGAGCGACGGAGATGGAAACGTGAAAGGGAGGGTGCGAGGTTTCAGCGGTAGAGCAAGAGAACTAGTCCGAAGGGGATGAATATGACCGATAAAGACACCGCGCTAGAAAACAAGGACGACATACTGGAAAACAAGGATGGGAATCAAATGGGACAGAGTAAGACAGAAGCAAAATCACTCTGCCAAGCTCCCGGACTCGATTACACAACCCCTACCCAATGCTGAATTGAGCACCCCTGTCTCGCCATGTTCTCGAAAGTCGACGTTTATTGGCTCCAGTGGTGGTGGATGACTGCGCGATTGGCCGAGAACGGTGACGCCCCATCGTTTCTGGACCTGCCTTCCTTCTATTCACTCGGTTTCGGCTCTGCTTCACTCTATCCATTACCTTATCCTTCTCAACCTCATGGCTCACGCTGTTTTTCCGTCTCCGTTCTTCCCGCTCGACTCCCCCGTATCCCGAGACGAACAGAAAGGTCGGCGTGTGCCCCGCTAATGCCGCAACCAGCACTAGGCCGGCTAGTACACGCTGGCACAACGCACGCTCAACACCCTCATGAGACACATCACTACAGCTACTCAACAATTGTTATTTTTGTGATAAACTGAACGACAACTAACGACAAATTGTTGGAAACAAATACGACGCATCCAGCGAATAAAGTTCTAGTGTTTTTGATCCTGACACATCCTAGGATTGATCAGTTCTGAATCGAACACAACATCCCTATGTTGTTTCATTGAATTTGAGGGATACCAAATGTTTGAGGGACAATATAGACACATCAGGAGTGGATCAGGAGGGAATATTGAGTGAACAAATTACCCGACTGATAGTAAAATCATCAATGTCAGTGGAGAATTTTGGTGATACGCAGCCGACGCTAATCATCGTCGTCCAACAATTCGGCCGGGACAAAATTCGGGAGCGTGATTTTTAATGGTTTCTTCGAAAACTGTGTTATGAACTTTGATTTCGGTGATCATTGATTCTGAGTCGTGGGTGTTTTTCGTCGACGACGTGAAGATTATTTTATAAATGTGTGCCAATTAATCTTTTGAAAAAGTAGACTGTAGCATTGGATAATGAATGTCAGGATGATGAATCGTTGTGTGGTTTCGGGCTTATCGTGCTTTTGTCCGAAATCAATGGGTGGTTATGCCGATAATTGTTAAAGCAGTGAAAACAAAAAGTTCCAAGGTTTGTTTTTGGGAAGTAAAAAAAAATAGTGAAGGTATCAACTGCCTGAATTTTTGACGCAACGTGGTGTATCAATGCGACCTTAGCGACATCTTTGGGCAAACAGTTTTGGAATAATTGCTATTCAGAAGAATATTCGACTGTTAGTTATTGGAAAAAAAGGGGAACTATGGATTCGCAGCAGCTCGCCGAAACGACCAGCCCGCAAAACAGCCAAGATATGGTCCTGAAACCTAGTCTAGCTAGCTCGATTCCAAGGCACAGCATCGACGCGATTCTCGGACGCGCCGTGCGCAAGAGGAATCACGATGAGCTCGACCAATCTTCACGGGATACTCAAGAAAACACTGGTAAATTATTTTTATAAATTAATGTGCTTACATTGTGATTCACATACAAACCCAGAAAAACAAATGAATCATCGCAAAGAGTGAATAATATGATAACCTCATCAACAAAAAAAAATGGTCATCCAGGCAACTATTATTTTTCAGCCCACGCGACTGTAATTAGGTTCTTTTCGTACTGCGATTAGAAATAATAATGGAATACGTTGATGTAAACATAAAAAATAGTGACCTAAAAAGAACTAATTTTGTATATTGATGGCTTAATACCAAAAGATCATAATGGCTGTTTATAAACGTAACTCTTACGCATTTTTAAATAACCTTCGATACCTTCTTTGTTTTAAAACAAACTTTCAGAAATTTTTGCAACAAAACTTGGATTATCCATTTTTATTATTCCTCCGTTTATTTACTTTATCACCAATTATTTTTTATGCTTCATACAAACGTTTCCATTGAAATAAACAAGTTACAATCAAAATGTCCCGTACAGAGGAACTGAAAATAAGGTGTCATTTTTTATGATATCATTTGAAAAAAGCGACAAAAAAAGTCTTTGATGATTATGGATTTGATTATTTTGATGATCATTCGGTCTATACCGATGCTGATTGTCTTTTCCGACGGTAAACGTATTGTGTCGCACCTAAACCGGTAGGTCGTTTAAACTTTCGTCCTGAAATTTTGTTGGGAAGGTACGTTACTCAATGAAATGAAGCTTTTTATCCCGGCAACATGGGAATAGGATTTTATAACGGAAATTAATAGCTTATCTCGTATCGATAAAACGTCTGATGGAAAAAGGCGCGTATATCGTGCGTGGTGCTTCCGATTGGTCCCAGAATGTGGAAAAGGATATGTCTACGGTTTACCATCGAGCGTTTGTCACCACTGCACCATATATATATATATATATATATATATCCGTGTCGCGTGGCAATGTCAGCGTGTAATTGGAAAATCGTTAGTATCGCGTTGAGATCTCGACGTCGTGCTTGCCTCCCCAACAGCAGAGCGCTCACGGTACATTCGCCAGGACTAATTTGTCGTCGAGACCGCTGCCGGCAAGTATACAACGAGTTAGCTCGGAAGCGAAAAGCGATACCGCCACAACCAATCCACGAAATCCCTGGCGACGTTTTTTATGTCCGTTAAATTACACATTTACGATTTTGTTTTTAATCAAAGCGTTTTTAAACGTCTTCTAGTTTTTATTTTAATTGGCAAGCATCTTCATTCACATTAAAATATCATAAAATTATTAAAAAATATAATTAAATGTTGCTTCTTCATGGGAGAAGGTTTTTAAAAAGCGACAAATAATGAGGAAGCAAAGTTCTACTTTGCAGCTTCATTTTGTCAATCCGTAACTTTTCAATGTAAAATATTTTTATAATATTTTTTTTAAAATAAACTGTTTATTATAAATATTAATAATCTCAATATTTCATTATCCACAATTTTGACAAATTTTTCCAAAAAATTGTTTAAAAAAATATATTGGATAGTTCAGTATTTTATTTTGTGTATATTATAAATCTGTATGTGTGGATAGTTTTTATAATAAATTATAGTAACTGAAGATGAGCTAATAATCCACTTCGATGCAAAATTTCAGCTTGATACGTCGAGCCATTCGAAAATTATGGGCAATTGAATTTTGGTACTTATGGGCATTAGAAATTTGAAAACATGTGTAATCTAAGAAAATAATAAATGTTGCACACGGTTACAAAATGCCGTAACAAATATCGGTGCATTATACTTTTATTATCTACAAAGTTTTGCATTACTTTCTCGAATCTTTTAAAAGCTAGAGAGAAAGTGCTAATTTTTAAAATAATTCGGAATCACGTAAAATCGAAACCGCTTTAGTGATCTTGTTAAAATTATATACCAAACAACTTTGAACGTATCTTTAGCTATCGAAAACTATTCAGTTGAATCGTCAAACTTTTATGAAAGTTGAAGTGAAAACGTTAATTTTTTTAAAAATTCAAAATCGCGTAAAATCCGAACCTCTTATCCAATTTCGGTTAAATTCAATGCCGAATAACATTAAGAGTACCTGCACTTTTGAAGAATTATTTAGCAAAATATCGCTAAATTTGAAAAAGCTAGAGCGTACACGTCCTTTTTTGAAAAAAAAAGTAAAAAACTGTGAAATTAAAATTTCTGCATAAAATTCGTAAAAAAATTTCAACAGTCAGAGAAGGGCTGTTGCTTCACTTGTGTGCCAAATTTTAGTTCAATCGCTTGAACGGTTCTTGAATTATAGGTGCTTGAAATTTCAAAGCCCTGAACCCACACACCGAGAGAAAAGATTTCATTGACGCCAAAAAAATGGGTGGATTGATTTTTTTTTCATTGATTTCAACGAAATATTTCTTTGATTTCAAGGAAATAGTGCATTTGAATTTCAAAGAGAACATTTCATTGCCTGTAAATAAAGATTTACTTAGTGAGCATATAATAAAGAAACAGTTTCATTGTTTTAAAGAGACGTTTTCATTGGTTCGAAGAACGGTTTTTATTGATCTCTCTCTCGCACCTAACCTCACTTTTTTGTTTTCCGGTTCTTTCGAACGAACGGCTTCGAGTTTCGAGGAGCCAGAAGCTTAGTCTATTTCTGCCATACTTTCTTACATACTCACAAAATTTGAGCTTTATCTGCCGCGTACTTCAGGAAAAAATAGGTTTCGAAATTTTGAGCTGGCGAGAAAAAGGTTTCATTGAATCAGAGACGATACCTTTGAAATTAATGAAAAAGGTTCATTGGTTTAAAGAAATGTTTCTTCGAATCAATGTCACTACTTTTCATTGAGTTTGAGATCATTCAGAGAAAAGATAGTATTGAAATTCAAGTATTTCATTTCATTGGCAAAGATTTCCGTGAATCAATGAAACTTTTTATCTCGATGTGAATTTCAAAGAGAACATTTCATTGCCTGTAAATAAAGATTTACTTAGTGAGCATATAATAAAGAAACAGTTTCATCCTTTTAAAGAGACGTTTTCATTGGTTCAAAGAAACGTTTTCATTGATCTCTCTCTCGCACCTAACCTCACTTTTTTGTTTTCCGGTTCTCTCGAACGAACGGCTTCGAGTTTCGAGGAGCCAGAAGATTAGCCTATTTCTGCCATACTTTCTTACATACTCACAAAATTTGAGCTTTATCTGCCGCGTACTTCAGGAAAAAATAGGTTTCGAAATTTTGAGCTGGTAAAAGAAGGTTTCATTGAATCAGAGACGATATCTTTGAAATCAATGAAAAAGGTTCATTGGTTTAAGGAAATATTTCTTCGAATCAATGTCACTACTTTTCATTGGGTTTGAGATCATTCAAAGAAAAGATAGTATTGAAATTCAAGTATTTCATTTCAATGGCAAAGATTTTCGTGAATCAATGAAACTTTTTATCTCGGTGTGAATTTCAAAGGGAACATATCATTGCCTGTAAATAAAGATTTACTTAGTGAGCATATAATAAAGAAACAGTTTCATTGTTTTAAAGAGACGTTTTCATTGGTTCGAAGAAACGTTTTCATTGATCTCTCTCTGGCACCTAACCTCACTTTTTTGTTTTCCGGTTCTTTCGAACGAACGGCTTCGAGTTTCGAGGAGCCAGAAGCTTAGTCTATTTCTGCCATACTTTCTTACATACTCACAAAATTTGAGCTTTATCTGCCGCGTACTTCAGGAAAAAATAGGTTTCGAAATTTTGAGGTGGTAAGAAGAAGGTTTCATTGAATCAGAGACGATATCTTTGAAATCAATGAAAAAGGTTCATTGGTTTAAAGAAATATTTCTTCGAATCAATGTCACTACTTTTCATTGAGTTTGAGATCATTCAAAGAAAAGATAGTATTGAAATTCAAGTATTTTATTTCATTGGCAAAGATTTCCATGAATCAATGAAACTTTTTCTCTCGGTGCATACACACATACATACGGAAATTATTTCTAAACCACTTTTCTCGATGTTTTGCATCAATCAGTTAGCCGGAGGTCAGTTTTACCTAAACTTCGATGTCGGCATTTAAATAAGTTACGACCGTCAGTATCGGTTTCGGTTTTCCGCAGTTTCCCCGTAATCTTGGCGAATGACAGTAAAGTCGGCTGCCGACGCATCAGAAGTTTGATTTGCTTAGCGAAGTGTAGCTAAGGAGTAATAAGAAAAAAGGAGAGAAGGGAAAAACGTAGAAACCCAATAGGGTAAACGATGGACCGCCGAAACAAAAGTGAAAAAAATGCACTTTCTTATTTATTACACGAACGCGCATTTTTCCTTTCATCAAATAAAAATGTAGCCTTAATTTTCAACGGAATTTCACTGTTTGCAAAGATATCTCGAATGTTATTGGATTTAAAAGTTTATACAACTTGACAAATTTTAAATAAAACTCAACTTTATTTTACATAAACCTCATTTCAATTTTAAATAAAACTCAACTTTATATACATTCACAATCTTCCTGAATCGTATATTTATTTTCATTAAGACATTCCTAACAATGTAGAGCTGCAATGTGGAGTTTATGGTGAATTAATGTTTTCAATCAGTTATATTAAAAATAATAATAAAATATAAGTCAACATTGATAACCCAAGGTGACAGAACGTAATTTTTTGTTAGACATGTCATTGGTTAGAATATGTTTGCGTAAACATATTAGTCCTGTTCGTTCAAACAGATCAATTAGCCTACCCAAAAATACGTAATTTATAAGTCCCAAGCTAAATGCCCTATTAGTAAGATTTTTATTAAGTGAAAAGTTAATTGCCGGCAATTTGCCCGGCGCTATATGACACCGCTACCGGAATCACTCTTTCATTTCCATCTCGTTTCGTCGACTATCACGGGTTCGCGACGAGATAATCGAGGATTGGTCAGCGGCAATATGATTGGAGTGCCGGGTCTGGTGGCCGAGAGAGGAGCAAAAAAGTTAAGAGTTTAAGAGGGCCGAGCGAGTGAGGCTAGGACAACGAAGGAGGAAGAAAGCTGCCGCTGTTCAGTCAAAGACCCAATCTTGTTCAACTAATCGAATTATCATTAATTATGATACCACTCTGGCTCGCTCTGAAGAAAACGATGAGAATGAAGCAGAAAGATGAGAAGGTATAGAGGCAAAACCATATACAACACTACATTGATGTATATACATAGACATATACACACAGAAACGTTTATATCATATAGTGCACTAATTCCAACCCAAGAAGAGAGCTGCCAACTCGCACGAGTGGTCGAGTAGGTCTCCCTCTAATAAGTGCAATAAAAAAGAGAAGCGAGTGAGGAAAAGAGAAGAGAGACAGTGAGCAAAGCCAAAGGATAGCGCCTCTCTGCTCCCCACGATCTTTCTCTCGCTTCTCGAGACTCGAATTGACGTGTCTACTAATGGATCGCGCGTCCCGGTTCCACCTCTTCTCGTGTCGTTCTTCTTCCTCATCTTGCCTTCTTATTCTTTATTTTTCTCCAGCCATTCTGGTTCCATCTTCATCTTCGTTTTCTCAACGAGCTTGGTCGTTCTTGGAGCAACTCGAACGCCCTTCTCTCCTGCTCTTCCTTCTTCGTAATCTTAAAACCGAACGAACGGCTCTATTATCCGTGCTTAGTACCCGGAGCGGCATCGGCATCAACCGCACTCCGATTCGGTCGCAATTATAGCGGCTCGCGCTGCTTCTTCAATAATATGTCAAGGGAAAAGCTGAAGAAGTCAGAATCTGTTGTGTTTATCTTGGATAAGGATGACGGGGTCTGGGTTAAATCAATGCTTAGGCCTGACACAAAAATATCGATGGAGGAGGTCGGATGTTTTTGTGCTGATGACATACCTACGTCGTTTCCATTCTAGATATGGTACAATTGTTGGACTCACCAACACGTCCTAATGTGTCAGCAATCCAACCCAATAACTTGATTGGGCCTACTAACTATTTCTTGATTGAATTTCCAAGCAGTTGATTGTCTTAATCAAGCGTTTTACATCGTGGCTCGCGCTGTTTCTTCGATAATATGTCAAGGGAAAAGCTGAAGAAGTCAGAATCTGTTGTGTTTATCTTGGATAAGGATGACGGGGTCTGGGTTAAATCAATGCTTAGGCCTGACATAAAAATATCGATGGAGGAGGTCGGATGTTTTTGTCCTGATGACATACCTACATCGTTCCCACTCTAGATATGGTACAATTATTGGACTCATCAGCTGGTCCTAATGTGTCAGCAATCCAACCCAATAACTTGATTGGGCCTACCAACTATTTCTTGATTGAATTTCCAAGCACTTGGTTGTCTTAACCAAGCGTTTTACTTCGTGGCTCGCGCTGTTTCTTCGATAATATGTCAAGGGAAAAGCTGAAGAAGTCAGAATCTGTTGTGTTTATCTTGGATAAGGATGACGGGCTCTGGGTTAAATCAATGCTTAGACTTGACACAAAAATATCAATGGAGGAGGTCGGATGTTTTTGTGCTGATGACATACCTACGTCGTTTCCACTCTAGATATGGTACAATTATTAGACTCACCAGCAGGTCCTAATGTGTCAGCAATTCAACCCAATAACTTGATTGAGCCTACCAACTATTTCTTGATTTAATTTTCAAGTACTTGGTTGTCTTAATCAAGCGTTTTACATCGTGGCTCGCGCTGTTTCTTCGATAATATGTCAAGGGAAAAGCTGAAGAAGTCAGAATCTGTTGTGTTTATCTTGGATAAGGATGACGGGGTCTGGGTTAAATCAATGCTTAGGCTTGACACAAAAATATCGATGGAGGAGGTCGGATGTTTTTGTGCTGATGACATACCTACGTCGTTTCCACTCTAGATATGGTACAATTATTGGACTCACCAGCAGGTCCTAATGTGTCAGCAATCCAACCCAATAACTTGATTTGACCTACCAACTATTTTTTGATTGAATTTTCAAGCACTTGGTTGTCTTAATCAAGCATTTTACTTCGTGGCTCGCGCTGCTTCTTCGATAATATGTCAAGGGAAAAGCTGGAGAAGTTAGAATCTGTTGTGTATATCCTGGATAAGGATGACGGGATCTGGGTTAAATCAATGCTTAGGCCTGACACAAAAATATCGATGGAGGAGGTCGGATGTTTTTGTGCTGATGACATACCTACGTCGTTTCCACTCTAGATATGGTACAATTATTGGACTCATCAGCAGGTCCTAATGTGTCAGCAATCCAACCCAATAACTTGATTGGACCTACCAACTATTTCTTGATTGAATTTCAAGCACTTGGTTGTCTTAATCAAGCGTTTTACTTTGTGGCTCACGCTGCTTCTTCGATAATATGTCAAGGGAAAAGCTGAAGAAGTCAGAATCTGTTGTGTTTATCTTGGATAAGGATGACGTGGTCTGGGTTAAATCAATGCTTAGGCCTGACACAAAAATATCGATGGAGGAGGTCGGATGTTTTTGTGCTGATGACATACCTACGTCGTGTCCACTCTAGATATGGTACAATTATTGGACTCATCAGCAGGTCCTAATGTGTCAGCAATCCAACCCAATAACTTGATTGGGCCTACCAACTATTTCTTGATTGAATTTCCAAGCACTTGGTTGTCTTAATCAAGCGTTTTACTTTGTGGCTCACGCTGCTTCTTCGATAATATGTCAAGGGAAAAGCTGGAGAAGTCAGAATCTGTTGTGTTTATCCTGGATAAGGATGACGGGGTCTGGGTTAAATCAATGCTTAGGCCTGACACAAAAATATCGATGGAGGAGGTCGGATGTTTTTGTGCTGATGACATACCTACGTCGTTTCCACTCTAGATATGGTACAATTATTGGACTCGCCAACAGGTCCTAATGTGTCAGCAATCGAACCCAATAACTTGATTGGACCTACCAACTATTTCTTGATTTAATTTTCAAGCACTTGGTTGTCTTAATCAAGCGTTTTACATCGTGGCTCGCGCTGTTTTTTCGATAATATGTCAAGGGAAAAGCTGAAGAAGTCAGAATCTGTTGTGGTTATCTTGGATAAGGATGACGGGATCTGGGTTAAATCAATGCTTAGGCCCGACACAAAAATATCGATGGAGGAGGTCGGATGTTTTTGTGCTGATGACATACCTACGTCGTTTCCACTCTAGATATGGTACAATTATTGGACTCACCAGCAGGTCCTAATGTGTCAACAATCCAACCCAATAACTTGATTGGACCTACCAACTATTTGTTGATTGAATTTTCAAGCACTTGGTTGTCTTAATCAAGCATTTTACATCGTGGCTCGCGTTGCTTCTTCGATAATATATCAAGGGAAAAGCTGAAGAAATCAGAATCTGTTGTGTTTATCTTGGATAACATCCCTTATGTCGGATGTTTACAAAAAAATCGTGTTTTGTCACTGTATTAGGTGATGGACAAAAAATCTGCTGTCAGGATGGTAGAATTTTAGAGGACAGCTTTCTTAGGATACTTTTGGCCATTTCGTCCAATTTGGATATGTAACGTTTTTTTTTTTTTTTTTTGTTTGTATCATTTGTACCCCGAAAATAGATGTTTGGACATCGAATCGACAGAAAAAATTAATGTTGCGTAAGGCTTTTCTAACTGCTTAAAGAAAATAAGTATTTTGCAGAGTTGGTTTGAGTTCCAGTTAATGCTTGTGTTGATGTAGTCATTAGTTAGTGAACAAAGTATGTGTGGGAAATTGACAACATTTCCAAATGAGTTAAAAATGTTGAAAACAATTATTATTCATAACTGTTCAAGATCACTTTTTGAAAATTCACTTTATAAATTTTTACCCGCAAATGAATTCGTAATATAATTGCACTATTCTTCAAATAGTTCAAAAAATTTCACATTACGATTGTAAAATATGGTTTAAAAAATACCAATTTCTCTGATTAACAGTCAAAGGTTTCAGGTATTATTGCTTGGTAGTGAAAGTATAAATTGCTATCCTCTTTCCATTTCCACAACGTTATTATGACAAACGAAAGTCAAGACTGTTTGTTGCAATCATAAAGTCTGCGATACTTAAAAAAATTATGCTGAATTTTATCTACGTTCGAGTACTTTACGAGCTCTAAAATCCCTAAAACATACCTACGACATTTTTGTTGAAACGAATGTGTCCGAGGATAGTTAACGCGCACCTGTTTCGAAGGACAATCTCGTAATTTCAAATTCACGTTGTGATCACGTGGTCATAATGTCTGTATTGTCGAAGGGATATAATCGTGTGGAGTCGGGAGTGTAACAAGCATAAAGTGCAACGTTATAGCAGTTCTGTACGTTTTAACGCGTCACACAGTAAAATCCATACGTGGCGGATGCTAGTATGTACTGTAGGCACAAATTACAGTAACACACCTGAAAGGTATTAGTGAAATAGTAATGGGTGTACGAAAACGTGGACGAAGCTCGTAAAAGGCTTTGCAAAGGGGGGCAATCCTGATCGCGTGACACCGTTGCGCTTTGCAACTCGCGGGGGCCACGTGCAATTACGTGTAATTTCATAGCCATTTATTGCGCTCGGATACCTTGTTTTTTGGACGTAAGTCACACTAGCTTCACTCTTCCGGTTGGTTCCACGGTGAATACGAACAGACAGACAGACGGACAGACAGGCCGCCAGTGGTCGACAAGTAAGCACCCAGAACGTTAAACCTTAAAGCGCCAATGTTTCTCCCACTGTTTCTGATCGTTATTAGACTGTACTACCTACTAGACATAAAATGGCAAACGTATAGAGCAAACTGAACTTCGGGCCTCGAGTCATTTCGAAATATTGAATCAACTGTGAAAGCTGGGATACACCGAGAGAAAAGATTTCATTGACGCCAAAGAAATGGGTGGATTCGTTTTTTTTCATTGATTTCAATGAAATAGTGCATTTGAATTTCAAAGACAACATTTCATTGCCTGTAAATAAAGATTTACTTAGTGAGCATATAATAAAGAAACAGTTTCATTGTTTTAAAGAGACGTTTTCATCGGTTCAAAGAAACGTTTTCATTCATTTCTCTCTCGCACCTAACCTCACTTTTTTTGTTTTCCGATTCTCCCGAACGATCGGGTTCGAGTTTCGAGAAGCCAGAAGCTTAGCCTATTTCTGCCATACTTCCTTACATACTCACAAAATTTGAGCTTTATCTGCCGCGTACTTCAGGAAAAAATAGGTTTCGAAATTTTGAGGTGGTAAGAAGAAGGTTTCACTAAATCAGAGACGATATCTTTGAAATCAATGAAAAAGGTTCATTGGTTTAAAGAAATGTTTCTTCGAATCAATGTCACTCCTTTTCATTGAGTTTGAGATCATTCAAAGAAAATATAGTATTGAAATTGAAGTATTTCATTTCATTGGCAAAGATTTCCGTGAATCAATGAAAATTTTTCTCTCGATGTATAATCATGGTTTTGGATTTTTGTATCCTTCGTTATAATAGAAGACATTTTAAAAATTGCATAACCTTTTATTTTTATAAAGCGGCAAGTTAAAAAATTTTGGGTTGGTGACTATCAAAACTTGGTTGTCTTGGTAGCCATTTTTATTCATACTTCAAAATATTATGTTTTGATGAAATTTTAACGGATTCATCCATTTTTACCGATTTGTATACCGATCATTGTTTAATTGCAGTTAATTTGTATGCAACATTAGCAAGAATAAGATATTACTGAAAAAACGATTAAGCATTAGATTTTAAAAAAATTAGAATCTTTCCGCCGATGTACGTCTAATTCAATCTCACATATTTCGCCTTATGGTGGAACAAATTAAAATCGCAATTTGAAGATCGATATCTCCTAAAATTGCAAATGTCTGAATAAAAATCTAAATTATTAACCTAAAAAAACTAAAAAACTTAATTATTTATCAATTAATTTTTTTATAAATAGATTTTTTATTTAATAATTGATGAATTATTAAATTAAAAATCTAAATTATTATTAATTAAAAATATTATCAACCGAAGTGTTTTTAAAAGAATCCCTACGTGACGTTTTAGACCATTTTGAGGAAAGCAATACAAAAAATCATGCAGCTTCCTTAAAAAGCTAAGAAGCAACTCCATATTTTTTTCAAATATTTTCCGAAACGACTAAAGTGTTTTGCCAGGATTTTGCGCACGAATTTAATTAATCCTGAACTGTCCATATAGAAATAACTAATTATATTTCTAAATTGCTTATATTGCCTATTTTACTGAGTATTTTTTTAAGTTATGTATTTTTTTTTATCGAAAATCTATTCATTTAGGTTAGTGGCTGAGGTCGTATCAAAAAGTGAGATCAAGTACAACATCAATCGATCGACCATCCGCACGTGGTAGTGGCTTACTAATCTCTCGCGTCACTAATTATACAGTCACGCATATTTTTCACTACGAGGATCAGCCTTGGTAGAAGATGAGGACATTTTATTTAAAAAATAATAATAATCGAAAAATAATAATAATACTGATAAAATTCGAATTCGTGCCAGTTACCAACAAGCGTCCGGCACCTTAGTGTGTAAATGATTTACTGTTAGTTTCCAGGACATTAAAAGGTTAGCATAGATATATAGCACTACTTTACTGTCAATCTAACATAAGTGCATTGAAAACGACACACTTGGCTGGAGCACGATGCATATACGAACCTGCTCGCATAATTAGTTTTGAATAAATAAAAACTTTAATTATTAATATATTTTCATCGCCTCCTACTCACTTAACCATCGTTTGATTTTTTTGTACGTGTAATAAATTGATTTGTATTTTTTATTTCTTATATGCACGCCAAGTACGTTAATAATAAATTATTTATAACATTTCCAATCGTTTATTAGAGACATTAGAATTAATCGTTCAATTACTAAAGGTTAGAAAAAAAAGCAGTGCAATGTTTTTTAATTATGTAGTTTTTAGTAAAAACAGTTAAGTTTGTTCGTTGTCTGCACCAAGTCTTCACTATTTGAGGAACTGAGAATCAATATTTAACAGTTTATGTTTTAATCTTTTTGTTGCCTTTTTGTTTTTTAAAAAATCTCTTATATGTTGGATACTTTTACAAATTACAATAATGAAACAATGACATTTTTAATAAATGCACTTATTTAATGTGTAAATGTGTTTTTCTTTCAAAAAATAAAAAAATAGCGCGCATTCCTATTAAAGCTTCAGTGTTTGACAAACTTACAAATATAAATTTAAAAGTGGTTTTGAAAAAAAAAAATTCTTTAATATAGAAATATGGCGCATTGACAGTGGAAGGGTACAAAAAGTTACAATTACAACATGCCCACCTTTTTACCGTTTTAACATAATAGCTCAGAATCAATCATTCTCCAAATAAAATTTTTGAAATTTCTTCGGCATCCTTATCAACTTACGTGAACATGCACCGAGAGAAAAGATTTCATTGACGCCAAAGAAATGGGTGGATTGATTTTTTTTTCATTGATTTCAACGAAATATTTCTTTGATTTCAATGAAATAGTGCATTTCAATTTCAAAGAGAACATTTCATTGCCTGTAAATAAAGATTTACTTTCATTGAAACGTTTTCATTGGTCTCTCTCTCGCACCTAACCTCACTTTTTTGTTTTCCGGTTCTCCCGAACGAACGGCTTCGAGTTTCGAGGAGCCAGAAGCTTAGCTTATTTCTGCCATACTTCCTTACATACTCACAAAATTTGAGCTTTATCTGCCGCGTACTTCAGGAAAAAATAGGTTTCGAAATTTTGAGGTGGTAAGAAGAAGGTTTCATTGAATCAGAGACGATATATTTGAAATCAATGAAAAAGGTTCGTTGGTTTAAATAAATGTTTCTTCGAATCAATGTCACTATTTTTCATTGAGTTTGAGATCATTCAAAGAAAAGATAGTATTGAAATTCAAGTATTTCATTTCATTGGCAAAGATTTCCGTGAATTAATGAAACTTTTTCTCTCGGTGTGTATAATCTCAGATGCATAAAATTTCATAAGATTTAGATTTTTTTAAATTTTTGCTTCCTCATAAAGGAAGCTTTGTTTTCGTAAAAAAAAAAATTTACCGAGGTTTTCATTTCAGTACACTCAGAATGGTCCAAAACGTCGAGAAAAGTGGTTCAGAAAAAATTTCCGGATAATATATCATGTATGTGTGTATGTGTGTGTCTGGCACGCTTACAAAATTCAAACCACTGTATCTCGAAAACGGCTTTAACAATCAAGCTGAAATTTGGCACGCTGGTAGAGGAGCACCGCCCCTTCCTATGTATACATTTTCAAAAAAATTGAAAAAAAAAATCAGATTTTATAAGCCTTTCAATTTTTCGAAAAATGTCTGTATGTTCATTAGCTTCCGCAATTTTTCAGCTAATGAGCTAAATAGTTCTGGACAAATAGAGAAATGAAAAATGAAGGTCGATATTGCATTTGAGCAAAATCCATAAAGCGGTTCAGATTTTATAAAATTTTGAATTTTCGAAAAAAATTTATTTTCGTTCTTATTCAAGTTAAGTTCCACCAAACCTGCTCAAATCTTTTGCAAGGTAAAGTTAACATCCAGTTGTAGTAGATATCGAATTTGGTGAAGATTGGTAGAGTGGTTCGAATTTTATAAGACATTGAATTTTTCAAAAAAATCTCTGAATGTTCTCTAGCTGCCACCATTTTTTAGATAATGAGCTTAAACAATTTTTGACGAATAAAGCAATGAAAAATGCCGATTGGTATTGAATTTAAGCGAAATAAATAAAGCGGTTTAGATTTTATAGAATTATGAAAATTTTTGTTTTCGTACTTCTTTAATTTGTATTTAAAATAAGGATGAAAAGTAGAACTTTGCACATTGCTTCGTCAATAATTTTCCTCTATGAGGAAGCAATGTGTAAAGTTCTACTTTCCATCCTTATTCTTAATTGAGTCAATTCAATTTTTACTTTTTTTTATTTCATCAGATATAAAAATAAATGTATACTTCGTAGTTTGAAAAACTTACTAACCTTCAAGGCAGTAAAACGAACGTCTATATCGATAGTCGATAAATATACAGTAGTCGATAGTAAGTGACCTCACCAAGTGCATTAATTTATAATTTATCGAATTGTCGGGTTGCTGCTGAAACGTGGAGATGAAAGTAGTACAGATCCAGGAACGATTTAAGCGAATTACCGCTCGATCAAAGCTTCACGGGTGGTAATGCGCGCCCATCGTACACGTAGGACCGGATCAAACGTATACGAAGCGCTCATGACTCGAGAACGAGAGCTCTGATGGTGCTACTGCCGCCTATTTCGTCGTGCATGCATACCGAATCGTTCTGATCGATAATCAGGGGTTGAAACCTGCTGGGTAGACGGCGATAGGTGTTGCCAATAGAATCGGTATGGCGAGAGGCCAAAGCTTCGAGGTAGAGAACGAAACGGTGTGAGTGAACTCGGTAGTGAATTGGCGAACACATGAGCGAGAGGTTGGAAACGCCGCAGGCTATGCAAAGAGCGAGAAGCAGCCTAGATGCATGCAGAGTAGTAAAAGCCCATAGCCCGAATTTGCGTGGCATTGAATATTGGGTTTGTGCAAAATCTGTAAAACCTCAATATCAATATTTTATTGCGGATTTTTCGAAAATTCAGCACAATTAAATTAAAGCATATTGTCGCATGGAATTTTCAAGTCAGATGACAGTCGGTTTACTATAATGTTTTTAAAAGAAAATATACAGGAAATTCTATGTCATATGGCATAAAAAAAATTTGGTGTTAAATAAAACATGTATCGTTGTTGATTTTCAAGTACCTGTGTACTTGAAGTATGAATACTTTAAACCTTGCAAAGTTTGTGTTGTAAGATATTTTAGTCGTAACGGTGGAATTTAACTTTTTATTTGACTGCCGACAATTTGTGAACCAGATTGCCTTTTATTTTCTCTTTCAAGGGCCAGCATGTCTAATAATGCAAAAATATCTACTCATCAAATTTGGCACGCAAGTGGGCTGTCATACACCAACGTTTGGGATTGGAGTTGATGCAAATCGGCTGGAAAATTCAAATTTTACAGCATTTTGAAAATTTTGAAAATATCGTTTTCACGCTATAATTTTCGCAAATTATGACATATCGGGGTGAAATACTGTACGTAAATGGACTACCATCAAACCACGATGTATACCAAATTTGGCGAGAATCGATAGGGTGGTTCTAATTTTATTGTAATTTCAATTTTTTTTGTGTCTGCAAAGACTTCAACTCTTGTAAGTTTTGAGATATCTGGCTGCAATTTTCGACATGATTTCACGATTATTGATTATTAATGATGAATTTAGTCAAAGGAACTATCGATATGTCGGTGTATTTCGATTTTGGTGAATAAATTTTTTAAAAATGCCATCACGAAAAAAAAAAAAATTGAAAATTTTCGTAGATTTACCGTAAATTTTGTTCACATATGGACTATCATCGAAAAACATTTGAGTAGAAATTTGACGCTGATCTATCCAGCCGTTCAAATTTTATGGCATTTTGAATTTTTCGAAAAATCTCATTTTCGTGCTGGCTCGTACAAATTATGAGATACCGGGTTCTAATTTGGCCCATATATGGACTACCATGGTACAAGACTTCAGTACAAATTTGAGAAAAATCGGTTACACGGTTAAAATTCTTCGACACTTTGAATTTTTAGAAAAAAATGTCTAGAGCATAAACAAGCCTGCAAAGTAGAACTTTGCAAATTGCTTCCTCATTATTTTTCGCTTTTTACAAAGCTTCGTCAATGAGGAAGCCAAAATCGATTAGCATACTTCCTCATAGAGGTAGCTTTGTAAAAAGCGAAAAAGTCGTCAGAATAAAAAAAAATTAATTTCTTACTTGTCGCTTTGACGGTAACCATTAATCTGTATGCATGTCAATTCAATCAAGTTTAATTGTAAAGATCTCGACTCAGAGGAGTTCGATCTTTTATTAATTTCGGAGTTGTTAACATACTCAAGAATCTCTTCATCAATTTTTATAAAACATATTATTAAAAAGATTATTTAGTTGAATTAACCTAATGAAAACTTTTTGATCGTTTTTTTTTTTTTGCCATAATTCGGAATCGATTGTGATGTTCTGCAATTTATTTCGAAAATAAGTTTAGAGCATTTAAGTGACATCGAAAAAAACTTTTCAGTTTATAGAATCTGTCACTTTCTATAACCTAAAAGTATTTTATATCAGCACTTTTTTGGCAATAATGGCTGAATTAAATGTGATAAAATTTCGAAGATAAATAAGACCAATGTAATTATTTTAATAATTAACATACTATATATAACTTGATTACAAAAAATTTAAATAATGTTAAAGATTTTTTTTTCATTGATTTCAACGAAATATTTCTTTGATTTCAATTCTCAATGATTTCAATGATTCTGTTTTTAAAGAGAACATTTCATTGCCTGTAAATAAAGATTTACTTAGTGAGCATATAATAAAGAAACAGTTTCATTGTTTTAAAGAGACGTTTTCATTGGTTTAAAGAAACGTTTTCATTGATCTCTCTCTCACACCTAACCTCACTTTTTTGTTTTCCGGTTCTCCCGAACGAACGGCTTCGAGTTTCGAAGAGCCAGAAGCTTAGCTTATTTCTGCCGTACTTCCTTACATACTCACAAAATTTGAGCTTTATCTGCCGCGTACTTCAGGAAAAAATAGGTTTCGAAATTTTGAGGTGGTAAGAAGAAGGTTTCATTGAATCAGAGACGATATCTTTGAAATCAATGAAAAAGCTTCATTGGTTTAAAGAAATGTTTATTCGAATCAATGTCACTACTTTTCGTTGAGTTTGAGATCATTCAAAGAAAATATAGTATTGAAATTCAAGTATTTCATTTCATTGGCAAAGATTTCCGTGAAACAATGAAACTTTTTCTCTCGGTGTAGTGTTAAAAACACTAATTAAAATTCACAACAGTAGCTGTCGTAACATAAATAAAGACAAAAAAACAAAGTTTAAGTATGGATTTCCAGATTTAAGTATAGACTGAGTGAAGGATGCTATAGTAAATGTCTAATCGGGCATTCAGAACGTATACGTGAGCGTGTATCACGTGTATTAGCACTAATACCAATTAGTATAGTAGTCTCAGTGTGATTCGTCGCGTAATTATAGGGATTGCCTTGTAATTATTGGCATTAACATGCGTCGAGGTATCGACAGCCCGCAACCGGAATTCGCGTGTTCATCCTCTATATATCGCCTTTCTCCATTATATCCGGCAGCTGCGCCGTGCTTTCTCCCTCTTTCTCTCTCTCTCTCTCTGTGCTGCTATGTCGGTATCGTCGCGTTTCAGTCCTGTATACAGGCATAATGCACTGTAGCAAACGTACTGCAGACAGAACTGCTCTGTCGCTCTTCCTTATTCTCTTTCGCAATTAATTTGCCATCTAGCTATAGTTAACCTCACTGTCTGTTATTGAGGGGCTCAAATTAAACTACCATTCTATTGGATAAACTAGAAAGGTCATAAATACGAAAAAGAAAATCCAATAATTAATTTACTAGAGACTGAAAGAAAAACTTGAAACGTGAATCAAAAAAATAAATAAAAGAAAGAAAAAAACTGGCTCGTACAAATTATGAGATACCGGGTTCTAATTTCGTCCACATATGGACTACCATGGTACAAGATTTTAGTACAAATTTGAAAAAAAATCGGTTACACGGTTGAAAATCTTCAACACTTTGAATTTTTAGAAAAATGTCTAGAGCATAAACAAGCTTGCTAAGTAGAACCTTGCACATTGCTTCCTCATCCCTTTGTCTTCCTCATAGAGGAAACTTTGCGAAAGATGAAAGTTATTGACGAAGTTGATGATTTCTGAAGTTTTACGAAATCCAGAGCGACACCAATAAATTTTTAAAAAATTCAAAATCACGTAAAATCCGAACCGTTTTACTGATCATCACCAAATTTGGTACCTAGTAGGGCTGAATGTTACTTTTCCTGTGTAGAAAATTTCAGTCGATTAGTTGAAATTTTACTTGAATTAGAGCAAAACGAAATTTTTTCGAAAAATTCAAAATCTCATAAAAACCGAACCGATTTACCGATTTGGCCCAAATTCAATACCAAAGGTCGTATCACTTTGTTCAATTTTAATACAAAGTTTCAGCCCGATAGCTGAAAATTTGTTCGAGTTAGAGCATTTACGTACTTTTTTCAAAATTACAAAATTCTTATAAAAATGAAATGCGTTAAGCGATTTTTGTAAAATTTATTCCAAATAAAGATTAGCCAGTACTGTACGTGATGATTAAATTGTAGCTGATTCGGTTGAATACTTTATAAGTTACAGTTATATGAATGCTTGCCCTTTCATCACACACACACAAAAAGATTTACTAGGCGTCGCCTGCTGTACTATTTACGCTGCTGTACAACGCTATATAACACATCTCATACTTCTCTATACTTTGCGCCCACGAAAGTTCGGAATAATCTTCATATTCATACAGGTTAAAGCAATTCACGTTACGAAAAATAACTATAAAATAAAGTAGTTTAGTACGACATGAGATTTACGAAAGATATAAAGGAGAACGGGGGAATCGCAGTCACCGGGCAATGCCGGTCACCGTATTTTTGCATCAACTAGTGAATATATCAAACTTTTTTTTTGCTCAATCAGCTTACGTATATACTAATTAACTAATTTAATACTCCGTGCCAATTATACTACGAAAAAATAATCAAATGAAATGATTTTTAGATTATGCACTCTTTTTTATAAGAAAAGCAGTATTTTAAATAAGGGTTTTGCGTAACTTATTGACGTTAAAATCACATCTAACCGTTTTTCATGTATTTTTCGGACTTGTAGCTTCAATTTCCCCATGTTAAAATGTTGATTCCGTAAATAAATATATTGAAATTTGATATAAAAAGTCTTCGCGGTTGTCGGGGTAACGACGATCACGTGCGCGGGGCAACGGTAGTCGAGGGACGCCACTGAGTTACCGGTACAATTCGCCGGCGCACGTCAAATTAATTTTTCGCTGTAAACATCACGGTATGTATGCATTAATAATAGAAATTCAGTTCAACTAATGACTTAGTAATAACTTAGAAACGAATAAGAATTGACGAATTGAAAAATATACGTAGAAATGTGTTCAATTTGATGGCGATTTCGGTGTTGACATGAGGCTAGAATTTTTGAGGTTAGATTTTTTATTAAAAGAAACTGATAATATAGTAAAGTTGCGCAGAGAAAATTAATCTCAGGTTTTGTTATACTTTAAAAGAGACTGTTATATTATTAAATGTTTACGTAAGACAGTATAAAATGAGTTATATTAATACATTTTAAGAGAGGATAGATAACTGTACCAAAAGACTGATTTATAATAGCTATATTAATAAGCGTTATATTTTCACGAGGAAATAAAAAAAATTAAAAACAATTATATTTTCCGTAATGTGGTATTGGTTTCTATAAAATCGCCTTCTATAAAAAATAGTTGTCAACTAAACAACAAAAGCTAACGACCGGATGGTATTGCCCCAAAGGTGACTGTAGATACCCCATAATTGACCGCAGTTCCCCAAAAGGCTACCGTGATTACCCAAATCGTCGGATAATGGCAGTCGCTGCACATGTTTTGAAAAAGAATGAAAAATCCATTTATGCGATTGCTTTCGTGATTTTCATGCTGTTCATTTTGAATAATAGTTGATGAAGTATCCAACAACCATTACTTTTTGGCAGAAACGACGTTTTATTTACAGAAAAAAGATGCAAAGTAGAACCTTGCACATTGCTTCCTCATTATTTTTCGCTTTTTACAAAGCTCCCTCTGTGAGGAAGCAGTATGTTATTCAATTTTGGCTTCCTCATAGAGGAAGCTTTGTAAAAAGCGAAAAATAATGAGGAAGCAATGTGCAAGGTTCTACTTTGCATCTTTTTTTTATACCTTGTGTCTCTTTTGCAGAGGTGTTTTATACAGCTATAAATCACCTCTGCAAACACCGTTACATCTAATTTTGATTAGATACAAATTTTTGTCGTACTTTCTCAACTTTTCCGGAAGTTATAGCGAAAATCTACATTTTTTTAAAATGAAAAATGGTGTAAAATCCGAACGACTTTACCGATCATCACCAAATTTGGTACATGGCATTTCTGAATGTTATTTTTCGTCTGTACAAAATTTCTGTTCATTTGTTGAAATTCGACGTAATTTAGATCAAAATCTATTTTTTTCGAAAAATTCAAAATTCTATAAAATCCGAACCGCTTTACCGATTTCGTCGAAATTCAATACCATACAACATTGAACGTATCTTCAGTTATGAAGAACTATTTAGCCAAATCGGCGAACTTTTACGAAAGTTAGAGCGACCACGCCCTTTTTTCAACAAATTAAAATCAACATAAAATCTTAATGACTTCACATATTTTGGCAAAAATCACAACATTCAAAGAGGGGCAGCTACTCTACTTGCGTGCCAAATTTGAGCCGGATCGCTCGAGCGGTTACCGAGTGAGAGGAGATTGAATTTTCGAAGCCCAGCACACACACACACACACACACATACATACATACGGACATTTTTTTTAAACCACTTTTCTCGACGTTTTAGGTGATTCTAAGCATACTAACATGAAAATCTCGAAAAAAAAAAAATTTCATGAAAACAAAGCTTCCTCTATGAGGAAGCAAAAAGCAAATATTCCTTAGTGACTACGATTCCCCCGTTCTCCCCTAAACATTTCCAAACTTCTAGATTGATCCCATTTACTATGTTGTCTTTGTTTTTTTACCAAACTATTTCACATGTCTTAACTATAATTTTCTCTCGGTGTATGAGGAAGCAAAAATTATTAAGATTTGTATGGAGTACGAAGGAAAGGAAAGCTATAATTTGCTCCATTAGAAAAATCCGTGTTACTTGCCTTTATCAATAAAAACAAAAGCCGAGTTAATTTTTTCCCCTTTTCAACCAGTCGTTCCTCTGCACTACGCAAACTCTCACGCACTCGCGAGCTTGCAGGCCACACGAACGGATATATGTAATAACACATAGCACGCATTCGCATAGAGGGAGTGAAAATGTATGGGGTTTGTTGTCGTGCGACGGGTCGCTTGACACACCGCCGAGGCACGAGCGCAACCAGCCAGCGAACAGGCAACACAGGGCCCGATTCCCGCCAGAGATATCCCAATAAAGCCCGAGCACGCCACCAAACAATTAAATTATTAACCGGCGACGATAACGAGGCACGGTAGCGCTGATTACTATTATAATGAACGCCGCCTGCTGTACGCTTAGGTTTAGTTTTAGTAGCCACACGGAATATATATGTGGATCTCAAGTTATATCGTCACATTAAGCTGACTTAAAAAAAAAAAAATTTCCCCTGTATTATAAGAATATTGTAATTGTAATTTATTTCACGGATTCCTCCTTTACATATTTTAATTTACAACACGTGAATCGAAAACACGAGCGTTGCACATTACAATTTAGAAGTTAAGACATAAAATATAAAAATTAAATATAAACACTTTGAAGCATGAATTAACATAATTAATAAATTAATAAATTATATTTTATTATATTATTGAATATTATTGAAAAATAATAATAATTACAATTTATCATACATAAACGAAAAATCTACTTTTTTTACACGATTAATATCTTGGACACCGTGCGGTATAAAATGTTAAATGATAAGCTGAAATGATGAAGAGTCGTGTAAACTTTTGAAAGATGACTGATATTAGTACGTTAATTAGAAAAATTATTATTTACGGCCAAATAACAGATATGATTGTTTATTTGTTAATAAAGAAGCCTGCATCGAATTAAAAAGGAAAAGTTAAGATATACGAAAAAAATATTTACAGATTAAAGTATAGAACGGTCACGAACCTGTCGACTAGATAAAATCTTATTTTTTTATTATTATTATGATGTAGCAGATAAATAAAGGATAACGGTTGCAAAATTCCCGGGAGCTTCATTGAGTATTTACAAACATTTTTGTGAGATTCAATAATATGCAAATTTATTATCGTTCGTAAAATTGTAACAATGAATATTTGCAATATTTAAATACATCTTCTAGGTTATGTCTCATTAAACTAACTAATGTGCAGTAAAAAAAAAGTGCAAACGATATATTGCGTGTAGATAAGTATTTAAGTGATAAAAAGATTAAAAGGAATCTCGCGTAGCCAACCACATCGTTTGTGGTCACTATCCACCACTTTGTGGTTATCCGAGGAAAAATGACACAAAGGAGAGAAAGGGTTGACGATAAAGCTGTTAACCCTTCGAACCCCAATATTTTATGATACGTCACTTAACGAGATTATTCCATTTTATTTTGCGGTAATATAAAATATATATTTATGAATATTGTGTAATGAACTTTAATAATTTTCAACCAAATTTATATAATTGAAAAATTATGTTTGTTGTAATCAAGTTTTTAATCTATTATTATTATTATAATTTTTAAATATTAGCAAGTCCTTAAAAAAAAAAAAAAAGGTTTTTGAATTTTGTGTATTGAACTTTAATAATTTTCAGCCAGATTAAAATAATAAAAAAATTATGTTTATTGTAATCAAGTTTTTAATGTATTATTATAATAATTTTTAAATGTTAGTAGATCCTCAAAGGTAACAACTTCGGATTTTAAAAAAGGTGTCAACTAGTTTTGAAAATTAAAAACTACATTTTTTATTAATTATATCTGGTAAAGGAGGAAATGATGTAGAATTTTGTAAAGTCGAAATTATGCAAAGTCCTTAAGGGGATGCTGGAGTAGATTTTATTATCGACTTTGATCGGTAAAAACAGACTTTTTCGTACACTGAGAGAAATTAAGATGGTACTGGTAACTAATCAGTGATAATTATATTTTATTAGTCCAGGTGACTATTTGTGTAGTTACATTAACTACGTTATTGTTAATGTGACTATTTTCGTAGTTACATTAACTACGTTATTGTTAATGTGACTATTTTCGTAGTTACATTAACTACGTTATTGTTAATGTGACTATTTTCGTAGTTACATTAACTACGTTACTATTAATGTAACTACACGGAGAAAAACGCTTGGTTGGGCTTACTAAGATTTTGATTAAAAATTTTATCAAGAAAAATTTGGTTGGCGCAACCAAGTTATTGATTAGGCGTACTAAATTCTTGGTTGTCTTACCAAATCCTTGGTTATGTTAGCTAATAACTTGGTTATGTTAGTCAATAACTTGGTTGTGCCCACCAAGTTTTCTTGATAACATTTTTAGCCAATTTTTGCTTCCTCATAGAGGAAGCTTTGTTTTCATGAAAAAAATTTTTTTTCGAGATTTTCATGTCAGTATGCTTAGAATCACCTAAAACATCGAAAAAAGTGGTTTAGAAAAAATGTCCGTATGTATGTATGTGTGTGTGTGTGTGTGTGTGTGTGTGTGTGTGTGTGTGTGTGTGTGTGTGTGTGCTGGGCCTCGAAAATTCAATCGCCTCTCACTCAGTAACCGTTCGTGCGATCGGGCTCAAATTTGGCACACATGTAGAGTAGCTGCCCCCCTTTGAATACTGCAATTTTTGAAAAAATATATATAGTAATTAAGTTTTTATGCAATTTTTAATTTGTTGAAAAAAGGACGTGAATGCTCTAACTTTCGTAAAAGTTCGCCGATTTAGCTAAATAGTTCTTCATATCTAGATATAAGTTCAATGTTGTATGGTATTGCATTTCGGCGAAATCGGTAAAGCGGTTCGGATTTTATAGAATTTTGAATTTTTCGAAAAAAATAGATTTTGATCTAAATTACGTCGAATTTCAACAAATGAACAGAAATTTTGTACAGACGAAAAATAAACATTCAGAAATGCCATGTACCAAATTTGGTGATGATCGGTAAAGTCGTTCGGATTTTACACCATTTTTCATTTTTAAAAAAATGTAGATTTTCGCTATAACTTCCGGAAAAGTTGAGAAAGTACGACAAAAATTTGTATCTAATCAAAATTAGATGTAACGGTGTTTGCAGAGGTGATTTATAGCTATATTAAACACCTCTGCAAAAGAGACACAAGGTATAAAAAAAAAGATGCAAAGTAGAACCTTGCACATTGCTTCCTCATTATTTTTCGCTTTTTACAAAGCTTCCTCTATGAGGAAGCCAAAATTGAATAACATACTGCTTCCTCACAGAGGGAGCTTTGTAAAAAGCGAAAAATAATGAGGAAGCAATGTGCAAGGTTCTACTTTGCATCTTTTTTGGTAATTCTAACCAAGCTTTTTTCTCAGTGTACGAAAATAGTCACCTGGACTAATAAAATATAATTATCACTGAATAGTTATCAGGACCATCTCAATTTCTCTCCGTGTAGTTTTGGTTATTTTTCGTTAATATGCTACGCACATGCTTCAAATTGTACACGATTGTACTATCAACGTAAACGTGTGGACGTACATTCGAATATTGGGTGAAAACGTACAATAAATGAAAAAAATGGTATATTACTAAACCTCCCGAAATCAAAATGGCCGCCAGGGTTTGACAGCATCACCTGTTTGGTAAGATATAAAAGATTCTGGAACTCACATACGTTAAACTCGAATGTACGTCCATTCTTTAACGTTCTCTGAATATTCCACGAGCATCGAAAAGTCAATTACACAAAAGGAATTCACGCAAAACCCAGACTACGTTCACGTAGTCTGTCCGCGATCAGAGTGGGTAAAGAAGAGCGCGAATGAAGTTTCCCGATTAGAACACAAGTGGCGCCGACGTAGTCTGTTTTCTTTTGGCAAAAGCTCCGAGCCTTTGCAACGCGACTGTAATATACACTATACATGGATTTGGCTTGTGTATTTGACATTCTGATGGTTTTCGAATATTCAGAAATCATCACAGAATTGACGTCCGGTCTGATTTTACATATCTAATTTCCAGAAACAATTAAATCTTACGACAAAGGTCAGCTGACATATCGTGTGCGGCCATATTGCTTTTCGGGAGATTCAGTATCTTTTGCCAAAAGTAAACAGACTACGTCGGCGCCACCTGTGTCCTGATCGGAAGACTTACCGACCAAAGTCGGCAAAAAAATCTACTCCAGCATCCCCTTAATGTCGAATATATAGTCATAAGTTAAATTTTTATACTTGATTTCGTATTTAAGTTTCCATATGAAAATTCTATTTACGGAGATTAGGCCGGATATATTTTGTATGGAAATCAAAGTTACTTCAAGCTGTCTTTCCCCTCGCGTTTGTTTGCTGGTGACAGTTCGATTTTCTTCACGATGTTCGTCACGGACCCTACAGCAAAGTGGTAACTGTAGAGGCCGAAGACGACAAAGTCTCTCTACCTTGTGATATATAACTCCCACAAGTTGTTCAACTTTTTTGTAAATATGTATAAACATATTGTATATGAACGTTGCAATATAAGAAAAATCGTGGGTTTCCGGAAATTCTCTGCGCTGAAAGAATATCGCCGGAGAATTAATAAATCGGCGTATCATACGAAATTAATATCATTGATGGATTCTAGAAGCATGTTTTAAATGGGCGGTCCAACTTTTCTGGGCTTTTTATTTCCTCATGGAATTTTTTTTAGAGATTTTCATATCAGGAACCTCAAAATTGTTCAAAACATCCAAAGCTAAATATCTCAAGAAAGGTTTTAACAATCAAGTTGAAATTTGGTACACCGATAGAAAGGCAATGACACTTTCATTGTAAAAATTTACGCAATAAATTTAACTATCTGGTCAGATTCTATAAGACTTTGAATTTTTAGAAGAAAATCTCTAGCTCGCAACTGTTTAGCTCATGAGCTAAATATTTGTTTACAAACAAAATAATGTCGAGAGACAATCGACATCAAATTTGGGCTACATCTTTAAAGCGGTTCGGTTTTTATGAAATTAAGAATAATTCGAAAATTACAAGTTGTCGTTCTAACTCAAGTCAACTTCGACCGATCATATTTACATTTTCTACAGGAACAAACTAATATTCAGTTGTAATAGATATGATATTTAATGAAGATCAGTAAAGGAGTGCGCGTTTTGTAGCAATTTGACGTTTTTATGTTTAAATCACTTCTGCATTTTAAATATCTGACAAAGATGATTGAAACTGTAGACAAGCAGGTATGGGCACATTCGAGTGAAAAAGTATTTAAATACACGATTTAAATACTGAATGATTTTCCACTCATTATTTATTTTCGCTTGAAATAATTAATGATTTTTCACTCATTATTTTTCCGAGGTCAAATAATGAGTGGTTTTTCATTTATTATTTTTTCAGGTATAAATAATGAGTGGTTTTCCACTCATAATTTATTTCAAGTTTAAATAATGAATGGATTTCCACACATTATCTTTTCGAGGGGAAATAATGAATGGATTTCCACTCATCATTTAAACTCGAAATAAATTATTAGTGGTTTTCACTCACAATTTATTTTGATTTTAGATAATGATTTTTTATCCACTCATCATTCATTTTGCGATTAAATGATGAGTGGAAAACCACTCATTATTTATTTCGAGTTTAAATAACGAGGGGTTTTCTCGAGCACGCAAAACGCTATTAATAATTAATTATTAAGTAATTATATTAAACATTATTGATTATTATTAAATATTATTAATTATTTTTAATAAATTTCTAATTATTCCTAGCGTTTTTGCTCGTTCTGGTAACCCACTCGTTATTTAAACTCGAAATAAATAATGAGTGGTTTTCCACTCATCATTTAAACTTGAAATTAATGATGAGTGGATAAAAAATCATTATTTAAACCAAAATAAATTGTGAGTGAAAAACCACTCATAATTCACTTTGAGTTTGAATAATAAGTGAAAACCCATTGATTATTTTCCTTGGAAAAGATAATGAGTGAAAATACATTCATTATTTAAACTTGAAATTAATAATGAGTGGAAAACCACTCATTATTTGTATCTGTAAAGATAATGAATGAAAAACCACTCATAATTTGGCCTCGGAAAAATAATGGGTGGAAATCCACTCATTATTTTAAGCGAAAATAAATAATGAGTGGATAAACATTCATTATTTTTTTTCTTTAAATACATTTTGCCCATCTCTGTAAACAATTACTTAATAACGATTAAGGGTAACTAAATTTTGCGATATACGAATTTATAGTATTTCGAATGGCTTAATACAAGGTTGCAAAAAAAATGTTATGTTATCTGATTCAACGCGTAGATACTAAAAGTTTTAACCAAGCCAATCAGGCTTAAAATAATTTTCTTTGACGTATAAAAATAAGAATTTATCGAATTAAATTAAATTTTATACGCTCATTAGAAGAAAAAAAAATATAAACAATAAGATTATTCATAACCTTGTACTGGGTTTTTGGCTTGAGAAACGACGATCACGCAACAGTATCTGGACGATGTCTCAGAACTAGAGATGTAACTCAATATCCTACATGGCGCGCGAGCAAAAACCTGATGACAGCTTAAGAGCCTTTTCGCGAACGGTCTCATGTGTAATATAACGGGAAACGGCATCGCACCGGTCTGTGTGAGTGCCATCTTTATTTTTGTCAAGAAATTGTATCGTCTTGCATTTATTATAAATAATAAATTTATAAATATATAATATATAATATATAACAATTATTAATAAATACGCGAACTTTAGTCTTTTTTCTTAATTACATATTACATAAAAATATATTTATTACAAATATATTTAACCACAATTTTTCAAACGTCGTTTGTAAACATGGTCCAAGTTACACATATGCATTTGGGCACTGAAAAAAAAAATTTCATTGCAATTTTAAGTTGATAAACATTTTTTAGTTATATAATTAGTGGAATACTTCAACAATATTGCACTTTTTAGAGAAAAAAAGTGCGCGCGTTGTAAAAATCAATTTTATTCAGTATTCCACTTATTTTCCAATTATACAACTAAAAAATGTTTACCAACTTAAAATTGCAATGAAACAATTTTTTCAGTGTCCAATTCGTTTGTTAAATCATTTGGGACGTATTGTAAATTTTTTGTTACATTCTTAGGAAAGAAAAAATTGTTAAATTAACTCAAATCAGACATTCAAACAATATGATGCAGAACAAAAAAAAATGTCGAGCTCGTGAGTGACGAAGGTTCTATTCGTTGAACTCAGAAGTTTAAAACTTTAGGGGACAATGATCACCTTAAGGGGAGGAAATCAGGTAAAAAAATTGATTTTGGAAATTCAATATCATCCAAATCCTATTGCAAATAAAAATGCCCAATGCACTATATTGTTGGTGCTCGATGAAAGAATTTTTTACTGTCGTCTGACTTGCATATGCTTTTCAATATTATCTTAAGCAAAGTTCTTAGGTTTTCCATTCTGCGCATGATTCAGATGAAACTACTAGGCAGATTGGAATGGTTGACGTCTCATTTTCTTCTTCACGAAAAGATATACCGGCTAAATGGAGCAAACTATTTTTTTTTCATTCTGAAAGCAAAGTTAATCACTGATTTAAAAAATAGCATAATATTTATTTATTAATAATTGTGTCACTTAAAAAATATTACCTTTTATTAATATTTGTTCCATTTAGCCGGTGTATCTTTTCATGAAGAAGAAAATGAGACGTCAACCATTCCAATCTGCCTAGTAGTTTCATCTGAATCATGCGCAGAATGGAAAACCTAAGAACTTTGCTTAAGATAATATTGAAAAGCATATGCAAGTCAGACGACAGTAAAAAATCCTTTCATCGAGTACCAACAATACAGTGCGTTGGGCATTTTCATATACAATAGGATTTGGATGATATTGAATTTCCAAAATCATTTTTTTTTACCTGACTCCCTCCCCTTAAGAGATTAGAGATGAAGAACTAGTAGGAAAAGCCATAATTACGTAGACCACATGTTGGACCCACATGAAAATTTATATAGGGGTCGCCCATACCAAGTGGGCGACACAAATTTAGCATGGTGGCTAAATTTCAGAAAAGTTCATAATTCAGTCTTCACAATTTTTTCAAAAGTTGTTTAGAGTATCACGAACATCCATAAATTATTTCAGAATTTCATCACCTATGGTTTGCCCAAAATTAAATAACAATTTCTTTTATTTCATTTTTTTCAATTCGCTGTATATTCAAAATTATCGATGATACAAAAAATTTGTTCATGTATAAAACTTAAGTTTTTGAATGTACTTTCTAATAAAAATTTTACCATAGCCGCTGAAACAAATTTCCGCCATTTTTTGAAAACATAAAGTAATAATATTTTTTTTTCGTTGGGACAGACCACTACAATTTTTTTTTCAATATTTCACAGAATTTCTATTATTATGCTTACAAACTAAGGTAAACACCCCAATAACCTGCCATCTTAGAGAACAGGAAACTGTAAAGTTATATTTCTTATACTAAAATGACCTTTCTATAATTGTAACCATAACTAATGCAAAGCTTAGCTTTTCTACTTTTCGAAAAGCATCCATTAATTCATGTCAGGGGTATAGTTTTTTGTTAAAGTTAGGAAACAATTGAGAAAGTCGATGGACTAGTACTCGACCACCGATTTCAGGTAATGTCTAAATATCCGACCAAGCATGCCCCTATACGCAACCACCCGCCGATACGAGGCTATGCGATTCGTTGAAACTTCATTTTATTTCTTAAATTACACGCAACGTTTGGGATAATTTATGATAAATAATAACTAATAAAAAGGCTCACCCTGACGTGCAACCGGCATCAACTTGCCATAGAGGTTATGTTCGCTGAGTTTGTGTTGGCCGGGAATAGGCCGCGGTTGGATATCGGTACAGCATACTGCGGATGCGCCCCAATAGCCAACCATGGAAATTGACGACTTAGCAGTGGTTTTTCTCAAATTTTAATGGAAGATTTATAAAGTCTATTTATTCGCGAATACCACAAGCCACGAATTATTGTGGAAATCGTGAAAATAACAGCGTCATAAGCTTAACAATGTTACGCCAATTCTTAACGAACTGGCTAAAAGATATGCGCCGATCCTCTGAGCGACGTCTGCAGTGCACAATATCTTTAAAAAACGTCAACAAAAAAAATTAATGACTGTTTTTTTTATTGGCCTATGCAGACATAAAGAATTGCAAAAATGGTAGCACTAGTTATTTATTTATTTCATATTCATAATTTCTTAATTTTAGTCAATATTTGTGTCAGTGGTTGGAGACTGGTACATGGTTGGGTACTGGGGCGTTTACCTTACAGAAAAATTGGCGTGATGGCAAATGAATGGTCCATTTGATATCGAATGACGCATATACGAAATATGTTCTGAAAATATATGTGGTATATACCCTATAATTATAAAATATAATGTATACTTATATTACACATATATAAATTTCCATGTGGGGAATAACGTATATATACACACACATATATACAAGCTGTCGGCTCGACCGAAATTCCGTAATCCTCTTTCGTCGGCGGGCTCAGGTCTCTGTTTGACGGCATTTCTCGCGCGTCCTGTTAAAACCAGCGGATCTACTCTTCCTTTCCGACTTGCTAATCGCAGCGCGGCACATCGTCTTTCTTTCTTTAAGCTTTCTTTCATTTTTATTTCGCTTCAGATAGACAGGGACAAGCAGTGGCAAAATGGTTTCGTTCACAGTTCATACGCATGCGTAGAAAAAAATTTAGTTGAAATATCCACCAAAATATGACATGAATAAATAATTATATAGTAAGATTTCAAGAGGTTAGGTTTGACAACTTACCGTATTAGTTAGTACAAATGTAAGTACGTAATAAAATGTCAAATTTCATCTTAAGTACGAATTCAAGTTGAAACTTAATAAAAACAACTTACTTCTACGTAAGTTTGCCTTTCATAAAATCATTTCTGATTCCCTTACAATTTTAAAATTCTGTAGTTTTTTGTATAAACTTATACTCTACTGAAACGTGGATATAAAAAATAAACTAGTCTACTGACACGTAGATATAAACCTAGAAATTAACGTAAATATTATCAGGTGCTTTACTGGAACGAAACACACAATTTCTCCTATCCTGTCCCGCGCAAAAAGGAAAGTATTAAAACAGTATTAAAAAAAGTATGAAAAGTATAATATCTCAAGTATGATCTATTGGACTGAATTAATACTAAAAACTATTAGACCGTATTACTAGTTTTAAGGTAGTTCTGTCGGTACGCCGGAGTCATAAATCTCAGAGTCTATATTAAATTAAAAAATAATCATACGCATCACTTTGACTGCCTCAATAATAATATAAAAAATAATCGAGAATCCTTCGAAATTGTCGTAATCAAATTAAAACGATTATTTGTAAATAGTTGATATATTTAGTGCGGATTTGACTTCATTTTTACGATAATTAGGTTAGGAAACGTCATTTGGCCCGGTATCGTGCCCTTTGACCTTGGCTCAATTAAACATTATTCCGGAGACTTCACCTTTTTTGATGACGCATCAATTCCTGAATAAATTGCGAATCCGTAGTACTTTTTATTTTTTCTCTATCTTTGATCTAAGTATGTTAATTTTCGATTTAAAGATCAATTTTTCCAGTCCTCCCATGAGCGCCGTGTAAAAAGTTCGTTTTTCAAGTTTTAATTGTTCATTCAAATACTCGGTAAGAGCCTTCAAGATTTTGTGCAAGTAAAATTGAATATCTAAATTACAACATGTCAAGAATTCATGCATGTGAGTTTGGATTGCCTTCACGACAGAACTACCTTAAGGATCCGGCCGATATGTCCAGAATGATATCTCCATGGTTTTTGGTGTCCAAGTCGATATCTCCATGGTTTTTGGTGTCCGGGTCGATATTTCCATGGTTTTTGGTACCCAGGTTGATTTCTCTATGGTTTTTGATGTCCAGGTCGATATCTCAATAGTTTTAGGTGTCCAGGTCAATTTTTTCATAGTTTTCAGTGATCAGATCGATTTTTCCATAGTTTTCGATGTCTAGATATACTCCCACTTATTTTTTAAGTATCTACACCGGACTGGATACTGAAAATTGAGGCGCGATTAACCTACAACTCGAAAACTGTAAACGAATATAATTTGTATAACAAACATTATGAATCGACTGACCTGGAGTCCGAGAACTATGAAGATGTCAACCTGGACACCTAAAACTGTGGAGCAATCGATCTAGACAACTAAAACTATGGGCCGGTCGACCTGGACATCAAAAGCGATGGAGATATCGACCTGGATACCCAAAACCATGGACATATCAACCCGGACCCTGAAAACTAATAATACGGTCTAATAATTTTTAGTATTAATTCAGTCCAATAGATCATACTTGAGATATAATACTTTTCATACTGTTTTAATACTTTTCTTTTTGCGCGGGGTACCACATGTGCAAATAAATAAATGAATAATATTTACAAAAAAAAAAAAAAAAAAAAACGGGTCCAACCAGTGATTTACGAGAGATTGAACTTAAGTTTGAACTTACACTCAAACTCAAGTGAACGCACTTGGGACAACAATTTTGTGCTTAAGTTCGTACACAACCGAGAAAAAATACATGCTTAAAAATACTGCCAAGGAAAAACTTGTAGGCCAAACCAAGTTACTTGTTGGACTTGTCAAGTACTTCGTTGTGTTAACCAATACTTTATTTGGAATTACAAAGTATTACGTGGCAAAATAAAATCTGTAAATGCCAAAAAAATGGGATATCCTTTCAGCGGTTTTTATTTCTATCGTTTATTATTATGGGTACCATCGAGGAAACGTTTTCTTTGAATCAATGAAACCCTTTAAAATTCAAATGCACCATTTCATCGAAAGCAAAGAAACATTCCCTTAAAGTCAATGAAAAGAAATTCTGTCCACCCATTTAATTGGAATTAATGAAATCTTTTTTCACGGTGTAAAGATGGCAATCATGTCGTATCGCACGGATTAGTAAATGTTTCAAAACTACGAAACTGATGTGAGTCTCTCCGCAATAGCTTACAACTGAAATGATGAGGCTAAAAAAAAGTTGACAGATAACGAACTCATGATATAGAGTACAGGATGAGAAAGAGGAGGAAAAATGAAAGAAAAAAAGGGGGAGGAGATGTTTGAGTCCGGGACCGTTAGTCGATGGCTAACGAACCATCAATTAATAAGCCGCGCGCTTCAAGAGTGAGAGAGCGTGCGAGTGAAGTTTAATCCGTTTAACTCGCGAACACAAACTTGTACCACCCACCACCCAAATCCCTCCTTCCCATGTCCTGCACGTCGCTTCATAGTGCTTTACAGCTGTACGCTGCTGCCAGACGCTCCCAGACATATACTGTATATATATACTATGTGTGTATATATGTATGGTACATAGAAGCGCTAAGGTATTAGCCGGCTATTCACGGTGATTCAATGTCTTGATTATAACGCCCGGTGCTTACTAATTATCTGGAATGGGGTAAGGAAAATGGAGGCGTTCACGGGACCTACGCGCTTTCGCTCTTAATTTCAAGTGAGTTAAGGTATGTCAAGGACTTCGTCACTACTTGCTTGTACACTGTGACATCGCATTCAATTTCTTCCTAAAAAAGGCAGTAAACATATAGTAGTAGAACCTTGTCCTACACTGTTGGAAAAGACGAAGATTTTACACCGAGAAAAAAAGTTTCATTGATTTACGGAAATCTTTGCCAATGAAATAAAATACTTGAATTTCAATACTATCTTTTCTTTGAATGATCTCAAATTCAATGAAAAGTAGTGACATTGATTCGAAGAAACATTTCTTTAAACCAATGAACCTTTTTCATTGATTTCAAAGATATCGTCTCTGATTCAATGAAACCTTCTTCTTACCAGCTCAAAATTTCGAAACCTATTTTTTCCTGAAGTACGCGGCAGATAAAGCTCAAATTTTGTGAGTATGTAAGGAAGTATGGCAGAAATAAGCTAAGCTTCTGGCTCTTCGAAACTCGAAGCCGTTCGTTCGGGAGAACCGGAAAACAAAAAAGTGAGGTTAGGTGTGAGAGAGAGATCAATGAAAACGTTTCTTTGAACCAATGAAAACGTCTCTTTAAAACAATGAAACTGTTTCTTTATTATATGTTCACTAAGTTAATCTTTATTTACAGGCAATGAAATGTTCTCTTTGAAATTCAAATGCACTATTTCATTGAAATCAAAGAAATATTTCGTTGAAATCGATGAAAAAAAATCAATCCACCCGTTTCTTTGGCGTCAATGAAATCTTTTCTCTCGGTGTTTAAGATATCGATTTTTGGCATTCACTATCGTTCTCACAACGAGAGAAAAAGTTTCATTGATTTACGGAAATCTTTGCCAATGAAATGAAATACTTGAATTTCAATACTATCTTTTCTTTTAATGATCTCAAATTCAATGAAAAGTAGTGACATTGATTCGAAGAAACATTTCTTTGAACCAATGAACCTTTTTCATTGATTTCAAAGATATCGTCTCTGATTCAATGAAACATTCTTCTTACCACCTCAAAATTTCGAAACCTATTTTTTCCTGAAGTACGCGGCAGATAAAGCTCAAATTTTGTGAGTATGTAAGGAAGTATGGCAGAAATAAGCTAAACTTCTGGCTCTTCGAAACTCGAAGCCGTTCGTTCGGGAGAACCGGAAAACAAAAAAGTGAGGTTAGGTGTGAGAGAGAGATCAATGAAAACGTTTCTTTGAACCAATGAAAACGTCTCTTTAAAACAATGAAACTGTTTCTTTATTATATGTTCACTAAGTAAATCTTTATTTACAGGCAATGAAATGTTCTCTTTGAAATTCAAATGCACTATTTCATTGAAATCAAAGAAATATTTCGTTGAAATCGATGAAAAAAAATCAATCCACCCGTTTCTTTGGCGTCAATGAGATCTTTTCTCTCGGTGTTTAAGATATCGATTTTTGGCCTTCACTATCGTTCTCACAACGAGAGAAAAAGTTTCATTGATTTACGGAAATCTTTGCCAATGAAATAAAATACTTGAATTTCAATACTATCTTTTCTTTGAATGATCTCAAACTCAATGAAAAGTAGTGACATTGATTCGAAGAAACATTTCTTTAAACCAATGAACCTTTTTCATTGATTTCAAAGATATCGTCTCTGATTCAATGAAACCTTCTTCTTACCAGCTCAAAATTTCGAAACCTATTTTTTCCTGAAGTACGCGGCAGATAAAGCTCAAATTTTGTGAGTATATAAGGAAGTATGGCAGAAATAAGCTAAGCTTCTGGCTCCTCGAAACTCGAAGCCGTTCGTTCGGGAGAAACGGAAAACAAAAAAGTGAGGTTAGGTGTGAGAGAGAGATCAATGAAAACGTTTCTTTGAACCAATGAAAACGTCTCTTTAAAACGATGAAACTGTTTCTTTATTATATGCTCACTAAGTAAATCTTTATTTACAGGCAATGAAATTTTCTCTTTGAAATCCAAATGCATGAAATCAATGAAAAAAAAATCAATCCAACCATTTCTTTGGCGTCAATGAAATCTTTTCTCTCGGTGTATGCATAAGCACGTAATCGAAATTTAATATAAAATTGTGATATAAAATTCATGTACTTTTTCAAAAAAAATACAGCAATTTTTTTCTTTTTTTTTTGCATTTCCCCCCGTCTGCAGTCATTACGCCTGAAAAAAAAAAAAAAAAAAAAAAAAATTACAGCAAATTATTAAAATTCAAGTACTTTTACTGTAAAATTTAAGTAAATTATTGAATGTGCTGTAACATAAATTAATTTTACATTACAACTTGTATATTAAATCTAATATACTAGTTTATGCATAAAAACTTGCAGTAAAAGTAAATTCAATTTCAAGCTGTTTTTTTACAGTGTAGTTTGCACATTGCTTTCTCATTATTTTTCACTTTTTGCATATCTACCTCTGAGATGAAGTATGGTCATCGATTTTCACTTCCTCATACAAGAAAATTACTAAAACATCAGAAATAATGAGAAAGCCAGTTCTACTTTGGATTCATATTTTATATAAATGTAGATGATTGAAATTTAGCGAAATTTTTCAAATGTCGAGAAATCAGTAAGAGAAATTCAAATTTCCATGAATTCTGAACACCTTTACCGATTTTCACAAAGTTTTACATATAGTATCACTGAATATTATTTTGTTTAAGTACAAAATTTGGGATCGCTATCTCAAGTTTTGCGAAAGCGAATGCAATAACTCAAATTTTTGGGAAAATTCAAAACTTTATATAATCCGAACCGCTTTACCGATTACAGCCAAATTCAATACCAAATAAACAACTATATGGGCGTTGTAATTTTAAAGAGATATTTTATATTTAATGCAAATATTTATAGTTATATTAATTTTATTAATTATAGTTATATTAATTATATTAATTTGCAAAAGATTTGGAAATTTACAGTGCAGAATGAATTAATCTTCGTTCAAAGATCGCAGTCAGCAAATTTAGATAGTATTTTTTTTTTTCGTGAATTTATTTTTATTAAAATTCATGTCGAAATATAAGAATATATGCAATGAAAACTAAACCCCATTGAAAATTATTGGTGTGGATCTTTCTACCAGGCTTAAACTATATTTAATATTTACACTGACAGAAAATATTGCTCTTAACGAGTTCTTGATCCTTTGAAGCCAATTATTGCTTTACTTTATTTGCCATCAAATATTTTATTGATTTCCTTTAATAATTTTTATATTTCTTTTTTTAAATCAAATATATATATTAAATTCGTTCAATACCATATTTACATCCTACGTAAAGACGCTAAATATCACGTTGTCCACTATATTAATTTTATAAAATATTCATAATATAAATATGTTGTTTTCAGAAGAGAAAAATATGGAAATAATTCATAAATATTTCAGCATTTTTGCGCTTTTCCCATATATGTGAAAAGATGAGATATATAAATATAGAGATTATTTTCATATTTTCACCCCGTATTCAAATGCTATTATTGATTCACAGATAATTTAAAAACAGTGTATATTATTACATTAAACTCCATTATTTTCATTCAACAAACAAATCATTATGTCGATAATCCGATTTATTGAATATATATATTTCCTCCAATATAACAAATGTTTCTCTCAGTGCATAAAAGAATTGATAATTTTTTCCTTTGAATACGAAAATTCGAATTTAATAACTTTTAACGAATATTTTATTAAGAAAAAAAATCTACTCATTTCATTACAGTTTGCTTCAAAGCAATGACAACAATTTTATAAATCGTTCTCGCATATATATAAGTTTAAAATATTTTAACTTAGTTGCAATTAAATAATTCTTATAAATTGCTTCTGAAATATATATAAAAAAATATACATATTATATATATAATGACTAAACATTTTTAATAGTGTATGTCATATTCGTTCCGTGCGCCTTAAGCGTCACGCGAGCGTCTAGCTCCCGTCAACAAAATCTGTTGTCGAATCAGAAATTATTTATGAATCAGTCTACTACAAAGTTCGTTTCGATATTGATATATTTCGATGGCAGATGCTTCGATTTACAAAGCGTTTAAGTGGCCCCAACGAAGTGAGCGAAGAAGGAACCGAGTGAGAGGCTTTCACGTCGATATACCGAAGGCATTATGAGGATTACGAGGAACTGTCAGTTGTCGGCGAGAAAGGAAAAGAAGAGCAAGAAGAAAAGCGAGGAGAAGTCTCGTCGCTGAACGACGAATTAAGACGCTCAGACCGTTCGTGCGTCGAGGCACGGGCTACTTCGAGCCACGGAGATGCAAAAGGCAGCCACGAAGATCCCGGGCCGAGATTATGCAACGTGCGTGCATCCACCTCTCAGCTCGCCCTCTCTTCGCTGTGGTTATTCGATTAAAGCGAAGGGAAAAGGGCAGCCCCGAGCATTTTAGCTTGTATACCACAAATAAGACACGTCACGAAAAATAAAAAGACTGTGAATTGAAAACATTAATAAATGCTAACTGCTGCTAATTCTTTTCAAATGTTTACATCGAGAGAAAAGATTTCATTGACGCCAACGAAATGGGTGGATTGATTTTTTTTTTCATTGATTTCAACGAAATATTTCTTTGATTTCAATGAAATAGTGCATTTGAATTTCAAAGAGAACATTTCATTGCCGGTAAATAAAGATTTACTTAGTGAGCATATAATAAAGAAACAGTTTCGTTGTTTTAAAGAGACGGTTTCATTGGTTCAAAGAAACATTTTCATTGATTTCTCTCTCGCACCCCACATGGAAATAAAGTATATTTTAAATATATTAAAAATATATAAAATATATTTTGTTCGAAAAATTGTATGTGTCGAATATATTTTTGAATGTACGTTGAATTATATGCAAAGTATATAAATAAATATATTTGATATCTGTAATAAGTACAGTCGACGTGTACAACGAATATAGTTTCCATGTATTTTTAAATGTAGCTAGAAATATATTCGAAAGTATACTGCTAATTACATTCCAAATATATAACAAATACATTCTACATACATTTTGAATATGAGTTTCATGTCATCGAAGTATACCTGGTATGTATCTGAAATATATGTACTTTACATTCCGGAATATATTTCGAATATATGTTCAACTTACTAGAATATGTACTCGGAATTCATGTTTCATATACTTCAGAGTACATCTGGAATATATGTTTGATATACTTCGGAGTATATCTGGAATATATGTTTGATATACTTCGGAGTATACCTAAAATATATGAGGTATTCTTGGCCAAGTCACTAAGCCTTCAACGCTGACCCTTTCCAATTTACTCAATAATTTTTTTTTTGCTCTATGTGTTAAAAAAAACACTCCAAAATTTCTTGAAATTTAAAAAAAAAAAAATTTTTATGAATCAAAAAAACTGTTTTGGCCCCAATTTAAAAATTCCAAAAAATTCTTAAAAATTCTGTGTCAGATATGAAAATTTTCGAGCTGTGAGCCAGAGTGGGCAGACCATTTTGGCGCGTAATTTCTTCGAAAAAAACTTTTAAAAATCGATTAAAATGTCCATTATTATCCATAATGCAAGAATACTTTCGACTCTAAGTCACTCTGACTCAAGGCTCGAAAATTTTCATATCTGACACGGAATTTTTGAGAATTTTTTGGAATGTATAAATTCGGGCCAAAACAATTTTTTTTTCTCAAAAAAGCCATAATATGTTTTTATTACATTCGGAATCACATGTGTCGTATACAGCGGACATACGACACATGTATCTAACTTATGTATTAATTGCATTCCGAGTTACATCTGACGTATACGATGAATATACTACATATATATCTTAAATATACAATGAATACATTCGGAACTACACCTGACGTATACATTATATATACGACACATATATCTAACTTATCTATTGAATGCATTCCGATTTACATCTGACGTATACAAAGAATATACTACATATATATCTTAAATATACAATGAATACATTCGGAGCTACATCTGATGCATAGGTCGAATATCCGACATATATATCTGAAATATACATTAAATATATTTTTCGAATATACTTTCTGTTCGAAAACTTAGGTGTGGCGAATACATTTTGAATATATTTCCTGTACAAGTAGTGTACAGTTCGAATATATTCGAAGTATATATACATATACCAAAAATATATTCGACATATATTTTTTATACATATAAAAATATATTTTTCAATATACTTTATTTCCATGTGGGACCTAACCTCACTTTTTTGTTTTTCGGTTCTCCTGAACGAACGGCTTCGTGTTTAGAGGAGCCAAAAGCTTAGCCTATTTCTGCCGTACTTTCTTACATGCTCACAAAATTTGAGCTTTATCTGCCGCGTACTTCAGGAAAAAATAGGTTTCGAAATTTTGAGCTGGTAAGAAGAAGGTGTCATTGAATCAGATACGATATCTTTGAAATCAATGAAAAAGGTTCATTGGAGTTTGTCTATCGATCTACGTGTTCAACGTCGTATGTATATTAGAAGTCTTATGATGACGGAAAAAGTTTTATGACGATGGAAAGATTTTCAATTTAAAAAATGTCGTTACGGCAAAAATAAGAAACAAATCTACGTTTCCGACCGTCAATCAAAATTGTCAATCACTTACCGCGAATTTTCACAAAAATTACTCACATAAATTACATAAATGCATTATTCGAAATAGCAATTCATCTTGACTAATAAACATTTTCACAAACAAAAAATTACAATTTACAGATAAATAATTTTTACGTTTTTGATAGACAAATAGTTTATAATTGTCAAACAAATTTCATAACCACTAATCTCATGATATTGATTTGCAATGTCGTATGTATATTAGAAGCCTTATGATGCTGGAAAGATTTTCATTTAAAAAATGTCGTTGCGGCAAAAGAAAACAAACTTTCGTCTCCGATTGTCAATCAAATGTGTCAATCACTTTTCCTGTTTAATGTCAGTCTCACTATTAAATTTCAATATGAAATATTTTATAAAAACATTTTTTCCCCTGCAATATTCGCCAGTACAAAAACGCTTTTTAATTTGCCTATAATTTTTTATTCCTCATAGAGGAAGCTTTGTTTTCGTGAAAAAAAATTTTTATTCGAGATCTTCATGTCAGGACACTTAAGGTAGTTCTGTCGCTTCACGCTCACTTCGCATAAGTTTCCGAAAAATGAGAGCGAATTGCAAACACTTCTCGATGATATAAAAATCTGTAAAAAATCATGCATATTAAAGATGCTGAAGACATTAATTCGGCATAATAATAATTCCAAAATGTTATTAACAAATTGATGAAAAATACAATTGTTTAACAAATTTTCCGACAACTTAATTTTTTTGATTCGGTAAAAATGATTTGTTCATTTTTCTGAGTACGTATGAATTTTTTCAAATTTTTTTCTTTGCTTTGAATTTTTCGATTTTTTACATGGAAAAAATCACAAAATTCAAAGCAAAGAAAAAAATTTGAAAAAATTCATACGTATTCAGAAAAATGAACGAATCATTTTCATCGAAACAAAAAAATTAGGTTGTCGGAAGATTTGTTGAACAATTTTATTTTTCATCAATTTGTTAATAACATTTTGGAATTATTATTATGTCGAAATAATGTCTTAAGTATCTTAAATATGCATGATTTTTTTCCGATTTTTATATCATCAAGAAGTGTTTGCAATTCGCTCTCATTTTTCGGAAACTTATACGAAGTGAGCGTGAAGCGACAGAACTACCTTAAAGTAGTCTAAAACATCGAGAAAAGTGGTTTAAAAGAAATGTCCGCATGTGTGTGCGTGTGTGGCACGCTTGGAAAATTCAAACCGCTGTATCTCGAAAACGGCTTTAACAATCAAGGTGAAATTTGGTACGCTTATAGAGGAGCGACGCCCCTTCCTATAGATACATTTTCGAAATTTTTTTTTTTTAATTCAGATTTTATACGCCTTTCAATTTTTCGAAAAATGTCTGTATGTTCTCTGTCTTCCGTAATTTGTCAGCTAATGAGCTAAATAGTTCTGGACAAATAGAGAAATGAAAAATGAAGGTTAGTATTGAATTTGAACGAAATCCATAAAGCGGTTTAGATTTTATAAAATTTTGAATTTTCGAAAAAAATTTGTTTTCGTTCTTATTTAAGTTAACTTCGACCAAACCTGCTCAAATCTTTTGCAAGGTAGAATTAACACCCAGTTGTGGTAGATATCAAATTTGGTGAAGATTGGTAAAGTGGTTCAGATTTTATAAGACATTGAATTTTTCAAAAAAATCTCTGAATGTTCTCTACCACAATTTTTTAGATAATGAGCTTAAACAGTTTTTGCCAAATAAAACGACGAAAAATGACGATCGGCATTAAATTTAATCGAAATACATAAAGTGGTTAAGATTTTATAGAATTTGGAATTTTTGAAAATTTTTATTTTCGTTCGTATTTTAATTTCTAATTAAAATACAGATGCAAAGTAGAACTTTGCACTTTGCTTCGTCAATAATTTTCATCTTTCGCAAAGCTTCCTCTATGAGGAAGCCAAAAATAAAATAAAAAAAACTGCCTCATGAGGAAGTTTCTTTATTTTACTTTTTTTTTTATTTTATATTTTTTTATGCATAGAGGCGGCGTTGCGAAATATGAAAATGAATGAGGAAGCAATGTGTAAAGTTCTACTTTGCATCCTTATTTCAATATTTCACGAAAAATTGATTTACTACACATATAAATAATTCGTGAGTGTCAGAAACGGGGCCGTTTGCCTTACATCTATATACACGAGTTGGGGAGTTTAACTCGATTAAGAGTAACAGAGGAATCGACGTTTGTATTGCTCTGCAACGGCGCAACCATTCCATCAGAATTTATCGACGATCAGTGTGTTTGGCCATTAGACCTCTCGGACGTTGTGTAGCTATGGATAACTTTGGTAGCCAAGAGTCGACGTATACTCGCAATACAGAGTGACCGGTGCCCACCGACACCGGTTCACTCAGTCCATTATGCTATCTTGTCGTGTCAATCTCTTAAGTAGCTAGAACGAACTAGGACCCCTTTACACTATGCTGGCACGCTTGATACGATCGGCCACTCTGACTACTCACCCCTCACCGCCATTCGATGCCTTCACCTCTGATATCCGTGCCCGAGAAGCCTCAGAGGCCTCAATGGACAGAAGCAAACTTTCGACGAGCTCTGCTCGCCATTTTACGCCTCATTTAATAAAAAGAAGAAGAAAAAAAAACGTTGCTTTCAATCTGTTAATCATTTAGCTAAAGCTATACTTCATAGTTATATGAAGGGAATTCGATTTTTTAATGCTACAACTGTTTCGAAGCGTTGGACAGATACACAAAGTGAACGAAACCCGTTCTACCTTGTTGGATTATTTATAAATAGTATAGTCATAATGGCCATCGAATCGGAGTTATTAATTAATACCATTTGGTTGAACGCAATTTTAGGAACTAGATGCGAAGTCAGGAAGGGGAGAGCAGAATTGATAATTGGAATGACGCGCGATATCCTGACTACTTTTACTTATGCATAAATAAATGTACCATTCGAATTACTGTCCAACAGGACAATTATAGGCATAATTATTCGAATCTTTTTTTTTTACTGATGATATCGATTCACTCGGAGCGGATTTTTAAAAGTGGATGTGAAGCTAGAATTGAATGATGTGCGATACTTTTTTATTATGATGTACACCTTATGAATTATTATTTAAAAATATTATCATAGCTATAAAAATTTTTTTTTATGAAGAAATGCATTATTATTCTCTATAGTAACTAATATTATAGTCGAACTAATATTATTATTATACTGAAAACATTAATTTCGAATTTCTTTTTTTCTAATGATTATTAATTATAATACTTAAAATGTGTGTTCGTTCGCTAAGGCTGAATGCTTGATATTTTTTAATTATTGACTTCATAATTATTAACTGAAGATATCGATTCACTCGGAGCGGATTTTTAAAAGTGGATATGAAGCCGAATTGTAAATCCCCATTAATTCATGAGATATAGTTTACAGTACAATTTGTTTTGATATTATTATTTCATAATAATAATATGTAGTGGTTATAAAATAGAGTATAAACATTTGAATAGCTGTAAAAAATACTAATTTTCGTTTTGATATTGCAAGAAATAGTGGAAAAAATGAAAGAAATAAGTAATGCATTACTTTCTTAATGCATTACTTTCTTAATGCATTACTTTTTTTTCCATTTTTTCAAACGGATTACCGTGAATTTTTATTGAAAAATAATAATTTTTGCAGACATTCCAAAGTTTAATCATCGTATTACAATCGCTACATGTTATTATTATAAAATCATAATTATAGAGCTGATCGTATCGTCATCATTATTTCTATAAGTATTGGGCATTTACAATTCTAATATGAAGCTAGAATTAAATGATGTGCGATACTTTTGCTTCCTCGTAGAGGAATCTTTGTTTTCATGAAATTTTTTTTTTCAATATTTTCATGTCAGTACACTCAGAATGGGCCAAAACGTCGAGAAAAGTGATTTAGAAAAAATGTCTGCATGTGTGTGTGCGTGTGTGTGTATGTTACACGATTGAAAAATGTAAACCTTTATAACTCGGGAATGCCTTGAGATATCAAGCTGAAATTTGGACCATAGATAGAGGGATCAAGTCTCATCGTTCATACAGATTTTTGTTAAAATCCACTTCATCGTCAAATTATTACGCGTTTTTTAATTTTTTGAAAAATGTCTGTTTACGCGATAACTCTTTCAATTTTCGAGATATTGATCTTAAAATTGGTATGAATATGAGCTTTCATACGCCGGTGATCGCTATTGAATTTGGTTAAGATCGGTTGAACCGTTAAAATTTTATGATGTTTTGAATTTTTCAAAAAATTGACATTATCGCTCTATTGTAACTTTTGCAAAACTTAAGATAGCGAGCTCAAATTTGGTATATAAATGAAACAATATTCAGCCATTATATATGTATAATTTAGTGACGAACGGTATGAAATTTTTGATTTTATGGAATGTTGAATTATTTTAAAAAATATACATTATCATATTCACTTTCGGAAACGCTCTAATAATCACGAAATAACGTAATAACGAAATAGAAAAAGCGAATCCACAACATGTATATTTATCTAATTAAAACAAGGATGCAAAGTAGAACCTTGCACATTGCTTCCTCATTATTTTTCGCGATTTACAAAGCTTCCTCTATGAGGAAGCCAAAAATTGAATAACATACTTCCTCATAGAGGTAGCTTTGTAAATCGCGAAAAATAATGAGGAAGCAATGAGCAAGGTTCTACTTTGCATCCTTGTTTTATAATGATATACACCTTATGAATTATTATTTAAGAATATTATCATAGCCATTCAATTTTTTTTTCTTATCAAGAAATAGATAATTATTTCCTATAGTAATTAATATTATAATCGACCTAATACTATTATTATTCTAAAAAAATTTATTTCGGATTTCTTTTTTTCTAATGATTATTAATTATAATATTTAAAATGTGTGTTCGTTCACTAAGGCTGAACTGAACTGATGTTTGATATTTTTAAATTATTAATTTCATAATTATTAATAGAAATACCGCATTAATTATTTAGAATTTTTAATATAATTAAAGTTTTTGAAACTCTATTGAAATTTAATCACTTATTAACAAGTATTTTTATAACGTCGATAAATTCACCAAACCGGAAACCCTATGGGATTGTCGACATCACTGACATACCCTTTTCTGCCCCCCCTCGATTCTCCATCCAGCAACTAAATTCTCCTGGGAGTTCGTCGTCCCAGCGCGCGTACCCGATTATTGATTGTAGTTGATAATTAGTCGGTACAGAGGCGTCAATCAACAAGCAAGCCGAGGTTATTAGGTCGTTGGTTACCCAACGACGAAGCTTTGCTTTCCACTGTGCTGAACGGGCTACCCCCTATTCACTACGTATTTACTCAACGTTGAAACTGCGCAGTTAAAGTTTCATTACCAATAGAGAAGTAAGGCAATTTTGTCCGGAGTAAAAAAAAATGTTTATAGAATTTTTTTTTTATTTTTCTTTATGGCGTTTGTAATTTAACGATCTTTTGCACTATCGACGTATGTGACAACTACATTTTCGATCACGGTTGGTTACTGCAACTGATGGATAATTTACAAACAAAACTTGATTCGCGCAATTAATTGTTTTATGCTTTTACATTACATTCGAATAATTTTGTAAAAATTATTACAATTCAAAACATTGTCTAATTAGATCGTGGCGTTAAACAAAACTCATCTCCGTTATTATTGTCTGTTAAAAATTTACCAAAATATATCGACCTTACGGATGTACATGTGTCGAACTAAAGCTTTTAGTTTATAAAAATTTTCAGTCATTTCCGACAATGAAAATTTTAATGAAATTAAAGTTCCTCTATGAGAAAGCAAAATGTACTTTACTCCCGCCTTTTTATCCAGCACGTAGTCGGGAGTAAAAATTAGTATAATTAATTGGTTATCTTATCCTATTCTTTGGATGTAACAGCTCGTTATTATTATTTTATTTTATTCTTGAAGATATCGATTTTTGGCCTTTATTATCGTTCTTAAGTCGCATATTGTACCTCAGAAAGTAACGGTCACATGCCTGTTTACAATGATTTTTAAAAAAGTCACTTTTGGTCGGTTCTAATTTCAGAATTTGCAGATCCGATTTTTGATCGGAAAATGTAACCTAAAGAACCTAAATTTTGTTTCTCTTCACCCAGAGAAAAAGTTAAATGAAATGAAATACTTGAATTTCAATACTATATTTTCTTTGAATGATCTCAAACTCAATGAAAAGTAGTGATTTCGATTCGAAGAAACATTTCTTTAAACCAATTAACCTTTTTCATTGATTTCAAAGATGTCGTCTCTGATTCGATGAAACGTTCTTCTTACCAGCTCAAAATTTCGAAACCTATTTTTTCCTGAATAACGAGGCAGATAAAGCTCAAATTTTGTGAGTATGTAAGAAAGTATGGCAGAAATAGGCTAAGCTTCTGGCTCCTCGAAACTCGAAGCCGTTCGTTCGGGAGAACCGGAAAACAAAAAAGTGAGGTTAGGTGTGAGAGAGAGATCAATGAAAACGTTTCTTTGAACCAATAAAAACATCTCTTTAAAACAATGAAACTGTTTCTTTATTATATGCTCACTAAGTAACTCTTTATTTACAGGCAATGAAATGTTCTCCTTGAAATTCAAATGCACTATTTCATTGAAAGCAAAGAAATATTTCATTGAAATCAATGAAGTGTTTAAGGTATCGATTTTTGGCCTTCATTATCGTTCTCAAGTCGCATATTGTACAGTGCTATGCAGAGATGCCTGCAATGACAGATCTCGGCTATTTGTGTGTGTGAGCTATATTCAGCTGTTCAAGTACGATGAAGTCGGCGCGAGTTTCACGTTGATAGTCATCAGCTGACCGCGAATTTGACATAACCCTCGTAGCGCGGCAATGAGATGTAAGCGGGCAGACGGATACTAAGAATCAAATGAAAAAATGTGAAAAAGGCTGGAAATTCACAACGATTGGTTGCCTCGTCTCCATCTCAGCATATCAAGAATTACTGCTACGATCTCCACTCTCCAACCTCGGTATGTTGTTATAAAAAAATTATTCTGTGAGCAGAATAAAAATGATCACCTTCCGTTATTAATTCGATGTAGTGATATATATTCCTTACTTCTATTAATAGAATGAGGTTAAACCGATTTTTTTTATAACAACATACCGAGGTTGGAGAGTGGAAATCGTGTCTGCAATTATTCATATGCCGAATATGAATAACATTAATAATATTAATCGTGCGTTAATGTTTCCGAATACGTATGGATTTTTTCAGTTTTATTAATCCACTTTGAATTTTTTTCTATATGGACCTGGTCCATAAAGTTCTGGTTTCTAAAGAACCTAGATTTTCTTTTCTTCGAAATATCGAATTTTGGCCTTCACTATCTTTCTCAAGTCGCATATTGTACCTTAGAAACTACCGATTACATGTCTTTTTCCGATGATTTTTAAAAAAGTCACTTTTGGTCCGTTCCGATTTGAGAATTTATATTATTTTTCGTAATTTTTCAGGTGAAAATAGTTGCAATTCTCCGGGAAGCGACGAAGAGACAGGAACGGGATGTAGCGACGACACGAATCCTAACGCCGGCAAGAAGAAGCATCGCCGTAATCGAACAACCTTCACCACTTACCAGCTTCACGAGCTTGAGAGAGCTTTCGAAAAGTCTCACTACCCGGACGTTTATTCGAGAGAGGAACTCGCCATGAAGGTTAATCTACCGGAAGTTCGAGTACAGGTTAGTCACAAAAATAAAAATAAAACAAAGAAACACCGTTTAACATCCGCTACGAAAGGAATTAGTAAAGGTTTTTATTTTTTTTTTATAAACGCAAAGTGTTGGCTGCTCAACTTTCGTCTTTGCTTAATACTAACTCCTTCGTCCGCGCCCGCGTTTTATTAAACCAAATTAGATTAATTATGTGCGTGACAGCGATAAAAGCACGCAGTCGCGTGCTACGAGTTTATCGATTATGACCTCCCTCAGTCACAGAGGTGCTCACCAGGGAAAGTGTGGTACCAGACGAGCTTTTGCCTTGCAAACTCGGGCTCCCACTTTATGATACTCTCTAGGGTTCACCAACTTGCGAATGGGAGCTTCAATTACCTGTGATACTTGCCATTCCTTATACAGAGTTGTAAACGTCCCATTATTCTCAAACGTACCCTATTTGTTTTGTTTACTTCATAAATAATTTCATTGTAATTATTTATTTCACAAAAAGCCTCTCTTAAAAAAGACACGGCACATCGAACTCGAAAGACTGAAGCCGCTTTTCGAGTCTTCCGATTGGTCGGCGACGGCAGTTCCAGAGCCAACTTCAGTCTGTCGCGGGTGGCGCTGCAAAGTCGCCGCGTATGGCGCGCAATTTGAACTGTCGCTTTCGCTGTTCTGCCATGGCCGCTGTAAAGTCACGCATCGCCAGTGACTTTAATGGCTGCCTTTTTCGTAGTTGTGATATTGAATAGAACTATCTCCATACAAACAAAAAGTAATCGATGAATAGATCATTATTTTTGCATAGAGGTTTGAAAGGTTCTCTTTTTTTATTTCTAAACAAAAGCGCCGCTGATCTTGGTGATGAATAGAGTTGTAAATCCGTAATTCTTTTGGAAATAGAATTTATAATACAATTGACTTTGTGATTATGTTTTTGAAAATAATATGTTGCAGCGATTATCATATCCTCTCTTAAAAACACAGCACATCGAAAGTTATTATTTTATGGGATGAAATAGGAACGCTGTCCATTAGATATATCAGTTCTGAGGAATGTCTAATAAAACTGCCTTTTTATAGCATTTGAAATTGATGGTGATTGGTAGAGCGTTTTTAAAGAGGATATGTAATGATTATATCAAAAGTATGCCATGAAAGTAGCATAATTCTGACTACCAGCTATTTTGGGTAGACATATATATTGATTCTTCAGGATCGTTTTAGCTAAAAAAAAGACGCAAAATCACCAAAGCTAGTTACTTTAAAATTGCCATGAAAAAAAATAATGTGAATAATGTGATAGTGAAAAAATGCCTATTGTTTTGATTTTTGTGGCACGTTTCAATCAATTATCAATGAAAAATCTTTCTTCTTATTTTTGACACCATACTTGACATCAAATTGTTTGCGCAATAAATAAACAAATAAAAAGAGTTTTTAATTAATGGGGTTATTAAAAATCTGTCAATATTGAAACTTGCTTAACGTCCAATTATTCAAGAATTACATGTCTAAAGAAAACAATGGAGTTTGCCTCAAATTTACTTCTAAAATCACTCTATTTGTATATTTATGAAAAAAAAAGATAAAAATCATTTTTCATATAGATTTAAAAAAAAGGTTTGCTCTTTGATTTCATTACAAAATATCACGAAACAAATTAATGTTATATTATGCTATTAATACAAATATAAAATATTTTAATGAACGAATATTTTAACAAAATATGTGTTTAATTGCCAAAATACCACAGATTTTATTTAATTTTATTACTCCTTACCAATTATCTACATTGAAAACTTAAACCTATTTCGTTTTGATAAAATGTATATTTCGTCATAAATACATGTACTAAAAATATATTTAATAGCGTATTACCGATGAAATAAATAAAAATAAATAAATAAGTAGACAGAGTATGTAAATAATGGGTGATTACGACTCTGGCAACAAGATCTAAAAATCGTATCTATATACACGCAGCAATTAAAATATGGCAACATTGGTAAAGTTTGTAAAGTTATCCTGCCGTGGATGCTGCAATAGATAATAATTATCTCTACTAAATTGTCTGGTCGGTCTGTAAAAGAGTTAAATAAAAAGATAGAAGGTCGTACATAGAAAGCTTGAAAGCGAATTAACTGTGTGGTTGTCGACGATAGCCGAGTGTGCGCATAGTCGTAAAGAGGGGAGATTCTCTGTTCCAGGAGAGTCCAACCGGCGGTAGTGACGGTGGCCGGACCGGGACAAAATCGTAATTAAAAATTTTAATTGCGTTTTAAACCTGCCGCCGGTGTTCTTTTCTTTTTCTCTGCTTTCTCGTCCACCTCCTCTTTTACTTTCTCGTCACATCCTTTTTACCCTTTTCTATCTGCATCTGTCTGCAACTAATCTCTCTTTCCCCTCCCTCTCTTTCACTTCTGTCTGTCCAAGCTTTTTCCAATTTTCGTGGCCAGTTCACCCATTTATTTGGTCCGGAATATTCGAAAGTTAGTATCAACACCACAAAACAGAAATTTAGGAGTGTATAATTATACTCTCCGTCACTTGTTTAAATTGATAATTTTTAAACGGTGACAATAAATTTTTTTGTCACGCGCGCTATTGGCTTAGTGCGTTAAGATGCCAGCGCCGCTTGTGGCACACCTCGGCAACAGTTGATATAAAAAAAGCATTGATTCTTATGGTAGAATATAGTTTACAGAAAATTTTCCGATTATACTAAATGAACAACTGAAAAGTATTGTTATGAATAAAAAATAGGTTGTTTAATTTATTTTTTTGTAATTTTGGTTATGGTAATAGCTTTTTGTTATTCGATTTATTTCGTAAAAAGGGTACATAAATTTTCGTGTGCCCGGTGTCGTCTGCACTTTTCGCCGGTGTTTATGTTTATGACAACTGACAGCAGCATTAAAACGGCATTGAAAGATGGAATTGATAATCAGAACGGGATTCAAGGCGATAACGCATGCAATTGATTTTAGTCCACAAGGTATTATAAAAGGAAAGGCGTTATCTGTATGCCATGTGCGTCGAGTGAAGGAGTTAACAGATTCAGACAAACGTATCTTAATAAAGTGCAGCGTTATTCGCCAAACGTCAGTGACACTTCCACTACTACACCGTACAAGGTGAAATTGGAAGTAAGTATTGTAAAGTTTCAATCGTAGTAACAGTATTGTAGTCTATAACTTTTTATTGATTAGAGAACATTTAGTTCGTACAATAACTCTGAAACTTTTTTTCGTTTAACGGAGGCAATCCAGTCCTCGCGCCTTTTGTGCTTGAAAACTTGGATCTTTCCTGTAGGGAAACTGTAGAAATGTACACCCGGTGAATTTGCAAAGGTGTTTTTATAATTCACGACGCAACGCGGCATTGAGGCCTTCCATTTTGGCGCACTTATAGTGTCGATTTATTAAAGAAATATAAATAATATCGTTAATTAACGTACGCTAGCATGCATTACTGTAATAATTTTTTATCAACTGTTGCACAATTTCGCCGCTTCGAACGCTGACTGTCCAAAATGGCCGCGAATGAAGGTCACGCACGAAGCCAATACTGTGAGAAAAATCTCTAAACTTGGTAATCTCGATAGTGCTCACTTAAATTTCTTTGAGAGTTCCCTCTCTGCGTTTGTACCGAGAAAAAAGATTTAATTGACGCCAAAGAAATGGGTGGATTGATTTTTTTTTTCATTGATTTCAACGAAACATTTCTTTGATTTCAATGAAATAATGCATTTGAATTTCAAAGAGAACATTTCATTGCCTGTAAAGATTAACTTAGTGAGCATATAATAAAGAAACGGTTGCATTGTTTTAAAGAGACGTTTTCATTGGTTCAAAGAAACGTTTTCATTGATCTCTCTCTCGCACCTAACCTCACTTTTTTGTTTTCCGGTTCTCCCGAACGAACTGCTTCGAGTTTCGAGGAACCAGAAGCATAGCCTATTTCTGCCGTACTTCCTTACATACTCACAAAATTTGAGCTTTATCTGCCGCGCACTTCAGGAAAAAATAGGTTTCGAAATTTTGAGGTGGTAAGAAGAAGGTTTCACTGAATCAGAGACGATATCTTTGAAATCAATGAAAAAGGTTCATTGGTTTAAAGAAATGTTTCTTCGAATCAATGTCACTACTTTTCATTGAGTTTGAGATTATTCAAAGAAAAGATAGTATTGAAATTCAAGCATTTCATTTCATTGGCAAAGATTTCCGTGAATCAATGAAACTTTTTCTCTCAGTGTGAAAACGCCTACTTTACGATTACAATAAAACTAAAATAAGGATTTATGATGAAAACTTATTTTCTATTCTCTGGTTTACCGCTTTATTCTGAAAATTTATATGTTTATATATATATATATATTTCGTTTATTCTTCACTTACTCCTAGAGCAAATATACTTTTCTTGTAAAAAAGAGATTTACATCCCGTGTATATAAAAAAAAAAAAAAATACTGTTTGAAATTGCGACGAGTTTATTTGTTGTCAAAATATGTTCAACCTAATATTACGTGACACTCATAAATAAAAGAGTCAGACTTGAAGTAAATGGTTCAAACTTTTCGATACAAAATATTTTATTTGACTATTAATATACTTGAAATTTAGAATGCATCCTTCATTTTTATTAAAATCTACTATTCGTAAACTTCTTCCAAAAATTTTCGATTTAATTATAGGGGATGATAAATTAACACTCAAGAATTAAATTGAATGAATCTATTTTGAGCTCCAGAAATAATTATTTCCACTTGTTATATTTTTTATTTTTATTTGTTATTGCTATTAAATAAATGTAATTTTTCAAAATCTTAAAAATCACACAAAATCAAACTGCACGAACCCATTTTTATAAAGTGTATAGGAATGAAACATTGGACAACATTGTATATTTTCTTAAAATTTGAACTGTTTCAGTCGAGCATTTCACGAGTTATGGTCGTATAAATTCTAGCCGTTCTATCAAACACTGTCTAACATACATCCATATGGACACTTTTTCTGAACTACTTTTCTTCTTGTTTAAGACCATTTTTATTATACTCACATAAAAATCGTGAATTTTCATTTTTTATTTTTCATAAAAACAATGCTACATTTATAAGAAAGCAAAAGCGTATTATGCTTTCTTATACTTTCACCAATGGTATATATTGCAGAAAATGTAAAAGTGACTGAAAACTTGTCCCGAGAGCTGAATACCCGCCACCTCAATAATTCCTTAAGGATGTTCGACTGTTTCACACTTGTCAAATCAGTGCTAAATTTTTTAAATTGTTTCATTAAAGTTTAATGCATTAAATAACTGTAGTGGAGCGTTGATTTGTATTGAAGCATGTGTACACTTAACCGAGCGAAAAATGAATAGTGACGGATTTGCATAAAGATTAATTGATTAACGTTACTTTCCGATGGGATACATTTTCGTTCAGTATTTCCAAGAATAATCTATAATTTTTTGTCAATTTTGATGAGTGATGGCTCATTCTCTTTTTTAAAAGATGGTCTACAAATTGACCGGCTGGATATTTGATATTATTGATCGTTTAATAATTATAGCTATTTGTTTATGAAAGTATTTTGATTTTTGTTAAACAACAGGCTATAATTATTAATCGATCAATAATATCAAATATCCAGCCGGTCAATTTGTAGAGCATCTTTCAAGAAAGAGAATGAGCCATCACTTATCAAAATTGGCAAAAAATTATAGATTATTCTTGGAAAAAACTGAACGAAAATGTATCCCATTGGAATGTAACGTTAATTAGTTAATCTGTATGCACATCCGGCACTATTAATCTTTCTCTGGGTTAAGTATAGGGGAGAATAGGGAATCGCAGTCACTAAGGAATATTTGTTTTTTTCTGTAAATAAAACGTCGTTTCTGCCAAAAAGTAATGGTTGTTGGATACTTCATCAACTATTATTGAAAATGAACAGCTTGAAAATCACGAAAGCAATCGTATAAATGGATTTTTCATTCTTTTTCAAAACATGTGCAGCGACTGCCATTATCCGACGATTTGGGTACACCGAGAGAAAAAGTTTCATTGATTCACGGAAATATTTGCCAATGAAATGAAATACTTGAATTTCAATACTATCTTTTCTTTGAATGATCTCAAACTCAATGAAAAGTAGTGACATTGATTCGAAGAAACATTTCTTTAAACCAATGAACCTTTTTCATTGACTTCAAAGATATCGTTTCCGATTCAATGAAACCTTCTTCTTACCAGCTCAAAATTTCGAAACCTATTTTTTCCTGAAGTACGCGGCAGATAAAGCTAAAATTTTATGAGTATGTAAGAAAGTATGGCAGAAATAGGCTAATCTTTTGGCTTCTCGAAACTCGAAGCCGTTCGTTCGGGAGAACCGGAAAACAAAAAAGTGAGGTTAGGTGCGAGAGAGAGATCAATGAAAACGTTTCTTTGAACCAATGAAAACGTCTCTTTAAATCAATAAAACTGTTTCTTTATTATACGCTCACTAAGTAAATCTTTATTTACAGGCAATGAAATGTTCTCTTTAAAATTCAAATGCACTATTTCATTGAAAGCAAAGAAATATTTCGTTGAAATCAATGAAAAAAAATCGATACACCCATTTCTTTGGCGTCAATGAAATCTTTTCTCTCGGTGTTCAAGATATCGATTTTTGGCCTTCACTATCGTTCTCATACCGAGAGAAAAAGTTTCATTGATTTATGAAAATCTTTGCCAATGAAATGAAATACTTGAATTTCAATACTATCTTTTCTTTGAATGATCTCCAACTCAATGAAAAGTAGTGACATTGATTCGAAGAAACATTTCTTTAAACCAATGAACCTTTTTCATTGACTTCAAAGATATCGTCTCTGATTCAATGTAACCTTCTTCTTACCAGCTCAAAATATCGAAACCTATTTTTTCCTGAAGTACGCGGCAGATAAAGCTAAAATTTTATGAGTATGTAAGAAAGTATGGCAGAAATAGGCTAAGCTTCTGGCTCCTCGAAACTCGAAGCCGTTCGTTCGGGAGAACCGGAAAACAGAAAAGTGAGGTTATGTGCGGGAGAGATATCGATGAAAACGTTTCTTTGAACCAATGAAAACATCTCTTTAAAACAATGAAACTGTTTCTTTATTATACGCTCACTAAGTAAATCTTTATTTACAGGCAATGAAATGTTCTCTTTAAAATTCAAATGCACTATTTCATTGAAAGCAAAGAAATATTTCGTTGAAATCAATGAAAAAAAATCGATACACCCATTTCTTTGGCGTCAATGAAATCTTTTCTCTCGGTGTTCAAGATATCGATTTTTGGCCTTCACTATCGTTCGCACACCGAGAGAAAAAGTTTCATTGATTTACGGAAATCTTTGCCAATGAAATGAAATACTTGAATTTCAATACTATCTTTTCTTTGAATGATCTCCAACTCAATGAAAAGTAGTGACATTGATTCGAAGAAACATTTCTTTAAACCAATTAACCTTTTTCATTGATTTCAAAGATATCGTCTCTGATTCAATGTAACCTTCTTCTTACCAGCTCAAAATTTCGAAACCTATTTTTTCCTGAAGTACGCGGCAGATAAAGCTCAAATTTTCTGAGTATGTAAGGAAGTATGGCAGAAATAGGCTAAGCTTCTGGCTCCTCGAAACTCGAAGCCGTTCGTTCGGGAGAACCGGAAAACAGAAAAGTGAGGTTATGTGCGGGAGAGATATCGATGAAAACGTTTCTTTGAACCAATGAAAACATCTCTTTAAAACAATGAAACTGTTTCTTTATTATACGCTCACTAAGTAAATCTTTATTTACAGGCAATGAAATGTTCTCTTTAAAATTCAAATGCACTATTTCATTGAAATCAAAGAAATATTTCGTTGAAATCAATGAAAAAAAAATCAATACACCCATTTCTTTGGCGTCAATGAAATCTTTTCTCTCGGTGTAATCACGGTCGCCTTCTGGGGAATTGGGTTCAATTACAGGGTATCTACAGTCACCTTTGAGGCAATACCATCCGGTCGTTAGCTTTTGTTGTTTAGCTGACAACTATTTTTTATAGAAGGCGATTTTATAGAAACCAATACCATATTACGGAAAATATAATTGTTTTTAATTTTTTTTTTATTTCCTCGTGAAAATATAACGCTTATCAATATAGCTATTATAAATCACAGTCTTTTGGTACAGTTATCTATCCTCTCTTAAAATGTATTAATATAACTCATTTTATACAGTCTTACGTAAACATTTAATAATATAACATTCTCTTTTAAAGTATAACAAAACCTGAGATTAATTTTCTCAGCGCAACTTTACTATACTATCAGTTTCTTTTAATAAAAAATCTAACCTCAAAAATTCTAGCCTCATGTCAACACCGAAATCGCGATCAAATTGAACACATTTCTACGTATATTTTTCAATTCGTCAATTCTTATTCGTTTCTAAGTTATTACTGAGTCATTAGTTGAACTGAATTTATATTATTAATGCATACATACCGTGATGTTTACGGCGAAAAATTCATTTGACGTGCGCCGGCGAATTGTGCCGGTAACTCAGTGGCGTCCCTCGACTACCATTGCCCCGCGCACGTGATCGTCGTTATCCCGACAACCGCGAAGACTTTTTATATCAAATTTCAATACATTTATTTACGGAATCAACATTTTAACATGGGGAAATTGAAGCTACAAGTCCGAAAAATACATGAAAAACGGTTAGATGTGATTTTAACGTCAATAAGTTACGCAAAACAGTTATTTAAAATACTACTTTTCTTATAAAAAAAGAGTGCATAACCTAAAAATCATTTCATTTGTTTATTTCTTCGTAGTATAATTGGCACGGAGTATTAAATTAGTTAATTAATATATACATAAGCTGATTGAGCAAAAAAAAGTTTGATATATTCACTAGTTGATGCAAAAATAAGGTGACCGGCATTGCCCTTAATTCAAACTACTCTCTAGTGTTTTTATTCAATGCATTAAATTTTAATGAAACAATTACAAAAATTTAGCACTGATTTGACTAGTGTGAAACATTCGAATATCCTTAAGCTCATTATATTCGCTAGCGGAGAAAGATGAGGCGCAGGCGCAGATGCAGCCACTTGCGTTTATCCACGTTACTGCGAACCGCGAATAATGGTGATTCGGTAGGACCGCCCACGCTCAGAAATCGTCTACTGGCCACAGAGGCAAAGCACACACAGTAGAGGATGAAGCCGCTTTCTGGCTCTCCTGGTTTCATCATTTTTAATTGACAACGCGCGCCAATCTCGTCCGTCGGATTAATCGCGGAGCGCGCGCACGCGGCGGCCGGGAGGGACGGTGAAAAGTGAGCGCAATTCGCCGATGTCAGCGGTTTGTAGGTACAGCAGGGGGAAGTGGATGCGGCGCGCCGCAGGCCACATGCAGCCTTTGTCATCTTTTTCCTTCGATTAATCAAAAAGCGTTTACGATCGACTTTTATGAGGACAAAAAATTCGTGACATAATAACTTCCTCCCTTTTTAACCCTTCATTTTTCCCTTATATTTATACCCCTCGAGTCGGATGAGAAATTATGCTTTCCTAAATGTAAATTACATATTTCAAAAGGATTGAACATTACACTTTTGTATTTATTAAAAAATCCGGCAATTTATTAATTATACTTTTTTTTGTATAACAGAGTTTTTCATTTTTTTCCTTCGATTACTTATTTATTTAAAAATTCGGCAATTTCTTAATTATGCTTTTTTTATAACAGAGTTTTTCATTTTTTTCCTTTGCTTACGCGAAAAGCGTTTTCGATCGACTTTATATGAGGACAAAAAATTCGTGAAATAATAATTTCCTCTCTTTCATCCTTCATTTTTCCGTTAAACATATACCCCTCGAGTTGGACGAGAAATTATGCTTTTCTAAAACTAAATTAAATGCTTCAATATGATTGACCTTTGCACTTTTTAATTTATGTGAAAATAAGGTATTTTATGAATGATGATTTTGTAAATAAATCAGTACATTTCGATAAATTTATCTAGTTGAGATTGTCTCTTAGATTCGTAAAATAAGTGCTATATTTGTTACTGCGAATGAGCACCATTTTAGTAAAAAAGCATGACATGAATTTTTTGTACTAAATAAATACTCGACTGAACTCAGGATATGGAAATAAAAATCATCACGCTTTTACAACAATAATTACTAATCATTTTAAATGATTATTCTTTCACAAATGCATTTGGTATTTCGTAGCGGTAATGAGTAATTATTTATTAGAAATACAAATCAACGGTCTGCAGGAAAATGCAGAAAAAAGGATCCAATCAAGAATTGACATAAATAAGAAGATCACTTTGCAACTAACCAGCTATTATTACAATAAGCTAAATAATTAAAGATCTAAATTACAGTATTAATTTGCAGTAAATATTTTAACAATTCCTTAAAAAAAAAATTTGAAAATGTATCACGGATTTGACTACGTTTAAAAGTTGGTGCCTACCCGCGTAGAAAAAAAGAATCTTGTGAAGAATCTTTTAAAGAATCTTAAAAATACTCTTAAAAGAATCTTTTAAAGAATCTTAAAAAAAGTCTTGAAAGAATCTTTTAAAGAATTTTAAAAAAAGTCTTGAAAAAATCTTTGAAAGAATCTTTAAAGGAATCTTGAAAAGAATCACGTATAGGATCCGGAGCAAGATTCTTTCCAGGATTCTTTTCAAGATTCTTTGTATCCAAAAGAGTTCTGAGAATCTTTCAAAGAATCTTTGAAAGAATCTTGAAAAGCGTCTTTAAGAGAATCGTGAAAAGATTCCGTCCATTAAACAGAAAAATCGTTGAAAGAATCATAATGAAATTCTTCAGAGGAATCGAGCAAAACCTGTTGTTGCTTTCCCTTGGTGTCGAGACAGTACATTTCGGTACGTCAACGAAGGATAAACCCCTCGTGTATAGTCTAACTCAGAACAGCTTTGCAGTCTTATATACGTTCAGGCTTCAAGTCACTTGCGCGAAACGCTTCGACCGCTCGCCATCTAGTGGCATCGTACGAAACACTGATATTCAATACTCCGCTAGATGGCGAGCGGTCGAAGCGTTTCTCGCAAGTGACTTGAAGCCTGAACGTATATAAGACTGCAAAGCTGTCCTGAGTTCGACTGTACACGAGGGGTTTACCCTTCGTTGACGTACCGAAATGAACTGTCTCGACACCAAGGGAAAGCAACAACAGGCTTCGCTCGATTCCTCTGAAGAATTTCATTATGATTCTTTCAACGATTTTTCTGTTTAATTGTCGGAATCTTTTAAAGACGCTTTTCAAGATTCTTTCGAAGATTCTTTGAAAGATTCTCAGAACGCTTTCGGATAGAAAGAATCTTGAAAAAAATCCTGGAAAGAATCTTGCTGCGGATCCTATACGTGATTCTTTTCAAGATTCCTTTAAAGATTCTTTCAAGACTTTTTTTAAGATTCTTTAAAAGATTCTTTTTTTCTACGCGGGGATCCTTAACAAATTAATTTTTTCCACGGAATTCACTATATTTATTGAATAACATTTATTAAATCAATGATTGCACTGCATCCACTTTGTTATACTGCTACTATCTATAATAGGTTTATTGGATAATATTGAAATAGATGAAGCGACTATAGAAGAGGGAGGGATAATTCAATGATTACGATAGAGTCGCGGAAGCGTATGGAGCGAGCGGTTGTTTACATTAAACTTAATGATCGCGTTAGTTATCGATGACTCTACGTATATGCAGCTGCCGCCCAACACTAAACCGCGCATGTCCCTGCATCATCCCTCTGTACGCGGCTGTACCACCCTGTCTAAATTCTCTCTATCTCTGCAATGTGCGAGCAGCGCTAGCCTGACCGGAACGGCGTGCGTGCCCGATTAATTTATTTCGATTGAAGGGCTACGCGGTAGCGACAAAACCTCAACAAGATCTAATTTTCTTCTGACAATAAACAACCTTCCCCGTCTCTATTGTTACACACAATATTAGTAGTATCAGAAAAAAATGAACGTGGACAAAATAGCTAAATAGCCACGGAATGAAAAGGCAGGAAAAAAGTGCCCATAATGGGAACAAAAAAAAACCGTGCAAAAAATAAATACAAATAAATAGCCGTGCAAAAAATTACTGCGGGTTAAATGGTCATAAAAAAGAGAAAAAAATCTTTTTTTTACTTACTATAAGTAAATATGGATATTTCGTCCTTTTATATTTCATTGGCCACGTTTTTTTTTTTTTTTTTTTTTTTTTTTTTTCAAAGGAATTTTCAAAGGAAGGAAACTATTGCCAATTATTTACCGCGGAATTTGCTTTTCTAAAATCCCTAAAAATTCTAAAGTCCCTTAGGCAGTAAATCTCGTTGTGCCAACTATTTTTATTATAGATTTTTTATTATAATTTTTATTATAGAACCTTCAATACCTTTCCCAAAAATATTTTGTTAAAAAAAATAATTATCACAATAATTTTTTTCCCAGACGAACAAGAATATATATAAATAATCAGCTATAAAAATTGCATAGCAATTATAAATAAATGAATTCCTCGATTCTTAAAAAAAAAACATGATGTACCGTCAAACATCCACAATCCGACGCAATTATGAAGCGAAAGAAAAATGTTCACTTTCCTAAATTCACTTTCCAGTTTCTGAGCACGCCATTGTGTCCCCCTTAACACATAATAAAATCGAATCCACCGCCCGTCAATCACGTTCTTTTATTACGACATTTACTTTTTATATTTCACATTGTCTTTGCTCATCGATCGAATCGAAGTGAAACAACAAAAAAAAAAAAAAAGGAAAATAAACGAACTACCGGCTTTTTTCACGGTTATATGCGTTTGTTGAAATGGAAGCCAAGTGCTCGTTTCCTTAGTCGTGTTAAATACATTACAAACGTATATACGTTGAGTTATATGTTAAAGTATGTATTCGTGTCTGTGTATTTAATATTGTGAGCACGAGCCAGCAAGGAGGAACTCGAGCGAATCGGCCTGCTACTTCTATGCCCGATGGTGTGTCGCCCAGCGATCCATTATATTAACCCAGGGACTACTATTGTCGTGGGGGCGCGTATTACCTTCCTGTCACGCGATCGCTTCGTCCCCCACCTTATTTCTCTCGCTCGAAGCCACCCGACAAATAAAAGGATAGTGTAGGTGGCTAATTCGACGATTTCGTAGCTCGCGCCTATATGTTACAATATATAGTTATAGTATATACATACCTATGAGTTATACGTATGTATTCTAACGAAATCGATACCCACCTTATACTACACGGAGAAAAAGGTTTAGTAACATTTACCTCGCAGCTGCGGTCGAAAAAAAAATTGTTTTGTATCAAACGAGGCATATTTGAATCAACTATCCCCGCGTTATTTTAATAAAATTGGTATGTTTGTGTTTGAAGTGTACAGCAATCACCAGCAACACAACATTGATTTAAAATGAATAATAATAATAATCATATACGCTGTCAGCGTTATGGAGACAACAAGGTTGATGGAACTGCACATTTGGTTGGGTTTCAAATAAAAATCGCCGTTTTAAGGGATCTTTCCAGTTTGACGGCCCGAAAAATAGCCTATTTTCACGATTTTTTTTCGGACGGTTACTATGCGCCGATCAATCTGAAATTTTTATGACATATTAAGGTAATCATGAATGACACACGGAGAGATTGATTTTTTTTTTTCATTGATTTCAATGAAATAGTGCATTTGAATTTCAAAGAGAACATTTAATTGCCGGTAAATAAAGATTTACTTAGTGAGCATATAATAAAGAAACAGTTTCATTGTTTTATAGAGACGCACGGAGAAAAAAAAGTAGTTGGACAAACCAATAAATGGGTTCCGACAACCACTCGAAAGAGTTGAAATAGCGTCACTACTCAGAGGGTTATGACAACTACTCAGTGGGTTATGGCAACTACTCAGTGGGTTATGATAACTACTCAGTGGGTTATGACAACTACTCAGTGGGTTATGACAACTACTCAGTGGGTTATGACAACTACTCAGTGGGTTATGACAACTACTCAGTGGGTTATGACAACTACTCAGTGGGTTATGATAACTACTCAGTGGGTTATCACAACTACTCAGTGGGTTATGACAACTACTCAGTGGGTTATGAAAACTACTCAGTGGGTTATGAAAACTACTCAGTGGGTTATGATAACTACTCAGTGGGTTATGACAACTACTCAGTGGGTTATGACAACTACTCAGTGGGTTATGACAACTACTCAGTGAGTTATGACAACTACTCGTTGGTTATAGGAACTCGCTGTTGGTTGCGCCACCTATTGTATTGGTGAAAACAGCACTGCGATTGGTTACAGGAGCGAATTAGTTGCTGCAACTATTCAGCGGTACAGCATATGCTGGAAATGGTTGTCCCAACTGCTTTTTTCTTTCAGTGCGTTTTCATTGGTTCGAAGAAACGTTTTCATTGATCTCTCTCTCGCACCTAACCTCACTTTTTGTTTTCCGGTTCTCTGGAACGAACAGCTTCGAGTTTCGAGGAGCCAGAAGCTTAGCCTATTTCTGCCGTACTTTCTTACATACTCACAAAATTTGAGCTTTATCTGCCGCGTACTTCAGGAAAAAATAGGTTTCGAAATTTTGAGCTGGTAAGAAGAAGGTTTCATTGAATCAGAGACCATATCTTTGAAATCAATGAAAAAGGTTCATTGGTTTAAGGAAATATTTCTTCGAATCAATGTCACTACTTTTCATTGAGTTTGAAATCATTCAAAGAAAAGATAGTATTGAAATTCAAGTATTTCATTTCATTGGCAAAGATGTCCGTGAATCAATGAAACTTTTTCTCTCGGTGCAGAAAATGATTTTTTATAAGACGATTTTTATTGTTCAAATTTTTTTTAAATTGTTGCAAATAATGTTGATAATGTTGATGTTGAATCTGACGCAAAAAATCTTACATTAAAAAAAATGTTAATACTTAGAATACAAGTATTTAAAATACATATTTATTCTAACATTGCGCTATCCGAGCTGAGAATGCAACAAAACAAAAACTTCCCAACCAATTTTATGAATAGTTCCGCGAGATTGCGCCTCCGGTGGCGAGATTTGGTAATACCGAGAGCATTTCTGTGCCACTAATTAAATTCAGCGCTCTACCAAAGCCAAGAGATGATGAAAAACGAAAATACAATAGGAAAAGTGACCATCCAACAATTTGCCTATATTCAGCTCCCAAAAATTGAAATCTGAGGTCAACTTGCAACTCGTACAAACGAAACGAGAAACAGTGCGGAGATTGAATGCTGAAAATTGTTGAAGAAGAAACATTGGCGCAGAAATTCTCGCGAGTGAAAAAAAAAAAAAGTTTTGTCGCGGTGACGTTGAAAGGGGATGTCTGCGTGTATATCCTGTATATTCGGCACCGTACAACTATTTCCAGTCTGACCACCGATGAAATTGGCAATGACAGGTTCTACGAAGGGAACGAATCGAGACAGCCGAAAAAGGAAATTGATTTTTCGTGGTGCCACAGCTAATTTGCAGTCGAACTGTCGACAGAATATTTTCTATTACAGACACGATATTTTATTTCCCACCCGTTTATAGCCTTACCTCTGGGAACCTCCATTCTCCAATATAGAATACACATATTTTGACTACATTTTTGCTTCTTCATAGAGGAAGCTTTGGTTTCGAGAAATTTTTTTTTTTCGAGATTTTCAAGTCAGGACACTCAGAATGGTCTAAAACGTCGAGAAAAGTGGTTTAGAAAAAATGTCTGTATGTATGTGTGTGTGTGTGTGTGTATGTGCACAATTTTTTGTTAGCACGATAGCCGTCGCAATTTTTAAGATATCGAGCTCAACCTTGAACCACGAGTAAACTGTCGTTAAACAAGATATGGGATTGAATTTGGAGTTAATCCATCAAGGTGTTCAAAATTTATGGCATTTTGAATTTTTTGGAAAATGTTAGCTCGGGCTCTAACTCCCGCAATTTTTATGATATCCGGCTCAAACTTGGACCAGAAATGGACTGTTATCAAATAGTGTTTGGGATTAAATTTGGTGTTAATCCGTTAAAGGGTTCACAATTTATGGCATTTTTTAATTTTTTGACATTTTTTGTTCGTGTTCTAACTTTCGCAATTTTTAAGATATCGGGCTCAAATTTGAACCACGAGTAAACTGTCGTTAAATAAGGTATGGGATTGAATTTGGAGTTAATCCATCAAGGTGTTCAAAATTTATGGCATTTTGAATTTTTTGGAAAATGTCAGCTCGGGCTCTAACTCCCGCAATTTTTATGATATCCGGCTCAAACTTGGACCAGAAGTGGACTGTTATCGAATAGTGTTTGGGATTAAATTTGGCGTCAATCCGTTAAAGGGTTCACAATTTATGGCATTTTTTAATTTCTTGACATTTTTTGTTCGTGTTCTAACTTTCGCAATTTTGAAGATATCGGGCTCAAATGTGAACCACGAGTAAACTGTCATTAAACAAGGTATGTGATTGAATTTGGAGTTAATCCATCAAGGTGTTCAAAATTTATGGCATTTTGAAATTTTTGGAGAATGTCAGCTCGGGCTCTAACTCCCGCAATTTTTATGATATCCGGCTCAAACTTGGACCAGAAGTGGACTGTTATCAAATAATGTTTGGGATTAAATTTGGTGTCAATCCGTTGAAGGGTTCACAATTTATGGCATTTTTTAATTTTTTGTTCGTGCTCTAACTTCCGCAATTTTTAAGATATCGGGCTCAAATTTGGTCCACAATTAGAGTGTGGACAAACTAAGCATCAGTTCAAATCTCGCGAGAATCTGTTAAGGGGTTCAAAACTAATGCCATTTAAACATTTTTTAAACAAGGCTGCAAAGTAGAACTTTGCAAATTGCTTCCTCATAATTGTTGGATTTTTACAAAGCTTCCTCTATGAGGAAGCCAAAATAGATTAACATGCTTTTTTTTCATACATAAAAAAAATCTATCAAGTTTTGAAAAATATTAGGCTCTCATAATCTCGGAATATCGACGCAAAAACAAATACAGAAAATTATTTTGATATCAATTTTTTATCGCATGCGACTATTCTCAGTAAATATTTTTTATGATGGAATGATGAAATTCAATGGCGGAATTTTTTCACAATTTGTTTCAGATTAAACTTTGTCGATTGTGGCTGCTTGATGAATTAATTAAATTTATTAAGCAGCTACTGTAAAGATACTTGTAAAAGATTCGCATTAGTGAAATTTGAATTGGGTTTCGATTTCGCGCGCTTTGAATCTACCAATCACAGTCTCAGAACCGAGATGTGCTTTGCAAAAATTCCATCATTAAAAATATTGACCGAGAATAGTCGCATACGATGAAAAATTAATATTAACAATACACGGTCGCCGCCTATAGTACACTATGAAAAATTATTTTAACTTGAATTTTATTATACGCAATTAAAATTCAAATTGTATTTATAAATAGATACAACTATTCAAAGTTTGAAGAATATACCATACTAATTTTAATTAAATAACATTTATTGATCTTAAAAAAAATTTGGACACCTCTCGTGTCCAAATTTCCATGCTAGACAATTAAGGAACATAATTTAAAAAAAAATTATTTTCCTCTCGACTTCCTTGAATGCTTAAGGAGGTGGGAGCGCTCCACACTAGTCAAATCAGTGCTAAATTTTTAAAAGCGTTTCTACAATTTCAGATGGTTTAATAATCTGTTCCAAGGTGTTAATCACATAGCAGCATTAGTTCTTGATATTCAAATACATTTACAGCTGTGATATCAACAGTAAATCGATCAATATCTGCAAATTTCCGATATTATGTTTTTTCATCCAGTTTTTTAAAAGGGTAAATCGTAATATCAGTCCGATTATGACGACCAATAGCTCATTTTGTTTACTAAAAGATATTCTATCGATTGGCCGTCTATTTTTTAAAATCGTATTAGTAGTTCAAAAGATACAACCGTTTGTTTATTCTATCATAACCTAACATCAAGTATACAAATGGCTGTAACTTTTGAATGCCTGATACTATAGAAAATCCGGACGGTCAATCGATTAAGGATCTTCCACTGATCAAAATGAGCTATGTTTCGTCATAATCGGACTGATATTACGGTTTACCCTTTTACAAAACTGGATGAAAAAACATGACATCGGAAATTTGGAGATATTGATCGATTTACTGTTGATATCACAGCTGTGAATGTATTTGAATATCAAGAACTAATGCTGCTATGTGATTGACACCTTGGAACAGATTATTAAACCATCTGAAGTTGTAGAAACGCTTTTATAAATTTAACACTGATTTGACTAGTGTGGAGCCCTCCAACCTCCTTAAATTTTATTAAATTTATAATTAGGTACTGCTATTCTACGTTTGGAAAGTGTATCGTACTCATTTGTCATCAGGTGTATAATTTATTTTCAGGGAATTCGTACATGTATAAGTATAATTACTTGAGCTATAAAATCTCATAATTTAAGTAGGTATAATATTCCACTCGACAGGGGGGTTTGCGCCGGCACCCGATTCCGCTCAAGCTCGTACACTGATCGCGTTTGGATGTTATTTACCTGCTCGTTGGCACGGTAACCGACCGTTGGGAAGGGTACAGAAATTGTATGGGACTGTGTCGTGTGCAAGCAATGATCACGCACTCTACCAATCAGTATAAGTGAAAACAACGATTTTACTGTGTAACAATACTCATACAAAATTGAGCATTAAATTTGCTGTGAGATGATTGTGCCTTTCTCGCCATTTTTTCACTCAATTTACTTCTCGTATTGTTGATACAAAAATGGCGATCGATGAAATTGGCACTTTTACTTTTCTTCAAAATAATTAAGGTCATCATTTTCACTTACCATTTTGGTTGCTACGAAAGATCTAATATTGTTTATTTTTGCTCTTAATTTTAGTGCTTACATTATTTTCATGTTTTTCAAGCTAAAATTTTGATTTATATAAAGTTGCGACTTTCGCGACGACATTTTTAATTCTGATTTTTATCCTAAAAGAAGGAAGATAATTTAGACAAAAATTAAGGAATGTATGATTTTTTAATAAAGTCCTGCATTTTTCTTTTGGAATAAGTAGCTATAATAATATTAGGATAAAATAATGGGAATTCGAAAATTACCATGAGAATAAATTTAACGAAATAGTCCGTTTCAATTTTACACCATAAAAAGGGTTAATATTAAGATCATGAAAAAGTCCACAATAGCGGAGTTTCACACCGTTTTTATTTTTTTATTTTTAGAAATGTATAATTTATGAACTATTTATAATAGTTATAATAATATCAAAATTCGCGATGACAAAATCATTTTTCATGAACTTCATTACCGTTTAATTCGATTTTATTGCACTTTAATGTTCACCTCGTGTTTCACCTGTCTGGGATAGAACGATAATCGCACAGGTGATTCGAGGGCGTCACGACGCTTGACTCTCGAACACCCAACTCGATTTCACGAAGCCGGAATTATGTGTATATATCATAGCCCAGAGTGCCACAGTTCGTTCGGAGGGGTTGTCGAAAATTGGTCACGCACAGTGTCAAGCATCAGGGGGAAACGATGAAGCTCTCTGTCCTGACATAATCATTTATTTATTCTGAGTCCACGAGATTAACTCTAACAAAACTATTTTTTTAAAAATTATTAACAGAAAATGAATAAAATCAGCAAATAAAAAATTTCAACCAATTGAATAAAAAAGAGGTGAAATAAAAGATAATATTTTTTTCCATACTAAAAATATGTATATCCACGAGATTAACTCTAACAACAATATTTCAAAAAAATTATTAACAGAAAATGTATAAAATCAGCAATTAAAAAATTTCAACCAATTGAATAAAAAAAGTGGTGAAATAAAAGATAATATTTTTTTCCATACTAAAAATATTTATATCCACGAGATTAACTCTAACAAAACTATTTTTTTTTAAATTATTAACAGAAAATGAATAAAATAAAATCAGCAAATAAAAAATTTCAACCAATTGATTAAAAAAGAGGTGAAATAAACTATTTTTTTTTAATTATTAACAGAAAATAAATAAAATAAAATCAGCAAATAAAAAAATTCAACCAATTGAATAAAAAGGAGGTGAAATAAACTATTTTTTAAAAATTATTAACAGAAAATGAATTCAATAAAATCAGCAAATAAAAAATTTCAACCAATTGAATAAAAAAGAGGTGAAATAAAAGATAATATTTTTTTCCATACTAAAAATATGTATATCCACGAGATTAACTCTAACAACACTATTTCAAAAAAATTATTAACAGAAAATGAATAAAATCAGCAAATAAAAAATTTCAACCAATTGAATAAAAAAGAGATGAAATAAAAGATATTTTTTTCCATACTAAAAATATGTATATCCACGAGATTAACTCTAACAACACTATTTCAAAAAAATTATTAACAGAAAATGAATAAAATCAGCGAATAAAAAATTTCAACCAACTGAATAAAAAAAGAGGTGAAATAAAAGATAATATTTTTTTCCATACTAAAAATATGTATATCCACGAGATTAACTCTAACAGCACTATTTCAAAAAAATTATTAACAGAAAATGAATAAAATCAGCAAATAAAAAATTTCAACCAATTGAATAAAAAAAAGGTGAAATAAAAGATAATATTTTATTCCATACTAAAAATATTTCTATCCACGAGATTAACTGTAACAAAACTATTTTTTTTTAAATTATTAACAGAAAATGAATAAAATAAAATCAGCAAATAAAAAATTTCAACCAATTGAATAAAAAAAGAGGTGAAATAAAAGATATTTTTTTCCATACTAAAAATATGTATATCCACTACAGCACTATTTAAAAAAAATTATTAACAGAAAATGAATAAAATCAGCAAATAAAAAATTTCAACCAATTGAATAAAAAAGACGTGAAATAGAAGATGATATTTTTTTACCATACTAAAAATATGTATATCCATATTTTTAACGTATTTTATAGCCACAAACGTTAATCAATTCCACGCGAATTAATTTGCTCGATGCTCGGTTTCGAGTTTTGTGAACTGAAATCCGATGATTATTAGGCAAAAAAAACAACACGAAAATAAATGCTTCCCATGGGAGTCAGCGTACGTACTGTGACGCTTCAGTGGATCGGAATTGCCTCGGGAATTGGCTGAATCGAAAATAATCCCCTTAGTTTCACTGTGGCAGAGGGTTTGCTGTGTTTTGTTGTTCTTGCAAGCCAGTGCTCGTCTTGCGACCCCCGCAAGACGAAATGTTCGTGGCATTTATTTCACTAGTGTATATATATACATATATATATGTACATACAGGTATATCTAAGGCAATCCATACAAAGAGAATCATCCCAATTTTGAGCAAATTTGTAATTAATTGCTTATCAACTTTTAAGACGAATTTAAAAGTCTCAGTGACTAATGACTTTTAAATTTTCTATTTAAATAAACCAATAAAATAATTTCCCTCGGATTTTGCGATAGAAACTTTAGAAATTATATGTCAATTATCTTAAAAAGGGAAAAGAGTTAAGAGGTTAAGGTATCACTGATTTTAGGCAAAGCAGCATTTATTTTGTACACTGTAAAAAAAATCTACTTGAATTTTAATGTACTTTTACTGGAAGTTTTTATGTATAAACTATTATATTAAATTTAATATACAAGTGTAATTGAAAATTAATGTATGGTACAGCATATTCAATTCTTTACTTTTTAAATTCAATAATTTACTTTAATTTATCAGTAGAAATACTTGAATTTTAATCATTTGCTTTAATTTTACTGGAAAAGTACATGAATTTTATATCACAATTGTATAATAAATTTCTATGACAAATCTTATGTACTAAATTGTTCGTAGCAGTATTTTATTAACGTGCAAATATACAAATTTCGTGTACAATTTTTAAAAATACAAAATGTAACAAAAATTTTATAGCAAAAACAAATCATACGAAGATTTATTATTTTCAGGTCTCAGGATTTTTTATCATGACCACACGACCGTTAGAAACAAACATAGGATCAATTTTATTTACATAAACAATACAATTAAATAAAACAAAAATTCACCAGGATGAAAATGATGAAAGACGGAAAATAAATACTTTTCCAAAATTACACGAGCACATTTTGTTGAAGCTATGAAAAATTTCCGTGACTAAATTAATATGAAATTCTTCATCTGTATGTATGTTGAATGAAGCGTGACATCGTATTGTGAACCATAAGCTCGAGATCCCATGAGAAATAATACAGTGACGTCTCTCTATATTCTAACATACTAGCCACAATATATATTATTGTGTTATGCATTTTTCTACTGCGTTAGACATTTGTATATATATATATATCATAAATCCGTTTACCGTGGAGAAATTGGTGTGAATTCTGACACTCGGGCTTGCTGTGCGAAACATTTGGTGGATTTTCATATGGGACGTACAGGGGGAACTCGCAAAACGGAAACGGAATCATTTGTACAGTATACATAATACTCATACGGCGAAACGACAAGCCGTAGTTTTCCGACAGCTCGTGTATCATTCGTTTGAGATATAAATCAAATTAATGTTCGAAGCTATTATATGTATGAGAATTATTAACGTACACTGCGACCCCCAATATTATCGTTGTAAATGTGTGCATTTGCCACTGGATTATGAACCCCATTAATGAATACATTACAAAACACTGAAAAAATTATCACTTCATTTTATTCACTTGTTTATGACTCGATCATCGTGTACATTAATGCTAAAGAAATTTAGGAAAATGTTGTTCAAATGTTATATTGCTTCCTCATAGAGGAAGCTTTGTTTTCATGAAAATTTTTTTTTTCGAGATTTTCATGTCAGTACACTCAGAATGGGCCAAAACGTCGAGAAAAGTGATTTAGAAAAAATGTCTGTATGTGTGTGTGTGTGTGTGTGTGTGTGTGTATGTGTGTATGTTACACGATCGAAAAATGTAAACCTTTATAACTCGGGAATGCCTTGAGATATCAAGCTGAAATTTGGACCATAGACAGAGGGATCAAGCCTCATCGTTCAAACAGATTTTTGTTAAAATCTACTTCATCGTTAAATTATTACGCGTTTTTTAATTTTTTGAAAAATGTCTGTTTACGCGATAACTCTTTCAATTTTCGAGATGTTGATCTTAAAATTGGTATGAATTTGAGCTTTCATACGCCGGTGATCGCTATTGAATTTGGTTAAGATCGGTTGAACCGTTAAAATTTTATGATGTTTTGAATTTTTCAAAAAATTGACATTATCGCTCTATTGTAACTTTTACAAAACTTAAGATAGCGAGCTCAAATTTTGTATATAAATGAAACACTATTCAGCCATTATATATGTATAATTTAGTGACGAACGGTATGAAATTTTTGATTTTATGGAATGTTGAATTATTTTTAAAAATATACATTATCACATTCACTTTCGAAAACGCTCTAATAATCACGAAATAACGTAATAACGAAATAGAAAAAGCGAATCCACAACATGTATATTTATCTAATTAAAACAAGGAAGCAAAGTAGAACCTTGCACATTGCTTCCTCATTATTTTTCGCGTTACAAAGCTTCCTCTATGAGGAAGCCAAAAATTGAATAACATACTTCCTTATAGAGGTAGCTTTGTAAAACGCGAAAAATAATGAGGAAGCAATGTGCAAGGTTCTACTTTGCATCCTTGTTATTATATGGAAATTTACTGAATAAACGAACACTATCTGTATCGCCAAAAAAAAAAATCTTAAAAACATGCCTTATTTCAACGAATTAATTTTACCCCGCCCTTAATGCTAAAGAAAGCTGAAATTATAAACATCTTATGAAATTTAAGTGTTGTAACATTTATTTTTCGTCTCAGAAGCGAATTTTTTAAATTACTTTTCTTCAAAGTGCCACAATAACTTTTTTTATATAACCATAAGTACCATATCATAAATACCCTGGATATTTTTATTTAAACAATTATTCGAATAAAAAAGTTACAATGTTTTGAATACTTCTTGAAAAATGCTCAAAAGAATATATATATTTTTTAAGTTCTCCATATTAAGTGAATTTTTGGCTGAAGAAGTAGAGAAGAAAAGAAAACGTTACGATTTTGATGATTTTGAAGTTTTTTTTCAGATTTAATCTTTTAGCAATCCAATTTTATTTGCTTGGTAACGTTACTATTTATTTAACACATGTCCTATAATATAAACAAAAAATTGCCAAAAAAAGATCGATCAAAATTGTATATTAAAAAACATCCAAAAAATTTGAGAGTTTTCCAAATATAAGTCTCTCAGCATTTATTCATTTTCTTATAAATTCTTATCAATTCTTTCTATCATTTTCTTATCAAAGCGTCGCCTTAAATTTCTTTTATCGAAACTCCATCTTAAAAGTACTCAAACAATTTTCCGTCAAACAATAATTCAAACAAAAAGTTACAATCTTGATTTAAAACATTGTCTTTTGTCAAAATAATTTGATTTGCTTCGTGACGTTACGATTTATTTAAAACATGTCCTGTAACGTTAAAAAATGTGCATTTAAAAAAAAACGAATTCACTGAAACCATAATTTAGTAATAATACTTTTCTGGTGCCTTTTGAATTTTTCGTCAAACAATAATTCAAATAAAAAGTTACAATTTTGATTTAAAACATTATCTTTTGTCAAAATAATTTGATTTGCTGAGTGACGTTACGATTTATTAAAAACATGTCCTGTAACGTTCAAAAATGTAGATTTAAAAAACAAAACGAATTCACTGAAACCATAATTTAGTAATAATACTTTTCTGGTGCCTTTTGAATTTTCCGTCAAACAATAATTCAAAGAAAAAGTTACAATCTTGATTTAAAACATTGTCTTTTGTCAAAATAATTTGATTTGCTGAGTGACATTACGATTTATTTAAAACATGTCCTGTAACGTTCAAAAATGTAGATTTAAAAAACAAAACGAATTCACTGAAACCATAATTTAGTAATAATACTTTTCTCGTGCCTTTTGAATTTTCCGTCAAACAATAATTCAAACAAAAAGTTACAATCTTGATTTAAAACATTGTCTTTTGTCAAAATAATTTGATTTGCTGAGTGACATTACGATTTATTTAAAACATGTCCTGTAACGTTCAAAAATGTAGATTTAAAAACCAAAACGAATTCACTGAAACCATAATTTAGTAATAATACTTTTCTCGTGCCTTTTGAGAATCCCTGATATAAATAAGTGGAACATAAACGCTGTGAAGCAATGAGTAAACGAATAGAAGCTATTCTGTGAGGAGTAAAAGCATCCCGTGCGATCCAACGCCCTTTAGTCCTTGCGCTCAAGTACTGCAACTACATACACATACACATACACACACACACACACACACACACGCACACACATACATTGTGACGCCTTGGCAGAGTGCGAGCAGCTCACAGACGCCTCGCCACCCCGACGCTGGTGTTCGCTCTCGCGCGAGATCGTTTTTCTTCTGCGGGACCGCGATGTTTTCGGGCGGAAAATAAGATAATGGCCGGGGCAAAAGGCGCGAGGCCTGTCGGTGCTGCGAAACGGGTGCGAGAGCGAGAACAAGGGTGTAAAAGGAGGTAGGGAAAAATAGCAAAGACCGTGGGACGGGCTACACCTGCCGCTACGTCGAAGGGTGCGAAAACGAGACGAAATGTGATAACGACAGAAAGGAGATGGAAGTAGAAAAAAGAAGTGAAAAGAAAAATAAAGGAACGAATAGCGTAGTGTGATATCCAGCCTAAAATGACGAGGGGTTTTGGAATAAGACGTATTGTAGATCTGGTAGACATCGAAAAAACGATTCGAATGTTGAGATAAAGAAGAAAGGTTATCGAGGATCAAGGAAATCTTGCTAAAAGGTGAAGACAGCAAATTTCTACCGTCCTGGTACCATAAATGGTCGAAAGACACGACAGAATTCGATAATTGGGGAATGAAGTCATTGTGAGAAGAAATTTGATTCCAGCTTCATTTACACAGAATTTGTGCCGAAGAAAGTTGGCATCAAAGTTAGTGAATAGTATAATATTGTCGTTATTCTTGTAATAATATAATCGCTTTGGATTTCCATGACTCAAGCTAATGAAGACTGTTCGAAGGAGCACGAAAAAAAGGCTTGATTGGCCTTCGAATTCGACCAGATGGCGAAGCGTTCACGTTCATATTACATCCCCGTCCAATTTGAAGTATAAATGGCATAATGACAATAAACAGTGTAAACTGCGAAAAAAAGAATAATTTTACCGATCAAAGTCGGTAAAAAAGAAATCTACTTCAACAGCCCCTTAAGACAAATTGTATCTAAGAAATTTTCTGTCAGTGTATGTGCAATCAAGCTACTCGATCGAGAAGAAAAATAAAGGAACGAATAGCGTAGTGTGATATCCAGCCTAAAATGACGAGGGGTTTTGGAATAAGACGTATTGTAGATCTGGTAGACATCGAAAAAACGATTCGAATGTTGAGATAAAGAAGAAAGGTTACCGAGGATCAAAGAAATCTTGCTAAAAGGTGAAGACAGCAAATTTCTACCGTCCTGGTACCATAAATGGTCGAAAGACACGACAGAATTCGATAATTGGGCATTGAAGTCATTGTGAGAAGAAATTTGATTCCAGCTTCATTTAAACAGGATTTGTGCCGAATAAAGTTGGCATCAAAGTTAGTGAATAGTATAATATTGTTGTTATTCTTGTAATAATATAATCGCTTTGGATTTCCATGACTCAAGCTAATGAAGACTGTTCGAAGGAGCACGAAAAAAAGGCTTGATTGGTCTTCGATTTCGACCAAATGGCGAAGCGTTCACGTTCATATTACATCCCCGTTCAATTTGAAGCACAATGACAATAAACAGTGTAAACTTCGAGAAAAAGAATAATTTTACCCATCAAAGTCGGTAAAAAAGAAATCTACTTCAACAACCCCTTAAGACAAATTCTATCTAAGACATTTTCCGTCAGTATATGTGCCATCAAGCTACTCGAAAGAAAAGAAAAATAAAGGAACGAATAGCGTAGTGTGATATCCAGCTTAAAATGACGAGGGGTTTTGGAATAAGACGTATTGTAGATCTGGTAGACATCGAAAAAACGATTCGAATGTTAAGATAATGAAAAAAGTTTACCGAGGATCAAGGAAATCTTGCTAAAAGGTGAAGACAGCAAATTTCTACCGTCCTGGTACCATAAATGGTCGAAAGCCACGACAGGTTTCGATAATTGGGGAATGAAATCATTGTGAGAAGAAATTTGATTCCAGCTTCATTTACACAGAATTTGTGCCGAATAAAGTTGGCATCAAAGTTAGTGAATAGTACAATATTGTCGTTATTCTTGTAATAATATAATCACTTTGAATTTCCATGACTCAAGCTAATGAAGACTGTTCGAAGGAGCACGAAAAAAAAGGCTTGATTGGCCATCGAATTCGACCAAATGGCGAAGCGTTCACGTTCATATTACATCCCCGTTCAATTTGAAGCACAATGACAATAAACAGTGTAAACTTCGAGAAAAAGAATAATTTTACCCATCAAAGTCGGTTAAAAAAAATCTACTTCAACAGCCCCTTAAGACAAATTCTATCTAAGAAATTTTCCGTCAGTGTATGTGCAATCAAGCTACTCGACCGAAAAGAAAAATAAAGGAACGAATAGCGTAGTGTGATATCCAGCCTAAAATGACGAGGGGTTTTGGAATAAGACGTATTGTAGATCTGGTAGACATCGGAAAAACGATTCGAATGTTGAGATAAAGAAGAAAGGTCACCGAGGATCAAGGAAATCTTGCTAAAAGGTGAAGACAGCAAATTTCTACCGTCCTGATACCATAAATGGTCGAAAGACACAACCGAATTCGATAATTGGGGAATGAAGTCATTGTGAGAAGAAATTTGATTCCAGCTTCATTTACACAGGATTTGTGCGGAATAAAGTTGACATCAAAGTTAGTGAATAGTATAATATTGTTGTTATTCTTGTAATAATATAATCGCTTTGGATTTCCATGACTCAAGCTAATGAAGACTGTTCGAAGGAGCACGAAAAAAAGGCTTGATTGACCTTCGAATTCGACCAAATGGCGAAGCGTTCACGTTCATATTACATCCCCGTCCAATTTGAAGTATAAATGGCATAATGACAATAAACAGTGTAAACTGCGAAAAAAAGAATAATTTTACCGATCAAAGTCGGTAAAAAAGAAATCTACTTCAACAGCCCCTTAAGACAAATTCTATCTAAGAAATTTTCCGTCAGTGTATGTGCAATCAAGCTACTCGACCGAAAAGAAAAATAAAGGAACGAATAGCGTAGTGTGATATCCAGCCTAAAATGACGAGGGGTTTTGGAATAAGACGTATTGTAGATCTGGTAGACATCGAAAAAACGATTCGAATGTTAAGATAATGAAAAAAGTTTACCGAGGATCAAGGAAATCTTGCTAAAAGGTGAAGACAGCAAATTTCTACCATCCTGGTACCATAAATGGTCGAAAGACACGACAGAATTCGATAATTGGGGAATGAAGTCATTGTGAGAAGAAATTTGATTCCAGCTTCATTTACACAGAATTTGTGCCGAATAAAGTTGGCATCAAAGTTAGTGAATAGTATAATATTGTCGTTATTCTTGTAACAATATAATCGCTTTGGATTTCCATGACTCAAGCTAATGAAGACTGTTCGAAGGAGCACGAAAAAAGGCTTGATTGGCCTTCGAATTCGACCAGATGGCGAAGCGTTCACGTTCATATTACATCCCCGTTCAATTTGAAGAATATAAATAGCACAATGACAATAAACAATGTAAACTGCGAAAAAAAGTATAATTTTACCGATCAAAGTCGGTAAAAAAGAAATCTACTTCAACAGCCCCTTAAGACAAATTCTATCTAAGAAATTTTCCGTCAGTGTATGTGCAATCAAGCTACTTGAGCGGAGCTACCAATCACTGCCCCCGTGTCAATCGCTATAAACCTCCAAACGCTACCACACAATTTCAGAACTTAATTCCGTGGTCTCGTCACAGATGATAAGTAGCTCCGAACTGATCACATCCTCCTTCTTGTCATCGTCGATCCACTTCGACGTATTATCCACGAGACGTATCTCCAAGATATCTACAGCCTCTACTTGGCTCTATCACTATATTTAATGCACGTGGGCAGACGTGCCTCACCCGTTACCTCTCGCTCGCCCTAGCATGGGTTTAACTTTTGCCAAGCGCGCCGCGTCTAACGAGTATTATAATTACTGTCGCATAACTCAATATTGCCCCCTCGATATGCTAAACTCAGCGGAATATAGTGTTAATAGGCGTGGAATGGCGCGCGGGACAACACGTTCACTCCCACGAGCCCGTACGCGGCACTACACTTGGAAGTACAGGGCGAGGCACACAGTCACATGGTGTTCATGTGTATAGGAAGCGAAGCTGCACCTCACCCCGCTCCTATTAATTGCGCTTCACCCTAAATGCAAATTGTTCGAAATTGAGCGAGGGCTCCCCGAATATTTGGAAACTCCATTACGGCCAGTGTTCGTCCTTTCGTGCATCTAACCACCCCAGCTCCGGTGTTGTGAGAGAGGATCGAGAGGGTGAAAGTGAGGGAGATCGAGTGCGGAGAATGGCGGGTATACGTGCGACAGGCGGTTACCGGCGTAAGGATGTTAACGCCGTAGCGCGAGCCACACGAAACTTGCCTCGGTATAACGTGCACACTCCTACCTTCCTATAACACAGAGACCACTGGAGTATGGCGCAAACCCTTAACTTTTAAGGCCCTGGCAAAGCATGGTCTTTTGGTCTACCGTGTTTCTTGTAAATCTACTGAAATCAATTTGGAGACACAGTCGCCTTAACGATGCAGATTAAGTTCACAAGCGAATGAAGTTCAGTCACTTATTTAGAAGATTTTGTTAAATGATGATGTAGAATTCAATGATGATGTTCATCCAATAAAGATATGATGGTCAATGATGGTGTTGATCCAATTAAGATGTGATGGTCAATGATGATGTTGATCCAATTAAGATGTGATGGTCAATGATGGTGTTGATCCAATTAAGATGTGATGGTCAATGATGATGTTGATCCAATTAAGATGTGATGGTCAATGATGATGTTGATCCAATGAAGATGTGATGGTCAATGATGATGTTGATCCAATGAAGATATGATGGCCAATGATGATGTTGATCCAATGAAGATGTGATGGTCAATGATGATGTTGATCCAATGAAGATGTGGTATCCAATAATGATGGAGAATCCAATCGAGATTTGTTGTAATTTGTACTTTACTTGATTAAGTTTACGTATCAGTAAAATTACTTACAATTCTTTGTTCAACGTTCTCCTGAACTTGGATCGACATCACGAGCAATCTTTTATTTTATAGTCTCCTGTTCTATAGTATTTTGATGGTCCACAGAAACGTTACTACTGGATTGTGGAGAACACCCTCAATTCCTGAGAGCTTGGGTCGCAGGGGCCAACACAGACTGCGGTGTTTCTTGTAAATCTACTAAGATTTTGTCCCATGATGACGTCCCAAAATCCAATGAAGATGTGGAGTCTTTTATTGCCTGTATGTTGGAATATTAACTTCCCGTGTAGAAAAATAGTTGGGGCTCTGACATGGCCCTTTCTAGTTTGCCCCAGTTCTATTAGGGGCCATACTAGGCTAGTCACGCTTGAAGTACGGGTCCTTTAGAGGCTCAATATGGGCGACCCTAGTGAGGGTTCCACATTTAAGCCTGATTAGGCCCCGAAGTTTGTTGTGGCCGCCTCTGTTGAGCCTAGTAGGATTCTAGAGTAGATTCCCTATTGTGGATGCCACGTTTATACCTAAAAAAGGCCCCTTTTTTAATCGCGGCTGCCCGAACTAATTTCTGCACGGCTTGATTGGATATTTGATGCAATGGGTCATAACCATCTGTTGGACGTTTCACTCATGCTCATGTTGGGTTCCACATTTAAGCCTGATTAGGCCCCGAAGTTTGTTGTGGCCGCCTCTGTTGAGCCTAGTAGGGTTCTAGAGTAGATTCCCTATTGTGGATGCCACGTTTATACCTAAAAAGGCCCCTTATTTAATCGCGGCTGCCCGAACTAATTTCTGCACGACTTGATTGGATATTTGATGCAATGGGTCATAACCATCTTTTGGACGTTTCACTCATGCACCGAAGACGATAGAAACACGAAACTTGCCTCAACATCACGAGCATTTCACCTATGTCCACATCTTGGCGATCACTGGGGTACAAATGCTTAACTCAAATGATCTTGAATTGCAGGGAACCTTGTTTTATCGTGTTCTTTTGTAAATCTACTAAAATCAATTTGGATACACAACGCCCTAATGATTCAGATGGGGAATCATTCTCCAAGGGGAAGAAGTTCAGTTACTCCTTTAAAATATTTAGTCCAATGATGATGTAGTGTGACGATATGAGGTTTTGGACAGTTTGTAACGCAAAATTAACTTGATCTTTTCACGTGAAAATCACGGTTAAGTGAAAACATATCACTGAGGTAAATTCTAACGAGGGTTTGGTTTAATTGACAAATACGCTTGGTCCAAGTTTCCTATAAACATTAACCAACCTCACTTTGAGAATAAGTCAACTACATCGTATTCGCATGATCAAATTTATTTTCGTTAACGCAATTTGATAAGATAAGATGTCATATTTTTAAAACCAAACCATTTTTAAAACAACTAGTTCAAGTATATCCAGATCTCGATATTTTCTTCTCCAGTACTTCAACACTTTCGTTGCTCGTAAATCAATTAGGATGCAAGACCTTGAACGCTGTGTGTAACTCAACTGAACGAAGAACAGGCAATTGCCTTATTTTTCTCTACTTTTAGCCGTCTATTTGTAAACCGATGGTTTCCATCCGTGAGTGTTAACGTCTTCGGGCAATGAGCAAATAGGCAATGCTCATGGTAGATTGGGAGCGAGGATGAAGTGGAAAAAAGAGGAGAGAAGAAGTCCATCTCGAACGGACGTTGCGGAAAGTAGATATAGTGCTAGATATACGCCGGAAGATTAGCTGTCCGTCGATCGTTTCCCGTGAGGTCTGTGGCTCAATTAAGTACTCCGTTTAGCGCGGGGGCGCCTACAAAGGGTTGCGGAGTTGCTTCTCGCTCATTCGTCGAAGCGGACAACAGCAGCCGTCCCCGATTCTGCGGCAGAACCCTTATCCGGAATGGGAGAGAACGAGAGAGCGAACCCCTCGAGCATCAATCATGTCGTCAGCAACCCTTTACCGAGGGCGGTTTTACTCTCCATTGAGACGGAGTGTTGTGCTCAAACACAAAAACACTTCATTTGGCAGATTAGCTGTTAAACACCGGGACTGTATACCATACTTTGCTGTACAAAGTAGTACACGTGTCATCGGGCGCCCCGTAAGAGTGCCTGAACGACGCCTCGCTTCTTTCGCACCCCCCTCGCCGAAATCCTTCAACATTTACTATATTAAGCCTCAAAAGAACTTTAGTCAAGACACGTCAAGAGGGCTTCGAATAGAAAGTAATGAATTATACGAGGGGAAAGAAATGTGCAAAATATTACACTATAGGAAAAATGTGCTATCTGTAATTGCATCGCAATACACAAGCAAATTGACCTACGAAAATAAGGGGGTCGATTCAGCTAAAGTACAACGATATTCACAAGAACATGTTTTGTTTCAGATACATAAATATAATAAAATGTTGTCAAGTAAGAAACCGTCGAAGGAATTTTGTTATCCTTCCAACCAAAACCATATACTAATTTATACAATTTTTGATAATATTGGTTATTAATGTCATGTATCTTTTGACGTTGTGACTTTTAAAAATCATGCACAGAGTTGAAACCACCCAAACCTGGTTTAGAATAAAACCGGTTGACAGAATTAATTATGGTAACTCCACCGAGAAGATAATGATGTGACGATATCTTCCCACAGTGAGATGAACGAAATAAATGAGGCTTCATTCAAATGCAAAATGTGATTAGCGTAGGGACGCCCGTTTAAAGAAAATCTGGTTTGATAAAACCTCAAACAACATTTACTTGGTTTTCTGAATGAGTTGTATCCTAATTTTGCACTGCTTGACTGTAAAGCCAGTATTACAAAGCGCATAAAATTTAAATAATCGTGTTTACGACTTCTCCATTATAATATACAGGAAAGTAATGATCGTCTACTTTTAGCCGCTGCACGACATTCCTTGAAAAATATGTGGTATAGGTGCTTCGGCGAATGACGGCTTATGACTTTTTTCTTTTTTTGGGTTTAACGTTTCGCCCTGATCAGGGCCTCTTCAGAAACCATTTATTGTTGTTATATTCGATGAGTTTGTGACCTCATACTTGTTTATGTCTCACTTTTGTATATTTGCTGTTTGACAAATAGATCTTTTCCAGTGCTTTGTGATTGGTGACCGGGCTCCCCGGTTTTATAGGTTAAGCCTGTCTGTGTTGTATGTTCTTAAAAGTTTAACACTATGGCTTCTTTTTATACATTGCACTTGTATTTATTTTTGACTTTTGCGACCGGTGAGTTAAAAATGTGACCTCGTGGTGACCGGACTCTCCGGTCGCAAAAGTCAAAAATAAATACAAGTGCAATGTATAAAAAGAAGCCATAGTGTTAAACTTTTAAGAACATACAACACAGACAGGCTTAACCTATAAAACCGGGGAGCCCGGTCACCAATCACAAAGCACTGGAAAAGATCTATTTGTCAAACAGCAAATATACAAAAGTGAGACATAAACAAGTATGAGGTCACAAACTCATCGAATATAACAACAATAAATGGTTTCTGAAGAGGCCCTGATCAGGGCGAAACGTTAAACCCAAAAAAAGAAAAAAGTCATAAGCCGTCATTCGCCGAAGCACCTATACCACATATCCTTCATAAACGGCTAAAGCAACACATAACAATCATTCCTTGAAAAAGCCAATAAACCTTGATGCACCGCAATTATCGATCAAAACAATCTTTTTCCCACCAAATCACGATAAAACTAAGCTCGATCATAAAACAATCATACTCCTTCGATCAATTCGTCTCAGTGGATACGCAAAAGGCCGATGTGCTCCTTGAAAAAGCCAATAAACCTTGATACACCGCAATTAGTGATCAAAACAAACTTTTTCCCACCAAATCACGATAAAACTAAGCTCGATCATAAAACAATCATACTCCTTCGAGGCCGATATGCTCGCGTTTTAATATTTCATCAAGCAGATTGCACAAACGTTATACCAATAATATATTAGGCAGAGGTACTTAAACTATATACTAAATGCGCCGCGGGCTGGGATAGGCAAACGAACAAGGCAAATCGCGCTTTGTCGGTGAGACCGGCAATTAACAATTAGCTGGCGGTCCTTGTAATCGAATTACGGGGTCCATTGTCGGTGCCAGGTACAAACGTATTCAGTTCCGTTCGGCTCCCTTCGAGCTCCGTTTTTTTTTCTTCTTCTTTTTTCCTTCATCTTTCCATCTCCTAGTCTTCTTCTTCGACGACGACGACGACGACGTGTATTCCTCTTCTTACTGGCAAGCGAAACGCCGCGTGTCCTCGACCTCAGATCGAATTTCTTGCCACGCACGACCGTTCTCCTAAACTCTGCTATATCGTGCACATCAACCAACAGATATACCTGTGAACCTCAAACCCACAATTGGATGAAGCTGACCCATCAACCACGGGCTTTTAGCTGCAGATTCCCTGTGAAACATTGCAGCAAGTCGGTCAACTTCATCGTGTAATGACGGCGGTACATCAACCTACAACTAGATGCAAAATGCAACCCAAGGGATCTCTTACAAAGGCAGAGAGACCGTCCTGCAGGCAGGATCTCACTTTCTACCTTTCCCTCCCCGATTTCTGTCGACCCTACTGGATGAATGTCACTTGGTGAAAATATATCCGTTTCACAAGGTTCTCGAAGTTTTTCGGGCGGTCCTCTTTTTGGGTGTACTATATCACTTGTACATGCCTAGTATAGGACACCTAATACGTGTTGCAGACCGTGCTAACCATACATCCAATACTTCAGCAGTTTCCCGCGCTTTTTTAGGGGTGTTGGCTTTTTCCAAGTAAAACCATATTTGGGCTGTATCTATTATTGAATCACAGTAACGAGATTCATCTTTATGAAGATTATTCTGTCTTTTAAGGCATGATGAACTTGCAAAAAAATAAAATAAAATGGATATTTCCCGTTGATTACGGATCTCACCAACTTTTGTTCCAAACGTCGATGTTTTTTTTACGAGACGTCAGTTTAAAAAATACATTTAGATCCCTTAAATCTAAGCGTCCTCGTATATTTTACATCCAGAAGCGTACAACCTTGCGTAGAAAAACCAAGTTGTTTTAACATCTCGACCTAATACCAACATTTTACCTGGGAATTTGAAGGACTTTTTCCAAGTCCCATATCAAGATTCCATCTGAGAATATTTCTTTCCGTGTAGGTATAGTATTTGAAAGTACAAAAGTTCAATATTGAGTAACCCCTCAACATACTGTGTGCGAAAAATCAAACCGTTAGTTCTGATGCAGAACTTCCCGTAGTTAGACTCATACAGGTCAAGATTATTGTGGAAGCAAAATGTCCAAAGTTGTCAAATGCAGAAAATATGACGCCCACATGTTTACGTACAGATGTTGATATATCTGTGTTCTTCAGCTGTAGGATTATATGGTATGTAATATGGAAGGAAGTCGGAGAGAGCAAAGGCCAAATACCCGAAGACATCCAACGGGTCGGCAACTATTAATTTGGTTCCCAGGACCAGCGGGAAATCGGCGCTAGTATTCGCCTCCGGGCCAACAGATTACTGTCTGTAAGGCCTATACCCTGTGGACCCGGACGCTCTCCGTCCTTCTATCGTTCGCTCCACGGGGCTTTTGCCCTGTGAAGTTAATAATCATCAAAAGTCACAGTGTTTGCCGAGGGCGGCTGAGCGCGCGCGGCCCTTGCACAGAAGGGCGCGCGCCACGCGTGCTTCTGACGCTAATATGACTCCACTGGGCTTTATTACGAGTTATTATAGCGCCGTTGCATCTCCTCGGATTTCGCGAGACTGGCACTGAGCACACGCGGAAAAACAGAGCTAATAGGACATTTTTTTGTTTACCCCGAACCATTTGCCTCCTGTGGATACCACAAAATATTAACATTTTCTCAGCAAATGTAACTACGCATTTTTTCTTCATACTAACGGGATATTTCATACATTTCAAAAGGGTCATACTTCTTTTTTCTTTAATCAAAATGACAATGAACTCTGGTATTTTTTCCCTTAGAAAAACGATGATTAGTTGGAAATTATTATAATAAAGTTACCCAGAATAACCAGCCTAATTTCTGTTTTGGACACAAAACAATGTCCCCTCTTAATGTTTTTCATGTGATCAACAAATTTCATAGCTGATGCCTTTGAGATTCGAATTTATAATCCCTAGCCACAAATTTAGTTTGTATTTGAGATCAAAATTTACATTGTACTTCGTCCTTAAGTTCAAACTTGAGTACAAACTTGCGACTGTAAATTCGACCCTACAAGGTATGTAATCCCTCTCTGATTAATCTAAAACGACAATTAGGCGATACGGAATTTTTTAAAAAATGACAATGAATTCTGGTAATTTGTCCCTTAGAAAAACGATGATTAGTTGGAAATTATTACAAGAAAGTTACCCAGAATAACCAGCCCAATTTCGGTTTTGGATACACAAAAAAATGTACACTTGCCCATAAAAATGTCCTCTCTTAAAGTTTTTCATGTGATCAACAAATTTCACAGCTGATTCCTCTGAGATTCGAATTTATAATCCCTAGCCTCAAATTAAGTTCGTATTTGAGATAAAAATTTACATTGTACTTCGTCCTTAAGGTAGTTCTGCCGCTACGCTGAAGTCTTGAACCCTAGAGACTAAATGTAATAAATGATGACCTCAGAATATTATAATAATTAGTTGCACGAATAATTAAGATTTTTCACGACGTAATTTAATTATATAAAGCTAATTTTTTAAATAAAATTGTAATTTTTAATGTTAGCTTGACTACGTTCAAGTTATGATTATCACGAGCTCGGAAAGATGGTCGGAAATGTGACAACATTGTAACGTGAATCTTAGGTCACGGCCATTTATAGTGATGTGCAAACTCTCGTGCGACGTTCATGTGAGGTTATGTGAGATTGTTTCTATCCGTTGTTTATTCGAGGTTATGGTTTGGTATTTCGGGAAAAATGACTGCTGTGAATAGTCTAAACTACAATATAAGAGCCAAGAATGCAAAGGCGAAGGGTAGATTTATTAACCGCAAGCGAAAACTATGGATCGAGAATATAATTGCAGAAAAGAAAGCTCGATATGCCGAGAAGCCCGTGATAGAGAATGATAATGCTTGCATTCGCATTGTCGACGTGACTACTTTAGCGAATGAATTATTGTGCAGTGTGACCGATCTTCAGTATATACGCCGTTCATAAATATAATTCGGTACATACAAATCTACCGCGCGAATCAGCTGTTACTTATAGGCTTCTATCATGAAGCACTGTTGCCAAACGTCGACGCCATGTTTCAAGATTACGAACAGCCTCATCTCCTCGTATAATTAGCTCCGTTAAATGTGATTATTTCTTCAAATATGCCGGTAAACCTACGTTTTTTAAAATTTGACGCGATCCGTAATGTCTAGGGAACACATAACGCTTTTCATATTTCCGCTATCTTTGATCTAAATATCAAAATTTTTAACTGAAACATGAGATTGGAAGTTTCTGTCATAAGAGCCTGTATAAAAATATCATTTTGTAACATTTAATTGTTCTTCGAAATGACCGGTAAGCAACCTTGGATTTTTTTAAACATCAAGCTGAATACTTAAAGAATAATATATAAAGAAATCATGTGGGAGACTTTGCATTGCATTCGCGACAGAACTATCTTAAGCTCGAACTTGAGTACAAACTTGGGACTGTAAATTCGACCCTACAAGGGATGTATTCGTAATCTGATTATTCTAAAACGACAATTAGGCTATGCGGAATTTTTTTTTCATCAAAACTGAGGCTTAGTTACAAAGCGCGCGACCTTGGAGCCCTTTTTAGAATCACTCATTGTCCCCCTTTCGAGTTGTCTCCTTTGAACGGATAAAAATAAAAATGAGAAATGTGACCTATGACAACTGTCCTACTGAGGGCGGGTGGGGAGCACCCTTGCAATTTATCCATGTTGTTTCTCGCTTTTTTTGTGTGCGTATCTCTGTCTCTCCCTTGACGTGCAGTTGTTGTACACAGGGACAAACATATTGCCTCGTAATATACCTGCAACCTCATGAACAAAGGGTGCATTCAAGCGCGCTTGTGCCGGGACCATCAGGAGCGAAAGAGATGAGAGCCGACCGCAGAGTAAGACAATGCGCGCGAGCGGTGTCAAAATACACGAGGGCCATAAGGCTAATTTGGCGAATTAATCGAGCACCGTTTTTCGTATCGTTTTCTCTTCTTTCTTTGATTCTTTCTGCCCTTTCCTATTGTCACCGTACACTATAATACAAACCCGCATCTCAAAAGTCGAACACGCTGTATGACCTTCTTGCAGGATAAGAATGTTTAAATATTTTACAACAATTGTTTTTCTTATTTGTTTTATCAAACTCGTAAATAACAAAAGATGTTGTATTATGATAACTGAAGGATTTTTATTTTCTTTAAAAAACAACAATATTTGTAGCACTCATTTTTGTAATCATATTTGTAATAAACGGCATTTATATTTCTTTATATTTAACTCTTAAGATTATGGTGGTCGCATTCAGAAAAATCGTGATAGTATATTTTAAGTGTAACAAAAATATTTCGTAAATTCAAAGAATTTACAGACATTTTTTAAATTCGTCATTTTGTTTTTTCGAACTTAAAAAATTACAAAAAGCATATTGTGAAAAGAAAATGACAATTAAAAATAATAATTAGCAAGAAATATTTCGTAAATTAAGTAGACAACATTTTTAACAAACATTTGGTCTTTGTGGTCGACATTCTTGTTTAAGTATAAACTTTTAATTTGTTTCCTTAGTGGTACCGAATTTATTTATTTTTTTAAGTCTAAAGGTTATTTAAAAAATCTAAAGCGTGACGCGAGAACATCATTCGAAGGAAAGGTTAAGCGTGTGTCATCCACCCGTCGGCAAACATTCGTGCGTTGATCCGTTGCTCTCGAAATTCCCGTTACTCGGCTTATTCGCCTCGTGTCTTTCACTCATACGCATTCTACAGTGTTCATGTACTATTGAACAACGGAGAAGTTTATTGTAAAAGTGAAGTCGCGTCTTGTTTGGGATGTTATTTGTAGCACATTAGTATTGTGTCGCGGGGGCAAAGAGAAAGAGAACCGAAGGAGACACAGAAAAGGGAGACACGGGGTTAGAAGCAGAGTCGGGGCGTTGGAGTGTTTAAGGGTGATCACACGCAACGACAGGGGTGGCTTTATTGAAGGAGTCTAACAGGGGTTCTCAACTATTTTAATCTGAGTTTACATCTATTTCTATTATATCTATTTCAATCTATGAAAATCCATAAATTGCGTATTTCACAAAAAATTTAAGCATCACTTTCAATTATTTAGCAATAAAAATTAGTCAACAACGTTAAAAGAAAATATTCTATAACATAGATCAAAATTCTTTTGAACAAATTAACGCAGAATCCTGAAAAAAAAAAATTGTGTTGATATTGGTGAAAATCTTGTGGAAAATTGATTGCCAAATATCCACTTTCTTAAGGAAATATTAAGGCGTACATTTGTTTTATTAATGGAACGTAAAATCTAAATTTATATGTTAATAATTCATACTGCTTCTTCCCTTACACTGTTAGAAATTTTTGTATGAAAAATAATATAAACTATTGGAAGTTTTTTTGCAGATACGCGTATATTAAATTGAATATACAGATATTAATTAATATACAAAAAAATTGTTGTAAAATTAATATACAGTGTACTAAACACTTTATAAAATTTGGGTTTATAATATAATTATTGGAGTTTTACAAGATATCTGTATATTAATTGAAATTTAATATACCGTATCTGCAAAATAACTTCCAATACATATATTCATTTTCAAAATATTTTTAACAGTGTAGACATTTTTTGGTCCTTCCAGTGCCGTAATTAGGCATACGAACGCCCTGTGCAGACCACCTATTTGGCGCCCTTCTTTGCCACAAATTACACGAGCCAAATAAAGTGCATAAAGCCTATATCTCCAAAAAGGGAAATTAAAAAAAATTGTTTCATTGAAACTTTCTTTGCAATTTTGTAATAATTAGACAAAAAAATTGCATAAAGTTCTTTAAAACACAAAAAATCTTTTTTAAATAATTAAAAACAAAGCAATATAAATATGACAGAAAATACCTTAAAATCTAACACGTCTTGCCTTCGCACTCGCAAAATCGTCTATTATGGTGTTGTAATCAATATTTTTTGCTATTTCATTTTTAATTGATAATTTAGCCAGGTTTTTCAATCATTCTTGCCCCATGGTTGTTCTCAGGTATAACTTTATCATTTTAAGTTTGCTGAAAAGTTGACATATATGTGCTGTCCAAGGAAATATGTAACAACGACAAGTCCCGAGCTGACTAGAAGCGCATGTACGTATGTTCGCAGTGTACGCACGTTCCGCGTCCCAATAGCACGAATGCGACAAAACTGCCAATCGTGTAAACTAAAATTTTGCAGATTTCTCAAAGTATAGTTAGCCGCGGTTACTGATAGGTGGCGCTTATACATTCAGGAAACATACTACCGGCTGGTAACTCTGACACGAGCGAAGATTTCTATTTTTAGTTGCTACATCTCGAACCCATATGTCATTCACCGTGCTTTGTGTTTAGGGACCCGATTATGCTGAACTCAATTCACATATAAACTAACTGCAGTTCTTAAAAATCGCAGAAAAAAAATAGCGCCCTCTCGGTATCTACGCCCTGTGCAACCGCACACTCTGCACATGCCTAGTTACGGCACTGGGTCCATCTGTTGAAGATAATAGTATATTGTGCAACAAGGGCCGAAAGTTGGCGATTGCGACGAGTGTGAGGTTACCGCCTGAGCGAAGCGAGGGCTGCAATCACATGAGTCGCAAACGCCAATTTTGGCCCGTGTTGAACACCATACTTTTTGTAACAAGTGCATGAATACACGGAAAAAAGGCTTGATTGGAACTACCAAGTGCTATGGTTATATATGCGCCAGACAATTAATTGGTTAGACCAACCAAGTTATTTGTTAGGCTACCAAGTCACTTGGTTAGACCAACCAAGTTATTTGTTAGGCTACCAAGTCACTTGGTTAGACCAACCAAGTTATTTGTTAGGCTACCAAGTCACTTGGTTAGACCAACCAAGTTATTTGTTAGGCTTCCAAGTCACTTGGTTAGACCAACCAAGTTATTTGTTAGGCTTCCAAGTCACTTGGTTAGACCAACCAAGTAATTTGTTAGGCTACCAAGTCACTTGGTTAGCTTACCAAGTCACTTGGTTAGCTTACAAAGTCACTTGGTTAGTCTAACCAAGAAATTGGTAGTCTAACCAAGAATTGGTAGCCTAACCAAGAAATTGGTAGCCTAACCAAGAAATTGGTCGGTCTAACCAACTAATTGTCTGGCGCATATATAACCATAGCACTTGGTTGTTTCAACCAAGCCTTTCTTCCCGTGTAGTGGTGCTTTGAATGGTAGTTTTGCGGGACGTACAGTGAAAAGTGAGGTTACCAACTTTCCACCCTAGGGTCGAAAGTGAAGGAATCTCGAACTGCGAATGCGCCAACCTATCGTTTCAACACTGCTATGAAACTAGCCACTTTCGGCCCGCAAAACTGCCATGAAAAGCACCGTTGTTCATGCACGTGTTACAATAGTATATTACGCCACTAGGGAGGGATAGTCTACTTTCATTCCCCAGTGGAGTATACTATTTTTCACCATATCTGCAGCGGAAAGTTCGAATTACGTAAAGCCCGTAGGGCGGGAAGTCGAACTTTCCGCGCAGGTATGGTGAAAAAAATGTATTTTTGCCATATTAAGTATGATTTAAGTTTATTTTAACAAAAGGGAATTTCCGAAAAACTGAAGTTGCTGTAAATTGTCGAAAAACTGCTCTCCAAAGTTGTTGAAATGGCACGAAAGCGGTATGTAGTTGTTACGGTAACTGAAAGCTGTAAATGTTGCATTTACTTCCAACAGTGTACACATAGATATGTGCTAGTTGTAGGTGTATACCTAGACAACGACAGGAACACGATCCGATTACGCCCTCGGGTCTATTAGAGAGCTGTCCCACGAAGATTCACGAGGCGGCAAGGGATGCTCACGTGAAAGATAAAATCAACCCCCTTATTTCCTTTCGACCATCCATCGGACTCGTTTCTTACCAACAACGACGTATATATCTCGATCCCTATATCTCTCTTATAATTCGCTCCAGCACTGAACAAAAAGGAACAAACACTTTATCGAGTGGTAATTTTCGCGTCGAGCCTTTATGGTTTCCTTTCATATATAATGTAAAGTAATTTTTTTATTTCATTAAATATACATCGGTAATTAATCGAATATCTTCATCTACTTTCGAGTCTTCGTAACACGTTGAACTGTTTCCACCAGAAAAAATAAGAAATACACGAAAATAATCAAAGGTTCAATTTCAAAAATATATTACACACATAGGATATAACGATACTTGGCATTACATTAATATTATCAAGTACATCATATTTTAACTAAAATATCCGAAGAAGTTTTTTGTTCCACTAACAATTTACTAACACTAGCCTTTTCGCTTTCCCAGTCAATGTTATACTATTTTATTACATTATTTGCATCTGAACATTTTGCTCTAAATCGAATTCTTGGACGATGGAAATAAAATTAAAGCTTCCTATATATATTCATATATTCTTATATGAAGGAAATAAAATGCTCCTCGTCTACCTGACTGCCTCCGTCTTTGCCTCTATTTTTGCCACTATCTATATTTCTCTACTGTAAAAAGATTTTATCACATTTCCACGTTTAAATTGAATATAGGAATTTGTGTATAAAATTTGTCTATAACGAAAATTAGCTTACATATTTCTTTTATCATTATTTCCTCTCTGCCGTTCGTTTTCTCTGGCTTTGCCTGGCTACGGCCTTATGATGTACTGACCAGAGATCCGATTTTTTTAGATTCCTAGACGTTTCCCTTCAATGACTTGTGTCGTGTACGATTTTTTTCCTGCACGGAAAACCGTTCGACTGAAGTACGGCACTCTTTTCTTATGCATCGTACTTCAACTCAATTCGCTGTGCCGGACTTTTACAATCTTTTTTAAGCGTCCTTATGCGATAAAGTAGCAGTGCCTTTCTCGAAATAACCTTAACAAATCCGCAAACCTCGAATGCCCGAGAACTGTCAAAATACGTTAACACGTCTGAAGTTGCTCATCGGTTAGAACGAGTTTCAGTTAATCCGACAGCCAATCAGAGAACGAATAAACCGACAACAATACTTATATCGAAAATGCGAGATATTTTACCCACTGATTTTGAGGGTTTAAATATTATTTGTTGTCCTCATGTTAAATATAGCTTAATTATTTTATATATTTTCATTACTGAACTAGTTTTCCAAAAACATATTTTGACATAAGTTTTGCCTATTGTTTCCTCATAGAGGAAGCTTTGTTTTCGAAAAAAAAAAAATGTTCGAGATTTTTATGTCAGGACGCTGGTAAAATTTGGCACGCTGGTAAAGGAGTAACACCCCTTTCTATTTATACATTTTCGAAAAAATTGAAAAAAAAAATTCAGATTTTATAAGCCTTTCTATTTTTCGAAAAATGTCTGTATGTTCTCTAGCTTCCGCAATTGTTTAGCTAATGAGCTAAATAGTTCTGGACAAATAGAGAAATGAAAAATGAAGATCGGTATTGAATTTGAGCGAAATTCATAAAGCGGTTCAGATTTTATAAAATTTTGAATTTTCGAAAAAATTTTGTTTTCGTTCTTATTCAAGTTAAGTTCGACCAAACCTGCTCAAATCTCTTGGAAGATAAAATTAAAATCCGGTTGTAGTAGATATTGAATTTGGTGACGATTGGTAAAGTGGTTCAGATTTTATAAGACATTGAATTTTTCAAAAAAATCTGTACGTTCTGTAGCTGCCACCATTTTTTAAATAATGAGCTTAAACAATTTTTGACGAATAAAGCAATGAAAAATGACGATCGGTATTGAATTTAAGCGAAATCCATAAAGCGGTTCAGATTTCATAAAATTTTGAATTTTCGAAAAAAATTTGTTTTCGTTCTTATTCAAGTTAAGTTCGACCAAACCTGCTCAAATCTTTTGCAAGATAAAATTAACATCCTGTTGTAGTAGATATCGAATTTGGTGACGATTGGTAAAGTGGTTCAGATTTTATAAGAAATTGAATTTTTCAAAAAATCTGTATGTTCTGTAGCCGCCGCCATTTTTTAAATAATGAGCTTAAACAGTTTTTGACGAATAAAGCAATGGAAAATGACGATCGGTATTGAATTTAAGCGAAATACATAAAGCGGTTCCAATTTTATAAAATTTTGAATTTTCGAAAAAATTTTGTTTTCGTTCTTATTCAAGTTAAGTTCGACCAAACCTGCTCAAATCTTTTGCAAGATAAAATCAACATCCTGTTGTAGTAGATATCGAATTCGGTGACGATTGGTAAAGTGGTTGAGATTTTATAAGACATTGAATTTTTCAAAAAAATCTGTATATTCTGTAGCCGCCGCCATTTTTTAAATAATGAGCTTAAACAATTTTTGACGAATAAAGCAATGAAAAATGACGATCGGTATTGAATTTAAGCGAAATCCATAAAGCGGTTCAGATTTCATAAAATTTTGAATTTTCGAAAAAAAATTGTTTTCGTTCTTATTCAAGTTAAGTTCGACCAAACCTGCTCAAATCTTTTGCAAGATAAAATTAACATCCTGTTGTAGTAGATATCGAATTTGGTGACGATTGGTAAAGTGGTTCAGATTTTATAAGACATTGAATTTTTCAAAAAAATCTGTATGTTCTGTAGCTGCCACAATTTTTTAAATAATGAGCTTAAACAGTTTTTGACGAATAAAGCAATGAAAAATGACGATCGGTATTGAATTTAAGCGAAACACATAAAGCGGTTTAGATTTTGAATTTGTGTTGTTTTCGTACTTCTTTAATTTGTATTTAAAATAATGATGCAAAGTTAAACTTTGCACATTGCTTCGTCAATAATTTTCGTTTTCGCAAAGTTTCCTGTATGAGGAAGCCAAAAATAAAGTAAAGAAACTTCCTTATAGAGGCGGCGTTGCAAAAGATGAAAACTAATGAGGAAGCAATGTGCAAAGTTCTACTTTGAATCCTTATTTATAATTATTATCCGTGGATTTAGACAGGATATGAGTGATCCGATTGAGAACGACTGGCTATAGGATTGAATTTGCCCGACAGTTTGACAGAGCAGTGGCGGTGGTGGTGGCAGTGACGATGGCATTGGTGGGGTGAGGAATGTATAAAAAGCGCGGCGAATAATAGACTCCAACCCTCTCGAAAACATCGCCCGGCGATCGGGCGCCTATACCGCACGAGCCTGGGCCTACAGCTTGCGCCCTCTCTATCGTCCCCTTTCAACTGGTGCGCGTAACTATTCCCCTTCGCCCTTTCCATCGCCCTCTTCAGTGTATCTAGGCTTATTCTACGATCTAACCCTCCGATTACACTGATAGGTCTTTAATGGACGCGCGCCCGGTACTGTATCGCATCCCCGAATACTAAATCGTTTGTATACCGCTTGGACGTGAAGCAGTCAATCGATCCTCGACCGTCATTCATTACCATCGTGTTGTAGTGTTTACAGCGAGCAGATACTTTCGTGCCACGCTCCCCAGTGGCCCTAAAGATTTATTGGGAATTCCATCGTACGTCATTCGCATATTTGTACCTGTTTTTTTTTATACCCTATAATAATTTTCTACAAGCAGTAGAAATACCTTTTGTAAATTTGCATAAACGTAAAACGTATAATTGTCGAAAATCAGTAAAATTCTGAAATGTCTTAGCGCATAATATATTTATATAGGGTAGAAGTACCGGTTGTGGCCACTTTAAGAATTTTCCCATTTTCAAGTACTTTGTGATTGGGACCAAATATCATAAAACTGTTTTGGACCTACACTTTTCATATCTGAGAAGAATATAATTTCAGATTTCTAGCATTAAAATCTTCATATATGTCGAGAAAATACTGGAAAATAGAAAAAAGTAGGAGCATAGCCATTTCACCAGTTCTGGCCACCTATGCACCGGTTTTGGCCACAGTAATGTACCGGTTTTGGCCATGCTTAAAATTAGAATAACTCAATATACATTGCACTTGAAACATTTTTTAAGGTGTGTTTAATAAATCAAAATCGTATTCTTATGAAAGCATCCAATTCCTCTACACGAAAATGTCTTTAAAGCACAGATGCCATCTGTGAACCTAACTAACCTTTTTTGACATTCGTCTCCTTCGTTTTGCACTTTTTCGTAGCAGCTTTCTTTGTCACAAATAGTCATACATTATATTAATGTTTTACTCTTTACACTTTTATTTTTATTTTTACCAGAGTTCTTTCCGAAAGTAGATTTTCGCATTGCATAATGATGGAAATCTTCAACATGAAAGGTGTTCCACCGCTTTACCTTCTTTTTTACTATACATTTCTAAGGATATATTTTTCTTAGCGTTTTTTGGTTTTTTTGTTTTTTCTTTACGAATTTATGAATTGGTTGTGTAATAATTAACGAAAAATTAATGATTATATTATCGTGGCCATATCCGGGGCAACATGCTTATTCCATGTACCAGTTGTGGCCATCGTATTTTTTATAAATGTATAGCTTTATTTCAAACTTTTAGTACATCAACATTTGCAGTGATGACTCTTAAGATTGATATGTGCAAAGCTGCATGCAATTCGCCAACTATATAATCCGAATATGTATCTAGAGCTTTTGTCAAAATCTTGTCGAATTCCGTAAGGAGTTGAGAGTTTCATGAATCAGCTGATGATACTTTAATTACTGATACAGTACTTTTTGTAATGGAGACGAACGGACGTCAAAATGACGATAAATGTTCCCAAAATACACAACGTTATGAAAAATTATGATTAAATACAGGTACAGAATTAAAATAGCCACAAAAAACGTATTTAAGTGTGGGGGTGGCCACAATCGGTACTTCTACCCTAATCTAAAATGTTCCCGAAATGTATAAATGTCTGGACGTCTAAAATGAATCAACGTCCAAAATAACTACAAATCTAAAATAAACAAATGTCTAAAATAATCAAAAGTCTAAAATGTCTAAAAGTTCAAAGTGTCCAAACGTCTACAAGACTAAACATCTAAAAGTCTAAATGTCTAAAGAGTAAAAATTACTAAAATGTCTAAAACTCTCCAATGTCGTAAAATCTTCAAATCTTTAAAATGTCTAAACGTTCGGAATGTCTAAACGTCCAAACATATTTGCACGATGAATTAATGTTGATAATAACAAGATGTCTTCAAATTTTTATTTACGTCGAGATGTCAACCATTGATTTTTGAATATGAACATTTTGATGACCAGTCCTCGAATGACCATTGTGGAGTTTGGAAAATATGTAGTTAACAAATTTTGTTAACGATTGTGAGTTGCTATTGCTTGTTAATACGTTTTTTTTTTGCGAGTCGAGTGGTGCTATTCTTGTACACAATGTACGTGTGCAGCATATAGTACCAGTCGAACAATGGTGAAAATCTTTTAATACGGCAGGGAACGACAATGTGCTCGGCGCTGCGTGATTGCCTCGAATACCTTTTACCGTCGGTAATCCAAATTCGACGTGCCAGGATCGTCGAAGCGCATAAACGCGGTCCCCGAGTCTACTGTCTCGTGCACGACGTTAAAAGAGCGGGAACGCACCCATATACATATACTTGAAAACTTGGGGTGCTTTGCACTTACAGCCCGGAGATAGATATTCGGTACTGTATGGCGTATCTATACAGAGACGAGAGTAAACTGATTTTTCTAGCGATAATATCGGCAACTGTGAGAATAACGTTCCATTGTCTGCAAACAGTCTTTTCGAATGCTTTCCATCGCCAGCATGTCAATTCGTAGAGCGTACAGTCAAAAATGTTTTCATTTTTTGTTTCAAATGGTCCAACATGCGATGAAAAGTTTTCAAAAGGAGTAATAAAAAAAAACCTTGCACATTGCTTCCTCATTCTTTTTCGATTTTTACAAAGCCGAAGTTTATTTGTATGACAAAGTTTATTTATTTTTCCGCATAGAGGAAGCTTTGCGAAAGACGAAAATTATTGACGATGTTGATGATTTCTGACGTTTTTCGAAATCCAGAGCGACATCAACAAATTTTTAAAAAATTCAAAATCACGTAAAATACGAACCGCTTTACCGATCATCACCAAATTTGGTATGTAGTAGGGTTGAATATTATTTTTCATGTGTAGAAAATTTCAGTCGATTAGTTGTAATTTTACCGGAATTAGAGCAAAACGAAAATTTTTCGAAATATTCAAAATCTCATAAAAACCGAACTGCTTTACCGATCATCACCAAATTTGGTATGTAGTAGGGTTGAATGTTATTTTTCATGTGAAAAAAATTTCAGTCGATTAGTTGTAATTTTACCGGAATTAGAGCAAAACGAAAAATTTTCGAAATATTCAAAATCTCATGAAAACCGAACCGCTTTACCGATCATCACCAAATTTGGTACGTAGCAGGGCTGAATGTTATTTCTCATGTGTAGAAAATTTCAGTCGATTTGTTGTAATTTTACCGGAATTAGAGCAAAACGTCAATTTTTCGAAATATTAAAAATCTCATAAAAACCGAACCGCTTTACCGATCATCACCAAATTTGGTACGTAGTAGGGTTGAATGATATTTTTCATGTGTAGAAAATTTCAGTCGATTAGTTGCAATTTTACCGGAATTGGAGCAAAACGAAAAATTTTCGAAATATTCAAAATCTCATAAAAACCGAACTGCTTTACCGATCATCACCAAATTTGGTACGTAGTAGGGCTGAATGTTATTTTTCATGAGTAGAAAATTTCAGTCGATTAGTTGTAATTTTACCGGAATTAGAGCAAAACGAAAATTTTTCGAAATATTCAAAATCTCATAAAAACCGAACCGCTTTACCGATTTGGACCAAATTCAATACCAAAGGTCATATCGCTTTGTTCAATTTTAATACAAAGTTTTAGCACGATAGCTAAAAATTCGTTCGAGCTAGAGTATTTACATACTTTTTTCAAAATCTCAAAATTCTTATAAAAATGAAATGCGTTAAGCGATTTTTGTAAAATTTATACCAATTGAAGATTAGCCAGTACTGTATATGTTGGTTAAATTTTAGCTAATTCGGTCGAATACTTTATAAGTTACGGTTATATGAATTTTTGGGCTTTCATCACACAAACACACACACACACATACATACATCCGGACAATTTTTCTAAACCACTTTTCTCGACGTTTCAGACCATTTTAAACGTTTTGACATGAAAATATCGAAAAAAAAAATTTCATGAAAACAAAGCTTCCTCCATGAGGAAGCAAAAATGTCCAAGAGTAAATTAGTTAAAAATGTATACAAATCGGAACGAACGTTCCGAGTTACACACAAAGACTTTGCAGGGCCACGAAAATGGTTGAATATAATACTAGAAGTATTCACCACAATTTTTTTGTCTGGAAACATATATATTTGTATGGACTTTTCATTGCTTAAATAAATTCCAATAGAAACGTAACGCTGTATTATAAAACTTTTAGTCATAATATCTCTAAAATGACCATAAATCTTGAAATTGAATTTCTCTAAAGATGTTAAAACATAAAAACTGTCCTTATTGAGATAAAGGTAAGAATCTGTATTTTCCAACTGCTAAATTAATAAAATCCCGATCTCGTGAGTATGTAAATGCCTTTCAAATTCTTCAGACGATGTCAATAAACGCTCATTGTATCCAGAATAAAAGCAACGGAAAATTGCTACCAAAGTTTCCGTATTTAATTCTCCAGAACGAGAGATGATGAGACGGCGTTCGATATCCTCACCTCATTACTGTATAATATAAATCCAGAATTCACTTTCGTCCCCGGCCTCTTTCCTTTCCGACTCTAACTCTCATTTTGCGTCAAATTTTCGTGCAGTTAAATCCGTCTAAACGAGTTTATCTCGCAATATAATTGCACGAGGAGGCACCGTCTTCGTCATCCTTGGGGCGTAACAGAAGAGTCGGGCAGGGGGGTAGGATGAAGGCGTTGGAGTAGGTTGGAAGTACCTACTCTAATAGATTTACGACCTAAAAAGGTTAAGCCGCGTTAGTCCTGTTCTTTATATTTCCGCGAGGAGGCGAACGACGTTTCACTTACCTCTGCTCTTCGTTTTCACTCCCTCCCGCGCGTGCCGTTCCCCTGTACCGCCATCCTAAGGCCGACCGCCAGGAAGAAAACTTCACGATACCTCCCGACTCGTTGCTTTCTTCGTCGGGCACGTCTTTCCTCGGTACGGATAAGAGGGTGAAGCGAAATTCGCTTATTTTCCCATCATTTCAACGTGGCATCTTGTACCCCTCTTCTCCCGCAGCCTCTTTTCTCATCGCCGGAGGTAACAGTGGCCCGACGGATCGTCCCCGGAACAAAACAAACGAACGTGAAAGAAAATTGCCTCTCGTCATAAGCGAGAATATCGTCCTGACGAAGCACTGGAATTCACGTTGTTCCATTATAGTAATAGGACACTTTTCTCTGGCATCGGCTGCAGGCCGATACACATTTTTCAATTTACGGATACACTTCTTTGTGACAACGTAGAGGGACGTAAAACAAGAACGTAATAGAAGGAGGAAAAGCAGGCAATAAGCTAACAGGCTCTATATTAATTTTCCTCGCAATTCATAATAAAGATAATCCTCTTACGTTTAACTCGGAGACGCGATGAAGTTGTTGGAACTTGAGTTCTATGACGTTCCAGTAGCATCATTCCAGCCACAAGTCTCAAAATTCATGTCGTATTTCAAGATAACTTTAGATTTTGTACTTGAACGGATATTTTCGTTACAAAAATATATTTCTCATGCATTAGAGAATACCGTAAATATGTATATTTCATTTAAAGTAATGAAAGGTCTAGCTGATGTTAAAGGTTCGAGATGTCGTCAAAAGGAAACTGTTCGAATTAAGCTAGTTAGATTTACTTTAACTTAACTGAAATCCGTTCCGTATTGATCGCCCAATTGAATTTACTTGAACCAACTGAATACTATATCCAATTGATCTCTCAATTGCAATTTACTTTATCCATCAGAATTTGGTTCGCCAACAGTAAATTCAGTTATTTCCATCTTGGAAGTTTCTCTTGATGTGCAGAACAACAAAGCAATCTGTCAAACACAGATTCGTCAAATATGAACGGTTTTACTGAGTACTAGTTCTCTTCCAGTTCTTTCTTATAATGCCAGGAAATTGAATCCAAACTATTACAGTAGGGGAAAGCGGGGCAACATGGCTACGGGGCACGATGCAACAGGGGCATTATGGCACACCTCATCAAAATGGCACCAGTGTACGCTAAAGTCGTAAAAGAATTATGTTATGGTTTAATTGCCATGATTTTAATCTTACGATATCTTTAAAATTACATTTAACAGATCTATTGTTTTTTACATCGAATACTTCACTCATTTTATATTTATTTCTAATTACATTGGACGCAGAGTTCACAAATATATTAGACGATATCCTTATCGACATTAGCACACGAATAGTGTGCCCATTTTTCAACACGTACTACAACGTATCCACCATTCCGTCGATGAAAATACAAGCCACTGCAAAAGAGACATGGCGTATCCTTTTCCGCATTTGCAGATGAATTTGATTTTTTTTTCCGTAATTATTAGTAGTTCGAAGAATTTGTTACGATGACACTTTTCTCTTGCTTCGATATCACTTTACGTCTCGATGTGTTGTCTTTTGTAATTGGCAGCAGTTCAGAGGGTGAAGTTTCAAAGGGTTGTTTCTACGATGTAAAAAAGAAACTCGCGATATCTTTACCTATTAGAATTTTCTATTTAACTGATGGATGAAAATACAGTATAGCCGCCGTAGCCATAACTCTATAAAATTCAGCAGTGATATGCAAACTCTGTTTCTGTCTTCCTTTTTTTACCGATGTTTGCCACCGAAAATTCTGTGCCGCAGCTGTTTTCCGAATCGGAAGTATCTATGGATCCGATAGTTTGTTTAATTTATTATCAATACGTTTATTACGAACATAACGTAATTTCTTATTATTTGCCCAAAATTGCACTGCGTGAAAATTATTCGGTGAAGATTGTGTCGGAATATTTAGTGCAATTAGCAATACGCATTTTCATTAGTGAACGCTTTGTCAGTTTTCATTCGCTGCGGACGAAGAAAAAGAAATCGTGAATTAACACACGGCATTTTGAAGATTTACTAATCTACAACGCGAAATCTTCGGTATGGGTCCTTGTCATTGTTGATATTGTTCGTTTTGATTTAAAGAACATTTATGTAAAGTAACAACTCTTATGCTACACCGAGAGAAAAAGTTTCATTGATTCACGGAAATCTTTGCCAATGAAATGAAATACTTGAATTTCAATACTATCTTTTCTTTGAATGATCTCCAACTCAATGAAAAGTAGTGACATTGTTTCGAAGAAACATTTCTTTAAACCAATGAACCTTTTCCATTGATTTCATAGATATCGTCTCTGATTCAATGAAACCTTCTTCTTACCACCTCAAAATTTCGAAACCTATTCTTTCCTGAAGTACGCGGCAGATAAAGTTCAAATTTTGTGAGTATGTAAGGAAGTACGGCAGAAATAGACTAAGCTTCTGGCTCCTCGAAACTCGAAGCCGTTCGTTCGGGAGAACCGGAAAACAAAAAAAGTGAGGTTAGGTGCGAGAGAGAAATCAACGAAAACGTTTCTTTGAACCAATGAAAACGTCTCTTTAAAACAATAAAACTGTTTCTTTATTATATGCTCACTAAGTAAATCTTTAGTTACAGACAATGAAATGTTCTCTTTGAAATTCAAATGCACTATTTCATTGAAATCAAAGAAATATTTCGTTGAAATCAATGAAAAAAGAATCAATCCACCCATTTCTTTGGAGCGGAAATTTGGAGCGTTACGTCAGGCGAATATCTGGCGCTGGTAAGACCCTATCAGTCTCTTCTCATCGCTCAATCACGGCTTGATTTGTGTCTGATGTACCGCTAAAAATTTCTGCTCAGGGTGTTGAAGTACTATTTTTTTCCGTCACGCGCATTGATTCAAGTAAAAATATCAAAAACTTGGCGTTTCTTAATATTTTTAATATTTGTGCATATTAATAAAACTGCAGGATGTCGCGTATCAATGTGCGAATTTTTGTTTTCATGCGACACATTTTACTCCGGTTCTATTATGTTCCGTCTCGTTCGTGCTGTCGTCCCATTATGCCCCTGTTCTATCATGCCCCATGGTCGTAATGCCCCGCGTTGTCATTTTTCCCCAGTCTCCCTGTAATGACCAGGCGGAGAGTTTGGGGAGGTGTAGATATTGGCATTGCGGATGGACTGACGAAGTCGATACTTCATCAGTTATCGTAGATGCTACGCGAAGCCTGTATCCAACGTCGGACCTCTCCCTCGGCCGTGTTGAATCCCGCGGTGTAGCTCTTCAGTGCCAGGCCTGTATTGGCGAGAATCTGTGTATGTGCTCCATCGGTACAATGCGGAATTCAGAACGTTTTTGGGCCCGTAACTTCTGACACCATGTAATGACCAGGCGGAGAGTTTGGGGAAGTGTAGATATTGGCATTGCGGATGGACTGACGAAGTATCGAAGAGAGAAAATATATGGTGATCACCGGAAATCGAACCCGGATTATTCAGGTACTAAGTAAGAGCGCTAACCACTGCGCTAATGTCACCTATATATTTCTCTCATTCGAATTGTCTTCTTATATGCAATCTAGGGCCGTCACACTCCCCAAGTACATAAAGGAGTGAAAAACAGGATGACCAGAACATCCTGTAAAGATCCTAATCATTCTCCATGTGCACGTTGACAGCTGCAAAGTCATCTTTGACTGTAGCAAAATTTACAGTCAAACCACACAACTGACGATCATTTGTTGATGACCAATTCATGATTTACCTTCCAAACTTACCGATAAAATGATTCCTCTTATATTCGGCTCAGAGCGACACCGATATTATTGCCGGAGCGATCTAAGTTGCAAGAACCTTGCGGTAGAAATGATAATTTGATTCATAATGAGACAGTTGACAAAAATCCTGGAAAAAAATATCATTTCATAACTTCTGCAACGTTGCGTCCGTGTAGATATCTCTTAACTTCATCTCTCAATCGTGTACCACTTCCACCACTAAAGTACATACCGGTTTATGATGCGACAGAGTTTAGCGGCCTGCCAACAGCAGCCATGTTACAATAAAGAAATCAACATGGCCGCGCTTCGGTCTCGCCCCAAGCTCCTGCCGAGACGTTCGTCGCTTCTTCGTTCTGTCTCGCTTCATCCCTTCTCTTCCTTACTCTTCTCTCCTTGCTCGCTCTTCCGCTCTCTCGCATTCACTTTCGATTTCGCCCTCGAGCTTGTTACCCTCTTGATGCTGAGGCAGAAGGGTGGACCTCCGACAGCCCCCTTGCCTTTCTTACAAGCTAGTTCTGGGGTGGACCGCCCCGCCCCTCTCACTTCTCTCTCTTTCTCTATATTTATCCTTCTTGCTCTCGTTAAACTTCCAACAGTATTCTTATTGCACTTTCTCACCCTCTTTCTCTGTCTCAGACATTTCACCCCAGCTTCTTTCGTTTCCATTCCCTATCGTCCGTGTGCTGTTTGCACCGTGCAAAAAGAAGTCCATTTATCCACCCCTTGTGCCCCTTCGTTTCTGATAGTACTTCTCTCCATTTCTCCAGACTGCTACAACACTGTAGTAGCTGCGCTACTATAATTTACATTGGTTCTGACACTTTTTTCGAAATCCCGTCAAACCAGCACAAGGCAAATCAGAAAATAATTTATTGAAGCCATTTTAGATTCACTGGTAAATGACACGAACACATTTCTATTATTTTGCTTAGACGGTGGCGCTATCACGTGTGAAGCATTCTCTGACAAATCAGCCACTATACTTTTTCTGCGCCTTTTCGAGATTTTTTATAAATGGAATTCTGCTACTTGGAAAAATGTTCTAAAGATTTTTTTGGATTACATTTAAGAGTCGCTTATTTTGCTTCCTTATAAAGAAAGCTTTGTTTTCATACAGAAAAGAAAAAAACTTAAATTTTATTGTCTAAGTTTTTGCAATGTTTCAAATTGTCATGAAATCACACTTTTTTGCATAAAGCAAATTTCCGAGCCCACGTTTATTGTTCTATTTTATCCTATGTTATATTTTAATCTTTCTTTTTAGTAAATAAAAAAAATCTGTTGTTTAGCGAAGTTTTAATCAAGCGACAAGCTAATTTTATTTAGCTCAAGTGAGATTCAATAAGAATAACTAAATGGTTAATTTCGCCATATTTAACCAAGATTTGTTAACTGTTAACAAATATTAACAAACTTTTCTCTCAGTGCACTGAGAAAAGAGTTTATTTGTGGGTATTGGGATTTGTTAACTATTAAGAAATCATAATGTTAAATATGGCGAAATGAATATTTTGTTATAATTAACAAATTGCTTATTTGACCCTTTCAATTGGCACAAATAGTAATTTATTAACAGTTAATAAACGTATATTTGAACTGCTAAATTGGCCCACATAATGATTTCTTAATAGTTAATAAATTTATATTTGAATGAATATTTCCTTTATTGGTATCCACAGAACATTAAGTTGACTCAATATTGCACTGGCTTTTAATTTAAACAATACATATTAACAGCTACCATTGTAATAATTTGAATCAATTAATGCATAGCTTGACAGAACGGTACATTTAGTTAGATGTACTGTCCGATCGGATTGGTTCAAGTGAAGATAAAACTACAAATACATAAACGTATTTAATGAGAAATATATTTATTATACATTTTAAATGGTTATTATACCCTATCGTTATGCATTCTTTATAAATAAATAAATCTTTTTGTGATTCCGTTATAACAATATAAACGCCGATTATGTTATAATTACATTAACAGGATCATTCCTATCAATGTTTCTTATGTAAAGATTACATTTTGGTTTATGCGTAATACCGTTTACTCGAAGCCCGATGTTACTTCGAAACTTGGTGAGTCAATAACAGGAAAATTGACGTACTCGACGTTTTCGGTTAGTAGTTCTCCGATGATACGTACGACATCGATTGAATCGGCAATCCTCATTTCGCTCAAAAGACGATATGTAAGTTGCAATTGTAACGTGGCAACGTTAGACTTCCGTACTTGTATTTGCTCGTAACCTATTTATTAGTACATTATTTCTGTACTTACGTGGAAGGCTTTTTCCAATTCGTCGTGCAAGCCCCACGAAATGAGGAGGTCGTCCATATTATGCACTGTTTCGCTCGCACTGCCAAACTACGACTGTGGCGTGATTGCGTTGAGAACGAACTCGTCCTCTGAGGGTCGACGGTTATAAACAAACATAACAGTCACCCCAAACAGACGGTACTTGACTCAAATATAGATTTGGTAACTATTAACAAATCCGAAGTTGTCCTGACTATCTTTAATCTTGTTTTCCCAAATCGTTCTTTATTTACAACAAATATCGAACGTCTTATGTCAAAAAAATTGTATAAGCAAATCGTTAATTTGATGGAAATACCGTCAGAATAAGACTTTGTTATGAGAACGCAAATGTTCGTTTGCTATTAATAAATTTTGTAACTGTTAACAAATATTTTAAGAAACAGCTCAACTAAATATATTTTGTTGTTGTGAATGAACTCTTTTCTCAGTGCAATTGTAACGTGGCAAAGGTTAGACTTCCTTACTTGTATTTGCTAGAACCTATTTATTACTTCACATTACTTCTATACTTACGTTCGAAGGCTTTTTCCAATTCGTCGTACAAGTCCCACGAAATAAGGAGGTCGTCCATATTAAGCACTGTTTCGCTCACACTGCCAAACTACGACTGCGGCGTGATTGCGTTGAGAACGAACTCGTCCTCTGAGGGTCGACGGTTGTAAACAAACATAACAGTCACCCCAAACAGACGATACTTGACTCAAATATAGATTTGTTAACTATTAACAAATCTGCGTAACGGCAAATAATGATTTGTTAACTATTAACAAATCCGAAGTTGTCCTAACTATCTTTAATCTTGTTTTCCCAAATCGTTTTTTATTTACAACAAATATCGAACGACTTATGTCAAAAAAATTGTATAAGCAAATCGTTTATTTGAATACCGTCAGAATAAGACTTTGTTATGAGAACACTCATTTTTATTTGCTGTTAATAAATTTTGTAACTGTTAACAAATATTTTAAGAAATAGCTCAACTAAATATATTTTGTTGTAGTGAATAAACTCTTTTCTCAGTGCAATTGTAACGTGGCAAAGGCTAGACTTCCTTACTTGTATTTGCTAGAACCTATTTATTAGTACATTACTTATATACTTACGTTGAAGGCTTTTTCCAATTCGTCGTGCAAGTCCCACGAAATGAGGAGGTCGTCCATATTATGCACTGTTTCGCTCGCACTGCCAAACTACGACTGTGGCGTGATTGCGTTGAGAACGAACTCGTCCGCTGAGGGTCGACGGTTGTAAACAAACATAACAGTCACCCCAAACAGACGGTACTTGACTCAAATATAGATTTGGTAACTATTGAATTTGATGAGAACGCACATTTTCATTTGCTATTAATAAATTTTGTAACTGTTAACAAATATTTTAAGAAACAGCTCAACTAAATATATTTTTTTGTAGTGAATGAACTCTTTTCTCGGTGCAATTGTAACGTCGCAAAGGTTAGACTTCCTTACTTGTATTTGCTCGAACCTATTTATTAGTACATTACATCTGTACTTACGTTCGAAGGCTTTTTCCAATTCGTCGTGCAAGACCCACGAAATGATGAGGTCGTCCATCTTATGCACTGTTTCGCTCACACTGCCAAACTACGACTGTGGCGTGATTGTGTCGAGGATCGCTCAAGAACGAACTCGTCCTCTGAGGGTCGACGATTGTAAACAAACGTAAAAATCACGCCAAACAGACGGTACTTTACTCAAATGTAGATTTGTTAACTATAAACAAATCTGCGTAACGGCAAATAGTGATTTGTTAACTATTAACAAATCCGAAATTGTCCTGACTATCTTTAATCTTGTTTTTCCAAATCGTTCTTTATTTACAACAAATATCGAACGACTTATGTAAAAAAAATTGTATAAGCAAATCGTCCATTTGACGGAAATACCGTCAGAATAAGACTTTGTTATGAGAACGCACATTTTTATTTGCTGTTAATAAATTTTGTAACTGTTAACAAATATTTTAAGAAACAGCTCAACTAAATAAATTTTGTTGTAGTGAATGAACTCTTTTCTCAGTGCAATTATAACGTGGCAAAGGTTAGACTTCCTTACTTGTATTTGCTAGAACCTATTTATTAGTACATTACTTCTATACTTACGTTCGAAGGCTTTTTCCAATTCGTCGTACAAGTCCCACGAAATGAGGAGGTCGTCCATATTATGCACTGTTTCGCTCGCACTGCCAAACTACGACTGTGGCGTGATTGCGTTGAGAACGAACTCGTCCGCTGAGGGTCGACGGTTGTAAACAAACATAACAGTCACCCCAAACAGACGGTACTTGACTCAAATATAGGTTTGGTAACTATTGAATTTGATGAAAACGCACATTTTCATATGCTGTTAATAAATTTTGTAACTGTTAACAAATATTTTAAGAAACAGCTCAACTAAATATATTTTGTTGTTGTGAATAAACTCTTTTCTCAGTACAATTGTAACGTGGCAAAGGTTAGACTTCCTTACTTGTATTTGCTAGAACCTATTTATTAGTACATTATTTCTATACTTACGTTGAAGGCTTTTTCCAATTCGTCGTGCAAGTCCCACGAAATGAGGAGGTCGTCCATATTATGCACTGTTTCGTTCGCACTGCCAAACTACGACTGTGGCGTGATTGCGTTGAGAACGAACTCGTCCTCTGAGGGTCAACGGTTGTAAACAAACATAACAGTCACCCCAAACAGACGGTACTTGACTCAAATATAGATTTGGTAACTATTAACAAATCTGCGTAACGGCAAATAATGATTTGTTAACTATTAACAAATCCGAAGTTGTCCTAACTATCTTTAATCTTGTTTTCCCAAATCGTTCTTTATTTACAACAAATATCGAACGACTTATGTAAAAAAAACTGTATAAGCGAATCGTTCATTTGATGGAAATACCGTCAGAATAAGACTTTGTTATGAGAACGCACATTTTTATTTGCTGTTAATAAATTTTGTAACTGTTAACAAATATTTTAAGAAACAGCTCAACTAAATATATTTTATGTCACACTGTGCGTAAAATGCGATTTTACGCACGCTTCGCGTGCGTTAAACTGCATTTTCTCACATCGTAACATAAAATATCGTTCGACACTCGTGCGAAACACTTTTTCTAACTCGTGTGGTTGCAACCCTCGCCTTCGGCTCGGGCTGCAAACTCGCACTCGCCAGAAAAAGTTTTTTCGCACTTGTATCGAAATATACTATTGTTGCAGTGAGTGAACTCTTTTCTCAGTGCAATTGTAACGTGGCAAAGGTTAGACTTCCTTCTTTTTCCAATTCGTCCTGCAAGACCCACGAAATGAGGAGGTCGTCCATATTATACACTGTTTCGCTCGCACTGCCAAACTACGACTGTGGCGTGATTGCGTTGAGAACGAACTCGTCCTCTGAGGGTCGACGGTTGTAAACAAACATAACAGTCACCCCAAACAGACGGTACTTGACTCAAATATAGATTTGGTAACTATTAACAAATCTGCGTAACGGCAAATAGTGATTTGTTAACTATTAATAAATCCGAAGTTGTCCTAACTATCTTTAATCTTGTTTTCCCAAATCGTTCTTTATTTACAACAAATATCGAACGACTTATGTCAAAAAAATTGTATAAGCAAAGCATTCATTTGACGGAAATACCGTCAGAATAAGACTTTGTTATGAGAACACTCATTTTTATTTACTGTTAATAAATTTTGTAACTGTTAACAAATATTTTAAGAAACAGCTCAACTAAATATATTTAATTGTAGTGAATAAACTCTTCTCTCAGTGTCCCCACTGCCAAAATTAGTTTACGCCGTTGGTATTCGATGGGTTAACTGTTTGCTTTGCAGTACCTAATTTAGTGATGAGCATCCACAATGGAATGTAGATACAGAATTTCTCAACCCCAGATCATCGGGACAGACTGAAAACAAAGTGGAAAGATACAAGCGTTGCAATCTCTAATGGACGTTTTTTTTCTTTTTCGTCGTCTACTCGAGCGGTATTCGGTGTAAAGTATAGTGCATGAATGCCCCAGAGAAAAGATGAGTACGATGCGCAGTAGCAATGGCCCAAAAGTGGTTTCAAAAACCACTAATTAGCAGATAGAAGGTATAGATTATACCTGGCAGATAGGTGACTGGGTGTATTAGGATAATGCGAGGTTACAAGCTTCTCTGGCTCGTCGTTCAAAGTGCTACCGTATTACCTATTGCGAGTGAAAAGACAATTATGGCTCGTCGCACAGAACCTTTTTTTTGCGTCATAAACCTCTCGCTGCTGGGACGCAATTATTCTAACTTCAAAACTCCAGGCATCGACATCGTTTCAGATAATTCTTCTGATAATTATTGAACGGAGTGTTTAATGCATGTTATTTATTGGTGATTTCAGGTCTGGTTCCAAAATCGACGAGCCAAATGGCGCAGGCAAGAAAAAATGGAGGCTGCCAGACTCGGTATCTCGGAATATCATCATCCGGCAAGCATGAGGTATTTACAGAGCAATATTTATCCGTCTAAAAATAATTGTACATTTTTCATTTTAGTCACTTCTTAGAAATTGTACTTTTTCTATTTTCTGAGGCATTCCATATGAAGCGGTCCACCATGATTTTCTATGTTCGTAGAGTGGGATCATAATTTTTTTCCAGAGTATTTAGAGTTCCTCGAATACGTACGATTTATTTCAGATTTTTGATCCCTATAGTTTTTCCACAATAAAATATGCATTTATTATTTTTCTTTTTTTTTTCTTTTCGCTGCCGATTTAAAACTAACTATGACACAACAACATTGTTCAGGGATAAAATGTAGGGTTTCGCGTATACTTTGTAATAAATATGTTTCCAAATTAACCTAAATTTTCAAGCATTTATTGGCAAAATAATGTCATATCATTTTTTTTCGACATTTTTTTTAACGAAAAAAAAGATATGGTATTATTTTGCCAAAAAATGCCTGCAAATTTATGTAGGTTAATTTGGAAATATTTTTATCAAAAAGTATAAGCAAAACCCTATATTTTATCCCGGGACAATTTTGTTGTGTCATAGATAGTTTTAAATCGGCAGCGAAAGGAAAAAAAAAAATAAATAAAAAAGCGTATTTTATTCTGGACAAACTATGGTGATCAAAAATCTGAAATAACTCGTGTGTTTTCGGGGAACTCTAAATACTCTGGAAAAAAATTATGAACCCACTTTACGAAGATTGAAAATCCTGGTGGCCCGCTTCATATGAAATGTCTCACTACTCTTACGTAAAAGTAAAAGACTTTAACCATTTAATTGTCAATATAATATATTTGCTAATATAAATTGGAGAAATAACTGTTCTCCAAGACTTCTTTCTTAATACCAGTTTTTTAATTGTATAAAATTCCAAATTTAAACACAAATATTGAAATAGTGAATCCTTCAAAAGGAAAAATTCTTTGTCAGGGTTGAACGAGTAAAAAGTCACTAAAAATTAAGCATATAGAAATACATACTTTGTACCACACTTTAATTAATATTAATTCTGTCCACCGTGAAGATTAATTTTTTTTTAAATTTGTTGTACATTATTGCTTAATTTGCAATCCTACAATTTTTATTTTGATAATGTAAAACATTGATAATTCTTGCAGAAATGTCGGTGGACCCGCACTCGGTTTACCCGGTGACCCATGGCTTACACCACCAGGACTGTTGAGCGCTCTGCCAGGATTTTTGCCGGCAGCCCACACGGGATATCCAAGTTATTTGACATCTCCTAGGCGATTGCCCTCACCGACAAAACTCGGGACCGTTGCAAATGGAATTCCAGGTGAGAAACACTCATGGCCTTCAAAAACAGCTGGAAAATCCGATACTAGAAATTCGACTCCTAACAAGCCCTTAATATTGTATTCAACATCTTTTTCCAACACTGAAAAATAATTATGAATTATTTTTTTAACTCTAACAAAATATCTTGAATTTTTACATCGTTATAGAGGAAGCTTTGTAAAAAGCAAAAATAATTATTTTTAATAAATTTAAAATAACTATAGTTTAGCAAAATTTGAATCATCCCGAAGTAATTTTTAAAAAATTAAAATTCCTGTAAATTGCAAACCCTTCGACCGATCTTTACCAAATTTCAGCTGAATAACGAGAAATTTATACGACTTTTTTTCAATAAAAATACATTTTATTTTATTATTTTTTTTTTTAATTATATAATGTAAAAAAAATTTCTATGAAGAAGCAGTATTAAAATCGAGGAAAAATTCCCTCACAAAGTATTGATGCAGTATTACATAACAATTTATTCCGCGAGACATATTGATATGTTGAAAACTGCCAATGAATAAAAGAAGTACATCAAACAATAATATTTTTTAAAAATGTTAATATGCTCTTCCCTTTATGCATGTATATCGTCGAAACATAATTCTTTCTTCAACAAAAAGCAACCTCTTTCTCTAAGAGAAATTTTCGTAAATCATGCCACTCTATTTATTTACAACCGAATGACTAAAAAAAAAATTTGACTAATTATTGTTGGCTCAAATTGAATTCGTTGACTTTATCAAAGAAAAATTGATGTCGACGTAATATTCTAAGCCTACCTTCAAAGATCTTTACACATAACATAATGGTTATATGAAGTTCACTCATTATTTTTTTTTCTAAGAGATTTTTACATTATTTCCTTTTTACATCTTTTACGTACCCTCTTAATATATAGAGTCATATATTTCTACGTAAACAAGGCTTCCTCTTTGATCCTCTTTAATGCTAATTGAAATAAACTCAAACATATTTCACTTTCCTAAATGATAAAAAAAATGTATATAAATTTATATATATGGGTCATTCCATACCAAGTGAGTCCCCCAAATTTCGCGTGGTCGCAAAAAGTCTTCATAATTTTTTCAAAAGTTGTGTTTAGAGTATCACGAACATCCATAAATTATTTCAAAATTTTACCACCTATGATTTGCCCAAAATTTAATTACAATTTTTTTTATTTAATTTTTTTCAATTCGTTGTACATTCAAAATTACCGATCGTACAAAAAATTTGTTCGTGTATAAATTTTAAGTTTTTGAATGAAATTTTTAATATACAAAATTTGCATAGCCGGTCAAAAAAAATTTCGCAATTTTTTGACAAAATAAATTAATAATATTTACTTTCGTTGAGACAAACCATTACGAATTTTCTTAACATTTTATAGAATTTCCATTATTATGCTTACAAACTCTAATAAAATTGTCGTGATCCCAGATAGAAAAAAATATATGTATCATATATGTTAATGTACGGTGCCAAAAAAAAAAAAAATTTTTAGCGCGAGAATCTATATATATCGAATACACCGAGAAAAAAGATTTCATTGACGCCAAAGAAATGGGTGGATTCATTTTTTTTTAAAATAAAGATTTACTTAGTGAGCATATAATAAAGAAACAGTTTCATTGTTTTAAAGAGACGTTTTCATTGGTTCAAAGAAACGTTTTCATTGATTTCTCTCTCGCACCTAACCTCACTTTTTTGTTTTCCGGTTCTCCCGAACGAACGGCTTCGATTTTCAAGGAGCCAGAAGCTTAGCCTATTTCTGCCATACTTCCTTACATACTTACAAAATTTGAGCTTTATCTGCCGCGTACTTCAGGAAAAAATAGATTTCGAAATTTTGAGCTGGTAACAAGAAGGTTTCAATGAATCAGAGACGACATCTTTGAAATCAATGAAAAAGTTTCAACGGTTTAAAGAAATGTTTCTTCGAATAATGTCACTACTTTTCATTGAGTTTGAGATCATTCAAAGAAAAGATAGTATTGAAATTCAAGTATTTCATTTAATTGGCAAAGATTTCCGTGAATCAATTAAACTTTTTCTCTCGGTGTATATTTGACATATATTTCTATTTTTATGTGGCATGGCAAATGAATGAATTACTTGGTATGAAATAACCCATATCCGTCAATTGGCGACACAGTACAATCACTAAGTAATGACAGTCTGTTTCTATGCGCCTTAGGGACGTTAAACGGGGGACTCCCCGTCATGAGCAGCAGCGGTGGACAACTTCAGTCTTCGCCAAGTCCGCCAGGTCACGATCCTCGGACATCAAGCATCCAGGCATTGAGGATGAGGGCCAAGGAGCATGTGGAAAGCATCACCAAGGGCCTCCAAATGGTCTGAACCTCGAAAGGGCTCGATTCCCTCGACGATAATTCATACCACCACAAACTACGCGATGACATCAGAACCTCATCAAGGGAACATTATAAAATGTTCCTCTGGAACAGTGAAGTCTCCTCTTCGTCAAATATCACAGTGAACTTGAACAATTGAACGGCGTGACTCGTGAATAAAAGTACAATGAACTTGAGTCGAATCATTCTGAGAAAGTGATTATGACGTCGAGATGCTACCGCGTCTCTTGATCAAATTAATGTGGTGGAATGGCATCGGTCTAAAAACTTTTGCAAGATTTAACCGATTTAATCGTCGTAGTGCTATTAATCGAGTATAAATAAATGAATGAACATAAGTATATAAATATAAATATAAATATATATATATATATAAATGAATATAAATTTGTATGTAGAGGGTAGATGGAATTTTGAGATCAGTGTAGGTGGATGAGATACGAGTTGAGGCGACAACTCGATCTGATGATCACACTGATGTTATTAGTTTGATCATCATGTGGGCGGATTTCGTCTAGAGGAATATTAGTCTGATAAGCAAACGAAACGCGGAAGAAGAGACAAAGCAGTGGAGAGCGATAAATTAACATAAGAACGATTATCATGCAGTATTAATAAGATATAAGACGACGAAGGAGTTATCGCAATAACTCGAGGGTTGGGTTGTCGTGACGAAAAAGAAAAAAAAACAGAGAAATTATATTATAGTTTAGACGAAGAATGTTTTGTTCGTACGCCCTGTCGTGTCGTCGTCGTGTATCTCCCAATCGTCAACAGGCCATTCGACGATCCTCGAAACGAGCCCTATGCCCACTGATTACATGAGTTATGAATAAATGACGAAATTGTATTATTTATGAATTAAACGCCACGAGAAACACGCAATTCAGGGCTAATTACCAGATCCTTACACCTGAAACACACATCTATTTGTAAGCGACCGAAGCCAGCCCCAACTATACAACCAATCAACATCTATTTGTATATAATTGATCGTGATGAAATAAAAATTTGATGTACATATTCAATCGTATGAATTCACTGCAAACCTTTATTGCCTCTTTTGTATCAGATGCTTAGAGTAAATAGACGAATTTCTTCAATTTAAGAACTATGTGCAAACCAATTCAAACGCATTCGAAATATTGGCAAGCGACCGACTCTACACCTCCCAACTCTGCACAAAGACAAGTCGACACAAAAAGGCGACACGAATGACTGTACACACGTTGAGTTGCCTGCGTGTACAGTCATTCGTGTCGACTTTTTGTGTCGACTTGTCTTTGTGCAAAGTTGGGAGGTGTAGAGTCGGTCCCTTGCCGAAATATTTGGAAAGGCAATACGTCGTTTCTACAGAACCCGATTCTACACATCACCGACTCAACACCACCGACTCTACACAACGGCAATTCGACACATGCGTCGATTCAACACAACAACAACTGTACACATCACCAACTCGACACATGCCTCAATTCGACACAACCCCAATTCTACACAGCCCCGACTGTACACAGTCACAACTGTCACGAGTCAAATGTACAACGGCAATACTCTACACAGCCCCGATTCTACACAGGCACAAATGTCACGAGCTAAATTCACAACGGCAATACTATACACAGCCCCGATTCTACACAGGCACAAATGTCACGAGCTATCTTCACAACGGCAATACTCTACACAGCCCCGATTCTACACAGGCACAACTGTCACTAGCTAAATTCACCAAAGTCCCGATTCAACACATCACCGATTCTACACCATCACCAACTGACATCCAATCATAGTGCGTCGATGAGAATGCTTGAACGACATACGCCGATTGGATGTGAGTTGGTGGCAAGGGACCGACTCTACACCTCCCAACTCTACACAAAGACAAGTCGACACAAAAAGTCGACACGAATGACTGTACACGCAGGCAACTCAACGTGTGTACAGTCATTCGTGTCGACTTTTTGTGTCGACTTGTCTTCGCAGTCGACACAAAAAGTCGACACGAATGACTGTGCACGCAGGCAACTGAACGTGTATACAGTCATTCGTGTCGACTTTTTGTGTCGACTTGTCTTTGTGCAGAGTTGGGAGGTGTAGAGTGGGTCCCTTGCCGTGTAGGATCGGGGCTGTGTAGAGTATTGCCGTTGTGGATTTAGCTCGTGACATTTCTGCCTGTGTAGAATCGGGGCTGTGTAGAGTATTGCCTTTGTGCATTTGGCTCGTGACATTTGTGACTGTGTAGAATCGGGGCTGTGTAGAATTGGGGTTGTGTCGAATTGAGGCATGTGTCGAGTTGGTGATGTGTACAGTTGCTGTTGTGTTGAATCGAGGCATGTGTCGAATTGCCGTTGTGTAGAGTCGGTGATGTGTGGAATCGGGTTCTGTAGAAACGACGTATTGCCTTTGGAAAAATGAATAATCAAGTGTAATTATTAAGCAGAATTGAAATTTTTGGAAATATACAAAGATCGTCAATTATTTTTAGCAATTATTGGTTTAACCAACTTAACTTAACAAATAGATGTTAAACCATCATCTATTTGTATATAATTGATCGTGATGAAATAAAAATTTGATGTACATATTCAATCGTATGAATTCACCGCAAACCTTAATTGCCTCTTTAGTATCAGATACTTAGAGTAAATAGACGAATTCTTTTCAATTCAAGAACTATGTGCAAACCAATTCAAATGCATTCGAAATATTTGGAAAAATGAATAATCAAATCTAATTATTAAGCAGAATTAAAATTTTTGTGAATATACAAAGATCGGCAATCATTTTTCACAATTATTGGTTTAAAATTAATTGTGGTATTTGTTAGGCGTATCTATTTAGTAGCTCAATTAGTTATGAAAATTCAAATTGGTTTTTCATTCGAATTTTTCCTGTTCGATAGTCGAAATTTATTTTTATCTTAATTAGACGACCAATAATAAAAATAAAAAATTTATAAATAAAAAGTTTGCAAACTTGCTGGCTTTTTAATGACATATTTTAATTATTCAATTAAATAAATAATTGAGAATTTTTTGAAATATTTTTGTCACAGAACTTTATTCAATAGGGTAAAAAATGTTTGAACAGTGTAAAAAAATGACACTAATAATCTTAAACTTAATCAAAGTTGAAGGTGAAAAGGGTCTTTGCAAGGGAATTTTTAGCACGAAATACTGAGTATCCATGGACAGCGTGCTCTGTTTGTTAACGAATTACCATCTCAAAGAATCGTTTTAATTAAGCCTTAATTAATTTCGTCTAGCGTGAACGTGCGGTAGGGGAATCGGCGGAGACTCCGTCGTGCATCTAATTATACTGTCTTCTTTAGGTTTAATTAAAAATTGAAGGTGCCGATACAAGGGAAGATCGATAAATATTTATGCATTCAATACATAACATTTGTATGTGTATAAGAACACCGACAGGATTTGCAGTGTTTATATGAAGTTGTTTATTTTTTTTAGTGAAATTTGAAAAAATCACACATGTCAGAAAAACGCGCCCTTTTTTCTTCACTATTTCAACCAAGTATAAAAACGATTTTAAAAAAATATGCTACGAATCGATAAAAAAAAATTATATACACTGAAAAAGGAATTGGTTTAACTAATCTAGCAGTCACAAACAATAGTCATCACAATTTTCATTCACCCCTAACATATTTTTGGCTGCTGATCCGAAAAAAAATCGAGAACCCACGACCGCCTGAATTAAGTACAACCAACCAATCTCTTTTCTCAGTATATCATTTTTATAATAAAATAAAAATAAAAATAGTCCATGTCCCACCACTAAAAACTGGCAGGATATATAAAATATAACCTAAAATATGTGGTTAAAAAAATACGAGATTCACCAGTAAATATATTTTGCTAGAAATTTTTTTGTTTTCCTGCTACTTTTCAAAGGATGAAAGATCATTGATAACCCGAGTTGAAAATTAGACCCTCTTCAAAACCTAAATGTAGCAGTCAAAACCTCCGAAAATGGCAGATATTACCCGAATGGATTAAACGAAGTCTACTGTAGACTGAAATTCTTATGTTTCGACCTCCAATTAGGTTGTACAGAGTGAGATGAGTTTGTTAGAGCCTTCTATAAACCTCCAAAAGTGGCAAATTTTACCCATTTTAATTCAACGAAGGGTGTTGGAAGGGTTTAAATTTTAACTCGGGAACAAAGCACAAGTGATAGAGTATCAAAAACAATTTTGTCTCTGAACATGGAAGATTCAGGACAAGGTAGACGGCGTGTCAGTGCAAAGAGTAGAAGAAAAAGGGAATGGAAAAGTCAAGAGGTGAAGTGAGGGTATACCATAAACGATAGATTCGAAATGGTCGCGAGAATGATTAGGTATTCCAATCCTCGCTCGCGTGAAGGGTGACTGTGAAGTGCTGATGGGGTGGCATCGAGAGGAACGAGAGATGGCCTATCGAGCAGTCGCCAGTAGCAAGAGAATATATATAGGGAGTAGGTTGTAGGGATGAGTGAGCGGAGAGGGTGCGGCAAGGAGGGGAAAAGGGACGTACCAGCTTAAGAGGCCAGCAGGCGAGAACTCACCCAATAAAATGGTAATTTCTGTTTGTCGAAGTTAACCATGCGAGCGCAGGCCTGGAAATTCGAGTCCATGCGTACTTCTCTCCTGGCTCTTCTAACTCCTAAGACCAATATAACGAGTACGCGCCCGCTGAATTCTATATGGTGTCGATTTCGATCACCCTTCCTATATAACCGAAGACGTACGACATTGAAATCCCTTGAGTTCTACTACACTGATAATAAAAAAATTTGTTGATTAAAACAACTGAAGTTTCAGGCGTTGGTACCGTTTCAACATTTATTCTACATCCGTTGGTGCAAACTCGAACCACTTCAACGCAATTGGCTTAAATTTAATACAATTTGCTTCATTTAGACAATTTCTCGCTTTCTCGTCCAGCTGTGTTATCATGAAAATACTTTTCATATCAGTATACTCAGAACTGTTCAAAACGTCGAGAAAAAGTGACCGTATGTGCGTGTGCGTGTGAGTGTGCGTGTGCGTGTGCGTGTGCGTGTGCGTGTGCGTGTGCGTGTGCGTGTGCGTGTGCGTGTGCGTGTGCGTGTGCGTGTGCGTGTGCGTGTGCGTGTGCGTGTGCGTGTGCGTGTGCGTGTGCGTGTGCGTGTGCGTGTGCGTGTGCGTGTGCGTGTGCGTGTGCGTGTGCGTGTGCGTGTGCGTGTGCGTGTGCGTGTGCGTGTGCGTGTGCGTGTGCGTGTGCGTGTGCGTGTGCGTGTGCGTGTGCGTGTGCGTGTGCGTGTGCGTGTGCGTGTGCGTGTTCGTGTATTCCCGTCTTCGAAAATTTAATCACCTACAACTCGAGAACCTTTCTACACCGAGAGAAAAGATTTCAATGAAATATTTTTTTGATTTCAATCAAATAGTGCATTTGAATTTCAAAGAGAACATTTCATTGCATGTAAATAAAGATTTACTTAGCATATAATAAAGAAACAGTTTTATTGATTTAAAGAGACGTTTTCATTGGTTCAAAGAAACGTTTTCATTGATCTCTCTCTCGCACCTAACCTCACTTTTTTGTTTTCCGGTTCTCCAGAACGAACGATTTCGAGTTTCGAGAAGCCAGAAGCTTAGCCTATTTCTACCGTACTTCCTTACATACTCACAAAATTTTAGCTTTATCTGCCGCGTAGTTCAGCAAAAAATAGCTTTCGAAATTTTGAGCTGGTAAGACGAAGGTTTCATTAATCAGAATCAGAAAAAGGTTCATTGGTTTAAAGAAATGTTTCTTCGAATCAATGTCACTACTTTTCATTGAGTTGGAGATCATTCAAAGAAAAGATAGTATTGAAATTCAAGTATTTCATTTCATTGGCAAAGATTTCCGTGAATCAATGAAACTTTTTCTCTTGGTAGGCGCAACCAATTTATTGATTAGGCGTACTAAATACTTGGTTGTCTTACCAAAACCTTGGTTATGTTAGCTAATAACTTGGTTATATTAGTCAATAACTTGGTTGTGCCCACCAAGTTTTCTTGATAACATTTTTAACCAATTTTTTGGTAATTCTAACCACGCTTTTTTCTGAGTCCATAGACGATTTCTTTGAACTCAATGAAAAAGATTCATTGCTTTAAAAAAATGTTTCTTTGATTCAATATCACTACTTTTCATTGAGTTTGAGATCATTAAAAAAAAGGTTACTATTGAAACTCACGTGTTTCATTTCATAGGCAAGGATTTCCGTGAATCAATGAAACTTTTTCTCTCGGTGCAATAAACCTAGTCATATCGGTAGTCACTATTCATTCGTATTGCTTTGTAGACTCCCGACGCAGAAGCTAACGTCCTCAGAGTTTCACGCTCAAACGAATAAACGTGAATAAAAAAACGCGCGAAATAAACGGAAAAGGTTAATGATTTAGTGGTTAGTCTAGATAGACTAACCACTAAATCATCATATCACTCGGCCACAGCATCACTAACATCAGGAAAAGGTTAATGCCGGTTACCGAAGGATATATAATATAGGAATCCAACACTGTCGCGTCCTTAAGGTTTAAGAGTTGAAATTGGAGCGGAATTCGCGAGTTTATTAAATTTGTTTAGTGGAAGCTCGGAAGAAGACCCGCCGCATGACAGGGGCAAGCAAGCGAAGGCACGTTTCTGAATTCGTCGGTGAATTCCTACAGTCTCCCCGAAATTCCACCGTGGTTAACGCAGATACGATTCCTGCTCCACTGCCTTATATATCTAACCTTTATTGCCTCAACAAAGTAAAGAAACCGCGCAAGGAAGCGAGAAAGCGGTCTTTCGAAGAAGCTGATCTCAGCTAAGCCGAGCTACAAGAAACAGACGGTGAGATAGAGTTAAGGGATGGGGTTGCTGGGTTTGCCCGCCGTCGCATCCCATTCGACCACGGATACGACGAATCGTCGTCTGGAATCGATCGTCGGCCGATCCTCGTGCACGCTCCGGTTAATTCCAAAAAAACCGGACTACCCGGATAAAAGGATGAGCACCTTCGAAATAAAATTACAATTTTACTTGTTTTCTACTCGAAAAAGTATTTAAATTGCAATTCGAATACTTTTTCGAGGGAAACCATTTGGAAAAGGATTTAAATTTCGATTCGAATACTTTTTCGAGGGAAACCATTTGTAAAAGTATTTAAATTGCGATTTGAATACGTTTTTGAGGGGAAACCATTTGGAAAAGTATTTAAATTGCGATTCGAATACTTTTTCGAGGGGAAACCATTTGGAAAAGTATTTAAATTGCGATTTGAATACTTTTTCGAAGGGAAACCATTTGGAAAAATATTTAAATTGCGATTCGAATACTTTTTTGAGGGAAACCATTTGGAAATTCAAATTTCGATTCGAATACTTTTTCGAGGGAAACTATTTGGAAAACTATTTAAATTTCGATTCGAATACTTTTTGGAGGGGAAACCATTTGGAAAAGTATTTAAATTGCGATTTGAATACTTTTTCGAGGGAAACCATATGGAAAAGTATTCAAATTTCGATTCGAATACTTTTTCGAGGGAGACCATTTGGAAAAGTATTTAAATTTCGATTCGAATACTTTTTCGAGGGGAAACCATTTGGAAAAGTATTTAAATTGCGATTCGAATACTTTTTCGAGGGAAACCATTTGGAAAAGTATTTAAATTGCGATTCGAATACTTTTTCGAGGGGAAACCATTTGGAAAAGTATTTAAATTGCGATTCGAATACTTTTTCGAGGGGAAACCGTTTGGAAACGTATTTAAATTGCGATTCGAATACTTTTTCGAGGGGAAACCATTTGGAAAAGTATTTGAATTGCGATTCGAATACTTTTTCGAGGAGAAACCATTTGGAAAAGTGTTTAAATTGCGATTCGAATACTTTTTCGAGGAGAAACCATTTGGAAAAGTATTTAAATTGCGATTCGAATACTTTTTCGAGGGGAAACCATTTGGAAAAGTATTTAAATTGCGATTCGAATACTTTTTCGAGGGGAAACCATTTGGAAAAGTATGTAAATTGCGATTCGAATACTTTTTCGAGGAGAAACCATTTGGAAAAATATTTAAATTGCGATTCAAATGCTTTTTCGAGTGGGAAATCATTTGGAAAAAAAAATGAAACGATTGTTCAGATTTCATTGGATTCTGAATTTTACGGAGTTCCTGTAAAATTTTCGCGATCAAAATAAATAGATCTTCACAAATAAAGTGATGTTAAAAGACTATTGGTATCGAATTTGAGCGAGTTATTTTATAAAATTCAGATTTTATGGAATTTTTATCTTTTTCAATAATTGACATTATCATTCTAAGTCACTCAATTTTCTACAGCGACGAACAAATATTTAGAACAATGCTAGATATCATGTGTGATGAAGATCGATAGAGGAGTTTGGATTTTATAGCTGTTTGCATTTCACAATTTTAAACCGCTTTTGCTTTTCATACATCTGCGAAAATTAGACTTTAAAATTTGGTGAGAAATAACGGAGGCGTTTAAATTTTATGGAACTTTGATTTTGGTACACATTATTTAAAACATGATTGCAAAGTCGAGCCCTGCACTTTACTTCCTCATTTACGGCCGTTCTCAAAGCTTTCTCTATAAGGAAACCAACTTTAATTAACATACTTCCTTGTCGAGGTAGCTCAGAGCAAGGTTAGAAATTATCTATAGACAATCTCAACCCTGTTAAACACAGAGAGCTATTACACAATCTATTTTACACGAAATTACCATAATGTTCGATCATTTGAAGAGTTAACGAAACAGGAAGAAATTACGTGCTCATCACACCAATTTTTTAAAATAAATACTCAACGTATCGAGAAAATGTAAAAATATCAGCCAAGTAAAAGACGAAATTTTCCCTTTAAAAATATCATAACGGTATTTGATGAAAAAAGCATGAAAAGATGTCGCCGAACGAAGCAAATTTTTTAAATAAAAATTTAAAAAAATGAAAATCCTATATGTGATCTTCTTATGGTATTTTTTGTATGTGCAATAATTCTCGCGTTAACGGATCTTTCCAGTGTGAAAAAAAAATCGATTTTTTTTTTCGTCTTATCCATTAGTATATACGGTCAAAAACATCCTCTCAAATTTTTAAAGCGAAATTCGAAATACTTCGCTGGCATACTTTATGGACCTGGCATCGCCGATTAGTCGTAATTACACAATTTAGGTATATGAAATTTCTACCCTCGAAAATTTAAGCGCATTTTTCTCGAAACGACATTTTTCAAAACGGTGGACATTCTCCAGAGAACAGTTTTCAAGCGATCGTCTTCAAATTTTAGGAGAACATTCTTCACGATACTCCCTATTGTGCTATGAAAGCTTTTTTTTTTTAAATCTTCCCATTTTTTTTAAAGAAAAACTGTCGAAAAAAACGGCTAAAATCGGTACTTTTTGTTCAAACCGCCGCCATTTTGTCAATTTAGATTTTAAAAAAGCCTCCATACCGCGATAGCCAATCGCATACTAATTAATGATCCTTTGGGTTTTTTTTACATCAAATTTGCGACCCCTAGGATGTCCACCATGAGGCTATCTTTTTTCTCAAGATTATTTTCAACAATTAATAAAAAAATGTTAAACAATAAAAATCGTCTTATAAAAAATCATTTTCTGTCATTCATGATTACCTCAATATGTCATAAAAATTTCAGATTGATCGGCGTATAGTAACCGTGCGAAAAAAAAATTGTGAAAATAGACTATTTTTCGGGCCGTCACACTGGAAAGATCCCTTAACAAATAAACAACAATTATTTTCCATATTTTTTAACGGCTAAAACATTGAAAACCTGAAAAAATTTGTGAAATTTATCGTGACCCGCACCCTCGCTGTTGGTTTATTGTATAGTTGACCTTAGGAATTCTGAGAGTAAACAGGACCTGGGTGAGATGTATAAGGGGACACCTTGGAACAATCCGTTTCAAAGGTGTCAGCAGAGGGAGGGGGGGGGGGGGGGGTTAATTAATAAAAAATTGTAGATGGTTGTGCGGCAATGTTCGAACATTGCCGCAAAACTCATCCACAATTCCAAACAATCGGTCACGACCTTATCAACTGTTAATTAATTGAAGTCCTCCTATACGGTCCCTGTCAATGCCCTGATTTTTCTAGGTCCTCCTTTGGAATCCCTATCCACGCCATAATTTTTATAAATCCCACTACGAGACTATCCTTGAGACCTGTTTTTTTAAGTTCTCCATTGGGATCCCTCCCGAGTTAAAATTTGAACCCTTCCAACACCCTTCGTTGAATTACAATGGATAAAATATGCCACTTTTGGAGGTTTATACAAGGGTCTAAGAACCTCATCTCAATCTGTACAACCTAATTGGAGGTCCAAACATAAGAATTTCACTCTACAGTAGACTTCGTTTATTCCGTACGGGTAATATCTACCATTTTCGGAGGTTTTGACGAGTGTCAAAGGAATGGAGGAATCTCCGTTTACCCCGCGGGCCTGCTACATTTAGGTTTTGAAGAGGGTCTAATTTTCGACTCGGGCTATCCATGCTATAATTGCTTCCTCATAGAGGAAGCTTTGTTTTCGTGAAAAAATTTTTTTTCGAGATTTTCATGTCAGTACACTCAGAATGGTCCAAAACATTGAGAAAAGTGATTTAGAAAAAATGTCTGTATGTGTGTGTGTGTGCATGTTACACAATCGAAAAATGTAAACCTTTATAACTCGAGAAGGCCTTGAGATATCAAGCTGAAATTTGGACCATAGATAGAGGGATCAAGCCTCATCGTTCATACAAATTTTCGTTAAAATCCACTTCATCGTTAAATTATTACGTGTTTTTTAATTTTTTGAACAATATCTGTTTACGCGATAACTCTTTCAATTTTCGAGATATTGATCTTAAAATTGGTATGAATTTGAGCTTTCATATGCCGGTGATCGCTATTGAATTTGGTTAAGATCGGTTGAGCCGTAAAATTTTTATGATGTTTTGAATTTTTCAAAAAGTTGACATTATCGCTCTATTGTAACTTTTGCAAAACTTAAGATAGCGAGCTCAAATTTTGTGTATAAATGAAACAATATTCAGCCATTATATATGTATAATTTAGTGACGAACGGTATGACATTTTTGATTTTATGGAATGTTGAATTATTTTTAAAAATATACATTATCACATTCACTTCGGAAACGCTCTAATAATCACGAAATAACGCAATAACGAAATAGAAAAAGCGAATCCACAACATGTATATTTATCTAATTAAAACAACGATGCAAAGTAGAACCTTGCACATTGCCTCCTCATTATTTTTCGCGTTTTATAAAGCTTCCTCTATGAGGAAGCCAAAAATTGAATAACATACTTCCTCATAGAGGTAGCTTTGTCAAACGCGAAAAATAATGAGAAACCAATGTACAAGGTTCTACTTTGTATCCTTTTTTTTCTAAACTACGAGACTCTTCTTGGAACCTGATTTTTTTAAGCACACTTATGATACCCCAATGTATAAATGCTCAATGTGTTCCTTATTCTACTAGAACTTTGCAAGGCGCTCTTTGATATCTGTCCAAACAGAGGCAATAATGGTAATCCACTAATACATTAATAACGAATAGGAATCCACATAGAATCCCGCATATATCCACTTTAATTGATTAGACGACAAGAAAGCCTCGTAAATCCAGAAAGTCAGTATATACACGAAACTGGTGGAAATTATTGCGTATCACAGGCTGCACATACTCGAGAACAGCAGAGAAGAGGGGTTTCTCACTGATGAAATTGCGTGCAGAGAAATCAAGTAGTATTAGGTTATGTGCCATTGCTTTATTAAACGGTAGTTAAATAGAGTGCCTAACTCCGTTGAAGCACCAGTACCAAACGAGTACAGTATGCGGATGCGATGTGGATGATGGCGTTGTGAGGTAGCAGATAGGTATTAAGCGAGCAGAACGGGGCGGAGGTTGAGCTATGGCGCCGCAAAGGCTGTTTAGCATTATTAATTAAGGCCAAAGACACACTAAGTTGCCGAGTACATAAGCAGAAATAATATTTGCCCAACGTTCATTAGAGGATTCCCGGGCGCGTAGGGAGCGAGTGAGACTGGGAGTGAAGGAGGTGGCTCTGACTCCATCGCTAGTAGCGAAAAGCAAGTGAACGCTCGGCGAACGATGGCGAACGCCTCAAACGAGCCAGATTCTCATTAAAATAACCACGGAGCCTTTCCTTTCAAGCACCCACCCCCTCCCCCCCTTCCCCTCCATGCCGCGCCTGTAGAAAAGGTGAATAAAACTCGAAAATTGAAGTGGAGATCTTCGTCGCACTCTCGGAGGCGATCAGCACCGCGCAGCGGTCGCTCCTGAGGGGGTTGCTCCACGGCGCACCCTTGCAGCTTCACTGAAATCGAGTTAATCGTGAATTTAACTACCGGAGAACCCGAGGCTCTGCATTCACCAAGTCTATACTGCGTAACTGTATACCCACAGTGAAGGAGCTCTTTATCGAATTCTAATTACTTTTCTCATTATGAATTATCTCTCATACTATTCGACAACAAATTTTAAAAAGTGGATTATTTATATTTTTATGATTGTTACTGGCATGTTATAATCCAAAAGAACGCCGAAGGATTCATCAAGGATAAACTATCGCACTGAGAGAAAAGTATGGTATTAGTAACTATAAAGAGACAACTATTCATTTTTAATTCCTACGAACAATTTTTGAATAGTTGCTACAAGTATCAAATACCCGTGTAGAAATCAGTCTGGGAATCCCAGTTTGAAACTCGATCCTGGTCGGGATTGGCTCGGGTTTCCATAAATGGGTTATCCAACTTGGAATACGAATAGATCCCAAATAGATTTCCGGTTACGTACTCGATGACAGTTTATCATCGATTAGGATTTGCTAGAGTTACCCTAAGAGAGCCGTGCTATTTAGAATCGGGATGGATTCCGGATCGGGACCCAATTCTGAATGACGAGCTGTATTATCGTGCATCGGGATATGTTAGGGTTACCCTAAGAGAGGTTCTACTTGGATTCTGAATAGAATCCGGACCGTCTTTATGCAGTACAATGTTGTGGAATACACGTACGAAAAACTTTTCCTTAACCGCGCGATTGTAACAACGTGTGCGGTTCATGTGTCCCCAGACGCGTTCTCGTCGCTGCCCATGCAGAAATTTCGACAGGGTTCCAGCTGGAATGAGCTTGGTATTCCCATCTTTCGACAAGGATCCAGGTGGATCCAGCCTAGTATGCCCATCTAACGGCTGGAATCCAGTCAGCCATCGGATCGGATCCCAGTTCGATATCCCGATCGGAATCCTGTTTCCGCGCGTTACATCGGCAATATGTCGTTTCTACAGAACCCGATTCTACACATCACCGACTCAACACCACCAACTCTACACAACGGCAATTCGACACATGCCTCGATTCAACACAACAGCAACTGTACACATCACCAACTCGACACATGCCTCGATTCGACACAACCCCAATTCTACACAACCCCGATTCTACACAGTCACAACTGTCACGAGCCAAATGCACAACGACAATACTCTACACAACCCCGATTCTGCACAGGCACAAATGTCACGAGCTAAATTCACAACGGCAATACTCTACACAGCCCCGATTCTACACAGGCACAACTGTCACGAGCTAAATTCACCAAAGTCCCGATTCAACACATCACCGATTCTACACCGTCACCAACTCACATCCAATCAGCGTATGTCGTTCAAGCATTCCAGCTCATCGGCGCACTATGATTGGATGTGAGTTGGTGACGGTGTAGAATCGGTGATGTGTTGAATCGGGACTTTGGTGAATTTAGCTCGTGACAGTTGTGCCTGTGTAGAATCGGGGCTGTGTAGAGTATTGCCGTTGTGAATTTAGCTCGTGAAATTTGTGCCTGTGTAGAATCGGGATTGTGTAGAGTGTTGCCGTTGTGCATTTGGCTCGTGACAGTTGTGACTGTGTAGAATCGGGGCTGTGTACAATTGGGGTTGTGTCGAATTGAGGCATGTGTCGAGTTGGTGATGTGTCGAGTTGGTGATGTGTACAGTTGCTGTTGTGTTGAATCGAGGCATGTGTCGAATTGCCGTTGTGTAGAGTCAGTGGTGTTGAGTCGGTGATGTGTAGAATCGGGTTCTGTAGAAACGACGTATTGCCGTTACATCCCATGTCTGGAATCCTATCCGATGACCGACTGGAATCCGACCGGAAAATGAGAATACCAGGCAGGATCCGGTTGGATCCCTGTCGAAATTTCTGCATGAGTAGTTACTATCATTATCAAATAGTTGCATGGACTAAAACTTAATAATTGTCACTTTATACACGGAGAAAAAGGCTTAGTTAGATCAACCAAGGCGCTTGGTTAAATATGCGCTAACTAAGTTATTGGTTAGACCAACCAAGTTATTGTTTGTCCAACCAAGTGATTGTTTGTCCAACCAAGGTATTGGTTATACCAACTAAATCATCTTGGTTGGTTAACAAATAACTTGATTGGTCTAACCAATAACTTAGTTAGCGCATATATAACCAAGTGCCTTGGTTGTTCTAACCAACCTTTTTTTGCGTGTACACGGAGAAAAAAAGTAGTTGGACAAACCAATAAATGGGTTCCGACAACCATTCGAAAGAGTTGAAATAGTGTCACTAATCAGTGGGTTATGACAACTACTCAGTGGGTTATGACAACTACTCGTTGGTTATACGAACCGCTGTGGTTGGTTATAGGAACTCGCTGTTGATTGCGCCACCTATTGTATTGGTGAAAACAGCACTGCGATTGGTTACAGGAGCGAGTTAGTTGCTGCAACTATTCAGCGGTACAGCATATGCTGGAGATGGTTCTTCCAACTACTCTTTTCTTTCAGTGTACTTGACTGTATTACCACGATTTCTCTGAGTGCACAACCCGTGTAAGGTTTAACAATTGGTGGAACACTGGACCTTTGTTTGGTACAACGTTTATTAGGCGGAAAATTCGGCCGTTAGTCCGATTTATCGTTTAGGTGTTCGTAGCGCCATAGCCACATATTTGGACTGAAAAAAAATCGTTAGAACCAACAAAACGTGCGCTGGCGGGCAGTGAAAAGAATATCTTGTCAATTGGACAAAATATTTGGCAATGGTAATCGAATAATGTTTGGATTGATCAGCTGATGCTTCAATCAATTACATATTTCATTCGATCGAAAGAATATTCTTTTCGGTGCCCGCAAGCGCACGTTTTGTTGGTTCTAGAGATTTTTTTTTCAGTGTGCTCACTGATTGGTTCACGGAGTTGGAAATGACTAATCAGATAGCAGTATAAGTGACTACACGGAAAAAACGACTTGGTTAGGTTAACGAAAAAAGTAGTTGGACCCAACCAAGCGACTTAGTGCTCTGAGAGACAGACGATTTTTTAGTTAGGTCAACTATTTTAAGTTGGGTGGCTCTGATCGTTGCTCGAACTAAATAATTAGTTGGGCCAACTACTATTTAGGCCCCAACTATCTTACTTAGTTGGAACACGAATAAAATTGGTTGTGTGATCTATTTAAGTCAACTAAGTTGGAATGGTAAATGTGACTAATACCAGGTCGTTACATCGACCAACCGGATGGTTGTGGCAAGAAATTTTCACTCAACTAATAAATAGTTAGTTGGCCCAACGAAGCCGGTTTTTCCGTGTATAGCGCTATGAGACTATACCATAAATCGGAATAAGTAATAAAAAGAAAATTACTCAAATCAAACGATTTTTTAACCGAAAAAAAGTAAGTCTCGATTAGCCCCTGTGCCACCAACTTTGACAGACAATCTAAACGACTTTAAACAAAAACATTAAGGTAAACGCCCCAATAGCCGGCCATCTTAGAGAACAGGAAACTGTAAAGTTATATTTCTTATACTAAAATGACCTTTCTATAATTATAACCATAACTAATGCAAAGCTTAGCTTTTCTACTTTTCGAAAAGCATCCATTAATTCATGTCAGGGGTATAGTTTTCTTGTTAAAGTTAGGAAAGAATTGAGAAAGTCAATGGACTAGTACCCGACCACCGATTTCAGGTAATGTCTAAATACCCGACCAAGCATGCCCCTATACGCAACCACCCGCCGATACGAGGCTATGCGATTCGTTGAAACTTCATTTTATTTCTTAAATTACACGCAACGTTTGGGATAATTTATGATAAATAATAACTAATAAAAAGGCTGACCGTGACGTGCAACCGGCATCAATTTGCCATAGAGGTTATGTTCGCTGAGTTTGTGTTGGCCGGGAATAGGCCGCGGTTGGATATCGGTACAGCATACTGCGGATGCGCCCCAATAGCCAACCATGGAAATTGACGACTTAGCAGGGGTTTTTCACAAATTTTAATGGAAGATTTCTAAAGTCTATTTATTCGCGAATACCACAAGCCACGAATTATTGTGGAAATCGTGAAAATAACAGCGTCATAAGCTTAACAACGTTACGCCAATTCTTAACGAACTGGCTAAAAGATATGCGCCGATCCTCTGAGCGGCGTCTGCAGTGCACAATATCTTTAAAAAACGTCAACAAAAAAATTAATGACTATTTTTATTATTGGCCTATGCAGACATAAAGAATTGCAAAAATGGTAGCACTAGTTATTTATTTATTTCATATTCATAATTTCTTAATTTTAGTCAATATTTGTGTCAGTGGTTGGAGACTGGTACATGGTCGGATACCGGGGCGTTTACCTTACTGGTGATTTTAACCGATTTTAACCGATCTTTTAACCGACAATTTTTCCTAGTGGATTCTGTCACCACACAACTACCGATATATATTTCAAAAAACAAATTATTGTTGTCGTGTTTAATTTAACGGGTCATGTAAATTCATATTCGACGATTTGGTACATATTTTATCACGAACAAAGAAGGTGAATTCTTTTTGTCATTGATAGGATTCGAAGCTAAAACTTTGTGACTGTTGGTCTGCGCCTTAAGCCACTCGGCTATTCACAGTTTTTGAAGCATATGTTTTGATTGCTCATATGGATCTGTACTTAATCGTGGACAACCGTACAAACTTCTGCACGGGTTACTCTGAAAGTGAGAATACAATGTGCAAGATTTTCCTTTCAAACTTTTATTCACTGTAATTTATATAATTTGCACTTTGTCAAAGCCTTTTTTAGGGAGTTAATTGGGTTGGACCGAAATAGAACCGGAAACGAGAAAGCTCATCAGAATGACAAAAATTCGCTCGGACGAATCTGTATAGAAAAAAACATGCGGCAGAGTTTGGTCGATTGACGTAGAACAGCTAAAGTTTCGAAATGAGTATCGGACAAATAGTCGAATACTACCAGTACACCATGCAACGTTTTACTCCCTAATTGCAGCCTATTGTTTTTTTTTCGTTGTTGTTGGTATTGGTGGTGGTAGAAGCGATGGTGATACAGAGGCGCACACCAAGCCAGCAAAAGTACGTCATTTTCACTTGAAAGAGTCAAAGAGGCAAAGCCCAGAAAATAAAAAAATAAAAAGCTACGTGAAAGGTCAATCGATGCTACATTGATGTTCGCAGGCATTGCGCTTGGTATGATAACGGTGCTTATAAATTTTCCCGCTCATTATCAAAACGTTGCAGGTAAGACATACTAACCTCACTACCAGCTATATACATGATTTATCTTTATTTCTGTTTCATGTAATTTAATTTCTACTGAAAAAAATCAACGTCAGGATCAAAGCCGATTTAATATTTTTTTAATGGGAAAAAGGAAGTTGAAACTGTTATAAAATAACAGAGTAGAGTGTATAGATGTTTGAGGTAACGTTCGGTCATTCGCTATACAATAACATATTAGGGAAAGAAGATGGCCGACACATTAACCGATTCGCTTTGTTTTGCGAAGTTATTCATCGATGCGCAAATAATTTTCCTTCTGGATTATATAATAAATTATGTCTCGCGAAAATTCTTTTGGATTGTCATGCAATGCAACTTTTTTTAGAGTTATATTGACCAATTAATAATAACAACTTATTACAATCAGGTACGCAAACCATAGAATAGTCGATATGATTATAAAAATAGTCGCATGAACTAACAATTGATTCAACAGCTCAACAGTAACCAAAACTACCAACTTAACCCCTTCATTGTCCGTGGCCCCCATAGGGGCAAGAACGTATAGGAGAATACGTTTTTTTGACAATGAAGGGGTTAAATACACAAAAAATCATAACACAAAAATTTCATACGACAAAAAAATTCACAACCGTACCCGAAGAATTTTTTTTTTTTCTGCAAATGGATGGGGATGCTGGAAATTTTAACGTGAGGTAAAGGCAAAAAGGACCGGCGGAACATCGAGCGATTCGCTTCCTGATTCGACGTGGCCAGCATTTGATTTTATGCAGTACTACCCGAGTACAAATTTCATCAGACATGCCTGCTGTCACACGAGGTCCAGATCAGTTTTAGGTACGGTAACCTTATTTGCGGCATCCGTAAATTCACCTGCTCAGGTCCATGTAAAGCTGAGATATGGCATTCGTACTTAATAATGCCGTCTTTCCACCGGATCAGGCTGATGTCCGGCTAGATATGGTAACCTTATTTAGGGGTTGTCGTAAGTTCACCTGATCAGGTCCATGTAAGGCCGAGATATGGCATTCTACCTTAAAAATGCCGTCTTTCCACCGGATCAGGCCCATCTCAGGCTTTACATACGGTAACCTCATATAGACATGCCATTCATCGACCTTATCCGTTTCGCATAAGGTCTTCCTGTGGCATTTGGACCAAGATTTTGTCCAATTTACCTTCACTTTCCCTGGTCAGATCCGCATACGGTCTTCGTATGGCATAGTTTTTTTTAAATATGCCGTAAATTTACATTATCAGGTTCGTGTAAGGGCTAGATACGGCATTAGTTAAAAACATTAAAAAATTATTGTTATGCAAAATCAATCTTTTCAGCACCTTGCGTGTGCTGGATTTTTTCACATCTTTATCCCATCGAGAAGTATTCGAAATGTTCGCTGAAACTCACGTTTTACGGGACTGTACCGCTAGAATTACTTTCAAATCTATCCAGGTACTGACCGTCAAACGCCAGTACCTGGATGGGTGACCGCCCGATCATGTTTGAATTTTGAATATTTCGGTCGTAGTCACAATAAATGGATGTACAGTCTTGACGTGTTTTCATTTTAAGTATACTTCAAATAGACAATAAATATATAAACTTTCTAACATGTCAATGGCCGAGTGGGCTAAGGCGCAGAACTGTCACCCAGAGGATCAAGGTTCGATTCCCACCAACGGCAAATAAATTTACATGTGTTTTTTTCATCAATTAATATGTACTGAAAACTAAATAAGCTCGAATATCCAATAGGAAGTGCAAAATAAATCGAATTCGATGAGCGCAGATAATTATTTTGTAATTTATTTGCCGTTTTTATAAGTAGGGGCTTAGTAGGGCAGCCTCTATCCGGCCCTTATCTCGAAAACTTAATTTGGCCCTGATCATGGGCTGCGTTACTTTCCTGCAAGGCCCGTATAAGGTTGCCAGGCATGGGCCTTAGATTTAAATCCGGCTACCACGCTAGGGCCTAATATTCCCCGTAGCTGAATTTCTACTCGGGATATACGCAATGGAATAAAAATATCATTAACGAAAAAAGTAGTTGGACTCAACCAAGCGACTTAGTGCTCTGAGAGACAGACGATTTCTTGATTAGGTCAACTATTTTAAGTTGGGTGGCTCTGATCGTTGCTCGAACTAAATAATTAGTTGGGCCAACTACTATTTTAAAGGCAAACAAAAAAGTAGTTGGACTCAACCAAGCGACTTAGTGCTCTGAGAGACAGACGATTTCTTGATTAGGTCAACTATTTTAAGTTGGGTGGCTCTGATCGTTGCTCGAACTAAATAATTAGTTGGGCCAACTACTATTTTGGCCCCAACTATCTTTCTTAGTTGGAACACGAATGAAATTGGTTGTGTCACCTATTTACGTCATCTAAGACGGAAAAGCAAATGTGACTATTACCAGGTCGTTACACCGACCAACCGGATGGTTGTAGCAACAAATTTTCACTCAACTAATAAATAGTTAGTTGGCCCGAAGAAGCTGTTTATTCCGTGTATTCCGTGTATGAGACTATACCATAAATCGGAATAAGTAACAAAAAGAAAATTACTCAAATCAAACGATTTTTTAACCGAAAGGAAGTAAGTCTCGATTAGCCCCTGAGCCACCAACTTTGACCGACAATTTAAACGACTTTTAACAAAAACATTGCTGGTGACTTTAACCGATTTTAACCGATCTTGTAACCGACAATTTTTCCTAGTGGACACAACTACCGATATATATTTCAAAAAACAAATTATTGTTGTCGCGTTCAATTTAACGGGTTATTTGCTCTTTTCAATTCATATTACCTTACTTGACAACCTTATACGGGCCTTGCCCGTATAAGGTTGCCAGACATGGGCCTTAGATTTAAATCCGGCTACCACGCTAGGGCCTGATATTTCCCGTAGCTGAATTTCTACTCGGGATATTCGCAATCGAATAAAAATATCATTTTCATACGACGAAAAATTCACAAACGTACCTGAAGTAATTTTTTTTTCTTTTGCAAATGGATGGGGACGCTGGAAATTCTAACGTGAGGCACAGGAAGACAGGACCGGCGGCACATCGAGCGATTCGCTTCCTGGTTCGAAGTGGCCAGCATTTGATTTTACGCAGTTCTACGCATTCGCATATATCCACGAAGCGGTTTCCACAAACGTTAATTATCACTGACCACCTACAGCCCCATTACGTTCCAATCGACCCCTTAATCAACGCATGATTGGTGTAGTAATTGATTGCTACTCCGTAATTATAACAGTGCACTGTCGGGAACGATATCGCGGTGCGGAAAATCAGGAAGCGGTCGAATCGAGGTATCGCGTGTACGTAATTGTCGGTTAGCGCCAAGTGAGCTTCAGATATATATACAATAAACGTGCGGATGATGCGACGAAAAACGAGATATCTATATATCTCCCAACCGCACCGAGTGACAATAATCAAAGCGGAAAATGGAACAATAACAACGAAGAAAAAAGGCAAACAAATTACAAAAGCTGTGGAAAAACCAACTGGAACGGAGATGTGATGCGCGAAAAATACGAAAATGGAAAATACGAGGAATGTTGAATAAACCTAAAAAAAAAGAAAAAAAATTACTAACAACGAGGACGATGAATATGCCTATATATATATATATACAGTACATATATATATATATATATACTGAAACGCAAAACGTGCCTGATGTGACCATCGATAATAATTATGTCCTCTTTATCAGCCACGACGCATGTTTCCATCGTTGTTTTATTTATGGACTTTTTTTTTTTTTTTTTTTTTTTTTGCTACGACCCTCCTCGCGCTTCGCCATTATTGTGGATTTTATACCAATACACAGAGCGAATCGTGCAGCAGTACGTGCATTCTCGCGTAATGCAATTTATGGATCGTTCGTTCGCGTGAATGGGTCGTTGTCGTTTCGAGTTCGCATTTTGTTCAAAAGCTTGTATGGCGCTATGTCGGAGGGGATGCGAAAAAAGTGGGTTGGGAATTATCGACCCCGAGGGGAATATTGCTTCCCTTTTCGTGAAACTCAATGTGGCGGTATCGGGCATCTCTTGCTGTTTAGTGCACTAGAGCTGCCTACATAACCACCGATAGTTTACCGTGCAATCCGCACGGAAATTCCCTGGAGACTCAGGGTAGGTGCCGCCGCGTCTCGTTGCATCCTCGAAACTGTAGAGCTTTCACGGTCGGTAAAGTCGGTCAACGATATTCTTAACTCGGAAGATAAGGTGAACTGAATTTGTTTGGGAAACTAACAGAAGACGAAATAAATATAATTGCACGAGTTCTTATGTCGAAAATGCAAGTTATTTCATCCACGACAATATGTAAAAGTCATATGGTCATATCTCACAAACTTTTGACTTTTGTGCAATTCGACTGCGGAATGCGATAGTAATTTACACATAATGAATTACGCGAGTATGAAACTTTTACTAAGATGTACGAAGCATAATCTATCTGAAAAAAAATAATTTAACTTTATAATGCACCAATAGACTGTTTTATCCTGGTTCAAATGCGGAAATTAACAACGTTTTCGTTTGTAACTGTGATTTTCGCGTCACTTCGTACGGGTGTAGCATTGATATGCATCTTCAGAAAAATAAGAAAAAAATCATGAAATTCTGGTAAGGTGCAATGAACATAATGTACCTAATTGTAATCGCCAAACATGTCAGAAAATTAAGCGGTTATCCTGTGAACGTCTGTCACTCGGTTTCGATGGTGAACCTGACATCCACCGTTATATGGTGCAGGAATATCAGCACAAGCTAATTGAGCCAAATGAATTGGATACACATGAAGGTAGCATCATCACGGATTGAATGAAGTGAAATTTATGTCGGAGAGTCAATTATTTTGCTCGCAACGTTCTGCGACATGGACTCATATTGCTGCGTGGAGAATAAATGTCAGGTTTTTCGCATCGTTATCCGGCCAAACTAGTCAAGTAAGATAATTAAATTCCATCTGAGTATGTATTCTTATCACGAATTAGATGTTCGCAGATGTTCCCGACCTCAAGACGAGAAACAATTTTTTTCTGGGTCAAAATGTATTCAATTGTCAGGTTCGAGAATGTCAGGTTTATAAATTCGCATAATAAATTAAAACTATTATCGTTCCTAAATTATCTAAATTATATTTTGAGTTAGTAGAGTCATTACCAGTTATACTTTTCATTTTCTGCATACGAATTGAGTAAAATTGAATTAGAAAAATGACCTATTGGAAGGGATAAAACTATGTCTTCAAATGGGTCATTTAAAAAAAAAGTTAAATTGAAAGTAAGTTAACCACTTGTAAAACACAATAACACATAGTTTCTACAATGAATTAGCATCAAATAAATGATTTTTAGTTAAAATGATAATATGATTTTTTATGCGAGCACCCTGTAGATGAAGCTTTGTCCATGAACAAATATTGCTTTCTAAAGGTCTTAAGATGAGTACAAAAAATTGGCGATCCTGTGATCCTATAACTAGATTTTTATTCTTTGAGACCGTGAAAGTCGAAGGTTTGTGAGATACGCCCATATAACACGCTAATACAAATTTTAATACCTATTTCAATAGTGATTTTAAAAATTTTAATCCACTGCTAGTGATTTTAAAAAACGTAATTTTTTTCCGTTTTTGATTTTAGAATTCACAGATCCGACTTTTGGTCGGAAAATCCAACCTCATTTTTTTCTTCAAGATATCGAATTTTGGCCTTCACTATCGTTCTCAAGTCGCATATTGTACCTCAGAAAATACCGGTTACATGCCTTTTTACGATGATTTTAAAAAAACTCACTTTTGATCGGTTCTGATTTCAGAATTCACAGATGAAACTTTTGCTCGGAAAAAGTAACCTAAATTTATTTTCTTCAAAATATCGAATTTTGGCCTTCACTATCGGTCTCAAGTTGCATATTCTACCCCAAAAAATACCGGTTACATGCCTTTTTACCACGTTTTTAAAAATCGTGACTATTTTCCATTTCTGATTTTAGAATTCACAGATCCGACTTCCGGTCGGAAAATCCAACCGAAATTAATTTTTCTTCAAGGTATCGAATTTTTGAATTTTTATTTATTCGAATAAAATTTTAACAAAATTCGTGTTTACTATGACAAACATTACATTAATTAGTAGATTGAGGTGACATTAATTCTAAGCTTTGATGTTGGGTTGAAAAGTATGTGAAAAAACAGCATTTTGAAAGTTGGTTATCAGAGTTCGGAAGTTGTTAGGCCTCAATGCTAGACATTTATTTTATTGCTGCTAAAAATTAAGTCAGTTTACACACTTCATAAATAAATGCTTACAAAAGTCAAATTTCCATTCAACGAGCTTGATGTGTGAATAATTTTTATCTCATTTATCTACACACCATATCAACCGGTCAGACTGTCCGTTCTGTCCGTCATAGTTGGATGAAACAGTGTTTCTCGAAAGTTGTGTAATTTCATGGATAATTGAGCAACATTAAGCTCCAACCTCAAAAGGGTGTCTGTGTGGGAAATTGTCCGCCTGAGCTGTATAATACGGATCGCACGGACAGCCCGTCCGAGAGATTGCGCCGTACCCGCTAAAAGGACACACAGAGAGATAACTCTTTAATCGAGTATTATGTACGCGAATTGACGGGCAGAATGAGAGAGAAAGAGAGAGAGAGAGATGGAGATAGAAAGCAGAGTTCGTTATGCAGTCAAGATTCGGTGAAAGAGTCAAAGAGCAGGTCGTTATAATGGAGGTTGAGGGAGTTGTTTTCAACGCCCCTCGAAATAAGCCACGGGCCATCTGGTCATTGTTTCAACGCGGGGAAGACCCACACTGAAGCAATTCACACTAGCATACATGTAGTCTAGTACGGTGCATACCTACCGGTGCATTAGGATAGTAACCGGGGCTACACGACACAATTTCCACATTTTTTTCTTACACATCAATGTAATGTAAATTTGATTTGTATAACGTAAAAGCAATGTATAAACGATTCGCACAGATTTTCAGATAAACTCTCTTCAAATTAAGTGAGGGGTTAAATAAATTAATCATTTCAGCCTCGTTCATATTTACTTTGTAATATGTCCTATAGTGAGTATATAATTTACATTCTATAATACCTTATCAAGCTAATATTCTATTATAATAGCTAATTCTGTTTTAGTCAATTGATCATTAAATGCCAATCAATCAAATAGTTGGACCAAAAAACAAACTGAATGTTGTGACCAACTGATTAGTGCGACCAATCTATTGAGTAGTTTGGCCAACCATCTAACTAATCAGTCTAACCTACTGATTAGCTTCGTCAGCCAATCGAATAGTTGGGCCATTCAACCAAGTGACTGGTCTAGTCAACATATATTAGTGTACGATCAGTCTATTAAATAGTTGCGCCGATCATACAATTGGTTGTTATAACCAACGGATTGTTTTGGCAGCCGATCGAATACTGGTTACACGGAGAAAACGGGTTAGTTGAGAAAACTAACCTTTAAATGCTTAGAGCGTTAGATGTAGTTTGGTTGACATTACCAATCAGTTGGTTGGCGCCAACAATCGGTTCGTAAGCGTTACCAATCGGTTGGTTGACATCAATCAGTTGGTTGGCGCCAACAATCGGTTCGTAAGCGTTACCAATCGGTTGGTTGACATCATTCGGTTGGTTGACATCAATCGGTTGGTTGACATCAATCGGTTGGTTGACATCAATCGGTTGGTTGACATCAATCGGTTGGTTGGCGCCACCAATCAGTTGGTTGACATCAATCGGTTGGTAAGCGTTATCAATCGGTTAGTTGGCGCCACCAATCGGTTGGTTGGCGCCACCAATCCGTTGGTGGGCGTTACCAATCGGTTGGTTGGCGCCACCAATCAGTTAGTTGGCATTACCAATCGGTTGGTTGGCGCCACCAATCGGTTGGTGGGTGTTACTAATCGGTTGGTTGATATCAATCGGTTAGTTGACATCAATCGGTTGGTTGACGCCACCAATCGGTTGGTAAGCGTTACCAATCGGTTAGTTGGCGCCACCAATCGGTTGGTTGGCGCCACCAATCCGTTGGTGGGCGTTACCAATCGGTTGGTTGGCGCCACCAATCGGTTAGTTGGCATTACCAATCGGTTGATTGGCGCCACTAATCGGTTGGTGGGTGTTACTAATCGGTTGGTTGATATCAATCGGTTAGTTGGCATTACGAATCGGTTGTTTGGCGCCACCAATCGGTTGGTGGGCGTTACCAATCGGTTAGCGCCAACAATCGGTCGGTGGGCGTTACCAATCGGTTGGTTGACATCAATCGGTCAGTTGGCATTACCAATCGGTTGATTCTGACACGCAATAACTTGCTAATGCCATATTTACCACACCAGTTGGTTGGCACGTATCCATTCCGTAGTTCCTACAACTACACCCTTTTCTCCGTGTACAACCAACCGATTGATTTGGTAGCCAATTGAATACTAATTGTTATAACGAGCCGATTGTTTTGGCCGTCAATCGAATACTGGTTGTTATAACGAACCGATTGTTTTGGCAGTCAATCGATTACTGGTTATTATAACTAACCGATTGTTTTGGCAGCCAATCGAGAAGTGGTTGTTATAACCATCTGATTATTTTGGCCGTCAATTGAAAACCGGACAATCGAAATGACGACTCGTTCCGATTATTTCGGTAATAACGCATCTGGGCTAACCAACTGATTGATAGAAAAAAATAAATTTGCAATGTCGACTTTAATCCCGTTATTTTTTCTCGCAAATAACCAATTTTCTTCATCTAGGTTCGCTTCGTTATAGACACACGATCTTACAAATAATTCTTAATGGCGCTATCACCGATTTGGAATGCCCATCAAAATTTCTTTTATAGTAAACAAACTACACGAACCTCCAATACGTTTACCAGCTTTTTTTATACATAGTTGAAAATTGACGGCAATGACTCAACTAACCCCAGCCTCGCCTATAACATTGTCTACCGGAGTACTATATGCAAGCTTTCAGTGGAACGGGATGAAGCAATGCATATTCAAAATTCAGCCGCAGGCAGAGACGCGGAACGACGTCAGCGACAACGATGACGACGCTGGGGCCCTTGTTTTTGAGCTCTATGGCCGAAAGCCCGTGCACGCACGTAGTGCCCGCCGAGTCCGCAAATTCAGTTACTTCATTTGAGAGAGAGCTCGGAAACTCGATGTTCCTCCTCTCTCACCAATTCCCCCTCAACGGTTCTAGCACCCCCAACACCCCTCAGTGTATGTCCGGCGTTATGAATTTTAATAGCTTTACCCACTCGTCCGACAGAGACACAACGAGACAGCGAGAAAAAGTGTGAGGCTACACGAGTCAGGGGGGACGGTAACAGGGGTCGAGTGCGCGAGAAAACCACCTCACAACGTAAAGTACCGAACGAGGACAAAAATGGCGATGCGTTTTTCGCCCCCGTCAAATTGTCGATAGATTAGTTTATAGATGAAAAAATATTCAGCGCGTTCGGAGGTATATGTGTGTATGTGTGTGTGTGAGTGTGTGTGTGTGTGAGGTGGACGATGGGACGCGAGGCCGGTTTATGCGACGCGTGACGCGTTCTTCATGCTGCTGCTCTTGTGGACCGTGTATGCCACTACGCTGCTGTTGCTATCCATCCCCTTGCCCTCTCTACCTGCTCGCCAATACCAAACAAAAATCATTTTTCCACGAACGAGTAACAGCCTTCTGTGTCCGTCCTCGTCGTCGTCGCCGTTGCTTGCTTCTCGGTATTTCGCGACCCCCTACGTGTCTCTCTCGCTCGTTCGGTATATTCATCATTTGACCTCTTTCGAAGACCCACGATTTTTAGTCGAATTAGTTTTTCGGCGAATTTGTTATTATAGAGGATGGATTCGTGGGCGTAACGCTATCACGGAAAGCTTGGCAGATATAGATGATTTTTGTTGTTTTCTTTAGGTATTTGACTTCAAAAGTACCAAACAAAAATGTGTTATAGAGAGAAAGGGAAATTCTGGGTTTTTTACGATCCCTGGATTTGACGACTGGATTTCAAGCGCAAAAGTAATTGTAACTTTTATGAAATATAGTGGTGAGAATACACGAAAAGAAAAAAAGCCTTTGTTCTCGCAAGATAATAAGCTCAGCGAATGTGATGCACGGAGAAAAAGGCTTAGTTAGATCAACCAAGCCGGTTGGTTATATATGCGCCAACTAAGATATTGGTTAGAACAACTAAATTATTGTTTGACCAACCAAGTTATTGGTTATACCAACTAAATCATCTTGGTTAGTCAATCAATAACTTGGTTGGTTAACAAATAACTTGATTGGTTTAACCAATGACTTAGTTGACGTATATATAACCAACCGCCTTGGTTGTTCTAACCAACCCTTTTTTGCGTGTGTTTGAAGTGTATCACGTCAAAAATTATATTTCCAAAGCCTCAACCGGACCTTTCGGGGCACGATTTCCGGTGTTTGGTAAACCGACCACACCGAGATAAAGATTTAGTAACATTAAAAAAATTTGGTTTGATTTAACCAAAAACAGTGGCTGCAGGTGGCGAAGGAGATATTTGGTTGAGTTGACTAAAAATTACCATCGACATTAAAGCCCGGATTTAATTATCAAAACTCAATATATATTTGACCCAATCGATTAGACAATGCCATCGACAAAATATGTCATCATTTCGATCGTATGTGTGGTTGCGTGTACTCAATATGGAATTCGTAACCAAATTCTTTGGTTGAATTGACTGTACACGGAGAGATGGATCTGATAAAATTTACCAGACGCTATGGTAAAAATTAACCAACGCGCCTGGCGTTGGGAAGCCATAGCCGCCACCTGACGAAAAGTACGAGAAGTATGAGAATTTCTACCATATACATAGAATTTTTAACCATATTTCGTGGTAAAAATTCTCGTAGTTCTCGTACTTCTTGATAGGTGGTGTCATGGCTCCTCTACACCAGGAATTTACGATACTTTTTACCAGACATACGGTAAAAAGTATCAGATCCTTCTCTCCGTGTATGTAACTTTGAAGAGACCACATTATAGTCTATCGGGAAAAACAATAAATTTAATATAAAACAAAAGAAGGTTCACTTGACTCATGCGTGCAAACATGCTGCTCGTTTCGATATTCGCGCAAAAAAAAACTGCCAATTGCACGGAGAAACAAAAATGAATTGGGCACACGGAAAAAAAGGCTTGGTTGGAACAACCAAGTGCCTTGGTTATATATGCGCCAGACAATTAATTTGTTAGACCAACTAAGTTATTTGTTAGGCTACCAATTTCTTGGTCTGACTAACCAAGTCACTTGCTAAGCTCACCAAGTGACCTGGTTACACCAACCAAAAAATTGATAGCCTAACAAATAACTTGGTCTAACCAAGTCACTTGGTTAGCTTACCAAGTGACTTGGTTAGTCCAACCAAGAAATTGGTAGCCTAACAAATAACTTGGTTGATCTAACCAATGAATTGTCTGGCGCATATATAACCAAGGCACTGGGTTGTTCCAACCAAGCCTTTTTTTCCGTGCACACTAAAAAAGTGGTTGCACAGACTCACTTTTCGTTAGACCACATAACCACGCTTTTTTGAGTTGGGACAACCACTTATGCGTTGTCTTAACTCACAAAATGGTTATAGCCACACCGAGAGAAAAAGTTTCATTGATTCACGGAAAACTTTGCCAATGAAATGAAATACTTGAATTTCAATACTATCTTTTCTTTGAATGAGCTCAAACTCAATGAAAAGTAGTGACACTGATTCGGAGAAACATTTCTTTAAACCAATATACCTTTTGTCATTGATTTCAAAGATATCGTCTCTGATTCAATGAAACCTTCTTCTTACCACCTCAAAATTTCGAAACCTATTTTTTCCTGAAGTACGCGGCAGATAAAGCTCAAATTTTGTGAGAATGCCAAGAAGTACGGCACAAATAGGCTAAGCTTCTGGCTCCTCGAAACTCGAAGCCGTTCGTTCAGGAGAACCGGAAAACAAAAAAGTGAGGTTAGGTGCGAGAGAGAGATCAATGAAAACATTTCTTTCAACCAATGAAAACGTCTCTTTAAAACAATGAAACTGTTTCTTTATTACATGCTCACTAAGTAAATTTTTATTTACGGGCAATGAAATGTTCTCTTTGAAATTCAAATGTACTATTTCATTGAAATCAAAGAAATATTTCGTTGAAATCAATGAAAAAAAAATCAATCCACCCATTTCTTTGGCGTCAATGAAATCTTTTCTCTCGGTGTAACATTTATTTGCACCGAGAGAAAAACTTTCATTGATTCACGGAAATCTTTGCCAATGAAATGAAATACTTGAATTTCAATACTATCTTTTCTTTGAATGATCTCAAACTCAAAGAAAAGTAGTGACACTGATTCGAAGAAACATTTCTTTAAACCAATAAACCTTTTTCATTGATTTCAAAGATATCGTCTCTGATTCAATGAAACCTTCTTCTTACCACCTCAAAATTTCGAAACCTATTTTTTCCTGAAGTACGCGGCAGATCAAGCTCAAATTTTGTGAGTATGTAAGAAAGTACGGCAGAAATAGGCTAAGCTTTTGGCTCCTCGAAACTCGAAGCCGTTCGTTCAGGAGAACCGGAAAACAAAAAAGTGAGGTTAGGTGCGAGAGAGAGATCAATGAAAACATTTCTTTCAACCAATGAAAACGTCTCTTTAAAACAATGAAACTGTTTCTTTATTACATGCTCACTAAGTAAATTTTTATTTACGGGCAATGAAATGTTCTCTTTGAAATTCAAATGTACTATTTCATTGAAATCAAAGAAATATTTCGTTGAAATCAATGAAAAAAAAAATCAATCCACCCATTTCTTTGGCGTCAATGAAATCTTTTCTCTCGATGTAACATTTATTTGCACCGAGAGAAAAAGTTTCATTGATTCACGGAAATCTTTGCCAACGAAATGAAATTCTTGAATTTCAATACTATCTTTTCTTTGAATGATCTCAAACTGAATGAAAAGTAGTGACATTGATTCGAAGAAACATTTCTTTAAACCAATAAACCTTTTTCATTGATTTCAAAGATATCGTCTCTGATTCAATGAAACCTTCTTCTTACCACCTCAAAATTTCGAAACCTATTTTTTCCTGAAGTACGCGGCAGATCAAGCTCAAATTTTGTGAGTATGTAAGAAAGTACGGCAGAAATAGGCTAAGCTTTTGGCTCCTCGAAACTCGAAGCCGTTCGTTCAGGAGAACCGGAAAACAAAAAAGTGAGGTTAGGTGCGAGAGAGAGATCAATGAAAACATTTCTTTCAACCAATGAAAACGTCTCTTTAAAACAATGAAACTGTTTCTTTATTACATGCTCACTAAGTAAATTTTTATTTACGGGCAATGAAATGTTCTCTTTGAAATTCAAATGTACTATTTCATTGAAATCAAAGAAATATTTCGTTGAAATCAATGAAAAAAAAAATCAATCCACCCATTTCTTTGGCGTCAATGAAATCTTTTCTCTCGATGTAACATTTATTTGCACCGAGAGAAAAAGTTTCATTGATTCACGGAAATCTTTGCCAACGAAATGAAATTCTTGAATTTCAATACTATCTTTTCTTTGAATGATCTCAAACTGAATGAAAAGTAGTGACATTGATTCGAAGAAACATTTCTTTAAACCAATAAACCTTTTTCATTGATTTCAAAGATATCGTCTCTGATTCAATGAAACCTTCTTCTTACCACCTCAAAATTTCGAAACCTATTTTTTCCTGAAGTACGCGGCAGACGAAGCTCAAATTTTGTGAGTATGTCAAGAAGTACAGCACAAATAGGCTAAGCTTCTGGCACCTCGAAACTAGAAACCGTTCGTTCGAGAGAACCGGAAAACAAAAAAGTGAGGTTAGGTGCGAGAGAGAGATCAATGAAAACGTTTCTTTGAACCAATGAAAACGTCTCTTTAAAACAATAAAACTATTTCTTTATTATATGCTCACTAAGTAAATCTTCATTTACAGGCAAAGAAATGTTCTCTTTGAAATTCTAATGTACTATTTAATTAAAATCAAAGAAATATTTCGTTGAAATCAATGAAAAAAAAAATCAATCCACCCATTTCTTTGGCGTCAATGAAATCTTTTCTCTCGGTGTAAGCCGTTTTTTTCGTGTATCGTTTATTTCCTATAAGAGATTTTGTATTGGATTATTTTTCTCTAGAGTAATTTTTTGGGGCATGTTTATCCAAAAACGGTATTTTGGTGTTTCACCGAAATACAAGACCGAGGACAGTGGATCATTTCTCAATCAATAAGAACACCACACAAGACGATTAACGTCGTTATCGAGATGATTCGAAAGTGTATAACGGTATGTATGCCGTACACAAATTTACCAAAATATAGCCAAGCATCCCTGAGGAGAAACGAACACGACAATGAAATGAGGGACGGCGGGTCGCGCATTTGCTCATCAAGCGAAATCATTGTTGTCCACAACACAGTCACAGATGGCACACTAAAGAGCAACAGAGAGAAACGGAAAGCTCGCTGTTATATTTAGTGACTGAATTTGTCATGCCCACTTCCAAACCCCGCTGTGAGTAATTCGCTTACGTTATTTCGTCGGGAAATTTCGTTGCCGCGTTATGAAACTCATTAATACGGCAACACACTGTACGACAATTTTCAACCATTATAAATGTTCATCGAATTCACCCTGTCTCGCCGCGCTTCCACCACCCCGTTCGCATCGTGATTGCGTACATACATTTCGGTGACGATTCTTTTTTACCGATGCGGACCAAAAAGAGAGAGAGCAAGATCGGAGGACAGAGGATACACATTTTTAACGAACGCTCGGAATTACTCGAACGTTGCTGCAAAATTTGATTGCCAATGCATAGGAATATTAATGGGAAAAAAATAATAAACGATTGAATAAAAGGCCTAAAAAAATTCATTTCGACCTCTCGTGATTATTGGACACCATTTTCAATTGCTTTTTCATTTCCCATTGTACACAAAACGTGAAATAAAAAATGAAGATTATTTGGCTTTGTATTCAATGGTATTTAAACATGTATTCATGGAGAAATTAATTTTCAATAAAATTTCACGAAAAAATGAGAGGAAGTAACGTGCTTGTCTTTAACTGGAATACAAACTACTAATAATCGTAAAAATATAATGTTTATTGAATCAATTGAAGATTCAATATTTACATAAAAGTAGAAAATAAAGAAACTTTGGTAACTATTTTATTCATCACTTTTTGTAACTTTTCCGAATCTTGCATAATACTCGAAAAGTGTAATACATATTTTTAAAAACACCGAAAAGCTATTTAGTTTTCACACAAATAAATTCCTCGATATATAAATATGAAAATAATCTTACAGCTAAATTAAATTCCTAGTGCAAATACTTCTAATAATAATAAGGATAATAAATATTATCGTAAATTGTACCTTCGATTTTTCGTAACTTTTGTGAATCTTGAATAAAAACCGAAAAATTTCGTACATATTTTTAAAAATACCTAAAAGCTATTCAATTTTCTATTTAGTTTCCACACAAATTAATTCTTCGATACATAAAAATGACAATAAAATGACAGTTAAATTAAATTCCTAGTGAGAATACTTCTAATAATAATAAAGATAATAAATATTATCGTAAATTGTACCTTCGATTTTTCGTAACTTTTGTAAATCTTGAATAAAAACCGAAAAATTTCGTACATATTTTAAAAAATACCTAAAAGCTATTCAATTTTCTATTTAGTTCCCACACAAATAAATTCCTCGATAAATAAAAATGACAATAAAATTACAGCTAAATTAAATTCCTAGTGGGAATACTTCTAATAATAATAAAATAATAAATATTGTCGTAAATTGTACTTTCGATTTTTCATAACTTTTGTAAATCTTGAATAACAACCGAAAAATTTCGTACATATTTAAAAAAATACCTAAAAACTATTCAATTTTCTATTTAGTTTCCATACAAATAAATTCCTCGAGTCATAAAAATGACAATAAAATGACAGCTAAATTAATTTCCTAGGGGGAATATTTCTAATAATAATAAAAATAATAAATATTGTCGTAAATTATACCTTCGATTTTTCGTAACTTTTGTGAATCTTGCATAACAACCGAAAAAATTCGTACATTTTTTTAAAAATACTTAAAAGCTATTCGATTTTCTATTTAGTTTCCACACAAATAAATTCCTCGATACATAAAAATGACAATAAACTTACAGCTAAATTAAATTCCTAGTGGGAATACTTTTAATAATAATAAAGATAATAAATATTGTCGTAAATTGTACCTTCGATTTTTCGTAACTTTTGTGAATCTTGCATAACAACCTAAAAATTTCGTATATGTTTTTAAAAATACCTAAAACTATTCGATTTTCTATTTAGTTTCCACACGATTAAATTCCTCGATACATAAAAGTAACAATAAAATTACAGCTAAATTAAATTCCTAGTGGGAATACTTCTAATAATAATAAAATAATAAATATTGTCGTAAATTGTACTTTCGATTTTTCATAACTTTTGTAAATCTTGAATAACAACCGAAAAATTTCGTCCACATTTTAAAAACACCTAAAAGCTGTTCAATTTTCGATTTAGTTTCCACACAAATAAATTCCTCGATACATAAAAATGACATTGAACGTACAGCTAAATTAAATTCCTAGTGGGAATACTTCTAATAACAATAAAGATAATAAATATTGTCGTAAATTGTACCTTCGATTTTTCGTAACTTTTGTGAATCTTGTATAACAAACGAAAAATTTCGTACATATTTTTAAAAATACCTGAAAACTATTTATTTTTCTATTTAGTTTCCACACAAATAAATTCCTCGATACATAAAAATGACACTAAATTCCTAGTGGGAATACTTCTAATAATAATAAAGATAATAAATATCGTCGTAAATTGTACCTTCGATGTTTCGTAACTTTTGTGAATCTTGCATAACAACCGAAAAATTTCGTACATATTTTAAAAAATACCTAAAAGCTATTCAATTTTCTATTTAGTTCCCATATAAATAAATTCCTCGATACATAAAAGTGACAATAAACTTACAGCTAAATTAAATTCCTAGTGAGAATACTTCTAATAATAATAAAGATAATAAATATTGTCGTAAATTGTACCTTCGATTTGTCGTAACTTTTGTGAATTTTGAATAACAACCGAAAAATTTCGTACATCTTTTAAAAAATACCTAAAAGCTATTTTTATTTTAATTTTCTATTTAGTTACCACACAAATAAATTCCTCGATACATAAATATGAGAATAAATATACAGCGAAATTCACGTTCTATTATGAATACTTGGAATAATAATAAAGATGATAATAATAATGTGCAATTATGCAAGGAAGCTTGAACAAGCTTCTCGATTCATTGCACACGTTTGTATATTTCCATGCTAGGAGATGCCCGAGCATTGTTGAGGGTGCAAAGAGATCCGCATAGGCATCATGAACCATTGCAGGTTGTAGTCGCCGGATCGGGTAGTGATCCTCTTGTGAGCATGAGCGCGCGGTAGCATAAATGCGCCACGAGGCAGGTATTCCTTAATGAACTCTTCGGGTGGTTTCTCGAGTACCTGGTGCGAAGAGAAACTGTGGCACCGGCAAGAGGCCGCAACCTCTTTCTCTTGACACGCTCGGCATTGAATGGTGTTAGTTCTAACGCCTGTTAGGATGCTTCTTCTTCTTCGTTCACCGCGACTGCTGCTACCATCGCCACCACCAAGCCGCCCCAGGGCCACTAAGACCATCGAGTAGTGTGCATCAATGCACTAACTGCCTCTCTCTTTCTCTCCTGTTCGAATCGTTCCCTCAGTCGCCCCCGAGGATTCTGAGTTTCGCAAATTCGGTTCATTTGCCGCATTGTCAGGAGCTTAAGGAGAAATGAGACCCTCTCGAGAAAAATCGTCGCAAAGACGCTTGAAGTTTACCGCTACTGGCGCGCGTGAAGCGCCGAGACCAATGGATGTCGAAGGCGACAACCAAAGAAACGCGACGATTTTTCTCACCACTCGAAAGCTCATGCATTTTTTTTTCTTCAACTTTTCTAGCATTCTTTACTGCCACCAGGAATTCCGTTTGTCCTCGTTAACAAATTATCTTTATTAGATTGTAGATCCGATCACGGAAAATAATTTGATTAATTGCGTGTGGATCGAGAGAATAAATTTACTTGGATCGAAATAAGTTAATTGGAATTACGGTATTAAACATTGAATTGCTGCCACTCACATGGATATACAAATATATGCGACATATAGATCTTTTTGACGTTATGCATATTTATATATTGTTGTCCATAGCGGGAGATTTGATCCCGCTATCATTGAAACTTGTCATGAAACTTGATCAAAATGATGTGCCCTTTGGTAATGAAATTTGGGCGAAATTAGTGTTGCATTATGAGACGAGCATTAATCTGTCTAACTCGATTTGACCACAACGATCGATCACTTCAGACAAGTGAGATTCTCGGTCTTTGGTTTGTTTTAATCGTCTCGTTTCATCTCGATTTTACAATCACGAACGAGCGAGTTTGACACCTGTCAAAAAATTCGTGAACGTCTATTGAAGTTATTAGAATTTAATACAAAAATTAAGCTTGAAGCACAATTAAGAACCCATGTCTAATAATGGATTTTCCGGCTGCGCCTGCCGACACAAGCTCTAGGAAAAGAACACACGAATGTGCGTATGAAACGCGCTGCTAATACCCACATTCATATATTGTGTGATGGCATACACCTTTTTATTACAAAATCCATCAATATTGGCAACTAATGTCTTCAAAACTACTTTTTAACACCCGTGAACATTTTAGTAATTTTAGTCAGCTTAAAAACACAATTTTTAAATATTGCGTGTTCACCTACAGGACCTATGGAATATCCTCAACCATTGCACTAATCGCGTTAGGATCACCTTATAAGTAACTATGCATTTCAAATTCTTACGCACAAGCTGTTCTTCAAGAATATTTACATGAAAACAACTTCTAGCTGTGATTTCAGTAAATAATTGTTTGAAAAGTTTAAGCATTTAACACAATTGCAGTTAGGAAATCATGAGGCACGCTGGACATTTTACGATACATTTTTGCTTCCTCATAGAGGAAGCTTTGTTTTCATGAACATTTTTTTTTCGAGATTTTCATGTCAGTACACCCAGAATGGGCCAAAACGTCGAGAAAAGTGATTTAGAAAAAATGTCTGTATGTGTGTGTGTATGTGTGTATGTTACACGATCGAAAAATGTAAACCTTTATAACTCGGGAATGCCTTGAGATATCAAGTTGAAATTTGGACCATAGATAGAGAGATCAAGCCTCATCGTTCATACAGATTTTTGTTAAAATCCATTTCATCGTTAAATTATTACGCGTTTTTTAATTTTTTGAAAAATGTCTGTTTACGCGATAACTCTTTCAATTTTTGAGATATTTATCTTAAAATTGGTATGAATGTGAGCTTTCATATGCCGGTGATCGCTATTGAATTTGGTTAAGATCGGTCGAACCGTTAAAATTTTATGATGTTTTGAATTTTTCAAAAAATTGACATTATCGGTCTATTGTAACTTTTGCAAAACTTAAGATAGCGAGCTCAAATTTTGTATATAAATGAAACAATATTCAGTCATTATATATGTATAATTTAGTGACGAACGGTATGAAATTTTTGATTTTATGGAATGTTGAATTATTTTTAAAAATATACATTATCACATTCACTTTCGGAAACGCTCTAATAATCACGAAATAACGTAATAACGAAATAGAAAAAGTGAATCCACAACATGTATATTTATCTAATTAAAACAAGGATGCAAAGTAGAACCTTGCACATTGCTTCCTCATTATTTTTCGCGTTTTACAAAGCTTCCTCTATGAGGAAGCCAAAAATTGAATAACATACTTCCTCATAGAGGTAGCTTTGTAAAAAGCGAAAAATAATGAGGAAGCAATGTGCAAGGTTCTACTTTGCATCCTTTTTTTTCATAAAGATCCAATTCGTATCAATGTTTCCGTTGTATTAGAACCAAACAAAAAAAAATGTTACCGATGTAAGACTACAATCGTTACAACACCGTTGAAAAACATTTTTTGACCAGGAAAAATAAACGAAATCAGAAATACTCACGGAAGCATTATCGAATTTCGAGTATACGTTGACAAAATAAAACCTCGAATAGGGTCAAATCTGTTTGTTTTAGGAGGGCGAAATCGTTCTCATATCGTGAATCAGTGAAACGGCGAGAACCTCAGGCGCATAAACATCAACCACAGCGCTCCTCTAATATACCACTTTGGCACGTGTCACTTTCCGCCTTAATTCTTTATTCGCCGAAGAAATACCATGACGTAGATTGAGACACGTATTCGCAGAAGCCTAAGGTTAATGCGCAACTTAGTAATTTAATCAAGTCCCAGTCCCCGAGGCTTGACCAAATAGTAAGAGAAAAGGACGATGCAGCAGCAAACTAAAAGGGAACTAAGAGGGAGAGAGAGAGAGAATGATTGCAATACCCGGTGACAGATATATTAGAGACAACTGAATGGAACTGTCTGCATTACATTATTCGGTTGGTAGATCTCTAGTGCAAACACGACATCAACTTTTCCCATGTGCCCTTTTACCACTGCGATGAACGGCGTCACTGCCTCGAGAACAGCGGTTCTCAAAAGAGCTGATGTTGGATATAGTCCAATATAATACACTCTCGATCCACCCCTAAATCTCTCTCGTTTCGGTGTCCCTTATAGACTTACCGATTGCAACGAGCGAGAAGCAACTCTCGCCCCCTACATCGCGAAGCCGGCCAACCATCGCTTTCAATAAACGGTCCGGGTCGACGGATGGCGCACGACATTCACGCCATTCACCCTACAATTCACTCTTGGATACTTCGCCCTCGTAAATCCGACGATATCACCTTTCGCAGATTCGATGAATCGTACATCCTCAGGGAGCTATATGTATCGAAGCTAAATATAATTAGTATTATGTATAAGACAGTTGCAATTAGTGTTTTGGATATACAATTTTAATAAGTGTTTTGGGTATACAATTTCAATTGGTGTTTTGGATATGCAATTGTAATAAGTGTGTTGGATATACAATTGCAATTAGTGTTTTAGATGTGCAATTGCAATAAGTTTTTTGGAAATACAATTGCAATTAGTGTTTTGGAAATACAATTGCAATTAGTGTTTTGGAAATACAATTGCAATTAGTGTTTTGGATGTGCAATTGCAATTAGTGTTTTGGATGTGCAATTGCGATTAGTGTTTTGGAAATAGAATTGCAATTAGTGGTTTGCAAATGCAATTGCGATTAGTATTTTGGAAATACAATTGCAATTAATGTTTTGGATATACAATTGCAATTAGTGTTTTGGATGTGCAATTGCAATTAGTGTTTTGGAAATACAATTGCAATTAGTGTTTTGGATATAAAATTGTAATTAGTGTTTTGCAAATGGAATTAGAGTTTTGAATATGCAATTGCAATAAGTGTTTTGTATATACAATTGCGATTAGTGTTTTGAAAATAAAATTGCAATTAGTGTTTTGGAAATACAATTGCAATTAGTGTTTTGGATATAAAATTGCAATTAGTGTTTTGCAAATGGAATTGGAGTTTTGAATATGCAGTTACAATAAGTGTTTTGTATATACAATTGCGATTAGTATTTTGAAAATACAATTGCAATTAGTGTTTTGCAAATACAATTGCCATTAGTGTTTTGGAAATACAATTGCAATTAGTGTTTTGGATATACAATTGCAATTAGTGTTTTGAATATGCAATTGTAATAAGTCTTTTGTATATACAATTGCGATTAGTGTTTTGAAAACACAATTGCAATTAGTGTTTTCCAAATACAATTGTCATTAGTATTTTGGAAATACAATTGCAATTAGTGTTTTGGAAATACAATTGCAATTAGTGTTTTGGAAATACAATTGCAATTAGTGTTTTGGAAATACTTTGAAAGAAATCTTTATTAATTTAATAATTTACTTCAATTCCTCAGTAAAAGTACATTAACTTTATACCGCAACTGCACATTAAATTTAGATGCCGATTTTATGCATAAAAACTTTCAGTCTTTTCTAACAGTTTAATATTAAAAAACACTGAAGCACATCGCATACAATCAACTTACAAAATTATGAGATAAAAATTCAATGTATAATTTAAATAACTCCCCACTGTGAAAAATACATTCCGAAAAGTGTAATTTGTGGAAACAGATAAAAACGAATCGTGTTTCATATATCAAGCTTTCATCTGGGAACTAATTAAAACGTAAAATAATATTTAATATTGATGCTTGCAAACGCATAAAAATACGTACTTCGACGGTAGTGGCGACCTTAAATGACTAATTATAATTCAGATAATAAGGCAAAAATGATTTTACGAAAATTATTTAATTCTTTTTGGATTTATTTCTATAAGTAAAATTTTTTCGTAATGAGTTTTTCTTATAAACATAGTTTCAGGCGAGAGATCATCAAATGTTTAAATTTATTTTTCTTCGTACATTGAGGGAAAACATCGTTGGCAATAAGTTTATTTATTAATATTTGTATATTAATTATTATATATTTATTATATATATTATATAATATTATTATATATTATATAATAATAATTAATATTTGTATATTAATTATTGGTCAATCTGACTATTTTCTAACATCCATTAATTTTTTCCAACTATTAAGTAAATTAGGGCCGCTACTAACTTGTTACGGTAACTTAATAGTTGCTGTTTATTTATCTACGTTGGCCAATTATCAATGCAAGATTTTCCTCTCGATGTATATTTATGGAATCGTGAAAATTGTGGTGTGGAATGGCAATAACAATCAAATAAAATACAAAAGTAACGTATTAAAAAAAGACGCTTTGTTGATTTCTGACGAAAAATAGTATCATCATTCAAATAAGAAGATAAACATGTGTATACGTGGGGGCACAGCAAGGGTGGCTGAGGAGAAACAGGGAGAACAAACTGGCGAGAACGAAAATGGGAAGCGCTGGACTGGTACAAACAAGGGTTGCGCATGCAATATTAGGGGCATTAAGTCGCCATAAAGAGCGCATTAGGGGTGCGCATGCCCTCGAGGGGTAGTTTAGCGTTTAATTGTCCCACCCCGATGTATCAAAGGTTTCGATTTCTGCTCGGCTAAACTCACTCTCTTTTCATTCCTTTCTCTTTTCCTCTCATAGTTGAGCCTGTTCTTGGACATTCGACCGTCGAGCACAGTATATATTGTCCCCCATCGTACCGGTTCAGCAACTAGCACTAATCACTATTCTCGAAAGTATTCAGTTGCCCAATTTTAATTATTATCTATTATTAGTTTATCTAAAAAGAACCAAAATAGTGAATAGGATATCTTCGTCTAATTGAATAAAAAATATTAGTTCCGGACCTTATTGATTGCTCAACCTAAAGACCTTTTTCCCTAACATTTTAACCTGAAGACATTTTTCCTGACACCTCGACCTAAAGACTTTTTTTATGACTGTTCAACCTAACGACTTTTTTCCTGACAATGCAACCTAACGAATTTTTTTCTGAATTATCCTGATAATTGAACCAAAAGATTTTATCCTGACAGTTGAACCTAAAGATTTTATCTTGACAGTTGAACCTAAAGATTTTATCCTGACAGTTGAACCTAAAGATTTTATCCTGACAGTTGAACCGAAAGATTTTATCCTGACAGTTGAACCCAAAGATTTTATCCTAACAGTTGAACCTAAAGATTTTATCCTGACAGTTGAACCTAAAGATTTTATCCTGACAGTTGAACCTAAAGATTTTATCCTGACTTTTGAACCTAAAGATTTTATCCTGGCAGTTGAACCGAAAGATTTTATCCTAACAGTTGAACCGAAAGATTTTATCCTGACAGTTGAACCTAAAGATTTTATCCTGACAGTTGAACCTAAAGATTTTATCCTGACTGTTGAACCTAAAGATTTTTTCCTGACAGTTGAATCTAAAGATTTTATCCTGACAGTTGAACCTAAAGATTTTATCCTGACAGTTGAACCGAAAGATTTTATCCTGACAGTTGAACCTAAAGATTTTATCCTGACAATTGAACCTAAAGATTTTATCCTGACAGTTGAACCCAAAGGTTTATTCTGACAGATGAATCTAAAGATTTTATCCTGATAGTTGAACCGAAAGATTTTATCCTGACAGTTGAACCGAAAGATTTTATCCTGACAGTTGAACCTAAAGATTTTATCCTGACTGTCCAACCTAAAGATTTTATCCTGACAGTTGAACCGAAAGATTTTATCCTGACAGTTGAACCCAAAGATTTTATCCTGACAGTTGAACCTAAAGATTTTATCCTGACAGTTGAACCGAAAGTTTTTATCCTGACAGTTGAACCTAAAGATTTTATCCTGACTGTTGAACCTAAAAATTTTATACTGACAGTTGAACCTAAAGATTTTATCCTGAGTATTGAACCTAAAGATTTTATCCTGACAGTTGAACCTAAAGATTTTATCCTGACAGTTGAACCTAAAGATTTTATCCTGACTGTTGAACCTAAAGATTTTATCCTGACAGTTGAACCGAAAGATTTTATCCTGACACTTGAACCTAATAATGTTATCCTGGTGTTTCATGCTAAAGATATTTTCTGACTTTATCTTAAACAAAAACCAAATGTACTAAACTTAGCCTAAAAAGGTTGAACTTTCCCAACTGCCTTTAAGTTAAACTGCCAGAAATTGAAGTGGCTATGTATGCAATTCGGTGACGTACTGAATGTAGATATGTAAAAATTCATCGATTTTTCTTAGTCGTCATCGATAGGCTCGATTTTCTTTCATCTCAACGTCGACTCCAACAAATCCTTGAAATGTTTTTCAAGTAGTACACTGTTAAAAATATTTAAGGTAAAATTACTACACAGTGCAGGAAGCTCTTTTCCATAAACGGGTATAGAAAATTTACTCCACGAGTATAACGTAAAATTGATGTACATTTCTGTTAAATACGTTACAAAAGTATTAATCGATGCACAGTATACTTAAATTGATTTAGATAAATTGATACAATTTTCGAAATGTGTTACAAAAATCGTCTTTTTAATATATGTTAAATTCGATTTTACCATAAGTAAAGTTTACATTGAATTTTCATTTTATTAGTATATTACATTGAATTTCCTACACGGGTTCAGTAAAAAATACAATACAGTATATGAATTTTCGAAATATTTTTTTACAGTGCAGTATACCGCAGTAGACACTGGATATACTGAATTTCATCTTCGTCGCTGTCTCTCGAAGAAACATTGAGTCTCACGGCTCGTTCATAGGGACGATGAGTGAGAGAGTTACACGAGTAGAGGAGAGAACACCGCAAATAAACTATCGCCACAGTAGCTCACCCATGGCGAACGATATTATCAGGAGGCAAGTAAGTTCGTCCCGTTCGGTGGTTTGCGGCGATGCGATACTCCACTCATCGGGCTTACTCTCACCCCCGTATTCACTCCGTGTCCCATCAGCTTCTGTCTCTTGGCACGAGGATTTCCATCATAGCAGCACGAGCAAGAGGTAAAGCAAGTCGTCCGTCTCTCAGCCGCGGATAACTGTAAACGTAGAATGAGATGTGGTAGGGGTCGAAGGCAGGGGGGTACTACTGTATACTATACATATATCTTCGACTGGTAGCGAAACGTATAAGAGACAGGAGGAACAGGCGAGTACCCAAGTTGCTATTGAACCGATTTTGAGCAAATATCACTCGAAGCAGGTCGTAGAGTGAAGCAAAGCCGAAGCATAGTCGCAGACTCTCCAGGCTCGTCGCTTTACTCAGTTACAGACAGAAAGCGAGAGGGAGACAGAAAACGCAGTACCACCGAGGCTGAATTTTAGCGAGAGCGAGGGAGAAGGGACAGAGAGAGCTCACAAGCCCTTCGGCAAATTTCATAACCGAACTTGTCGTATTTGCCGAGATTATTTCAATATATTCGACTCAACCCGGGAGAATCTGTTTGCGATGACGGTGTGTATGCGTGAATGGAACTTTGGCGTCGCGCAGAAGTCTGTATGGAGGGGATCGAGGAGCGGAGCTACTATGGACGAAGGGCGAAAGTGGGAAGGAATACCAGGAAGCCACTTGCTCGCTGGCCCTATGGTACCGATGCATAGGTCCTTCCAACCCAAAACGGTCTCAGGGTAACTGCGAAAAAAAATGTTTTCTTAAATTAATTAATTAACATGGACATCCACAATCTTATCGATGAAAATGGGCTTAGTTCAACATATAAACAAACGAAAAGAAATTAATTTAATTGTGTATTTGAACAATACTGAATCCCAAAAAACACATAAGTAAAAATGTTGGATCTAACAGAGTTTCCATTTTGTTTTTGTTCGTTTTCAATCAATTATTTTTCTTATAATCTGTCATCTGATCCAGACGTATTAAATAGAAAAAAAATCTAATTGTTTTTACTGGATTTCGTTTTAATTGTATGTAAGCGCTCGGCATGATATTCGAAAGCGTGGAAGTTATAATTAGTATTGAAAAATCTTGTCGGGGTTTTTAGACAGCAGCATGACTTCAAAGAAAAATTATTTTCAGTATTTAACGAAAATGGAAAATTTGTTGAATTCAGCAAAAACGAGCGTCAAAAAATTCTTAAACTGGAAAACGTGCTTCATGTGAGATATTAAAATAGAAAGCTCTTGTACAAAGCAAAGATCGAGAAACTTTAGCAACTACATGATCAAATGGAGAAATTTGTACCTTCTGAGAATGAACACCGTGGGCGCTAAATTTGTGGAAACGAAATATCAATATAAACTGAAAACGTGGAACTGCAATGTAGGATATTTAAATCGACGAAGTTCAAAGGACATAAGGTAAACCCTGTTTCTGACTCTGGTCCAGTTCCTGTCGCGCTACTTTAGCATAGGCGGCTTCCCCCACCATTTCAGAAACAGCCAATAATAATTCGTAAATGGTGACGTCATCCGCGTAGAAAAAAAGAATCTGGCCGAGATTCTTAAGAATCACGGTTGCGCGCCGTACCGATATTCTCTTTAAATCTGAAAATCTCACCGAGATACTGATAGAGATTCTTTAATGGATAGCTGGAGATAAATAAAATCTCTATCAGAATCTCGCCGACATTCTCTAGAATCTCAGCGAGATACTGATAGAAATTGTTGGAAATAAAAGAATCTCTTTTAGAATCTCGGCCAGCTTCTTAGCGAAATTCTTCTCATTTTCATTTTCACTGAAAATGAAAAGAATCTATATAAAAAAGATCTTCACGAAGATTTTAATATTGCTAACACTAATTTGTTAGTACATCAACGAAGGTTAGACCCCTCGTGTGTAGTCGAACTCAGAAAAACTTTCCAGTGGGTAGCTGGAAATAAAAAGAATCTCTATCAGAATCTCGCCGAGATTCTCTAGAATCTCAGTGAGATACTGATAGAGATTCTTTAATGGATAGCTGGAGATAAATAAAATCTCTATCAGAATCTCGCCGAGATTCTCTAGACTCTCAGCGAGATACTGATAGAGATTGCTGGAAATAAAAGAATCTCTATTAGAATCTCGGCCAGCTTCTTAGCCAAATTCTTCTCGTTTTCATTTTTATTGAAAATGAAAAGAATCTATATAAAAAAGGTCTTTACGAAGATTTTAATATTGCTAACACTAATTTGTTAGTACATCAACGAAGGTTAGACCCCTCGTGTGTAGTCGAACTCAGAAAAACTTTCCAGTCTTATATATACGCTGGGGCATCAAGTCACTTGCGAGAAACGCTTCGTTCCTTCGCCATCTAGCGGAGTATTGTCCACCAGTGTTTTGTATGATGTCACTAGGTGGCGAACGGACGGATCGTTTCTCGCAAGTGGTTTGAAGCCTCAGCGTATATATAAGACTGGAAAGCTTTTCTGAGTTTGACTACACACGAAGGGTTGAACCTTCGTTGATGTACTAACTAATTAGTGTTAGCAGTCCTTCAATATTCGTAAAGATCTTTTCTGATATAGATTCATTTCATTTTCAATGAAAATGAAAAGAATCTCGCTGGGCGAGATTCTGATAGAGATTCTTTTTATTTCCAGCTACCCACTAAAGAATCTCAGTAAGAAGCTGACCAAGATTCTGTAGAATCTCGGTGGGATTTTAATAGAGATTCTTTTTATTTTCGGCGAGATTCTGATGGAGATTCTTTTTTTTCAGCTACCCACTAACGAATCTCGCTAAGAAACTGACTGAGATTCTCCGATAGATTTTAAAAGAATCTCGGTTCGGCAAGAATGTTCTTAAGAATCTCGGCCAGATTCGTTTTTACTACGCGGGCACAAACTGCGACAGTCGTTAGGTCCTCGTTTACCTTATGGATTTACATGGACAGAGTGAGAGGGTTGCCTTAAATCGTCATAAACTGGGCCGGTTACTTTAGTAAGAACTGAATCTGTATTCGGGCTCGAGCCGGAAACCAATAAATCTGTACCCATCTGCAAAATATATATAAAATGCAAAGTAAGTTTCGAAAGTCCAAACCAGAACGAATATACTGACATTTGTAATCCAATACAAACGAATTCTTTGAGAGTAGCAAATTACTACGCTGTACCTATCGATGGCGCTTGGCGTGTGAGAAACACCATTTTCACCCCTTGGGAAGTAAATTTTTTACAATACTCGTTGGCTAAACTTTTTGTTAACACGAGTGATTGCAACACTCGTCAGGAAAAGTTTTACTGCACTTGTATCGTAATACACTATTTTTCCTCTAAAAGCGTGACGTTCTGAACGCATTCAATAAATAAAAAATGTGTGTGAAAATTCCCAACGAAAAAAAAAATCATACAATCCGATAAGGCGGAGAAAACAAGTAAAGAACTTTTTCTCAACTTCGCCAAAATAACCTCATTTCAGGAGAGGGTAAAAGAAAACGGTTAAAATTCCCGTGGACGAACTCACGAAAATCGCAATAAAGAAACAGTTATTTTTTTTTATAATAAAAGGTACCAAACTCATAATTAATGAGAAGAAAACGAGAAAAACCAACTATAATTCTTACAGAAATGCCATGAAGACCGCGATAAATGTATCGAGAAGTACCAATTCAGTAAGAAGAAAAAATTCAAATTATAGATTCAATAGATATTAAATAAGCTCTCTTAAACTGTCAATGCGAACGAATATTTTGCAGCACTGAAAAACGCTTCGAAATCGTGTATCCAAGAAGTCAGCGCCATTGCAACCGATTGTTCGGACTCTCTCGTCGGAAAAATCCCCTTAACGATTTTCTCATCACAGGATCTTGTATATAGCGCAATTAGAGAATTTCAGTAATTTACTATTATGGGACGATCAGTTATTCCGCACGATTAAACCAATCGATGGTAGCCAGGGGGAGTTGGAATAGTCATCGAAATTGTCATTCTCATTGTCGAATTAACCAGCTCGTTCTCGGGGTCATTCGCTAATTAAATAAAGGGTCGAAATTGGTGAAACGAGGCATCACGAAAGGCGAATACGACGACGTGCACACGTACCAACTTATGTACCCACGCACGTAAGCAGGGGATGCATAGCCCAGTTCGTATACGATGGGCAATGCACGTGCCGGCGCGTGCGAAACGAACCTTCCCATTGCCTGAGCAGCTACACTCTGAGCAGCACTAAAACCAACTGTATCGTATTGTATAGTACTGTGTAACTCCCGATACGCGATTTAACATAATGCGAGTTATTAGCGAGACCGTTAACGGTTCGTTACATCATTATGTTGGAGGGAGTCCTGAACGACATTTCATAGGGCTCTATGACGACCGATTTTTTTGTTTAATAATCCATTCGAGATCTACAAAGCAACTCGTTAATTAGCGAGACTAGCGAGGAATAATTGATAATAAGACAGTATGATAATTGAAAGTTTTATTATTTGGAAAATCGTAATCCGATGTGATTTTTTAAATTTTTTGCGCCCATTCAAATGGTAATTGATACTAAGGAATCCACATGAGATTTGCACTTAACATACCAAAGGATATCATGTTAGGTGCACTTACTACACTATAGATATTCATTACATTAAATCCATTTCCAAAAAACAAATTTACTGTGATTTAGTTTTCATAAATACTTTACCACCTAATTACACTATATAATACGTCTATCATACCGATAGATCATCCTCAGCCCAAGTTCTACCATAATACAACTCCATTCGATGTACATAGAATTTCGATTAGACCTATCGCGAACAAGTCGGGACTGAAAGTTCGTAGAATTGAGAGTATAAGCTCAGATCCTTACAATGTGTAAGATACTCATCACCACGCACGGGTAATCCTAACCCGTGCAGAAATTAGTTCGGGCAGCCGCGATTAAATAAGAGATCTTTCTAGATATAAACGTGGCATCCACAATAGGGAATTTACTCTAGAACCCTACTAGGTTCAACAGAGGCGGCCACGACAAACTTCGGGGCCCAATCAGGCTTCAATGTGGAACCCTCACTAGGGTCGTCCATATTGAGTCTCTAAAAGCCCCGTACTTCAAGCGTGACTAGCCTAGTAGGGCCCCTAATGGAACTGGGGCAAACTGGAAAGGGCCAAGTCAGAGCCCCAACTATTTTTCTACACGGGTAAGTGGGGTCAAAAAGGTGAGGATAGTTCGTAGAATCGAAGTCCGAGTGTACCATCATCATAACCTGATCACACCGAGAGAAAAGATTTCATTGACGCCAAAGAAATGGGTGGATTGATTTTTTTTCATTGATTTCAACGAAATATTTCTTTGATTTGAATGAAATAGTGCATTTGAATTTCAAAGAGAACATTTCATTGCCTGTAAATAAAGATTTACTTAGTGAGCATATAAAGAAACAGTTTCATCGTTTTAAAGAGACGTTTTCATTGGTTCAAAGAAACGTTTTCATTGATCTCTCTCTCGCACCGAACCTCACTTTTTTGTTTTCCAGTTCTCCCGAACGAACGGCTTCGAGTTTCGCGGAGCCGGAAGCTTAGCCTATTTCTGCCGTACTTCCTTACATACTCACAAAATTTGAGCGTTATCTGCCGCGTACTTCAGGAACAAATAGGTTTCGAAATGTTGAGGTGGTAAGAAGAAGGTTTCATTGAATCAGAGACGATATCTTTGAAATCAATGAAAAAGGTTCATTGGTCTAAAGAAATGTTTCTTCGAATCAATGTCACTACTTTTCATTGAGTTTGAGATCATTCAAACAAAAGATAGTATTGAAATTCAAGTGTTTCATTTCATTAGCAAAGATTTCCGTCAATCAATGAAACTTTTTCTCTCGGTGCAGACAACAACTCTACCGAATAGAACAGCAGATTATAATTCCACCCTGTTCCACCCCTAGAAGAATGCAGACCTCCAGTTACACGTCTACCAAATCCTTATCATATTAGGAAGCCATTGGGTAAAAATAACTCCACTAAAATACATTTCTCCAACGATAGACCATAGACGTGAGAATATTTAACGGCAAAGTTGTATTCTGCAAGTTCAAGTTATAACCTAATAAAATTATGTGCGACAGTTTGATCTAATATGTTCTAAAAAAATTTCAGATCGTATCATGAACTATTATTGGTATTCAGTAGAGTTATATAATTGTAGAGTTTGGTCAAAGCCTTTTATAACTGATTTAGATATAAATGCGTCTAAACTATCTCATTACGACTCTACTATAATAGTACACTAGCGTAGATTGGAACTACCACGATACAACTATACAACACTGCCAACGATAAAAATTCCTATGTCAAAAAAGGATATCGATGTTTTGCTGTGGAATAAAAATCTGGCAGTGTTGAAAAATGGTAGCGTTGTAATGTAATAGAGATTCTTACCAAAATTAAATCGTGGTAGATTTTGTATTTGGACTTTAACGACCGAATTATACATGCGCCGTGTAATAGTACAAACTCACAATTTTGCGCAACATGTATTTATAAATGAAATAAAGAAATTGATAAATTTTTAGCCTCCTAATACTGCGTAGAAAGTGACACTAATATCGATTTTTGGTGCAGTTCGGGACAAAAGCCTTGTTATTGATTTCATATTAATCAAATGTCGATATCTCAATTAGGTTTTGTGCCGATGGTGGATGGTCTCGAGCCCAGTACGAACGAGAAAGAGAGCGAGAACGTGGCGAACGGGAGATTTCGCGCGTTTGTTTGCCGTGGAGATTGTAAAGCCGAGGCCCATTGTCTGCGAGCCACCCCTAAGCTAGAGACACCGGCTTAACTTTTCATTCTCCTGTAAATTGCACAGGTTCCGTCGTGCGCCTGTACTGTACACCCTGTGTGTATACTACGATCATACCACGTATATATAGATACACACCACTTTATACCCGCTATGCTGCGGTTGTGCCATCTCGGTAGAGCGATAACAGCAGGCGTAACGCGCACAACTCGGCTACCCCTGCAAGATCCGGGTGCAAATCGAATGAAACAATGGAAGGTGCTCGACACACACTGCCAGCAGGATTTAGAAAGCTCCGATACCTTTCTCTATCGACTTTCCTTCTGCATTTACCTCTATTTAGCGAACCACCCATTTCAACCACGATTCATTACGACTCGGATTAAGAAGACCCAAGCGTTACTCGGAGATCAAGAAAAGGATGCTGATTTTTTTTGTACTAATTAATAGGGAGAGTCTTTGTTTAACCGCAATGTCGTAATATATTCCTCTTCACCTTTTGCTAGTGATGCGGACGAGCGAGACGAGCAAGACGAGGGAGAAAAAGTCGAGATCAAGACTCAGTCTCGGAATTTGACAGCTCGATTGTCATTTCGATTCAAGATTATCGACATAGCAAGATTTTTCTCTCATTCTCGTCCTGAATTTCGTTTGAAATCTCGTCTTGACAGCCGGATATTGATTTTCTTTCTTTCCCTATTAACTATTTTTAAATTATGATGATATTAATGTTTCAGAAAATGGATAACGCTGAAAAGAATGGAGTAAATTGTGAAATTATTTATATCAAATATCTGGTGCTGTTATTGTAGTCTTGAATCAATGAAATGATTAAATCACTGGAGTACATCTACCCCTAAATTAAGGGTGCAGGTCGCGTTTTTTCTTGAATATTAAAGAGGGTTTTTCACTTGGTAGAATTACGCTAACGTTCCGAGGCTCCAGGATGACGGTTTTTTAATGATAGACGTTTAGATCGGTTTTTAGGTAGATCGACATCATGTACAGGACACCTTTTAAGGTCCAAGTCTGTTTTCAAGGACGATTCCATGCGTATGTAGTCTACGATGATATTCAGAATTTCAGAACAATCCGAAGACATCCGTAGTCCTCGTGTAATTCGAGACACAGATCCATTTTCACGTAGTTGTCGTATTCAAACTCGACCTGAATCTTGGAATCTATGGAGACGACGTATCAGAAGGTCGTTTTGATACATCGTTTAATTTCATTGGCGAAGATTTCCGTGATTCAACGAAATTTTTTGGCCCGGTGTAATCCTTTTATACCAGACAATCAACGTCTAAAGACCTTGGAAGCCCACATGGAGAAAAAAAGTAGTTAGACAAACCAATAAATGGGTTCTAACAACCACTCGAAAGAGTTGATATAGCGTCACTACTCAGTGGGTTATGACAACTACTCAGGGGGTTATGACAACTACTCAGTGGGTTATGATAACTACTCAGTGGGTTATGACAACTACTCAGTGGGTTATGACAACTACTCACTGGGTTATGACAACTACTCAGTGGGTTATGACAACTACTCAGTGGGTTATGACAACTACTCAGTGGGTTATGACAACTACTCACTGGGTTATGACAACTACTCAGTGGATTATGACAATTACTCAGTGGGTTATGACAACTACTCAGTGGGTTATGACAACTACTCACTGGGTTATGACAACTACTCACTGGGTTATGACAACTACTCGTTGGTTATACGAATCGCTGTGATTGGTTATAGTAGGTACCGTTTAACACTTCCTTACGAGAGAATGAACAATGAATTCTGACGTTTACAAAGATAGTTAATTTGAAAACGTTGCTAAGAAATTATTGGCTATATTATGATTGGAAACGTTCAGATAATCTGTATTCACTGCTATTTGATAAGCAATTATGTGGACCTTTACAATAAAATTTTACTGCGGCTAAATTTTGATGGTAGCGATAGCGATGAATTTGGATGGAATTAATTATTGATGATGGCCGAATGAACCAATCGCATCACTGTGACCGTCCGTAGCCACAAAACATGAGAAAAAAATCGGGTAATTTAAAAAAAATATATAGTTAGACCGGCGATAATCTAACGCTCAACCTACCTTTTGCTTAGAAAATTAGAAGTAACGGAACTGTGACAAAAGTACAAATTTAGTCGTGAAGGTGAAGATATTGAGGCCTCGACTAGATCTGCGAGCAAGAAGATTAATACTTCATCATGATTTGTCGCCAATAAACAAGAAAATACAATAGTTTGAAGATTTCTATGAATTTTTGTTTATTGTCATTTTTCATTTCAAATGTAACTTTTATTTTTTAAGTAATGTTAAAAAGCAATTATCATACTATTTTATCTTAATACAAATCTCATTAGGATAAAACTAATAGAAATGTTATTTGACATCTAACAGAAACATCACGACTCTAAATTTGAAATATTTATTATCTGATTGTACTTAATTTCGAGTTCTGATTCACATGACATCGGACTCTTTCAGATTTGCCAATTCATGACAAATTTCGAAAATAAGGGATTCTGTTTGTGTCACCAAGACTTGCAACACAGTAGATACATCTAGGTATACATATTAGGATACAAGTACCAATAAAGACTGCGTGATACAATAGAATTTGGAAGAGTGAATACCGATCTCGGAATCGATTTTCAAAGTAGTAACAAGATCTCTCAGTGCTGACCGCCGTCAATGGGGAAGCACGACAGTGTGAAAGCTATTATATTAGAATCCACTCACCCCTCTATCGAGTAAATGCGACAGGATTTTAGTGGCTATATTATGAACACGGAAGAGGACGAGAGAAGAGAAGAAGAAAAAAAAATGAATGTAAACTAGAGCCCGTCGGCGGCCCCTCTCGAGGGCGCCGCCGGAGTCTCGTAAATACATCTATATAAACGCGTCGACGACAAGTTTACTAGTCTAAATAGTGCAAGCAAGAGAAGGAAGAGGAGGAAGCCGCGTGTCCCCTTTCATCTACTACCTTCTTTACTACAATAAAAGATACTTCTGTGGCCAAACACGGGGCGACAGTGTACAATAATATACCGGGTGTCCACATCTGCCGTCGCGACGGGAGGTCCTACCGACCGGGGGTCGCACTACAGACCGAATACACGACAAACCGCCAACTCGAAGAAGAGGAAGAAACAAGGGGTCTCGATTTCTCGATCACGAGCTACATTCAGGCAGTGGCGTATTTATCATACTTGCCGGTCTACACATTTGAAAAAATGCCTCCCCTCATTTTGGGTAGACGATCAATTTTAATAATGCATTCTTTTTTTTACATGGTTGAGTTGATAATTATTTATGCGGTATATTAAAATTAAACGATTTTTAATGTACGATTTTTGTTCAGAGTGGAAACTTTCTACGCAATATTGGACCGCGTCAGAGCTGAATTGGAGAAACGGCATTTAGCCTACGAAAATGTTTTCAAACGTTTCGATTTTCTTCGAAATCTTGTCAATCTTGTCAGACAGCGTGATCCCCTAGCAAACCTCGTCACCGCGCAAACCATTATAGAATCACGGTCGTTTCCACTATAGCGCTTTTGTGCAAAAAGTTCAGTGGGAATTTTGACAAAACCACCACGTAAACCACCACTCTGAGATTTAAACGAATCTTGGAGCGGTGGTTTACGGGGTGGTTTCGACAAAATTTTGACAAAACCACCACGTAAACCACCAAAATTCTCAGTGAACTTTTTGTACAAAACCACCATAGTGATTTCGACGGTGGTTTGTTCGGTGACCGGATCTGCTAGGGTATCCGAAGAAGCTACAAAACTTTACAACTATTACGCCGAAGATCTAGAATTGATATTGCTTTGCGTATATCTTTGTGCATGGTTGCTACAAATTGCTCTGCAGAATGATCGTTTTCTGGTTTGAACCGCATAAAAACGTACCTGCGGTCATTAATGGAGGAAGAACGCTTAAATGCATTGGCGATATTGGCCATCGAAGCTAATGATGACCATGGACTACGACGACATCATCGACTATTTTGCAGCTCAAAAATCTCGCCATAAACCACTTGGTTGTTAAGTGTGAGCGCTGTGTAATACACATAATTTTGAAAACTGTTTGTACTTCGTAAAAATTATATTCATTAAATATATTCTGATTGCCTAACCCATCCACTCTCTCGGCTATGAAGAAAAAAAAAAATCGCAATTTTGCCGCCCCTAAAAATCTGCCGCCCTACGCTTTCGCGTAGTCAGCGTATGGGTAAATCCGCCACTGCATTCAGGCGATTGAAACATCGGTTTTGTCCCCGATATGCGATGTGAAGAAATGAAACCTAATTTCAGTTTACGGTCAAGATATATACGAACACAATAAGGTAAGTCTTATATTATTATTATCTACTCTTATTAGGGTGTGAAAAAAAAAAATTTAATTTTTTGTTTTACTGCTTCCGTTTACGGTCAAGATATATACGATCACAATAAGGTAAGCCTTATATTATTATTATCTACTCTGATTAGAGTGTGAAAAATTTTTTATATTTTTTGTTTTACTGCTAAAGTATGTATTTTGACCTTAATATCCATTTTCTGTACGGAATACGCGACTTAATTTTTTTATGATTTTTTTAATTCGTGATTTGTTGAAAAACGAAAATATCGATTGAGGCACCTCTAAATATTATTTGTCAACAAATTCCTTTTGCACAGTCGATTGTTAGGTCAGCCTCTCAAGTTTAATGACATGAAGACCCAAAAAAAGTGAGATAATAAACAGTAACCCGAGCAATAACGAGTTTTTCTCAATTTCTACTTCTTACTGTTTATTATCGCATTTTTTATGCCTTTATGGCTTAACCTCGAGGGGCTGACCTAATAATCGACTGTGCCAAAGGAATTCGCTGGCAAATAATATTTAGAGGTGTCTCAATTGCAATCTTTGTTTTTCAACAAATTCTAAATAAAAAACAAACATAAATAAATGTATGTTTGAATTCCGTGTAAGAGGTGAATATTAAGGTCAGTATATATACTTCGGCAGTGAATTTTTTTTTTTTAAAGCAAAGATTTTTTTTTTTCATTGATTTCAACGAAATATTTCTTTGATTTCAATGAAATAGTGCATTTGAATTTCAAAGAGAACATTTCATTGCCTGTAAATACAGATTTACTTAGTGAGCATATAATAAAGAAATAGTTTTATTGTTTTAAAGAGACGTTTTCATTGGTTCAAAGAAACGTTTTCATTGATCTCTCTCTCGCACCTAACCTCACTTTTTTGTTTTTCGGTTCTCCCAAACGAACGGCTTCGAGTTTCGAGGAGCCAGAAGGTTAGCCTATTTCTGCCGTACTTCCTTACAAACTCACAAAATTTGAGCTTTATCTGTCGCGTACTTCAGGAAAAAATAGGTTTCGAAATTTTGAGCTGGTAAGACGAAGGTTTCATTGAATCAAAGACGATATCTTTGAAATCAATGAAGAAGGTTCATTGGTTTAAAGAAATGTTTCTTCGAATCAATGTCACGACTTTTCATTGAATTTGAGATCATTCAAAGAAAAGATAGTATTGAAATTCAAGTATTTCATTTCATTGGCAAAGATTTCCGTGAATCAATGAAACTTTTTCTCTCGGTGTATATTTATAAAATCGAGATAATGATTAATAAGCAATGTACAAGTTTCTACTTTACAGCGGTTACACCGACAGAAAAGATTTCATTGACGCCAAAAAAATTGGTGGATTGATTTTTTTTTTCATTGATTTCAACGAAATATTTCTTTGATTTCAATGAAATAGTGCATTTGAATTTCAACGAGAACATTTCATTGCCTGTAAATACAGATTTACTTAGTGAGCATATAATAAAGAAACAGTTTTATTGTTTTAAAGAGACGTTTTCATTGGTTCAAAGAAACGTTTTCATTGATCTCTCTCTCGCACCTAACCTCACTTTTTTGTTTTTCGGTTCTCCCAAACGAACGGCTTCGAGTTTCGAGGAGCCAGAAGGTTAGCCTATTTCTGCCGTACTTCCTTACAAACTCACAAAATTTGAGCTTGATCTGCCGCATACTTCAGAAAAAAATAGGTTTCAAAATTTTGAGCTGGTAAGACGAAGGTTTCATTGAATCAAAGACGATATCTTTGAAATCAATGAAAAAGGTTCATTGGTTTAAAGAAATGTTTCTTCGAATCAATGTCACGACTTTTCATTGAATTTGAGATCATTCAAAGAAAAGATAGTATTGAAATTCAAGTATTTCATTTCATTGACAAAAATTTCCGTGAATCAATGAACCTTTTTCTCTCGGTGTACCCCTTAACGCCGCATAGCACATTATTTACGCTTGTTAGCCGGGTCTAAACCGATATCATTAGCAACAAGGTGTTCAGTGCACGCCCACCGTGAGAGCCAATTTCGCTTGAAACCAGAGGAGGGCGCTATAGGTTCAGGCCCAAAGCAACGGGCCTTCCGGTTGTCGGAGTCCCACGAAGACCAGCTCGGATGCTAACACGACTGAGAAGGCAGGGAAAAGGAAAGACGAGAGACGAAATCGACCGCGCGCGAGTAATCGTGTAACCGACTCTCTTTGTGCGAAAAAGCTTTCACACCGGACCCAACGTGCGTCCCGTGTAGAAGAGCCTTTAGTGCCATCGGCGCAACACTCTTCTTTTTTTCGGCGATCCCGCGTTTCTTCTACCACAATCTTGCTGCCATCATCCTTTTTTTCCCTTGATTTTCTTTACTCAGACACTCTTTCTACGCGGTTTTTCTAAAGGCCCCTTAACCACAGATCGCTGTTATGAACTTGGGTTATTCGCAGCTTCTAAAAGCTATAATAGCATATTAACCTCCTGCCACTTTCGTAATTCCCTAACGGAAATCCCCTTAAACGGTCATTACATGACTTTTTCTATCACCGCATCCACCAGGATTTTCATATTACCAAAAGATAATCTGTCTGGTCTTTAGTGTAATCATTCGTCCTCCATTTTCGACTGAGACATGAAACTTCAAGTAGACAAATTGAGATAAATATTTTTCTTGTATTTTGATATAAAGTGGACTCGTTATTTCAAATATTTTGTAGATTAATTGAACTATGAAATAAATTAATTGTAAATATATTTAATTTTTTTTTGCCGACGCTCTGACGGTCCCCCGAGTTAAGCAGCATCGTTTGCGGCCATAACTTGGATGGGTGACCGCTTAGCGTTGCACCGGCTGGCACCGGATTTATATTTCCAATAATACAATAAATGTTGTAGAAAAAACACGCAATATATGAGGCATTCTTTATCAACTGGGCCACTTTTCTCGGTCGACCTCCCGGATATTTTTTTTCGATTTGTCAGTTTGTTGTACTATTTGAGATGAGTGTTTGTGATTTTTTTCAGATTTTTGAAGGGCGCCGTTCAGAATTTACGTTTTTTTTAAATGTCACTATATCTCAGAAAATATTGGGGTCTCAAAAAATTCCTAAGAACATTAAGTTTTCCATTTCCATCTACTTTCGAGTGATGTTAAGGTCATCATTTTTCCAACGGAAGAAAGTCAATTTTTCTAAAAAAAAAAAGCAGTAAATAATTTTTTTTACGAAAAAGTACCTTCGATTCCAGTCTCAATTTTGAAAGGTATTTCGCATTGTATGAAGATTCTGACAAAAAAATTCCAAAATGGCACCTCCAATTCTTAGGCAGTAAAAAATTGAAAATTAAAATAAAAAAAATTAATAAATAGTTTCCTGCCTAAGAATTGGAGGGGCCACTTTGGATTTCCTCCCTGGCGGATTTCATCACATTTCCAAAAGATAAAATGAAATTTCTCGGACAACAGGCTGCGTCAAATAATTCGGAAAAAACAGGCAGGAAAAAATGTACTAATTTTTAATTTTTTTACTGCCTAAAAATTGAAGATTCCACTTTGGGATTTCGTTCTCAGAATCTTCATACAATGCGAAATATCTTATAAAATTAATACCGGAATCAAAGATCCTTTTTTCGTAAAAAACATTATTTATTGCTTTTTTTTGCAAAAAATTGACTGTCTTCCGTTAGAAAAATTATGATTTTAACATCACTCGAAAGTAATTTTTTTGAGAGTCTAGTATTTTCTGCGATATAGTGATATTTAAAAAAAAACGTAAATCCTGAAAGGCGCCCTTTAAAAATCTGAAAAAAATCACAAACACCCATCTCAAATAGTACAACAAACTGACAAATTTGGACAAATATCCAGGAGGTCGATCGGAAAAAGTGGAACAGTTGACAAAGAATGCCTCATATAGGGGAGATGGGGGCAAAACGGGCAGCTCCATTAAAAATCGGGATTGGGGGCAAAACGGGTACCGTCTCAACTTTCGTAAAAACGATTTGTCTCAGTTTTTTACGTTCCTTAGATAGAGAAAGTGCGGAAAATACGTCAAATTGGTGATGAAAAAAATGAATAATCTTCATCAAATCAGAATTTTTTTTAACCACACTGTAAAAAATGTTCGCGTTTTTCCAATACAAACGTGTATGAATTTTGTAAAACTTGGTATAGGAAATCGGAATTAACATGTTTGCATAGTAAATTTAATACAGATATATGAATTTTGATAATCCGGTAATTGGAAATTACAACACATGATTATTAAATCATCATTTACTAAATTAGTATATGAAAATCAATATGCATTTTCGGAATTTTCGTATTCGATTTGAAATTTAATATACATTGTTTCGTTAAATGTAAGATCAAAGTTACTCAAACTACAGTTACTAGTGTCGAAAAACATCAAGTAAAGTATTTGCAATTTTGTCTATATGAGTATATTACTTTATGAAAAATGTTTGCGATTTTGCTACACAAAAGTGTGAGAAATTTACAAAACTCGCTATACGAAATAAACATTAATATAGTTGCATAGTAAATTTAGTATGCGTGTATGGATTTTACCAAACCGGTGATATAAAATTACAACACATGGTTACTAAATCAATCATTACTAAATTAGTACATGAAAATCAACATGAATTTTTGGAATTTTAGTGACTGATTTAAAATTTAATACACATTTTCCAATAACAAAAAACCCGCACTAGATCGCTAACACTTACTACTTAACATCGACTTCTGATAAGTTACTCGAGATTTTCAAAAAGATTCCGTTCATCCAAAAATTATGTTCACTTGAAAATATTTCCAACCCACTTTGCGCTCTGATTGCAATCAATTGAATATTTTGTTATGTCAATTATGAGTATGCTTGAGAGAATAATAGTTGTACAACTCTTATGTCATTTAGATATATCCAAAATTATTAAGTCGTTGATAGCGTAGTCGGTAGCGTGCGTGCGTGGTTAGATACTTAGGTAGGTAGGTCGTAGGTTCAAACCCGTGTAAGCGAAAAATTTTCTGTGGCGAAAACCAATATTCAACAATTTCTGATGACATAATGTGTGTGAAAAAATAATGTCCGACTAATATTTATATTTTTTAAAATTATTTTTATGACCATTGTAAATTTCCAACACATATGTGCTTGAATTTTCAGATTCTACATTAAGGTTTACGAAATTTAATGCACAAGAAAGATTTTTTTTACAGTGCTCGGATACAATTTATGGATATTGTCAAATTTACATAAAATCCTAATAACGTTGAATTTTAATATTCCTCTAAATGTCATGACTTTTCCTATACGCATGTATAGAAATATTACAGTTCAATATTTCCAATTTTGAAATACCATACCTCAAAATTTCAAATACGGTATCTGCAAAAAAAACTTCCAACACTTTTGTATTAATTTTAACACAGATTTTTTTTACTGTGTATCCGTTCAGAACTTTTTTTCGATACTTTATTGAGCAAAGAAAAAAATATAGTCAAATGAATTTTTCAAAAATGTTATAATCAAATTAATTCTTTGAAAAAAAACGTCGGTATATCATAAAGAAATCAATTAGAACGAAATTCTCATTTTATGATTTGGTGCCAAGTTTGACCCCGATACTTATATTTAGCCGAGATGCCTGTTTTGCCTCCCTGCCTGTTTTATTGACATCACCAATTATTTTCCGAAATTTTCAAATAAGAAATATCAGGAAATTGAAAAAAGTCGTGTTCGAAAAAGTTGAAACGATGCCCGTTTTGCCGCCCTGCCCGTTTTGCCCCCATCTCCCCTATGCGTCACTTTTTATTCACCGTTTCTGTAAATGTGCCTCCAAAAATTGACAGAATCGCGTATATAGGGTCTTAAATGCAGGAAAAAGTGAGGAGAAACGGACTCCACAAGACGCGCCGCGAAAAAAGCCTACCAAGACTCGAGTCATTTGCATTTTATTCTTTCTCCTCATTTCCTTCGGCACTTTCTTCCTTTTGCTTGAAGAAAAAAAAGGGCCAACCGACACCCCTACCCCCCTGTAGACTTGCCCGCCAAGTGCACTCTGACCGTGTAGCGTATGCCAGAGATTTTTAATGGATTCGCGAGGTCTCCAGTGCATTCAACATTCATGCTATTAGACCCTCGAGGTTTGAGAATCAGTCACGAGTCCATGAATACGTCGTATAGTATATCGTGCTGCTCAGGCTTTTCCCTGTTTGATGACGCCCGCCACGCGTAGTTGTGAGACAATAAAATCCGATTTAGCTAGGCCAAGGAAAAAAAAAGTGGGGGATCTGGCAAAAGGAACGAAATGATTTTAATAAAGCGTGGGAGTATCCAAGCTGTTTCCACGCAAGTATCGATAAGCCACCACGAGCCACATTAGATTACAGTTAGCTCTCATTATCTCACTATATTATCTCCACATACACGTTACAACGTCAGTACAACGCATGGGACATTCTCAGCCAAGTCGACAACGTGTAGACCCTGAAAAAAAAAAATATTTATTCATTTTTATGTTGAGATATTTTTTTAAAAAGTACCAGTTAGTTTTTCGAAACTAGGATTGGCGTCAATGTTGTTAGGTAAAAATTTGACTCAAACTTTAGATGATGACACAAATATTTATATATTTTTGCTTCCTCATAGAGGAAGCTTTGTTTTCGTGAAAAATTTTTTTTTCGAGATTTTCATGTCAGTACACTCAGAATGGTCCAAAACATCGAGAAAAGTGATTTAGAAAAAATGTCTGTATGTGTGTGTGTGTGTGTGTGTGTGTATGTGTGTGTGTATGTTACACAATCGAAAAATGTAAACCTTTATAACTCGAGAATGCCTTGAGATATCAAGCTGAAATTTGGACCATAGATAGAGGGATCAAGCCTCATCGTTCATACAATTTTTTGTTAAAATCCACTTCATCGTTAAATTATTACGCGTTTTTTAATTTTTTGAAAAATGTCTGTTTACGCGATAACTCTTTCAATTTTCGAGATATTGATCTAAAAATTGGTATGAATTTGAGCTTTCATATGCCGGTGATCGCTATTGAATTTGGTTAAGATCGGTTGAGCCGTAAAAATTTTATGATGTTTTGAATTTTTCAAAAAATTGACATTATCGCTCTATTGTAACTTTTGCAAAACTTAAGATAGCGAGCTCAAATTTTGTATATAAATGAAACAATATTCAGCCATTATATATGTATAATTTAGTGACGAACGCTATGAAATTTTTGATTTTATGGAATGTTGAATTATTTTTAAAAATATACATTATCACATTCACTTCGGAAACGCTCTAATAATCACGAAATAACGCAATGACGAAATAGAAAAAGCGAATCCACAACATGTATATTTATCTAATTAAAACAAGGATGCAAAGTAGAACCTTGCACATTGCTTCATCATTATTTTTCGCGTTTTACAAAGCTTCCTCTATGAGGAAGCCAAAAATTGAATAACATACTTCCTCATAGAGGTAGCTTTGTAAGAAGCGAAAAATAATGAGGAAGCAATGTGCAAGGTTCTACTTTGCATCCTTTTTTTAAATTCCCATATTAAAAGCTTTTTTGATAATAGAATATTTTTTCCATACAAATGGTCGAGATCTAATTCAGATGCTGGAGGAAAATTTTGAATAGAAATAAATTTTAGTCAACACTTTTAGACATTGAAAATATTTTTTCAAAATCGCATGAATTATATTTAATTACAATTATATATTCATTACATTGCAAAAATATGATAAAAGTGTATTTTTTTACTGACAAAACCTTACCGATGGCTCATTAATCCCAACCATTATTCTTCATAACTTCCAAACAAATCACATGACAAAAAAAATGTGGGTACACCAGAATATAAGATACCATAAAAATAAATAACCATAAGAAAATATTAATATTGCGATGTGTTCAACTGGATACGGAAACTAGCATATGGGGCATTCCAACGTTTTAACAATTTTTTATCCGAAAATATTTAAAAAAAGAAAAGTCACGTATGTTTTTGTTTGGCGCTACAAGCGATATTTCCGGCAGACGAATTTTTATAAAAATCTCAATTTTTCGGTATGTCTATTTTTTTATTCGTTAATATCTTGAAAATTAACAGTCCTATAAAAAAATGTCAATGAGCAAATTTGTTCAGTTTATGCTGAATATTGTTTCATTTATATACAAAATTTGAGCTCGCTATCTTAAGTTTTGCAAAAGTTACAATAGAGCGATAATGTCATTTTTTTGAAAAATTCAAAACATCATAAAATTCTAACGGTTCGACCGATCTTAACCAAATTCAATAGCGATCACTGGCGTATGAAAGCTCACATTCATACCAATTTTAAGATCAATATCTCGAAAATTGAAAGAGTTATCGCGTAAACAGACATTTTTCAAAAAATTAAAAAACGCGTATTAATTTAACGATGAAGTGGATTTTAACAAAAATCTGTATGAACTATGAGGCTTGATCCCTCTATCTATGGTCCAAATTTCAGCTTGATATCTCAAGGCATTCCCGAGTTATAAAGGTTTACATTTTTCGATCGTGTAACATACACACATACACACACACACACACACTCATACAGACATTTTTTCTAAATCACTTTTCTCGACGTTTTGGCCCATTCTGAATGTACTAACATGGAAATCTCGAAAAAAAAAATTTTCATGAAAACAAAGCTTCCTCTATGAGGAAGCAAAATTATTGTATGTTACAGCACATTCAATAATTTACTTTAATTTTACAGTAAAAGTAAGGTAAACGCCCCGGTACCCAACCATGTACCAGTCTCCAACCACTGACACAAATATTCACTAAAATTAAGAAATTATGAATATGAAATAAATAAATAACTAGTGCTACCATTTTTGCAATTCTTTATGTCTGCATAGGCCAATAATAAAAATAGTCATTAATTTTTTTGTTGACGTTTTTTAAAGATATTGTGCACTGCAGATGCCGCTCAGAGGATCGGCGCATATCTTTTAGCTAGTTCGTTAAGAATTGGCGTAACGTTGTTAAGCTTATGACGCTGTTATTTTCACGATTTCCACAATAATTCGTGGCTTGTGGTATTCGCGAATAAATAGACTTTATAAATCTTCCATTAAAATTTGCGAAAAACCACTGCTGAGTCTTCAATTTCCATGGTTGGCTATTGGGGCGCATCCGCAGTATGCTGTACCGATATCCAACCGCGGCCTATTCCCGGCCAACACAAACTCAGCGAACATAACCTCTATGGCAAGTTGATGCCGGTTGCACGTCACGGTGAGCCTTTTTATTAGTTATTGTTTATCATAAATTATCCCAAACGTTGCGTGTAATTTAAGAAATAAAATGAAGTTTCAACGAATCGCATAGCCTCGTATTGGCGGGTGGTTGCGTATAGGGGCATGCTTGGTTGGGTATTTAGACATTACCTGAAATCTGTGGTCGGGTACTAGTCCATCGACTTTCTCAATTATTTCCTAACTTTAACAAAAAACTATATCCCTGACATGAATTAATGGATGCTTTTCGAAAAGTAGAAAAGCTAAGCTTTGCATTAGTTATGGTAACAATTATAGAAAGGTCATTTTAGTATAAGAAATATAACTTTACAGTTTCCTGTTCTCTAAGATGGCCGGCTATTGGGGCTTTTACCTTACTTGAATTTTAATAATTTGCTTTAATTTTACTGTAAAAGTACATGAATTTTATACCACAATTGTATATTAAATTTCATTGACGAGTTTATGAATAAAAACTTCCAATCTTTTCTAACAGCATGAAAAATTCAGTTGGAATGCCCCATATATACATAGCGTGAGCTGAACAAAATTTTTATTTCCCATTTTAATGTTTGCCGACGCATTGATCTCACTACATTGACGAGGGAATTAATTTTTCACTGTACAAAGGAAAGTGATGGGCTGGGATAGCGATTCCGGTCGGATTTCAAGTCCGCATTAGTCCTCGAGAGCATGTGTATATCTTTACCATGCTTTTCATTATTATTCGAGACCGTCAACGAGATAGATTGGGCTGCCTTACGGTTGTGAGGACATTGCCGCGGCGAAACCCGCGTGAATAGACGTAAGGCTAGTGCCACGGGGTGAGAGGAACCCCCGCGGTGCTGTCTCCTCGCTTTACCCCCCCAACCCCCATGAAATTCCCCACCATCGCCACATCGCCACCCGTTGCACGCACGCATGCCTTGACGCACCTTTTATCACCCGTTAAACGCCGGCCATTCGCTCGAATCGATCGAGCGAAAAAGGTCCCCTTATATTTTCTCTATACATGGTACCAAGGTGTGTGTATATATATATGTTTATATCTATATGTATGTAACCATTATATATAGAGAGTACAGGTATTGCTGTAGAAGCGAATTTCCGAAATGTTTCTGCTACACCGGATGCGTTTGATCTTTTCAATCGAACATCATCCTGGCACTCGGGCATCATTAAGCGAGCTGAGAACGATGAATGCCTTCGTGTGCTACACATATATCCTATAGAATGTGACCAAATATGATGGGGATGGGAATATCGTAAAAATAAGTCGGTATCATTCACCTGTAGCCAATAAAGAAAGTAATAGGGCTCAGTCGATATAGATAAGCTTCTCAATCGATAAGGGCCAGTGGTTTTAGACTTTGTGGGGAGATTATCAAATTTTTTTTTTAATTTTTTTTTTTTTTTTTAGTTAAACAGGTTGGAGCGCTTTGTACGAGTCAAGTCAGTGATAAATATTGAAAAGGGTTTCTAGTATTTATGGGGGTTTTAGCGACTGTCCCGAGGAGTTAGTCGCATAGCAGCATTAATTCTTAATATATTCACAATCGTGATTTGAAAATAAAATCGATGGATATATGTAAATATGAGAACTACGACAACGTGTTAAATTGTTTTGAGATGTTGTAGGGTAATATGAAAAAGCCTTCTAGATAATTGTTCAGATTTTTTCGAAAATTTTTGGATAAAATCAAATAGATAATTTTTGCTTGTTCATAATAATAAACTCCAATGATGAAAGTAAATAAATATATATTGGATTATAAGATAGTTCTAATTGATTTTATTTAAAAATATATAATATATGTATTTGGTCGGTTTAACTAGATCTTTTTTCCGGATTAAGAAAGTATTTAGTAGCAACAAATAAAATATTTTTTTAGTATCCGCTGCACAGTCAAAGTTAATTCGAATAAATAAATATGTTAGAAGTATGTTATTCAATTTTTAGCTTCCTCATAGAGGAAGCTTTGTAAAACGCGAAAAATAATGAGGAAGCAATGTGCAAGGTTCTACTTTGCATCCTTGTTTTAATTAGATAAATATACATGTTGTGGATTCGCTTTTTCTATTTCGTTATTGCGTTATTTCGTGATTATTACAGCGTTTCCGAAGTGAATGTGATAATGTATATTTTTAAAAATAATTCAACATTCCATAAAATCAAAAATTTCATACCGTTCGTCACTAAATTATACATATATAATGGCTGAATATTGTTTCATTTATATACAAAATTTGAGCTCGCTATCTTAAGTTTTGCAAAAGTTACAATAGAGCGATAATGTCAATTTTTTGAAAAATTCAAAACATCATAAAATTTTAACGGTTCAACCGATCTTAACCAAATTCAATAGCGATCACCGGCGTATGAAAGCTCACATTCATACCAATTTTAAGATCAATATCTCGAAAATTGAAAGAGTTATCGCGTAAACAGACATTTTTCAAAAAATTAAAAAACGCGTAATAATTTAACGATGAAGTGGATTTTAACAAAAATCTGTATGAATGATGAGGCTTGATCCCACTATCTACGGTCCAAATTTCAGCTTGATATCTCAAGGCATTCCCGAGTTATAAAGGTTTACATTTTTCGATCGTGTAACATACACACATACACACACACACACACACACACACACACACACACACACACACACACACACACACACACACACACACACACACACACACACACACACACACACACACACACACACACACACACACACACACACACACACACACACGCACGCACGCACACGCACGCACGCACACGCACGCACGCACGCACGCACGCACGCACGCACGCACGCACGCACGCACGCACGCACGCACGCACGCGCACGCACGCACGCACGCACGCACGCACGCACGCACGCACGCACGCACGCACGCACGCACGCACGCACGCACGCACGCACGCACGCACGCACGCACGCACGCACGCACGCACGCACGCACGCACGCACGCACGCGCACGCACGCACGCACGCACGCACGCACGCACGCACGCACGCACGCACGCACGCGCACGCACGCGCACGCACGCACGCACGCACGCACGCGCACGCACGCACGCGCACGCACGCGCACGCACGCGCACGCACGCACGCACGCACGCACGCACGCACGCACGCACGCACGCACGCACGCACGCACGCACGCACGCACGCACGCACGCACGCACGCACGCACGCACGCACACACACACACACACACGCACACACACACACACACACACACATACAGATATTTTTTCTAAACCACTTTTCTCGACGTTTTGGCCCATTCTGAGTGTACTGACATGAAAATCTCGAAAAAAATTTTTTTCATGAAAACAAAGCTTCCTCTATGAATAAGCAAAAAACTAAAAAATTGAATGAAACACATATTTGTTGGAGGGAAAGTTAATTTTCGTTGATTGAAATAATTAAATGTTGAATAGATAATTTTAGTTAATATTACCAAATCTTTTTTCTGAGTGGTAATATTAAATAAAATTATCTATTCAACATTTAATTATTTCAATCAACGAAAATTTACTTTCCCTCTAACAAATACGTATTTCATTCAATTTTTTAGTTTTTTTTATTTCCAACATATTTATTTATTTGTATCAACTTTCACTGTGCAGCGGACACTAAAAAAATATTTTATTTTTTGCTACTAAATACTTTCTTAATCCGGAAAAAAGATCTAGTTAAAACGATCAAATACATGTATTAGGTATTTTTTAATAAAATCAATTAGAACTATCTTATAATCCAATATATATTTATTTCCTTTCATCATTGGAGTTTATTATTATCAACATGCAACATGTATCGATTTAATTTAATTCTTGTCGCATATTTATATAAAAATTATATATTCTTTAATTCGGCAGCAGTGGGCGCGCGATCGGTGCGTGGCTCGACGGTCTCCAGAGTTAAGCAGCATTATTTGCGGTCATAACTTGGATGGGTGACCGCTTAGCCGCGCACTGGTTTGCGCGCCAACTGCTGAGCGGAAGGCAGTTTCTGAGCTTCTAAGGGATAGTGAGGAAGAGCCAATAAATTTTTTTTTTTTAATCAACATTTATATGACTGCCGATCCAAATAAATATTTCTTAGATTTTAATATATTTACTATTCAATAAGTGTATTAATTACAAATAAAAAAATTTATTTGAGGTGAATGGAAGTCTAGTAGGTCGGGATCCAAATAAGAAATTTTATTTCCGATCCGTAGGTTCTAGTCCCGTTAACAAGATCTTTTTTCTGGGTGCATAAAACATTGCAAGCCTTCCTATATTCGTTTTATCATGTGAAATCGTTAAATCTGCTTTTTTCTCAGTGTAAGGTTTTTTTTTTAATCGCATAAATTGTTTACCTCAATCCCCTAATGGTGCGACCATACGAAGTATAATAATTCTCAAGGGAATGGTTATGTAGAGAGTTGTGGGGTCGGTTTCATGGAGATGTGGAGCACCTATCGGTTCCCCACCCATGTATTGTTACTCCATGGGTTCTCGTGGATGGCGCGCCGATCTCGCAGCGCGAGCCATAATACCCAGATGCATCCTAATGGTCTTAATGAAGTGTGTACACCCTGTCTATGGTATTAAGAGGCTCGCCTTACCACCATATAATGACACTAATTTTTAAGCATAACCGTACACTCAGCTTAACAACGTGCGAACGCTTCGATAAAGTACAAAAACCCAGTAACATGGTATTGGTGCGCTTTCAAAAATTCGTTAGGTCGACAATTTGTATTCTCGCGACTCATGGACCCACGGAATTTAACCAGCTGGATGAAATTGATGAATCGTCAAAAATTTTCGAACAAAAATAATGAAAACCTCCTTAATAAGCAAATGCTTCTTGCTCAAGAAGTTCAAATTAAAAATTCCAATGCCAATTTAATGTCACATTCCCATGAAGAACATTGCACTGCTAACAATCGATACAGAATATATTTTATAATATAAATATAATTGATATCAATACATTTAAGGATAGATTCAAATTCAAATTCAAATACACTTCATAGAAATAAATAACCATTTTGTTCACCTCGTGCAAAAAAGTTTAGGTCAACACTCGAGAGAAACATTATTTTTTTTCCCTAGTGTTGAAATGTACTATTTTACAACATGTGTATGAAAAACGCTGCTTTTCGTGGCAGGATTGCGGAAGAAAAGTAGCTAATTTTATGGCAGTTCACTTTTCAAAGAACGAAAGAAAACAAAACAAAGTATTCGTGTTATTTGGTCATGTTGAATAGTTTTATAGTTAAGGAATTAAAATATTTAGTCAACTGAATTAAATAATTCGATCGTTTCAAATTTATTCGCTATTCTGCTCAACTCTATCGATTAGTTGAACCAGAGATTTTTTTTCTTTTTTAACCAAGCCAAATGTGCGTTTCAATCAACCTTTTTTTCTCCACAACAATGACAACACATACGATTAAATGGAAGAAATATTTTTTTGAATCGATTCAATTATAGGTCATTTTGGACAAATGTTGTTTTACTGACGATTGCTGAACACTTTATACACTAACACACCAATTTTATTAAAACATCGTCGATCTACTTGATTCAAATATGCCTCGTTTGATGCAAACAAATTTTCTTCGACCGCAGCTACAAGTTAAATATTACTAAACCTTTTGGTGTAGTTCTTCATAAAGGTACACCGAGAGAAAAGATTTCATTGATACCAAAGAAATGGGTGGATTGATTTTTTTTTTTCATTGATTTCAATGAAATAGTGCATTTGAATTTCAAAGAGAACGTTTCATTGACTGTAAATAAAGATTTTCTTAGTGAGCATATAATAAAGAAACAGTTTCATTGTTTTAAAGAGACGATTTCATTGATCTCTCTCTCGCACCTAACCTCACTTTTTTGTTTTTCGGTTCTCCCGAACTCCCGGCTTCGAGTTTCGAGGAGCCAGAAGCTTAGCCTATTTCTGCCATACTTCCTTACATACTCACAAAATTTGAGCTTTATCTGCCGCGTACTTCAGGAAAAAATAGGTTTCGAAATTTTGAGGTGGTAAAAAGAAGGTTTCATTGAATCAGAGACGATATATTCGAAATCAATAAAAAAAGGTCCATTGGTTTAAAGAAATGTTTCTTCGAATTAATGTCAATAATTTTCATTGAGTTTGAGATCATTCAAAGAAAAGATAGGATTGAAATTCAAGTATTTCATTTCATTGGCAAAGATTTCCGTGAATCAATGAAAGTTTTTCTCTCGGTGTATATTTATAAAATCGAGATAATGATTAATAAGCAAAGTGCAAGTTTCTATTTTACAGCGGTTACACCGAGAGAAAAGATTTCATTGACGCCAAAAAAATTAGTGGATTCATTTTGTTTTCATTGATTTCAACGAAATATTTCTTTGATTTCAATGAAATAGTGCATTTGAATTTCAACGAGAACATTTCATTGCCCGTAAATAAAGATTTACTTAGTGAGCATATAATAAAGAAACAGTTTTATTGTTTTAAAGAGACGTTTTCATTGGTTCAAAGAAACGTTTTCATTGATCTCTCTCTCGCACCTAACCTCACTTTTTTGTTTTCCTGTTCTCCCGAACGAACGGCTTCGAATTTCCAGGAGCCAGAAGCTTAGCCTATTTCTGCCGTACTTCCTTACATACTCACAAAATTTGACCTTTATCTGCCGCGTAATTCAGGAAAAAATAGGTTTCGAAATTTTGAGGTGGTAAGAAGAAGGTTTCATTGAATCAGAGACGATATCTTTGAAAACAATGAAAAAGGTTCATTGGTTTAAAGAAATGTTTCTTCGAATCAATGTCACTAATTTTCATTGAGTTTGAGATCATTCAAAGAAAAGATACTATGGAAATTCAAGTATTTCATTTCAATGGCAAAGATTTCCGTGAATCAATGAAACTTTTTCTCTCGGTGTATCCCTTGGGGAAGAAGAAAAAAAGGAATAGAGTAAAAAGTACATCGAGAATAAGGAAAAAAAGAGTGAAGTGAGGAAAAAAACATCGAGTGTCCAAGAGTGAAGAGGAATGGGGCTTAGGATGCTGGCAATAATCCACCCAACGTAGCAAGCGCATGGACTAATTGATGTCATTCAGCGTGGGTGTCGTTAACGCGGAGCTTCAGAGATGCCCACATGATGAGCCACCACTAACCCTTTCCAGCCGGGGGATGATGAATTCGCGATACAGAGAAATCTTTTCAGGCCGGCAGTTGCCACTTGGCGAGATCTGCGGTTTTTTTGACGCACCACCGTTACATATACAGGCCCATATAGAATGTCGCGGGTGCATAAAGTCTCGGAGTGAGGGGGTGGAAAAAAGGGGTGAGTCTGATCCAGAAAGGGAAAGAGCCCCGTGAGAAATGAGGTAGGAGGGGCAAAAAGGAAGCGAGAGAACGTGGCAAGTATGAAGTGAGCATATTACTATTGAGAATAAGTACCTGGGCTTCGAGATGAGGGCTGGTTGGCTACAGAACTGCATATATACGTATAGCTATTGCTATACGAGACTCGCTACAGTTACCAGAGTCGGTTCTATCGCGTGCTGCACCGGCTGGAATGAAATAGGGGGTGGGTGCTGGTAACGGGGTACAAATGGGGTGGTACAATGGGCACTAATGGATCTCAAGCCGCCGCGAGAGGCGCTGCTTTTAATCTAATTGTCCTTCTCGTCGTATAGACCCACCCCGCGTACACCACTGTTCCCGGGATCTCGAACGTGCAACCGGCACGATGATGGTTCTCATTCCCAAAGTTCACCTCGCCTTTAACCACTTTAGATTACCCTCAAATTCGATAAATGCAATTTTTTTACAAATCTATATTGGATTTTCCGAACAAAATCGGATCTGTGAATTCTGAAATCAGAAACGGACAAAAATGAATTTCTAAAAAATCATCGTATAAAAGCATGTAACAGTTACTTTCTGAGGTACAATATGCGACTTGAGTACGATAATGAAGGCCAAAATTCGATATCTTGAAGAAAAATAAACTTAGGTTCTTTAGGTTGGATTTTCCGTACCAAAAGTCGAATCTGTGAATTCTGAAATCAGAAACGGACAAAAATGAATTTCTAAAAAATCATCGTAAAAAAGCATGTAACAGGTACTTTCTGAGGTACAATATGCGACTTGAGAACGATAATGAAGGCCAAAATTCGATATCTTGAACAAAAAAAAATTTAGGTTCTTTAGGTTGGATTTTCCGACCAAAAGTCGAATCTGTGAATTCTGAAATCAGAAACGGACAAAAATGACTTTCTAAAAAATCATCGTAAGAAGGCATGTAACAGGTACTTTCTGAGGTACAAAATGCGACTTGAAAAAGATAATGAAGACCAAAATTTAGTATCTTAAAGAAAAATAAATTTAGGTTCTTTAGGTTGAATTTTCCGACCAGCCTGCGAATTCTGAAATCAGAAACGGACAAAAATGACCTTTTAAAAAATCATCGTAAAAAGACATGTAACAGGTACTTTCTGAGGTACAATATGCGACTTGAGAACGATAATGAAGGCCGAAATTCGATATCTTGAAGAAAAAAAAATTTAGGTTCTTTAGGTTGGATTTTCCGACCAGTCTGCGAAATTCTGAAATCAGAAACGGACAAAAATAACTTTTTAAAAAATCATCGTAAAAAGACATGTAACTGGTACTTTCCAAGGTACAATATGCGACTTGAGAACGATAATGAAGACCAAAATTCGATATCTTGAAGAAAAATAAATTTAGGTTCTTTAGGTTGGATTTTCCGACCAAAAGTCGAATCTGTGAATTCTGAAATCAGAAACGGACAAAAATGACTTTCTAAAAAATCATCGTAAGAAGGCATGTAACAGATACTTTCTGAGGTACAATATGCGACTTGAGAATGATAGTGAAGGCCAAAATTCGATATCTTGAAGAAAAATAAATTTAGGTTCTTTAGGTTGGATTTTCCGACCAGTCTGCGAATTCTGAAATCAGAAACGGACAAAAATGACTTTCTAAAAAATCATCGTAAAGATGCATGTAACCGGTACTTTCTAAGGTACAATATGCGACTTGAGAACGATAGTGAAGGCCAAAATTCGATATCTTGAAGAAAAAGAAATTTAGGTACTTTAGGTTGGATTTTCCGACCAAAAGTCGAATCTATGAATTCTAAAATCAGAAACGGAAAAAAGTCACTTTTTTCAATTATCGTACACTGAGAGAAAATGATGGTATTAGTAACTACAAAGCGACAACTATTCATTTTTAGTTCGTACGATCAATTTTTGAATAGTTGCCACAGCTATCAAATAATTACTATAACTACCAAATAGTTACCATAACTATTTTCATGATTACCGTAACTATAAAAATAATTGTATGGACTAAAAATTAATAGTTGTCTGTACTATTACGATTTCTCTGAGTGTAAAATCGCATGTACTTTCTAATATTCGAAAAACGAAATTCAAATATATTTCACTCCAAAAAAAAAGTGTATTCTACATATTTGTTCCGATTTCGTATTCTCGCTTTTTAACTCCACCCCTCTATCGTGGGGATCGCACACGTGTTTTCGTTGTTTCTGTTTTTCGATATTTATTAATTCCTCCACCATCAGACATTATACAGTGATATATTATGAAACTAGGCACGGGCCGTCGCGACGTTGTTCGTCCTCTAATATTATTCAGTGTTTCGTACCGCTCCGTGTATACACGTATCGGAGCATCGCAGGTGCTAGCGGCGGTAATTGCAGGCGAGCAGACCCGCGACCATTAATGACGACTTCCGATCGCCGAAATGCTTCGGGGTAGTTCACCACCGCCCAACCCTTACTGTATCTGACCGCGCAGCACTGCAATCCCGCAGGAATGATATAGACCGCGATAGCGTAAATAAATTGGTACGATTGTAATTGCCGTTGTGCGTGTCGCCAACATAAGCGACGATTCGAACCTCGTGTATGTGTAATAAATAGTAGATGCATATATATATATATGTATATATACTATTTATATATATATATGCTTCTTTCGGTCTCCACACTATTGGAAACATAACGTGCAGACGAAAACATCGTACACGAGGAGTTTGCTATTGCTCGATTAGGTGAATCCCGGGGATATGAAAGCGGTGGCAGCAAAAGTGAGGGAAAGTCTATTTACACTTATTGTATACACAAACCCGTGAGAAAGGGGTGTATTGCCTGCTGACGCATTGATCCAGCAAACCTTTCCAATAAAATTTCCATTAAATTCTGGATTTGTCCGAAATTTTTTTCACAGTTTTCAGAAAAAGCAGTCAGATGAAAATTACACATGTTTATTTAAGGGGAGCGGATCAGAACGAAATTGCTGATTTTCAAAGAATTTTTTGTTTTTTGTTTTACACCCCGAAGCTAAGATTTTTTTTTTGCTCTATAGCAAAAACCACACTGAGAGAAAATTATGATATTAATAATTATAAAGTGACTATTCATTTATGGTTGGTATAATAATTTTTTTACAGTTGACACAACTATCGAATAGTTACTATAACTAGCAAATAGTTACCATAACTATTTTCGTAGTTATCGTAACTATAAAAATAGTTGCATGTAATAAAAATTAATAGTTGTTACTTTATAGTTGACTGTGCTATTACGATTTCTTCAGAGTGCAGTGTTGTAAATCCCCATTACTTTTCGATGTAAAGTTTACAGAACAGTTTGTCTTGGAGTTAAGAATTTGTAATGATAACCTGTAGCGATTATAAAATTATATGTGAATTTTTTTAACAGCTTTAAGAAAAATCGAATTTTTTATTAAATTTTTGGAGAAATTGTGAGAATATTGCATTAACAGTATTTCTCCATTTGTTCCATAAGATTATCATGGAATTTTATGGGGAATTAATATTTTTTGCCTGTATTCAAAAGTTTACCCAGCATATTATAATTACTGCGTATTATTATTATTATTAAAACATAATTACAAAGACAATTGCAGCGTCAATTTTGTTTCATAAATAATTAGGGTTTTACAACTCTGGCAAAAATATTTAACTATTGCAAATGAACGATAGCACATTTATGGGGTTTTGAACTTCTTCACACTTTCCTGAGATAAACGTTAAGTAAGAAATTTCTAAAAAACTGCTCAATTGTACATAAGAAAAAATCATCCGACATGAATGTAGCGATTCGATACAAAAAAAAATATTACGCATTTTTAAAAGAAAACGGTTATAATTTGAGAAGTGTTAAAGATGTTAGTCTACAGAATAAAACAATTCACCGAAATAGCTAATTTTATATTAACAAAATTCACTTACTTTGGTTCCAGAAACACACGTACTTCTTTGAGTCCAAGCAACTCTGTTGTTTACCCGCGTAGAAAAAAAGAATCTTGTGAAGAATCTTTTAAAGAATCTTAAAAAAAGTCTTGAAAGAATCTTTAAAGGAATCTTGAAAAGAATCACATATAGGATCCGGAGCAAGATTCTTTCCAAGATTCTTTCTATCCGAAAGCGTTCTGAGAATCTTTCAAAGAATCTTCGAAAGAATCTTGAAAAGCGTCTTCAAGAGAATCGTAAAAAGATTCCGTCCATTAAACAGAAAAATCGTTGAAAGAATCATAATGAAATTTTTCAGAGGAATCAAGCGAAACCTGTTGTTGCTTTCCTTTGGTGTCGAGACAGTACATTTCGGGACGTCAACGAAGGGTAAACCCCTCGTGTATAGTCGATCTCAGAACAGCTTTGCAGTCTTATATACGTTCAGGCTTCAAGTCACTTGCGAGAAACGCTTCGACCGCTCGCCATCTAGTAGCATCGTACGAAACACTGATATTCAATACTCCGCTAGATGGCGAGCGGTCGAAGCGTTTCTCGCAAGTGACTTGAAGCCTCAACGTATATAAGACTGCAAGGCTGTCCTGAGTTCGACTATACACGAGGGGTTAACCCTTCGTTGACGTACCGAAATGTACTGTCTCGACACCAAGGGAAAGCAACAACAGGTTTCGCTCGATTCCTCTGAAAAATTTCATTATGATTCTTTCAACGATTTTTCTGTTTAATGGACGGAATCTTTTCAGGATTCTCTTAAAGACGCTTTTCAAGATTCTTTCGAAGATTCTTTGAAAAATTCTCAGAACGCTTTTGGATAGAAAGAATCTTGAAAAGAATCCTGGAAAGAATCTTGCTCCGGATCCTATACGTGATTCTTTTCAAGATTCCTTTAAAGATTCTTTCAAGACTTTTTTTAAAATTCTTTAAAAGATTCCTTCAAGACTTTTTTTAAGATTCTTTAAAAGATTCTTTCAAGACTTTTTTTAAAGATTCTTTAAAAGATTCTTTCAAGACTTTTTTTAAAGATTCTTTAAAAGATTCTTTCAAGACTTTTTTTAAGATTCTTTAAAAGATTCTTTCAAGACTTTTTTTAAGATTCTTTAAAAGATTCTTTCAAGACTTTTTTTAAGATTCTTTAAAAGATTCTTTCAAGACTTTTTTTAAGATTCTTTAAAAGATTCTTTCAAGACTTTTTTAAAGATTCTTTAAAAGATTCATTCAAGACTTTTTTTAAGATTCTTTAAAAGATTCTTCACAAGATTCTTTTTTTCTATGCGGGTATCTTGACAACCCTGAAATTTCCAAGAGAACTAGGAGAATTAATCTAAGCTTAATGAATAATTAGTTTCATGGTAAAAAAAATACAGTTAAAAAAAAGTTGTTCGTACAAATGAAAATAATAAAGATGATTTTTTGCGAGCAAAAAGTTTTTAATCCTTCAGGAGTTTATAACCAAACGTTCACAAAACGTTCTTCATGTCTGGGTTTATCGCTCGGGACGGTGGAATAATTAAAGCAATTTTGTTTTATTTCACTCTTGTATATTTTTCATTGTTCCTTATCATATTTTATGATAATGACGACGATAATGGTAATAATAATGACAATAATCTTAATGATATTAATAATAATAATAATCTTTTAACTACATATTTACACGAACGTAAAATTGTTTGTTTATCATACAGCGTATAATACAGTTCGAAATAAATTCATATATATATAATATATATTTATATCTATATTCATATTTATAGAATAACTTCGAGAATAATTGGGCGTTTTTTTATCCATCGGCGCTGACCTCAGTGAAAGTGATCGTGACGCGCGTCAAGCACTTCACAGATGACCCGGGCTATATATATTACAGTGTACCAACAATTTTTGAGAACAAAATAAAAATTTAATAGGACAAAAGTCATAAAACAAATTTTCTTCCAACCCTCGAGTAAAATTCTTCGAGCAACAAAAATCGTATAAAAATCCTTCTATTTTTTAAAACACTATGTAGAAGGTATTCAATTTTTCTCAATATCATTCTTTGAATATCACTATTGTCAAAAAATCGAAACCCTCCAACAATTTTTTTTTTGTATTTTAATTTTTCTACACGATCGTAGTATCGTTACGAACAATCCATCGCATAGAATATTTAATAAATTTTGTTTTTAGTAAAAAAAAAAAATTGTTAGTTTATACTATTGAGAGTGAAATATGGAATATAATTTTTCTTTTTTTCTGTCATATAATTTTCTATTGAATTTTCAAAAATTGCTATTTCACTTTAGTATTTAACTAGATGAGAAAAGCGAAAATGGGCAGAAATGATGTATCTAGCATTTAAGGAGGTTGGAGCGCTCCACACTAGTCAAATCAGTGCTAAATTTTTAAAAGCGTTTCTACAATTTCAGATGGTTTAATAATCAGTTCCAAGGTGTTAATCACATAGCAGCATTAGTTCTTGATATTCAAATATATTTACAGCTGTCATATGAACAGTAAATCGATCAATATCTCCAAATTTCCGATGTCATGTTTTTTCATCCAGTTTTTTAAAAGGGTAAACCGTAATATCAGTCCGATTATGACGAAACATAGTTCATTTTGATCAGTGGAAGATCCTTAATCGATTGACCGTCCGGATTTTCTATAGTATCAGGCGTTCAAAAGTTACAGCCATTTGTATACTTGATGTTAGGTTATGATAGAATAAACAAACGGTTGTATCTTTTGAACTACTAATACGATTTTAAAAAATAGACGGCCAATCGATAGAATATCTTTTAGTAAACAAAATGAGCTATTGGTCGTCATAATCGGATTGATATTACGGTTTACCCTTTTAAAAAACTGGATGAAAAAACACAACATCGGAAATTTGCAGATATTGATCGATTTACTGTTGATATCACAGCTGTGAATGTATTTGAATATCAAGAACTAATGATGCTATGTGATCAACACCTTGGAACAGATTATTAAACCATCTGAAATTGTAGAAACGATTTTAAAAATTTAGCACTCATTTGACTAGTGTGGAGCGCTCTAACCTCCTTAATATTATCGAGAGCAATAAGGTGTGCGGCCACAATCGTCGGGTTCCATGCCTCCGGAAATTTCTCTATTGAAACACCTGTCGATGCCTCTGATTCTTGAACGCAACCTCCATATGTATATAGACCCCGCATGCCGCATCGACGGACACCGAGGAATTAATAATAATTGACTGCAGGTAGGGGGCGCGGGCGGGGATGCCACACATCGAAAGGGTAGAGAGAGTGGCTAGACTTGGCGACGTGAAGGGGAAGCAAAGAGCTTCGAATTGAAATACTAACCGAACGGTAAAGGCAAAACTGTTACGTGTCGAGTGTATCGAAGCCGCTCGACTACTGTTCTCCGAGGTTCACGTGTTGCTCTCGATCATCAGTGACGCTCAATCTGCTTTTCGTCAAAACGACCATCTTCATCACACACGGAAAGAAATGTTTGGTTCTGGCAACTACGTTTTCGATTTGCTGTACACAATGTCTAAAAAATTAGTTGTCTCAACCATATCGAATAATAACCTCAACTATTCACGATTAGTTCTCGCGAGATTAGTTAGGTTAACTAACCCAATCGTTGGTTCGAATCGTCGGTATTATCATTCGAATCGTCGGTATTACCATTAGAATCGTTGGTATTACCATTTGAGTTTTAAGATAAATAGAATAATCGATTGGTTGTGTCAACTCATTTCTTGATTATGGCAACTAATCTTTTTTTTTCCGTGCACAACAAAAATTGTACCAAATTTTTTAACCTCGAAACTGCAAAAGTCTAACAAATCTCAGGTCAAAGGAGAACAAGAAATTGCTGATATCATTGACTGATAGTTTCACTTGTTTATTTGATGATGTTATCAATAAAAATATTAAATTAAAAATGAAACAAATTTTTTTTCGCTCTATGGCAAAAGCATAAACTCATTTGCAATAGAAAATTTATGGGTTTCTTCTAAACTTCTTTACACTTTGCTGAGATAATCGGTAAGCCAAAAATTTGAATAATGATCATTTTTACATAAGGAGAATTCTTCCGGCATTAAAGAAGTTCGTTTTTTTTCATTATTTTTATCTCAAATAGGTACATAAACTGATGACAATGAATATCAACAATTTGGTTCTGGACTCCCCTTAAGGTCGCTACACTGAGGATCTGGGACTCTCATCTTCGTTTTCTTGGATGACAACGATGTTTTTATGAAGAAGAATTGTTGCATTTTACGAAATTATTGAATAACTGCGTTAAGTTCCTCGTGCAATATTTCATCACGAATTAAAATTATCGAGAATTTTTGAAATTTTTGGTGCTAGACTATAGTGAGAATTGATTGTATATTTCCAATCAATTGGCCATAAGATTTATCAAGAGCCATTTTAGAGTGACAATATTATTCGGCAAAGCCAAATAAGGACCGCCTGCGGTCCTTGTTGAGTCTTTAATTCGCAATGAAAAACAATTTCGTGTAATAGTAACAATTCGTCTTGTTTAAAGCCCTATTTTTTTTCAAATGGTCACCCTTTTCGTGAAGTTATGCTCTCAGAATTATACCAGGATTCATTTTTAACAACATGTACGTTATTTCTTTTTCGTCAAATATCTCGGTTCGTTTATATTTTGCCACAGGACAATCGACGTATTTACAACTTTGAGGTTCACAACTGTCAGCTTCGCCGCGCACTAGGATTGTCATGCACCTAATAATATTCTTCCAGTTTACACTCCACTGTTTCATTTTTCTTTTCTTTTTTTCATTTCGCAGGATCGTACATCGAATCTTCATCGACGACCAATTCACGAAATAACTAAGTACATTCTTTATTTGCAAAAATCACGTTTTTCTTCTTCTTTCTACACTATTAATCTAATTTTCGGCTTTGCGCAATACTTCCTGTGCCTTGACTCGGAGAACCTCGGCGCTCTGTCTTCTCATTCCATCCTCTGAACCCGAACCCGAGTCTTCCGAATCCCGCGACTCACCGTACTTGGAACTCAAGTTTTGGGGCAAATTTTGAATTCCAAGATTGAGCGGATGAGCATGTTGCTGCTGTTGCTGAAGTTGACTCGACCTCAAAGGATAATGCGTTCCGGGGCCCAACTCTCTGTGATTGAAGCCCGTTGCTGGGTTGAAACCCACAACCGGTAATAGCGAACTTAACGACGCAACATTTTCGGGAAATGGTAGGCTCATGTACTGGGAGATCAGAGCGTGAAACGGCGTTACTTTTTGAGTACTCGCTGTCCATGGTGACGCAAATACCGACGGCATATACCAGGGAAATGCTCCGCCTGCTGGTGCCTCCGGGTACATACGATCTGGACAACCTGTAAGACAGACATAAAGAAAAGTACAAATTAATTGTATTATTCCCAACTACCCGCAGGGCAAAAAGAAGAGAGTATGTGTTTTACTGTCATGGCGCAAATGCAAGGTGGGGGTCAAAATAACGAATGATCAAAATAGCGAATGGTTAAAATAACGAATTTCAAAATAGGGAATGTCTGAATCTAGAATGGTCATCATTATGAAATTCGCTATTTTGATCATTCGCTATTTCGACCTTCATCTTGTTAAAATGCAATTGAAGTAGCGAATTACCAAAACAGCGACTGGCTAAAATAGCGAATTTCATATTGATGACATTCTATGTTTAGACGTTCCTTATTTTGAAATTCGTTATATTAGCCAGTTGCTATTTTGGTCATTCGTTATTTTGACTCCCACCCCCTATTTCTATTAGTACAATGTTCTGTAAAAAAATAGATCCTAGCATTTCTTCCTCGTTATTTTTCGCTTTTTACAAAGCTACCTCTATGAGGAAGGATGTTATTCAATTTTGGCTTCCTCATAGAGGAAGCTTTGTAAAAAGCGAAAAATAATGAGGAAGCAATGTGCAAGGTTCTACTTTGCATCCTTGTTTTAATTAGATAAATAAACATGTTGTGAATTTGCTTTTTCTATTTCGTTATTCCGTTGTTTCGTTATTATTAGAGCGTTTCCGAAAGTAAATGTGATAACGTATATTTTAAAAAATAATTCAACATTTCATAAAATCAAAAATTTCATACCGTTCGTCACTAAATTATACATATATAATGGTTGAATATTGTTTCATTTATATACAAAATTTGAGCTCGCTATCTCAAGTTTTGCAAAAGTTACAATAGAGCGACAATGTCAATTTTTTGAAAAATTCAAAATTCCATAAAATCTGAACCACTTTACCGATTCGAGCCAAATTCAGTACCAAACAACATTGAGTGCACCTGCTCTTATAACCAACTATTTGGCAAAATAGACTAAATTTTACGAAAGATGGAGCGCGCACCTCCTTTTTTCAAAAAATTCAAAACGGCATAAAATCGAAATTTTCGCACATATTTTGTCGAAAATTGCTACAGTTAAAGAGGGTCTACTGCTACACCTGTGTGCCAAATTTGAGCTCGATATACAAAGCGGACCTTGAGTTATCGGCGTTCGAATTTTGCGGAGTTGTATACATACACATACACATACACACTTTTCAGAACGTTTTGGACAATTCTAAGTGTACTGGCATAAAAATCTCGAAATTTTTTTTTTCCCATGAAAACAAAACTTCCTCTGTGAAGAAACAAAAGGTTAAAGATGTCTTAACAGAATTTGGTACGAAAATTCTGTGCACCGAGAGAAAAAGTTTCATTGATTCACGGAAATATTTGCCAATGAAATGAAATACTTGAATTTCAATACTATCTTTTCTTTGAATGATCTCAAACGCAATGAAAAGTAGTGACATTGATTCGAAGAAATATTTCTTGAAAACCAATGAACCTTTTTCATTGATTTCAAAGATATCGTCTCTGATTCAATGAAACCTTCTTCTTACCACCTCAAAATTTCGAAACCTATTTTTTCCTGAAGTACGCGGCAGATAAAGCTCAAATTTTGTGAGTATGTGAGGAAGTATGGCAGAAATAGGCTGAGCTTCTGGCTTCTCGAAACTCGAAGCCGTTCGTTCGGGAGTACCGGAAAACAAAAAAGTGAGGTTAGGTGCGAGAGAGAGAGATCAATGAAAACATTTCTTTGAACCAATGAAAACGTCTCTTTAAAACAATGACACTGTTTCTTTATTATATTCTCACTAAGTAAATCTTTATTTACATGCAATGAAATGTCCTCTTTGAAATTCAAATGCACTATTTCATTGAAATCAATGAAAAAAAATCAATCCACCCATTTCTTTGGCGTCAATGAAATCTTTTCTCTCGGTGTGTGTGGGTTCATGTGTCTTTTTTCATAGATTGTATGTATTAGGTGCGATTTCTGAAAGATATAAGCGTTTAAACAAAGAGCCTGTTCGCCTGTTAGAATATATCGAATAGCCACAAAATGGCCGCCATTATTGCGCATTCTGTAACTCACTTCACAGCGCTTATGGTGAAGTATTAGAAATACTTTGAAAACGATGAAATTAAAACAGTTTTATAAAAATTTAAAAAACCTCAACTGAAAAAATGAGTGTAATTAATAAACAAATTGGGTAAATGGAAAATGATTTAATAAGAATCATTCGCATATTACAGGCGGGAGATTACCATAGCTTTGACGAATCAATCGCCCGACTATAATATGTGAATGATTCTTATTTAACCATTTTTCATTTACCCAATTTGTTTATCAATTACACTTATTTTTTCAGTCGGGAGTTTTTACATTTTGATAAAATTATTTTAATCGCCCAAAATTTATGATGTCCGTTTCACACAAAAATGATTTTAAAAATTCGAACTTATCAAATCTTGTGCTATTAATTTGAAATTTTGTACAAATCGACAGAATTTTTAAAAAAATTTAATTTTATCGAAATCATTTATTTTTTTTTGCCAATTTTTTTTAAACGACATCTTTTCAACCCCAAAAAATAATAAAAATTAGTAGAGCCAATGAGATCACAGATTTTGTGCAATTTTGAACTAAAATAAATAGTGCACAAGAAGAAATACAATTTATTTGGTAAAGGCAAATAGAGATTATTTAATTTGTAGGTTGCGGGAGAAAAAAGATGAACAGATTGATATAATAGGACAGTTAGAGATGCATATGGCCTCTTGTCTCGCCTTTTCGCTTCTCAATAATGTATTCAATGTTTGTTCTCCCTCTCGAGAAGAGCGCTGTCTCTATCTCGCTTTGCTGTGCTCAAGGATCGCTCGATTGACTTGCAGGCTTGATTGAACGGCGATAAAGAGAGGCAAGAGAGCAAACGAAAAGGGAGGGGGAGGGAGGAGGAAACAGAAAGGGAAGTACTAAAGAAAAAAAAGAAGGCGACCCAGCCGCTTTGAATGGAATCGCTTAAATATCGAGAAGTAGTTGTGCTCTCGGGGTAAACAGTATAAGAGGCAGGGGTTGAAAAGAGCGTCTTTTTTGGGGTGGCGAACACTTTGAATTTTATGTAGTAGTATCATGAAAATACCAGACAATTTCCAATTCCGTTTTTCTATTGATCGTAATTTCAAATAAAGTTGCAAAGCACAACATTGCACATTGCTTCCAAATTAATTTCCATTTTTCACAAAGCCACCTGTATGCGTTATCGTATTTATAATTTTTAGCTTCCTTATGGAGGAAACTTTGTAATAATTGTGCAATGTTCTACTTTTCAACTTTTTTTTGTTACACTTAAAGTTTTGGTAGTTACGTATTACAGATTATAAAATCATTATGTAATGTGTACAGCATTTTTTTAAATCAATATTTAATAAAATGTGAAGAAAGATTTTAAACAAATATTTGTGTAAATTATTATAAATAATTTCAATATTTCAATTTATTTTATGATATTTTACGTGAGTTACAGCAAAATGTAAATTTATGAAAATATTCAAAATGCCATAAAATCCGAACCCCTTTACCGATCATTATAAAATTTATTACATAGAAACGCTGAGTACTATTATTAATCTGTAGAAAATTTCGATTGATTCCGTGATATTTTTCGTTAGTTAGAGCAAAACGTAAATTTTTCGAAAAATTCAAATTTCCATAAAAACCAAACCAATTTATTGATTCATCCCAAATTCAATACGAATTCTCCTTTAGCATGGCTTTATTTCTAAACAATTATTTAGCTCGATCACTACAAATTTGCGAAAGTTATAGAACCTACAGACTTTTTTCAAAAAATTCAAAATTGAATAAAAAATAATCGTATGTTTGAATTTTTTTGAAAATGATCACAAACAAAGGGGTCTACCTGCCCCACGTGTGTGCCAAATTTCAGCTCGATTGATAAAGCTGTTCTTTAGTTATCTAAGTTTGAATTTTGCATGCCGGTCACTACACATACACACACGCACACACACACACACACACACATACATACATTTTTTCTAAACTCCTTTTTTCGACGTTACGGACAATTTTGAGTATCCTGCACCGAGAGAAAAAGTGTCATTGATTCACGGAAATCTTTGCCAATGAAATGAAATACTTGAATTTCAATACTATCTTTTCTTTAAATGATCTCAAACTCAATGAAAAGTAGTGACATCCCGTGCAGAAATTAGTTCGGGCAGCCGCGATTAAATAAAGGGCCTTTCTAGGTATAAACGTGGCATCCACAATAGGGAATCTACTCTAGAACCCTACTAGGCTCAACAGAGGCGGCCACGACAAACTTCGGGGCCTAATCAGGCTTAAATGTGGAACCCTCACTAGGGTCGCCCATATTGAGCCTCTAAAGGGTAGTACTAGCCTAGTAGCATTTCTTTAAACCAATGAACCTTTTTCATTGATTTCAAAGATATCGTCCCTGATTCAATGAAACCTTCTTACCAGCTCAAAATTTCAAAACCTATTTTTTCCTGAAGTACGCGGCAGATAAAGCTCAAATTTTGTGAGTATGTAAGAAAGTACGGCAGAAATAGGCTAAGCTTCTGGCTCCTCGAAACTCGAAGTCGTTCGTTCGGGAGAACCGGAAAACAAAAAAGTGAGGTTAGGTGCGAGAGAGAGATCAATGAAAACGTTTCTTCGAACCAATGAAAACGTCTCTTTAAAACAATGAAACTATTTCTTTATTATAGCTCAATAAGTAAATCTTTATTTACAGGCCATGAAATGTTCTCTTTGAAATTCAAATGCACTATTTCATTGAAATCAATGAAAAAAAAATCAATCCACTCATTTCTTTGGCGTCAATGAAATCTTTTCTCTCGGTGTGACATGAAAATCTCGAAAAAAAAAATTCACGAAAACAAAGCTTCCTCTGCGAGGAAGCAAAATAATTACAGCGAAAACAGAGGAATGGTTCGTCGGATATAAAGTGTTATCTGGCGTGGGGCAGTATATTAAACGTTGGTGAGTGAGATAGTTGTTGTTGGTAACCGGTGATGGTCAGTGGAAATAGACACGATTTACCCCCACGTAATTTTCCACGTGTACTACAGACCGAATCACCCACGTATTCCAATTCATTGTGCTTCCTGCCACAACCTACGCTATATTATGTACAACGAGGCCATTGGCTATAGTCACAGGCGATAATTCTCAGTCCTGCACAGGTGGCTCATCGCGTCGATTCGTGACACTTTCTAATTATCTCTACGAATGATTAATGGCCTCGACAGCGGACGTCGGGAATAATAATACACAGAGATGGATATATACAGTACACATTGTCTCTATATATATATAAGTATATGGATTAATGACTGACCTGGTTGATCTATCTGTATGTAATTCGTCGTGTCCCGGCCCAACGACTTTTCCTTCTTGCGCCACTTAGCACGACGATTTTGGAACCACACCTGAAATGAGAAAAGCGAAAATTTGTTTTTTTAACACAAGTTACAAGCTTGCAATTTTGATGAATAAATATTGAATAATGATAAAGACGTGACTGATATTTAATTCATATTTTGTTTAAGACGTCAGCAGTTAAACCATTGAGATATATATCAATGAATATCAGCATTTTAATCTGACGCCCGCCCTTTAAAATGAAAAAATGCTGATTTTGGACCCCCTTTCTAAAAAGGAAAAATATAGAAATTAGATTATTATAAAAATTAGAAAAATATATTTTTCTAATGGAGAGCTACGCTCTGGACCTCAAAATAAGGACCAAAACTTCACTAGGCGTGCAAGCTCTGCCTAGAAGGCTCCAGTTAGTCACTGAATAACCTAAAGAACCTAAGAACCTAAAGAAGGGAATAAAAAAACCTAAAGAAAGCCTGACGAAAACTTAAAGAAAACCCAAAAATGATCAAAAAAGGACCTAAAAAAACCTAAAAAACCGAACGCAAATTTTTCAGTTTCTTTTTTCGTTGACTTTTTTCCCCGGCCATTTTTGCCTGATACCCTTTTCATCGGCGTTTTTTCCATCGGCCTTTTTTTTCATTGGTCATTTTTCCCCCGGCCATTTTTCCTGAACATGCTTTTGCGTATCGTATTTGAAAAAAACAGGGGAGAAGGCTAATCACGGTCTATCCAGGGCCTTGTTGGGGGTTTTCTATTATTACGTCGCGCGGTACATGAGAACCCTGACGACCCACGTATTACACCATTCTACCACGTTGGATATTCCAACGAAAGCTTAAGCTCTTACTCACTTGAGGCTGATTAAGCTAATTGTTAACAATTATCCTGATTTCCGCGAATCTCTGAGTGCGCTGCGCGCAACCACTGCTGTACCCTCGACTATCCCTTTGCTTTCTTCCCCCTGACCTATTATCCTTTGCGCTTATAGCTACTTCGTCATATAGTGTTCTGTACTATAGGCCCTATGCATAGCTCCGACAGCGCCACTCTGACGAAAATCCCAACTCCTGGATATCAAAGATTTCCATCCAGCTAATTTATTTCGCAGCATCAACGTGTCCACAGGCACAAGAAAGGATCATAAATAAAAGGCAAAATAAATCATTATGTCTGCCATTACAGCGAGAGAAAAAGTTTCATTGATTCACGGAAATTTAGCCAATGAAATGAAATACTTGAATTTCAATACTATCTTTTCTTTGAATGATCTCAAACTCAATAAAAAGCAGTGACATTGATTCGAAGAAACATTTCTTTAAACCAATGAACCTTTTTCATTGATTTCAAAGATATCGTCTCTGATTCAATGAAACCTTCTTACCACCTCAAAAATTCAAAACCTATTTTTTCCTGAAGTACGTGGCAGATAGAGCTCAAATTTTGTGAGTATGTAAGGAAGTACGGCAGAAATAGACTAAGCCTCTGGCTCCTCGAAACTCGAAGCCGTTCGTTCGGGAGAACCGGAAAACAAAAAAGTGAGGTTAGGTGCGAGAGAGAGATGAATAAAAACATTTCTTTGAACCAATGAAAACGTCTCTTTAAAACAATGAAACTATTTCTTTATTATATGCTCAGTAAGTAAATATTTATTTACAGGCAATGAAATGTTCTCTTTGAAATTCACACCGAGAGAAAAAGTTTCATTGATTCACGGAAATGTTTGCCAATGAAATGAAATAGTTGAATTTGAATACTATCTTTTCTTTGAATGATCTCAAACTCAATGAAAAGTAGTGACATTGATTCGAAGAAACATTTCTTTAAGCCAATGAACCTTTTTCATTGATTTCAAAGATATCGTCTCTGATTCAATGAAACCTTCTTCTTACCACCTCAAAAATTCAAAACCTATTTTTTCCTGAAGTACGCGGCAGATAGAGCTCAAATTTTGTGAGTATGTAAGAAAGTACGGCAGAAATAGGCTAAGCTTCTGGCTCCTCGAAACTCGAAGCCGTTCGTTCGGGAAAACCGGAAAACAAAAAAGTGAGGTTAGGTGCAAGAGAGAGATGAATAAAAACATTTCTTTGAACCAATGAAAACGTCTCTTTAAAACAATGAAACTATTTCTTTATTATATGCTCACTAAGTAAATCTTTATTTACAGGCAATGAAATGTTCTCTTTGTAATTCACACCGAGAGAAAAAGTTTCATTGATTCACGGAAATCTTTGCCAATGAAATGAAATAGTTGAATTTGAATACTATCTTTTCTTTGAATGATCTCAAACTCAATGAAAAGTAGTGACATTGATTCGAAGAAACATTTCTTTAAACCAATGAACCTTTTTCATTGATTTCAAAGATATCGTCTCTGATTCAATGAAACCTTCTTCTTACCACCTCAAAAATTCAAAACCTATTTTTTCCTGAAGTACGCGGCAGATAGAGCTCAAATTTTGTGAGTATGTAAGAAAGGACGGCAGAAATAGGCTAAGCTTCTGGCTCCTCGAAACTCGAAGCCGTTCGTTCGGGAGAACCGGAAAACAAAAAAGTGAGGTTAGGTGCAAGAGAGAGATGAATAAAAACATTTCTTTGAACCAATGAAAACGTCTCTTTAAAACAATGAAACTATTTCTTTATTATATGCTCACTAAGTAAATCTTTATTTACAGGCAATGAAATGTTCTCTTTGTAATTCACACTGAGAGAAAAAGTTTCATTGATTCACGGAAATCTTTGCCAATGAAATGAAATAGTTGAATTTGAATACTATCTTTTCTTTGAATGATCTCAAACTCAATGAAAAGTAGTGACATTGATTCGAAGAAACATTTCTTTAAACCAATGAACCTTTTTCATTGATTTCAAAGATATCGTCTCTGATTCAATGAAACCTTCTTCTTACCACCTCAAAAATTCAAAACCTATTTTTTCCTGAAGTACACGGCAGATAAAGCTCAAATTTTGTGAGTATGTAAGAAAGTACGGCAGAAATAGGCTAAGCTTCTGGCTCCTCGAAACTCGAAGCCGTTCGTTCGGGAGAACCGGAAAACAAAAAAGTGAGGTTAGGTGCAAGAGAGAGATGAATAAAAACATTTCTTTGAACCAATGAAAACGTCTCTTTAAAACAATGAAACTATTTCTTTATTATATGCTCACTAAGTAAATCTTTATTTACAGGCAATGAAATGTTCTCTTTGTAATTCACACCGAGAGAAAAAGTTTCATTGATTCACGGAAATCTTTGCCAATGAAATGAAATAGTTGAATTTCAATACTATCTTTTCTTTGATTGATCTCAAACTAAATGAAAAGTAGTGACATTGATTCGAAGAAACATTTCTTTAAACCAATGAACCTTTTTCGTTGATTTCAAAGATATCGTCTCTGATTCAATGAAACCTTCTTCTTACCACCTCAAAAATTCAAAACCTGTTTTTTCCTGAAGTACGCGGCAGATAGAGCTCAAATTTTGTGAGTATGTAAGAAAGTACGGCAGAAATAGACTAAGCTTCTGGCTCCTCGAAACTCGAAGCCGTTCGTTCGGGAGAACCGGAAAACAAAAAAGTGAGGTTAGGTGCGAGAGAGAGATGAATAAAAACATTTCTTTGAACCAATGAAAACGTCTCTTTAAAACAATGAAACTATTTCTTTATTATATGCTCACTAAGCAAATCTTCATTTACAGGCAATGAAATGTTCTCTTTGAAATTCAAATGCACCATTGAAATCAAAGAAATATTTCGTTGAAATCAACGAAAAAAAAATCAATTTTTATTTATTCCATCCGACTGCCTACAGGGCAAAAAGGCGTGGAATGTTCTTTACTGGCATGATGTGAAGATGTCTATTTCTATTAGTGCAATGTTCTCTAAACCCAGAAAAAACGTCTAGTTAACGTGACTACATTCGTTTATTTAGTAGTAATAGTAAAAGAGTTTATTGACAATACAATGTATATTTTTTTTTGTTGGACGTAGACTTAATACAATACATTCAAACGGTTTTGGGTATTGCCTTATTGCCAATGGGCCATCAACCCATGGCAATATGGCAATATTGCCGTATTCAGCCCTGAAATTATGAGGATGGGGTAGTTTATATTTTTGTATCATCTGGGGCATTTTTTTATCCAACTATTTCAATACCCGAATTGTGGCTTCCGATTCGTAGTCAGTAATACCAAGTATCATTCAAATGATCCGCGGCTATACTACAGTGTATTACAACTGACTGTTGTACTTGACTCGATTATCGAACTGCATGCAAACTGTATGCAAAATCTTCATAGTCGGTTTAAGGGGAGGGAGTCAGGTAAAAAAAATTGATTTTGGAAATTCAATATCATCCAAATCCTATTGCATGTAAAAATGCCCAATGCACTATATTGTTGGTGCTCGATGAAAGGATTTTTTACTGTCGTCTGACTTGCATATGTTTTTCAATATTATCTTAAGCAAAGTTCTTAGGTTTTCCATTCTGCGCATGATTCAGATCAAATTACTAGGCAGATTGGAATGGTTGACGTCTCATTTTTTTCTTCATGAAAAGATACACCGGCTAAATGGAGCAAACTATTTTTTTTTCATTCTGAAAGCAAAGTTAATCACTGATTTAGTAAATAGCATAAAATTTATTTATTAATAATTGTGTCACTTAAAAAATATTACCTTTTATTAATATTTGCTCCATTTAGCCGGTGTATCTTTTCATGAAGAAGAAAATGAGACGTCAACCATTCCAATCTGTCTGGTAGTTTGATCTGAATCATGCGCAGAATGGAAAACCTAAGAACTTTGCTTAAGATAATATTGAAAAGCATATGCAAGTCAGACGACAGTAAAAAATCCTTTCATCGAGTACCAACAATATAATGCATTGGGCATTTTTATATGCAATAGGATTTGGATGATATTGAATTTCCAAAATCAATTTTTTTGACCTGACTCCCTCCCCTTAATCTAGTCGATGCAGTACTAAACTTTTAGAAGATCGTTACGGAAAAATCTTATCTATGAACGATAACCTTTTTTTGTTATCCAATATCAATAAAATAACATTATTAATATTATTGCATAATGACCCACTATAAAAGATAGTCTTGCGATTAATTATCAATTCTCACATTGTTTATACTGAGCATGATAAAAAAATGTATTTGAAATTTGAATCCGGAGATTATCACAACCTTGACGAATTAATCTTCTGACTATAATATGCGAATGATTCTTATTTAATCATTTTTCATTTACCCAATTTGTTTATTAATTACACTCATTTTTTCAGTCCGGATTTAAAAAAATAATAATTCATCCGATTATGAGAAACTAACGTCGTCTCAATGAGCAATAGATAACTGAAAATTTACTCCCGTTTGTGCAAAGCTGTAATAATTGATGTTAATGACTTAATCGCTTCTGAATAGACACTAAGGACCTATCACTTCTTCGCGTGGGATGAAATGAAACGACTTGTGGTGTGAAGTCGTTAAAAGAGGCTTTATCAAAGGCGAAGCCTTGAAAACATAGTTCGAAATAATACTGATATTTTTCTATTGAGAAATTTATTTCACCACGCCAATTAAAGCATATTTGAACTTACTAATGGTGTTTTAATTGGTTGGGTCGTTGAATTATTCAAACGGAGGTACAGCTGAAAAGCTTTGGTCGATGATTACTTAATCGGAGGTATGTGTATATTATATACTATACTTTGCATGTATTATATATTATGAATAAATTCACTTGCTACCACTAGACTTAATATTTCTCAGGTTATTCTCTAGATTCTAATAAAACGACTTTTATACTATTCGAAATTTCCTTTAACCGATCAGAAAACTTGGAGCGAGGGTTAAACAATTTTTATTTGCCTCCGTGAAAATTAAAATGATATTCATGTAAACCAATATTCCTACGATCTGTACTATACCCTTCTTAATCCCTTTCTTGTTTGTCACTCAATCTCCGTTACTTTCCGTATATTATTTTTATTCAGTGAGAATTGTATTATTTCTTGTTGTAAAAGTCTTAATAAATAAATAAACAAATAACCAACCAAGCAAAAAAATTCTTCTTATCCTCTCACTCGTCTTTTCTGATATTAAACTAAAAACCTCTTCGCCTCACACAAAAACGCTAATAGTACAACAATACTAAATCCTACCTCTGTGCAGCGGTTAAAAATCGAAAGAAAAAAAATTACCATCCTCCACACAACCACGCAGAAATTGGTTTCGTGGCATTGCCGCCACCGCGAGAATCATAGTGGCATTAGGTCAGCCCGAAATAAATATAGATTCCTTTCTTATATTATTTTTATTCACACTGAGAGAAAATTATGGTATTAGTAACGATAAAGTGACAACTATTTGTTTATAGTTGGTACAACAATTTTTTTTATAGTTGACACAACTATAAAATAGTTACTATTTTAGTTATCGTAACTATAAAAATAGTTGCATATAATAAAAATGAATAGTTGTCACTTTATACTTGACTATGCTATTACGATTTCTCTCACTGCAGTGAGAATTGTATTATTTCTTGTTGTAAAAGTCTTAATAAATAAATAAACAAATAACCAACCAACCAACCAAAAAAAATTCTTCAAACCCTCTCACTCGCCTTTTCTGATATTAAACTAAAAACCTCTTCACCTCCCACAAAAACGCTAATAGTACAACAATACTAAATCCTACCCCTGTGCAGCGCTTACAAATCGAAAGAAAGATTAAAAAATTACCATCCTCCACAGAACCACGCAGAAATTGGTCTTGTGGCATTGGCGCCACCGCGAGAATCATAGTGGCATTAGGTCAGCCCGAAATAAATATAGATTCCTAAGATTTATTGTTTGTCACTCAATCTTCGTTACTTTTCTTATATTATTTTTATTCACACTAAGAGAAAATTATGGTATTAGTAATGATAAAGTGACAACTATTCATTTATAGTTGATACAACAATTTTTTTATAGTTGACACAACTATCAAATAGTTACTATAACTACCAAATAATTACTATAACTACCAAATAGTTACCATAACTATTTTCGTAGTTATCGTAACTATAAACAAAGATGCAAAGTAGAACCTTGCACATTGCTTCCTCATTATTTTTCGCGTTTGACAAAGCTACCTCTATGAAGAAGTATGTTATTCAATTTTTGGCTTCCTCATAGAGGAAGCTTTATAAAACGCGAAAAATAATGAGGAAGCAATGTGCAAGGTTCTACTTTGCATCCTTGTTTTAATTAGATAAATATACATGTTGTGGATTCGTTTTTTCTATTGCGTTATTGCGTTATTTCGTGATTATTAGAGCGTTTCCGAAGTGAATGTGATAATGTATATTTTTAAAAATAATTCAACATTCCATAAAATCAAAAATGTCATACCGTTCGTCACTAAATTATACATATATAATAGCTGAATATTGTTTCATTTATATACAAAATTTGAGCTCGCTATCTTAAGTTTTGCAAAAGTTACAATAGAGCGATAATGTCAATTTTTTGAAAAATTCAAAACATCATAAAATTTTTACGGCTCGATCGATCTTAACCAAATTCAATAGCGATCACCGGCATATGAAAGCTCAAATTCATACCAATTTTTAGATCAATATCTCGAAAATTGAAAGAGTTATCGCGTAGACAGACATTTTTCAAAAAATTTAAAAACGCGTAATAATTTAACCATGAAGTGGATTTTAACAAAAAATTGTATGAACGATAAGGCTTGATCCCTCTATCTATGGTCCAAATTTCAGCTTGATATCTCAAGGCCTTCTCGAGTTATAAAGGTTTACATTTTTCGATTGTGTAACATACACACACACACACATACACACACACACACATACACACACACGAACACACACACCCACACATACAGACATTTTTTCTAAATCACTTTTCTCGATGTTTTGGACCATTCTGAGTGTACTGACATGAAAATCTCGAAAAAAAAAATGTTCACGAAAACAAAGCTTCCTCTATGAGGAAGCAAAATAGTTGCATGTAATAAAAATGAATAGTTGTCACTTTATAGTTGACTGTGCTATTACGATTTCTCTCACTGCAGCGAGAATTGTATTATTTCTTGTTGTAAAAGTCTTAATAAATAAATAAACAAATAACCAACCAACCACCAAAAAAAATTCTTCTTATCCTCTCACTCGCCTTTTCTGATATTAAACTAAAAACCTCTTCACCGCCCACAAAAACGCTAATAGTACAACAATACTAAATCCTACCCCATGTGCAGCGGTTAAAAATCGAAAGAAAGAAAAAAAAAATTACCATCCTCCACAGAACCACGCAGAAATTGGTCTCGTGGCATTGCCGCCACCGCGAGAATCATAGTGGCATTAGGTGAGCCCGTAATATATATAGAATACATCTATACATTGACATCGAAGGGATGCAAGAGAGATGCGGAGGGCTACGCCGAGATTGAAATAAAGTGGCCGTGGCACCACTGCGACGGCGGATCATTTAGCGGTTTTGTCGAGCGACGGCCAATTGCCGGCATTGTCGTTTCGCTGTACCACAATGGGCCAATCGGGGAATTCTCTCTGTCTCTTTTCACAACGACTGAGCGAGTGAGCGCAACCCTCACTGCGTTTCACCCAACCCGCGGCGAAACCTTTGCGTTCTCCACTATATCCACGACTTCTATACTATATATATATATATATATACATATATATATACGTATAGTATATGTATATATCACCAGCTCGTATGAACCGTGTGATTCTCGCAGCGAACGGCACGCGGACCGCGTACATGGCGGGAGTTCCTCTTCCACCCTTCGACGCTTCGAATATCCCGCTGCATTCCACTCTCGCACCCCCAGCAACTGCTACCACCCCTACAACGGGGTGTCGGATAGTTACGCTAATCGAGTAACCAATTTTGCAGCAATAGAAAAGTAATTTCACCGATGCACACGAGATCGACGTTATATGGGTATTGCTATCTCTGGAGTGTACGTGCCAACGGATTGAACTCCCGGCTCGCATTCAATGCCATTCTAAAGCGATAAAGAGAGTGTGTTGCGCTAGAGGTGCATTGGAAAATCGACGCTTTTTGATTCTCTGTCGAGCCAATCGAATGCCCCGGCCAGATTCATAGTTTATCCCGAACCCTTTGTCTGCCAGAGAAATACGTAGAAAACTGACGATTCGAAACAGCATATACATTTTTTTTTTATAGATATTTGACGGAATGAACGTGATTCAAAAGAAAAGGTAGTAATTACGAAATTTTCAAAAGGGAAATATATATTTTAAAAATTAATTATTCGAAATATTAAGGTAGTATGAGCGGAGTACCTAGTCAATAGAAAATCCATATTTTTTATTATGGGGAAAAAGCGAAGTATCACACATTTCGCTATTTTAAAAATCACAATATAAAGAGAGAAAAATTATGAAGTGTGTGTGATGATAAGGTGTGTATATTTATAAAACGGTAGTAGTTTAAATAAGAGTGTCATTTGACTCAGATTGTCCAGCCGGCCGACATTTGGCCAATCAAGGAACGCGTGGCTACGCTATTTTCAACTGTTTGCCGGCAGTTTGATGCCGGTTCGCGAAAACTCGTCAATTTAATCGATGATATCTATTCGAAATATTCGGTAACATATATTTTTTAAGGGACGTACGTGTTCGTAGCAGTTTTCTCGGTATTTCGAGCTTTTATTTACGGAGGTGTCTGAATTCGAAGAATGGTTATTTCGGTCTCAAAGTGTTATCAGGGCAATTTTCGTATATAACATGTACTAAATTTCCCAATTTTGCACATTAACTATTATTGTAAATGGTCGGTAAAACGGTTTGAAATTTTACAGACAGTATCCTCTGAACCTATTCTATAGCATATTAAAAAATCACTTTTCTCTCTGATCGTGAGGTTTGTGCTCATACTACCTTAATGATGAGAATGGCCAAGAAAACTCTAGGTAAAGCTAGCAATAAAACGCCCACATTTTATCGAATACATTATATTTTTAGTGAAAAAAAAATATATAGTTGTTTTTTTAGAAATATGTAGAATTTTTAATTTTTCAAAAATGAAATCTTCTAGTCGTAATACATTGGAATAATTGATGAAAAACGATTAAGCAAATGACAAAAGCAAGTGAATAAACGTTTATTATGCAAGAAGTTTTTTTTTTTTGCTAACTAAAAAAATGACATTGTCAGAAGTTACTGTACTGCATTTAAAGCTGACTCAAAAAAATTACACACACAGTTAAAATTGACGCAAATACATAGATTAGAAAAATGATTTTTTTAAATGTCAAATAAATTATAACCAATTTTTAGAACAAAAATAAAGTCTTATCGGAAATAACAATGAAATCTTCTAGTCAAAATACATTGGAATAATTAATGAAAAACGATTAAGCAAATGACAAAAGCAAGTGAATAAACGTTTATTATGCAAGAAGTATTTTTTTTGGCTAACAAAAAAAATGATATTGTCAGAAGTTACTGTATTGCAATTAAACCTGACTCAAAAAAATTGCAGATACAGTTAAAATTTATGCAAATCCATAGATTAGAAAAGTGATTTTTTCAAATGTCAAATAAATTATAACCAATTTTTAGAACAAAAATAAAGTCTTATCGGAAATAACAATGAAATCTTCTAGTCAAAATACATTGGAATAATTAATGAAAAACGATTAAGCAAATGACAAAAGCGAGTGAATAAACGTTTATTATGCAAAAAGTATTTTTTTTTTGGCTAACTAAAAAAATGACATTGTCAGAAGTTACTGTACTGCAATTAAAGCTGACTCAAAAAAATTACAGATACAGTTACAATTTACGCAAATCCATAGATTAGAAGAGTGATTTTTTTAAATGTCAAATAAATGATAACCAATTTTGAGAACAAAAATAAAGTCTTATCGAAAAGATCCAGCTTGTACATAACTAAGAATTATTTTCGCCAATTCTATTACAAAAGTGAGTAAAGTCTAAAAAGAAAAAGAAAAAAAAGGATGAAGTCCCTTTTTTTAAAAATTTATATTTTAATGACGAGGAAAAAAAATCCTGTACATAATAATTATTAATTTTTCTTGTCGAATCGACAGAGATACATGATGTAGTCTCACAGAGTCTACGGGAACACGGAACAACGCAAAATTAATGGAACGTTGCACGAGAGAGCAAAGTAACGATGCTCGACCGGATTTTGAGAACAATGGCCGGTAATTAGTTAAGTGGCCGCGTGGGCGGGGGTTCGAGTCGCAAGCGAGCGAGAACCCTAGCTGAGAGCACTTGCACCACCGTCGCGGCCAGGAGAGCGCCTTCCTCAAGGACCAAGGACCTCTCGGCGCACGCTTGTATAAGAATGACGTTAATAACGAAGGCACTCAATAGCATTTATTTCTCGTTCCTTTGGAAGCAGTAGAATTCATCGAAGAATTTCAACAAACGACCTTTGCTCAATAAACAAACGTCCCCAATGAAAATGAGATAATTAAGAAGTTACCAATGTACTACGAATGCAGAAAAAAGGTGTAAAGAGTTTTAACTTTATAATGGGATGGATTTTTATTTTCCTATTGATTATTAAATTTCATGTTCAATTCGCAAATATTCTTTTTTAACGTGATAAGAGCACGGAGAGAAATGAATCCGCGAATATAGCTGCCACTCGCAGAAAATATGGTACGTCGGTGAAAAAAAAAATGGAAATTTCTTTTTTTGTCTTATCCATTAGTATATAAGGTAAATGCCCCAATAGTCGGCCATCTTAGAGAACAGGAAACTGTAAAGTTATATTTCTTATACTAAAATGACCTTTTTAGCATAGTGTGCGTAAAATTCGTTTTTACACACCCATATGAGTGCGTAAAATGCAACTTTATGAAACAGTGTGCGTAAAATAAAAAAATTATTTTTACTTTTCTTTACCACGTTTTTAACGTTTTAAAACGCCACGGTGGTTGGAAGTCGGGACAAACCGCGGAAGGTTATATCGAAGATTCGACGGGTAACAAAAGAAGAATTTCAATGCGAATCGCGGACGCTATTAATGATGAAGATAATGTTCCAGCTTCCAAAAAAGTGAAAACTACCATAACAGTTACAAAAAAAGAAATAGTTCGTGAAATGTAACTCAGAAATTCAAATCAGAAATTCAGTATTATTGAGCGCATTTTCTCTGTGATGTTTTATGTTATATGCAATAATTAATAATTATATTACCAAATAAAGTAATTATAATTATAAACAAAGTTTACTCACAATTAAACACGTTCTGTCTTTTTTGCCAATGCATAATAAATCTATTTCTGTCTTCAGTGGGGGCTTCGCTCCCCCAACCCCCCACCGGGGCTTCGCCCCTGAACCCCAGCAGGGGCTTCACCCCTGCATCCGACCAGGGCTTCGCCCCTGGACCCCAGCAGGGGCTTCACCCCTGCACCCCACCGGGGCTTCGGCCCTGGACCCCCGCGTTGTATTCCCCTAAACACAATGCGAATTTTACGCACGTCATGCTAAAAAATATCGTATGCGACTCGGACGTACGTTTTACCCACTCGCGTGATCGCGTGTAAAATCGCATTTTACGCCCTTGTTGCATAATATACTATTCTATAATTGTAACCATAACTAATGCAAAGCTTAGCTTTTCTACTTTTCGAAAAGCATCCATTAATTCATGTCAAGGATATAGTTTTTTGTTAAAGTTAGGAAACAATTGAGAAAGTCGATGGACTAGTAACCGACCACCGATTTCAGGTAATGTCTAAGTACCCGACCAAGCATGCCCCTATACGCAACCACCCGTCTATAGGAGGCTATGCGATTCGTTGAAACTTCATTTTATTTCTTAAATTACACGCAACGTTTGGGATAATTTATGATAAATAATAACTAATAAAAAGGTTCACCGTGACGTGCAACCGGCATCAACTTGCCATAGAGGTTATGTTCGCTGAGTTTGCGTTGGCCGGGAATAGGCCGCGGTTGGATATCGGTACAGCATACTGCGGATGCGCCCCAATAGCCAACCATGGGAATTGACGACTTAGCAGTGGTTTTTCGCAAATTTTAATGGAAGATTTATAAAGTCTATTTATTCGCGAATACCACAAGCCACGAATTATTGTGGAAATCGTGAAAATGACAGCGTCATAAGCTTAACAACGTTACGTCAATTCTTAACGAACTGGCTAAAAGATATGCGCCGATCCTCTGAGCGGCGTCTGCAGTGCACAATATCTTTAAAAAACGTCAACAAAAAAATTAATGACTATTTTTATTATTGGCCTATGCAGACATAAAGAATTGCAAAAATGGTAGCACTAGTTATTTATTTATTTCATATTCATAATTTCTTAATTTTAGTGAATATTTGTGTCAGTGGTTGGAGACTGGTACATGGTTGGGTACCGGGGCGTTTACCTTACGGTCAAAAACATCCTCTCAAATTTTTAAAGCGAAATTCGAAATACTTCGCTGGCATACTTTATGGATCTGGCATCGCCGATTAGTCGTAAGTACACAATTTAGGTATATGAAATTTCTACACTCGAAACTTTAAACGCGTTTTTCTCGAAACGACATTTTTCAAAACGGTGGACATTCTCCAGGGAACAGTTTTCAAGCGATCGTTTTCAAGTTTTAGGAGAACATTCTTCACGCTACGCTCTATCGTGCTGTGGAAGCTTCTTTTTTAATCTTCCCATTTTTTTAAAAGAAAAACTGTCGAAAAAAACGGCTAAACTCAGTACTTTTTGTTCAAACCGCCGCCATTTTGTCAATTTTGATTTTAAAAAAAGCCTCCATAGTGTGATAGCCAATCGCATACTAATTAATAATCCTTTGGGTTTTTTTTTTCAGATCAAATTTGCGACCCCTAGGATGTTCACCATGAGGCTATCTTTTTTATCAACATTATTTTCAACAATTAAAAAAAAATCTAAACAATAAAAATCGTCTTATAAAAAATCATTTTCTGTCATAAGTAAGTTGTAAAGATTTCATGCTGACAATACACAACCCATGACTTTTTTTGCAATAATAAATATGAAGACAATTAATTTCCGTTTGGAACTATTAAATATTAATACCTTAAGGTTATTGTACAATTTTGGTGTTTTGTGCTTAATCTTTGGAAAAGTTTGGCCAATTGTTGATTGTAATAATAGAAGTGACCCAATGAACACACATTCGGGAAATACTTAATACGCAGATTAACAGAAATTATTAAACATAGTCCTTCTGAGCAATGCTGGGGTGATTTTTATTTTTTTTTTTTTACTGACCTGCACTCGAGCTTCAGATAGAGATAATCGCAGAGCAAGAGCCTCCCTGTAACAAACGTCAGGGTATTGCGTCTTCTCAAAGGCTCTCTCCAACTCGTGAAGCTGTTGAGTGGTGAATGTCGTGCGGGATCTGCGCACTTTTCTCGGTCTGTCCGTCTCATTGATATCGAGTGGATCGGGATGGTCGCTCAAATCCGTCAAACTCGTTTTCACGACATCGCTAACCTCCTCGGCAGGTCTCTCTGGAACCCGGCCAATAAGAGGGCCTGAAAGAAAGAAGAAAAAAATAACATTACTTTTTAGTTCATAACTATAAAAAAATAATCGACATAAAATATTATAACAATAATTATTAAAAATTATCCATCGAAATTAATACTCTGTATAGCTTCCAGAGTCGTAAATCCCCATTAATTCATGAGATATAATTCACAGTACAATTTGTTTTGTAATTATGATTTCATAATAATAATATGTAGTGATTATAAAATAGAGTGTAAACATTTGAATAGCTGAAAAAAAATACTAATTCTCGCTTTAATATTGCAACAAATAGTGAAAAAAATGGAAGAAATAATTAATTCATTACTTATTTTTTTCCATTTTTTCAAAAGGATTACCGTGAATTTTTATTGAAAAATAATAATTTTTGCAGCCATTCCAAAGTTTAATCATCGTATTACAATCGCTACATGTTATTATTATAAAATCATAATCATAGAGCTGATCGTATCATCATCATTATTTCTAAAAGTATTAGGCATTTACAACTCTGATAGCTTCACATACTGAATGAACACACCGAGAGAAAAAGTTTCATTGATTACATTACAATACTATCTTTTCTTTGAATGATCTCAAACTCAATGAAAAGTAGTGACATTGATTCGAAGAAATATTTCTTTAAACCAATGAACCTTTTTCATTGATTTCAAAGATGTCGTCTCTGATTCAATGAAACCTTCTTCTTACCACCTCGAAATTTCGAAACCTATTTTTTCCTGAAGTACGCGGCAGATAAAGCTCAAATTTTGTGAGTATGTAAGGAAGTACGGCAGAAATAGGCTAAGCTTCTGGCTCCTCGAAACTCGAAGCCGTTGGTTCGGGAGAACCGAAAAACAAAAAAGTGAGGTTAGGTGCGAGAGAGAGATCAATGAAAACGTTTCTTTGAACCAATAAAAACGTTTCTTTAAAACAATGACACTGTTTCTTTATTATATGCTCACTAAGTAAATATTTATTTACAGGCAATGAAATGTTCTCTTTGAAATTCAAATGCACTATTTCATTGAAATCAATGAAAAAAAAAATCAATCCACCCATTTCTTTGGCGTCAATGAAATCTTTTCTCTCGGTGCAGCGTAGTTTGACGTCACAAAACTCAACATAACGTTAAGCCATCCATACTTGAGGTGTGCCAATTAAAAATCGCTTGCAACCATGAAATGATTGGTTCAAATTTACTGTTTTTTTTTCATTTATTTTCTCGTTTAAAAAATATATGTATAATAAAAAAGATTTTTCATTCATAACACATAATATATCTTGTATATTTACAACATTTATTTCATGATTTCAAGTCTTATATATTTCTAATAAGAAAATTTTCGGATAGGTATTAAAAAAAACCCAATGGAGGAAGAAAAATATTTGGTATTTATTTTCTCGTTTAAAAAATATATGTATAATAAAAACGATGTTTCAATCATAACACATAATATATCTTGCATATTTACAACATTTATTTAATGATTTCAAGTCTTGTATGTTTCTAATAAAAAAAATTTCGGATAGATATTTTTAAAAAACCCAATGGAGGAAGAAAAATATTTGGTATTTAGTAAAAAATGAATAAATAAATAAAATTTGCCATCATGCATGGAAGCCCAAATTTGTACGAACAGAAAGAACGCCGCAAAAGCTTTACAGAAAGTTGGACTGAATGTATCAGATGTATCGCTAAGCTATTTCGTTGAATATTGATAAAAACAACAAAAAAAAAAGAGTAACAAGGAATAAGAGGACATGCCCATCGTCAATATTGAAGGTAGATAGGAATTTTTATTTTTAATCCCCTGTGCATAAAAATAACATCGTCCAGGTTGTGAGTTTACGAGCTCGATCCGCAACTCACCGATGAAGCTTTGCAACATGCACTCTCCAGTACGTGCTACAGTGTACAAGAGATATAACTGGAACAGGAGCTGGGGTATCGGAAACGAGATCCGTGCATCGATGATGTCTGACAGACGGATTTACCAATTTTTAATCCTCGCGAGCATTTTATTTTCATTCGAGTCACCCCCTCGGTGTGCAACACTACACCAAGTTGGTTGTTGCAGGCACCCAGCACGATATAACCCCAGTTTATACGAGGCTATACATATATGGAGTGAATATGCGTGTATGGTAAGCACCTCGACGCATCATACATACACTCATACGTATGATGGAATATATTCGACGTTCGAAGCAAACAAAATATAAACGCACAGGTTTGGACTCTTAGTGATTAGCAAATATCGGGAATACACAGCAGGGGAATACGGCTCTTCTATTCTCTCCCGGGTGGAGAAAATATGTATATAAAAAAGCTCTTCCACGTATAGTATTAACCACGATGAAGCCTAGCATCCCTGTTGGGATTCCACCCTCTAGATACGCGTGTACGTCAATATGCGAAATGAACCTCGAGATGTAGACCATAGCCATCAAAACAGGAAAACAACTACTACGTTTACGTAAAGGTTTGACTTTGGGTGCATTTTTTTTAAATGAGAAATATGGAAATATGAGAAAAATTGTGTTTGACGTCATTGCGGGTTGAAAGTATGTGTGAAAAGACAAATAATCTGAAAAACCTATGGTCGTTTCGTTGTTTTACATATTTTTCTAAGAAGTGAATTTATTGTTGAAGTTTTGAACTTAAGTACGATTTTATATGTGAAATTCGATCTTATATACAGAAAAAAATTTTCGTGAGAATTTTTTGTAGAGTTTTTATAAAAGAGTAAGTGTAAGTATGAGAAACATTGTGTACAAAATTATTGATGTCTGGAAGTATCAAAAGAATCATACTCGAACCTATTTTGTTGTCTTGAATATGGCTCAAGTCTGGGATAAATTTTCAATTCCTTTTGTCTGAATTCATACCTGAGATGACATGGAATTACACCATGAAAAATCTTTTTATATCACTCCGTGCGTAAAACGCGGTTTTACGCACGCCTCGCGTGCATCAAACCCCATTTACACACCTCGTGAAATAAAATTTTGTACGATACTCGTGCGAAAAACGTTTTCTTAACTCGTGTGATTGCAAAACTCGCCTTCGGCTCGTGTTGCAAACTCACACTCGCCAAAAAAAGTTTTTTCGCACTAGTATCGTAATGTACTAATCTTTGCTAAAGCCAATTTAAGTTATTCGGAGATAATTAGAAAAAATCAATTGAAATCAGTGTCTACTCAGTGCATGCCTAATGACATGCAAAGTATATTCATCATCGTCATATTTACAGTAGGTTCATAAATTAAACTAACCTCAACTCAACAACTAAACTCAAAGTCAATACAGTTCCTTCCATTCAAATAGTAAGAAAATATTTTTTTAATATCCTTAACTAAAGTATAACACCTCTATTGACAATTCCTAAAGATTCAACAACACCTAAAGATGAAAACTTATAAACTGTATAAAACTATGTTAGTATAAAAAATACTAAACTGAAAGAAAAATATAATTAAATACAACAAATCTTCCAAGAAAATTATTTACTTGAAAGCATTTTAATCATTTTAATGCAATATTTATTCGAATCAATCATATATTTCATTTCACTATTTTTAAATATATTATTATGCCCATTAGCACATCCAATTTATAGATTAGTATAACCAAGTTATTGGTTAGCATATCCAAGCTATTGCTAAGTATAACCAAGTTATTGGTTAGTATATCCAAGCTATTGCTAAGTATAACCAAGTTATTGGTTAGTATATCCAAGCTATTGCTAAGTATAACCAAGTTATTGGTTAGTATATCCAAGCTATTGCTAAGTATAACCAAGTTATTGGTTAGTATATCCAAGTTATTGCTAAGTATAACCAAGTTCTCTGTAATACAACCAATAACTTGGTTAACGTAACCAACAACTTAGTTCTAACCAATTAAGGGGATGCTGGACTAGATTTTATTACCGACTTTGATCGGTAAAACAGGCTTTTTCGTAGTTTGGTTATTCTTCGTTAATATGCTACGCACATGCTTCAAATTATATACGATTGTAATATCAACGTAAACGAGTGAACGTACATTCGAATTTTGGGTGAAAACCTACGATAAACGAAAAAAATCGTATATTACTAAACCTCCCGAAATCAAAATGGCCGCCAGGGTTTGACAGCATCACCTGTTTGGTAAGATATAAAAGATTCTGGAACTCACATAAGTTAAACTCGAATGTACGTCCATTCTTTAACGTTCTCTGAATATTCCACGAGCGTCGAAACGTCAATTACACAAAAGGAATCCACGCAAAACTCAGACTACGTTCACGTAGTCTGTCCGCGATCAGAGTGGGTCAAGAAGAGCGCGAATGAAGTTTCCCGATTAGAACACAAGTGGCGCCGATGTAGTCTGTTTTCTTTTGGTAAAAACTCCGAGCCTTTGCAACGCGACCGTAGTATACGCTATACATGGATTTGGCTTGTGTATTTGACATTCTGATGGTTTTCGAATATTCAGAAATCATCACAGAATTGACGTCCGGCCTCATTTTGCATATCTAATTTCCAGAAACAATTAAATCTTACGGCAAAGGTCAGCTGACATATTGTGTGCGGCCATATTGCTTTTCGGGAGATTCAGTATCTTTTGCCAAAAGTAAACAGACTACGTCGGCGCCACCTGTGGCCTGATCGGAAAACTTACCGACCAAAGTCGGCAAAAAAATCTACTCCAGCATCCCCTTAATCAGATGCCGTATATTTAACCAAGCTTTTTTTCGTGTATGCAACATCTTGACTGAAACATCGTGGCAGATCAAGCATTTAATTCATACTTCCATATTCCGAAATTACGTGTGCCCTATTTATATTTACATTTACATATCTGCGTATCTATATTTACATTAATCAGACTGTGACAGATTAGTTTTGGGTAATTGCGGAAGAGGGTTAAACCGCACGACATCCTGTTACGACAATGCATATTAATTACGAGGAAACTATGTGGTGTCGCCTACGCCCCATGTTACCAACTAAATAATGACCATTACTTTCGTGTAACTCAAGTTTAGAATGTGCTAGTAATTTACACAGAATGAATTACGTGAGTATCAAATTTATTTTGAGATATACGAAGCATAATTGATATGAAAAAAAAAAGAATTCAATTTTATAATGCACCATTAGAATGTTTTTTTCCTGGTTCAAATGCCGTAATTATAAACTTTACAGCGTGTAACTATGACTTTAACATCACTTCGTACGGGTGTGAAATTGATATTCATCTTTAGAAAAATAAGAAAATAATTATCAACATCTACTAAGATGTAATGAACATAATGTACGTAACTATAATCGCCAAAACATGTCTGTAATTTGACGGTTTTGCCCTGTACCCATCTGTTTCTCGGTTTTGATGTTTCACAACAACGACGGTTTTATGAAAAGCACGGTCGCTTTTTTTTATGTGCAAAATTTTGTTCACCTATGACCTGCAAAAGATGTTTGTTTCATCAGTATACCGAGGCTGTCCCGTGACTCGTCCCCATAGCATGAGGAAAAATAATGAGTTAAAACGTTTCGATAATTTGGCAGGACCAAATTATCGAAGTCAGGATTTTTTAGATCCTCTTCTTCCGTATCGAAGGAACAGAGTTCGAGCTCTGGGCCGGCGGAGGTCGTGTGGAGGAGAGGGACGGATGTGTGAACACTTCGGTCTCTCGACAAAGCAGAACTGCATCAGTCTCCCGTGTTGACGAGACCGACTAACGTGACGCACACACGTAAGGGGAAGTCAGAAAATTTCCACCACTTTCGCAATTCGGGGACGCGAATCAACCCGACGTCCAAAAGGGGCGCACTCTTTCCCGACTATGAGCCTACACGGAGAGAAATATGGCGATGCAACTAGCCCGCGCGCCACCTCTGTGGCACGAATGAGAACGAAGTATCCCGACTTCGAAACCGAGCCGTTACTGTCGTACTTGTGAACCGATTCTTTTCTGAAACGGGACGGCAGCGTTCCCGTTTGGCCCGTGCCCTTCAGATAGGGAAGGCTGCTTGACGTAAATCAATCGCGTTGTGGCGCGTTTTCGCACGGGTGCGGTGCGGTTTCGGTAGGCAACTATCATTACTATACCGAGGCCGGTAGCGTCGCTGAATTTCTCTCCGTGTACTATGCTCAGAGACACCTTTCCAGACTACATGTATGTCTGTACTCGGTGCTTACGCACACTAATACTAGGTAAAATTTACATGAGTTCCCATTAGGGTTTGCCTCGTGTAAGAGGTGTGGTCGAATCTTTGGAAGGAAAGGAAGGGACCCGGAGATATATTCGGCTCGGGTTTAAATAGCCGCCACGGTCGCGCTTCGCTTGCGCGAAACGCGGCCGGAATTGGCCATCTAGCGGCCAAATGCCAAAATCTGGCCGGAGGTAGGGACGTCGCGTTACAGAGTATATCGATGAAACAACCATCTTCCGCAGATCGTAGGTGAACGAAATTTCGCACCTAAATAAAAGCGACCTTGCTTTTCATAAAACCGTCGTTGTTGCAGTGAACAAACCCACCTACGGACTTGAAAAAAATTCCTGAAAATTGCAGTCGAGCATAACCCTACTCCCCCTTACAGTTTTTCAATGAAACAACAGTGTTCTGGAGGATTTATGGTAATAACAAGAATTTTAGAAAATGTTAAATTAAGCCATCTGATAATATATTGTTCGTCGTTACAGTGAACAACGTCTTAGTTTTGGCCGAAAAAAATCATTATTTTGCTTCCTCATAGAAGAAGCTATTTCCTCGGCTGGGGCCGTGTCACGGGACGGTCTCGGTATATCGATGCAACAACCATCTTCCGCAGGTCGTAGGTGAACAAAACTTTGCACCTAAATAAAAGCAACCTTGCTTTTCATAAAACCGTCGTTGTTGCAGTGAACAAACCCGCCTACGTACTTCAAAAAAAATCCTGAAAATTGCAGTCGAGCATAACCCTACTTCGAAGACGTTACAGAATCTCACTGAAATGAAAGTGTTCCGGAGATTGTACGATGACGTGATTTTACCTATACATAAACAAAAACTTGCTGGTTATAAAATTGTTTTTTTAGGCTGAACAAGCCTTCATTTTTTCTGAAAATAAATACATAATCATATGCTGTATACGATTCAACGCCGTTCCGACATGACATACTCATTTGTTTCTCGGAGTCGGGAGCTAGAAAAACCGTTTCAACTTTGAAACGTTTCAAACTTCACATCTATCCGGGGAGTCAATTGTTTTTCTCGCAGAGATCTGGGGAATGGGTCCATATTGGCGCGTGCAGACTAAATCTCAGAATTTTCTCATCGTTACCCTGCCAATCTGGTCAATTAAGATTAATAAATTACATTCGAGTACGTTACACATGCCGCGAATTATGTCAGGGTAGATATGCGCGACCTTCCGATCAAAAACAATTTCTTTCCGGATTACAATGTGTTCAGGTCTCAGATTCGGGCATGTCAGATTTATAAATTTAGGTAATAAATTAATAGTATTGTTGTTTCTAAATTATCCAAATTATATTTTGAGTCAGTAGAATCTCTACCGATGTCATTTTTTATTTTCTCTTTACGATTTAATTAAGATTCGATTAAAATATTACCCACTAGACGAGATAAAATTATACCTACCAACGAGTTATTTTTTTAAGAAGTCAAGTTTTAAGGTAGTTCTGTCGGTACGCCGGAGTCATAAATCTCCGAGTCTATATGACATTAAAAAATAATCATAGGCATCACTTTGACTGTCTCAATAATAATATAAAAAATAATCGAGAATCCTTCGAAATTGTCGTAATCAAATTAAAACGATTATTTGTAAATAGTTGAAATGTTTAGTGCGGATTTGACTTCATTTTTACGATAATTAGGTTAGGAAACGTCATTTGGCCCGGTATCGTGCACTTTGACCTTGTTTCAATTAAACATTATTCCGGAGACTTCACCTTTTTTCATGATCCATCACTTCCTGAACGATTTGCGAATCTGTAGTACTATTTATTTTTTCTCTATCTTTGATCTAAGTATGTTAATTTTCGATTTAAAGATCAATTTTTTCAGCCCTCCCGTTGGCGCCGTGTAAAAAGATCGATTTTCAAGTTTTAATTGTTCATTCAAATACTCGGTAAGAGCCTTCAAGATTTTGTGGAAGTAAAATTGAATAGCTAAATTACAACATGTCCAAAATTTATGCATATGTATTTGGATTGCCTTCACGACAGAACTACCTTAAGGGGAGGGAATCAGGTAAAAAAAATTGATTTTGGAAATTCAATATCATCCAAATCCTATTGCATATAAAAATGCCCAATGCACTATATTGTTGGTACTCGATGAAAGAATTTTTTACTGTCGTCTGACTTGCATATGCTTTTCAATATTATCTTAAGCAAAGTTCTTAGGTTTTCCATTCTGCGCATGATTCAGATCAAACTACAAGGCAGATTGGAATCATTGATGTCTCATTTTCTTCTTCATGAAAAGATACACCGGCTATATGGAGCAAACTATTTTTTTTCATTCTGAAAGCAAAGTTAACCACTGATTTATAAAATAGCATAAAATTTATTTATTAATAATTATGTTACTTAAAAAATATTACTTTTTATTAACATTTGCTCCATTTAGCCGGTGTATCTGTTCATGAAGAAGAAAATGAGACGTCAACCATTCCAATCTCCCTAGTAGTTTGATCTGAATCATGCGCAGAATGGAAAACCTAAGATCTTTGCTTAAGATAATATTTAAAAGCATATGCAAGTCAGACAGCACTAAAAAATCCTTCAATCGAGTACCAACAATATAGTGCGTTGAACATTTTTATATGCAATAGGATTTGGATGATATTGAATTTCCAAAATCAATTTTTTTGACCTGACTCCCGCCCCTTAATAAGTCACCACTTATAAAATAGTGTCAGATAGTTCTGACAACAAATTTGCATCAAGTAAATTATTTTCAGTTAAGGTAAACGCCCCAATAGCCGGCCATCTTAGAGAACAGGAAACTGTAAAGTTATATTTCTTATACTAAAATGACCTTTCTATAATTGTAACCATAACTAATGCAAAGCTTAGCTTTTCTACTTTTCGAAAAGCATCCATTAATTCATGTCAGGGGTATAGTTTTTTGTTAAAGTTAGAAAACAATTGAGATAGTCGATGGACTAGTACCCGACCACCGATTTCAGGTAATGTCTAAATACCCGACCAAGCATGCCCCTATACGCAACCACCCGCCGATACGAGGCTATGCGATTCGTTGAAACTTCATTTTATTTCTTAAATTACACGCAACGTTTGGGATAATTTATGATAAATAATAACTAATAAAAAGGTTCACCGTGACGTGCAACCGGCATCAACTTGCCATAGAGGTTATGTTCGCTGAGTTTTTGTTGGCCGGGAATAGGCCGCGGTTGGATATCGGTACAGCATACTGCGGATGCGCCCCAATAGCCAACCATGGAAATTGAAGACTCAGCAGTGGTTTTTCGCAAATTTTAATGGAAGATTTATAAAGTCTATTTATTCGCGAATACCACAAGCCACGAATTATTGTGGAAATCGTGAAAATAACAGGGTCATAAGCTTAACAACATTACGCCAATTCTTAACGAACTGGCTAAAAGATATGCGCCGATCCTCTGAGTGGCGTCTGCAGTGCACAATATCTTTAAAAAACGTCAACAAAAAAATTAATGACTATTTTTATTATTGGCCTATGCAGACATAAAGAATTGCAAAAATGGTAGCACTAGTTATTTATTTATTTCATATTCATAATTTCTTAATTTTAGTCAATATTTTTGTCAGTGGTTGGAGACTGGTACATGGTTGGGTACCGGGGCGTTTACCTTACAATACTCCAATTATGTGCTACTCAAATCATATTTTGATCTTTGAGGTTGTGAAAGTTAAAGTTTTGGGAGATACGTGCAATATACATATCTGCAAACCGTAATTCCTCGCTTGCTATGGTATATGGAGGGAGATGGGGCGACAAGGTTCAACTAATTAGGCTGACGTTTATAGCATCTCATAGCTAATAATGTTAAGCCTCTTTTAGAAGCTGATATCAAGCTGAACACGCTTTCGTTCTCGCTCGCTCAGCAGTTGTGATAGCTTATGTCCTCACTGGTATTGGGGCGGATGCACCATCGACAGGGGGCTGCAAGCGCCGAGGGAAAATCTCTCGCGCGCGCGGGACCCCCGACAGACTCTTCTCTCCTACAAACTCGGCGTACCGTCAGCCAACAAGCTATCGACAAGCTCACCGGCATCAACCTGCAGTCATATTACGCTTCGCATCAAGTAATCGCACCAACACAGACACCGAAGCGCCTCTGGTCATGGCGAATTCACCGAGACTAAGCGATAGACCCGGCTAATCCATCCTGAATGAAGAGATTTTAATGTTTTTATGCGCTTGGGACACAATTGGGTACCCACTTCATGCCAAACTCCCAAATTCTTTTTATTAAATTTGCGTGGACTCGTGTATATGCTCTATATGAGCGAGTGGTCGAGTTTTGGAACAGAGATTTTCGAATTCGAAACCTCAGTTAAACGCACATTATAACGGCAACCAAAAAAAAAAAAAAAACTAGCCGGCAAAGTAAAACTTTGCAAATTGCTTCCACATTCTTTTTCGCTTTTTACAAAGCTACCTCTATGAGGAAATATTTTAATCAATTTTGGCTGCCTCATAAACGAAGCTTTATAAAAAGTGAATAATAATGAGGAAGCAATTTGCAAAGTTCTAATTTCAGGCTTGTTTATGCTCTAGACATTTTTCGAAAAATTCAAAGTGTCGAAGAATTTTTACCGTGTAACCGATTTTGCTCAAATTTGTACTAAAACCTTGTACCATGCTAGTCCATATGTAAACCAAATTAGAACCTGGTATTTTATAATTTGCACGAGCGAGCGCGAAAATGAGTTTTTTTCGAAAAATTCAAAATGCCATAAAATTTGAACGGGTTGACAGATCAAATTTATACTCGAATCTTTTTCAATGATAGTTCATATGTGAACGAAATTTAAGACAAATCTGTAAAAAAAATTCAAATATGTTTTTTTTTTTCGTGACAGCATTTTTTTTTTAATTCCCCAAAATCGAAATTTACTGAGATGTCGATTGTTCCTTTGACTAAATAGATCATTAATAATCAATAATCGTGAAATCATGTCGAAAATTGCAGTCGGATATCTCAGTATTTTCAGGCGTTGAAGTCTTTGCAGACATTTTAAAAAAATTGTAATTGGAATAAAATTAGAACCACCCTAACGATTGCCGCCAAAATTGGTATGCATCATAGTTTGATGGTAGCCCATTTACGTACAATATTTCAGCCGGATATCTCTTAATTTGCGAAAGTTGTAGCGTGAAAACGATATTTTTAATATTTTCAAAATGCTATAAAATTTGAATTCTTCAGCCGATTTGCGTCAACTGCAATCCCAAATGTTAATTGGATGACAGCCCACTTGCGTGCCAAATTTGACGAAGATACATCTATAATTACGACAGTTATCGTATTTATAAGGAAATCTGCACACACACATACAGACATTTTTTCTAAACCACTTTTCTCTAATTACAAACTCGGAAAAAAAAATGTTCACGAAAACAAAGTTTTCTCTATGAGGAAGTAAAACAGATAAATTCTCGAGTCTCAAACCAATTACATGTTCATTGTAAAAAAATCAAACTTTATGTTAATTGGGAACTTTAACCCGGGCCCCAAATTTCATGTTCGTTGGAAAAAATCACATTTTATGTTAATCCCGCAAATATCTGAGCCATAAATATTTATTATATAACCCCGGTTAGACGTTCATTATAAACCGATGAAAATACTTGGTTAAATAGGCGACAAGCGATAAAATTTGTTGGGAGAATAAAACTATTTGGTTATGGAAACGAATGGGTTGGTCGAGGCAATAAAACAGTTGGTTGAGACGGTAAATTTATTGGTTGGCAACAAACGAACTGGATTTCCTGAGGGATCTTTCCAGTGTGAAATAAAAAATCGATTTTTTTTCGTCTTATCCATTAGTATTTACGGTCAAAAACATTCTCTCAAATTTTTACAGCGAAATTCGAGATACTTCGCTGGCATACTTTATGGACCTGGCATCGCCAATTAATCGTAAGTACACAATTTAGGTATATGAAATTTCTACACTCGAAACTTTAAGGTAGTTCTGTCGCTTCACGCTCACTTCGCATAAGTTTTCGAAAAATTTGAAAAAATTCATACGTACTCAGAAAAATGAACAAATCATTTTCACCGAATCAAAAAAATTAAGTTGTCGGAAAATTTGTTAAACAATTTTATTTTTCATCAATTTGTTAATAACATTTTGGAATTATTATTATGCCGAATTAATGTCTTCAGCATCTTTAATATGCATTATTTTTTACAGATTTTTATATCATCGAGAAGTGTTTGCAATTCGCTCTCATTTTTCGGAAACTTATGCGAAGTGAGCGTGAAGCGACAGAACTACCTTAAGGTAGTTCTGTCGCTTTGAATTTTGTGATTTTTTCCATGTAAAAAATAAAAAAATTCAAAGCAAAGAAAAAAATTTGAAAAAATTCATACGTACTCAGAAAAATGAACAAATCATTTTCACCGAATCAAAAAAATTAAGTTGTCGGAAAATTTGTTAAACAATTTTATTTTTCATCAATTTGTTAATAACATTTTGGAATTATTATTATGCCGAATTAATGTCTTCAGCATCTTTAATATGCATTATTTTTTACAGATTTTTATATCATCGAGAAGTGTTTGCAATTCGCTCTCATTTTTCGGAAACTTATGCGAAGTGAGCATGAAGCGACAGAACTACCTTAAACGCATTTTCTCGAAACGACATTTTTGAAAACAGTGGCCATTCTCCAGGGAACAGTTTTCAAGCGATCGTTTTCAAATTTTAGGAGAACATTCATCACGCTACTCTCTATCGTGCTATGGAAACTTTTTTTTTTAATCTTCCCATTTTTTTAAAAGAAAAATTGTCGAAAAAAAACGGCTAAATTCGGTACTTTTTGTTCAAACCGCCGCCATTTTGTCAATTTTGATTTTAAAAAAAGCCTCCATAGCGCGATAGCCAATCGCATACTAATTAATAATCCTTTGGGTTTTTTTTAAGATTAAATTTGCGACCCCTAGGATGTCCACCATGAGGCTATCTTTTTTATCAACATTATTTTCAACAATTAAAAAAAAAGATTTAAACAATAAAAATCGTCTCATAAAAAATCATTTTCTGTCATTCATAATTACCTTAATATGTCATAAAAATTTCAGATTGATCGGCGTATAGTAACCGGCCGAAAAAAATCGTGAAAATAGGCTATTTTTCGGACCGTCACGCTGGTTAACCCAGTATAATATAACCAATATTACCTGGTTAACCCAGCCAACTTAGCCGTTTGGAGCGTATTTAGCCATGTGAGTTACTTAGGGTAACTAATTATTTCACATACAGTTTGTATTTTTGTTAACAAAATTCACAATATTTATGTTAACTCCTAAAATATCAGGGCCGTAAATATAAGCTGCCTTTTAATAGTTACAAAATATAAACTGCATGCTAAATTCGTAAGGACGTTAGAAGAAATACAAATAAAATTTTTGAATACTCTTAGGTAAAAAAAGAGAGTGCAATCAAGTGGTTTATGAGATACATTTTTTTCTAGATCAAATTCAACATATTATTAAATTAACTGTAGTTATTCAGCGTTGAATGCTGCAAGCTAAAGTATAGAAATATAATCAAGCGTTTATTCTCGCTTTTAACTGCAATTTCTCAGAGTTAAAGTTGGAAGATAAACCAAAAAAAAAAAGGAAATTATAAAGCGCAACGAAATTATTATGCGTTTAAACTCGCTAAACTCTTTTGCTCATTGACGCGAGCAATGAATATTTGTTCATCATAATAATTAATGTATGTCGTTATTCCTAATGTACAAAACGACGATTAATTTCTTAATTGAAACTTCGTCTACATTGCAACTTTACATACTTAAAATACATTATACCATAACCACACCACGAGAAAACTTGCCATTTTCAATTTTTTTTTTGTGCCTTCATATATGCGTTTTTTTCTCTACATTATCTTATAATTATTGTTAACGGAATTTTAATTTCATACAAACAAATCATCATCACGTGGATCAAATAGATTTTTTTTTCTGGTTCGCATAGAAAATGTTTCACATACAGAGATGAATTTTCTCACATAAAAATTCATGTTTTTTCTTCATAAATTTCGAATACATTCTGGTAAGCAGAATAGATTTTACAGAACACTCGATTGTTTTGTGCAATTGCAGGTTTACCATAAATAGTTAAAGCTCCTTCAAAACTCTACCTTCTGCGCCAACCCCGACGATTATAATCTATCGGATTATATACGTCCATCAATATGCGAAGGTAGAGATGCGTTTATGATGATGAAAGGTGCGGAAGCAAGGCGGATTATATCAAGCTGCAGCCAGACGAGAAATTTAGCACGGAATCGAATTAGCCTCGCATTTATCGCATACGCGAATCTGTCGTGATTCTGAAAAATCTTAGCCCAAAATACGCTCTACACTGACTGGAAATCTCAACAATCGTTTGAAGTATGTTCAGAATATCTCAAATAAATTTTGACTCGATGTAAGCATCTAATTCAGAGTTGTAAATGCCTAATACTTATAGAAATAATGATGATGATACGATCAGCTCAATAATTATGATTTTATAATAATAACATGTAGCGATTGTAATACGATGATTAAACTTTGGAATGGCTGCAAAAATTATTATTTTTCAATAAAAATTCACGGTAATCCTTTTGAAAAAATGGAAAAAAATAAGTAATGCATTAAGAAAGTAATTCAGTACTTATTTCTTCCATTTTTTCCAATATTTCTTGCAATATTAAAGCGAAAATTAGTATTTTTTTCAGCTATTCAAATGTTTACACTCTATTTTATAATCACTACATATTATTATTATGAAATCATAATTACAAAACAAATTGTACTGTAAAATATATTTCATGAATTAATGGGAATTTACAACTCTGATCTAATCTATGTAAACATAAATGCAAAAATACTTCGCTTTTCAAATGTCTTAAAATTAAACGAATTATTTCAGAGATTTAAAAATGGATTTTTTATGCATGTTTTGCTTCCTCATAGACGAAGCTTTGTTTTCATGACATTTTTTTTTTTCGAGATTTTCATGTCAAAACGTTTAAAACGGTCTGAAACGTCCAGAAAAGTGGTTTGGTAAAATTGTCCGAATGTATGTATATATGTATGTATGTATGTATTGTTGCACTTAGTGAACCCGTTTAGGCGACCTACAACAGCGTTGCATTTTCATTTTCATTTTCATTTGCATTTTCTCTGTAGATTTTTTGTATTTTTTGTACGGTTAAAATTAATTAAATTTTATATGTTCTTCGCTCTTCTGCCTGCAATATTTATGTTTTTCAAGGGCTTGTCCCGTCTATTGTAAATAAATAAATAAATAAATAAATAAATAAGTATGTATGTATGTATGTGTGATGACAGGCCAAAAATTCATATAACTGTAACTGATAAAATATTTGATCTAATCAGCTAAAATTTAAACAACATGTACAGTACTGGCTAATCTTCAATTGGTATAAATTTTACAAAAATCGCTTAACGCATTTCATTTTTGTAAGGATTTTGAAATTTTGAAAAAAATAAATGCTCTGCTCGAACGAATTTTTAGCTATCGGGCTGAAACTTCGTATTAAAATTGAACAAAGTGATCCGACGTTTGGTATTGATTTTGGGCCAAATCGGTAAAGCGGTTCGGTTTTTATGAGATTTAGAATTTTTCAAAAAAAAATCGTTTTGCTCTAATTCAAGTAAAATTTTAACTAGTCGACTGAAAATTTCTACACATGAAAAATAAGATTCAGCCCTGCTACGTATCAAATTTGGTGATGATCGGTAAAGCCGTTCGGTTTTTATGAGATTTTGAATTTTTCAAAAAAATTTCGTTTTGCTCTAATTCAGGTAAAATTTCACCTAATCGACTGAAATTTTCTACACAAGAAAAATAACATTCAGCCCTACTACGTACCAAATTTGATGATGATCGGTAAAGCCGTTCGGTTTTTATGAGATTTTGAATTTTTCGAAAAATTTTCGTTTTGCTCTAATTCAGGTAAAATTTTACCTAATCGACTAAAATCTTCTACACAAGAAAAATAACATTCAGTCCTGCTACGTATCAAATTTGGTGATGATCGGTAAAGCGGTTCGGATTTTACGTGATTTTGAATTTTTTAAAAATTTATTGATGTCGCTCTGGATTTCGTAAAACATCAGAAATCATCAACTTCGTCAATGATTTTCATCTTTCGCAAAGCTTCCTCTATGAGGAAGCCAAAAATAAAATAAAAAAATTTCCTCATAGAGGCAGCTTTGTAAAAATCGAAAAAGAATGAGGAAGCAATGTGCAAGGTTTTACTTTGCATCCTTTTATATATAAAGATTTTACACGACATTTGACATTTTTACTTTTATTTTATTGAATAAGACTTTTTATCCATTTAATCAACGTTGATTTGCTTTTTAAGTGAAGCATTTTTCCTCAAACTACGTTATTGTTCCTACAACATGTATTTTACCGAATGATTATAATGTTATGTTAACTTAATTCTTGACAGATTTAGGTAAAAAAAAATCCTGATTTCGCTATAATAACCTAATTTCGTGCTCGCAATTCGAACGCAAAATTACACATTTTTACCCAATGACTAGTACGCATGCGCAATCCGATTACATTACTCCCTAGGGAGGGAAACGGTTCATTAATGCTCGGTGGTAGTAATGAAAACTTTACTGCCCATGCGAACTCGTAATTGATTAAAAATGAGTAACTTTTATTGCAAGCACAGAATATGCTAATTTTTTAGTGTAATCAAGAAAAAAATAATCGTATGTTACACGAAAAAATTCCTGATATTCACTTAGTATAATTGCTGAACAGATTTCGCCCTCGGCAAAATTCACGCACTTCCCTCCCTTGTAGCATACTATATACTATTACTGTAGAAATACGTTTCACAACTCTCGTATCCTCCTACTAATAAATAGCTACACTGTGAAAAAAAATCTACTTGAAATTTAATGAACTTTTACTAAAAATTGTTATGCATAAACTAGTATATTAAATTTAATATATAAGTGTAATGTAAAATTAATATATTAATGTAACTTTAATTTTACTGGAAAAGTACATGAATTTTATTCCACAATTGAACATTAAATTTCGAATGACGAGTTTATGAATAAAAACTTCCAGTATTTTCTAACAGTGTAATATTTTTTTTTTAAATAATTTAAATAAAAATAACAAAATAAAAACTTACCGGCGTCTTTGGCAGCGTGGCCCAGTATCTCATCGATGCTGTACACGTTCCTTTTCTGATTGCACGTGCCTCTGAGTGTCTGAGCCATGTCTTCCTTCACAAACAGTCTCTTATTTTTAATAATAATCGACAATAATCCACGAAAAACAAATTCACTGTATTCACCGTTAAATCTCACGATTGAAATTTAAGTCTTTATCGCACGTGAAGAAAACAACAAAAAAAAAGAAAACAACCCCCGGTGCTGGGTACTCGTGGGCTAACTGTACCAGCGTCGTACACCAAACGGCTGTCGTGATTTCGTCCACGTCGTCGTTCTCGTCGTCGTAGTCGTCGTTTGAATGCGTGAATCGACGGCGCAACACGAACTACTCACGGGGAGACTCAGGCCAGCCCTTAATATCGCGTACACTCGCCCCACCTTGCAACCCCCAACACCGCCATATTAGCCACTCGGCCAATCCAGACGAGGCGGCTTTACGCAAGCCTCCCCACTTACCGGGGGTTGAATGATGCCTGGGCGGGGAATATTTTACTCTTCCGCGTAAATCTGCCTTTTTTTCATCGTTTATTTCCAACCCCCTCTTGACCAAAAACTTTTCCCTCGCTCTAACCATCCTCGACGATATCACTTACACCTCCATATACCAAAAGCCTCACTATTATAATGACCATCAGCGCTGCAGATCGTGCAAGCGAAAATACCGATTTTCTCACTAAATTCTTCATTCAATTTTTTTTTCTATAGTTTTGGTAAAAGCCGTGGAAAGGATAATATTTGCATAAGATTTTTCAGTCCTCTGGGCGGAAAGATGCATTTTTCTTGCCGGAGGTCTGAAATGAGAAAAGTTGCAGATCGTGCAAGCGAAAATACCGATTTTCCCACTAAATTCTTCATTCAAATTTTTTTTCTATATTTTTGGTAAAAGCCGTGGAAAGGATAATATTTGCATAAGATTTTTCAGTCCTCTGAGCGGAAAGATGCATTTTTCTGGACGGAGGTCTGAAATGAGAAAAGTTGCAGATCGTGCAAGCGAAAATATCGATTTTATCACTAAATTCTTCTTTCAATTTTTTTTTCTATGGTTTTGGTAAAAGCCGTGGAAAGGATAATATTTGCATAAGATTTTTCAGTCCTCTGGGCGGAAAGATGCATTTTTCTGGACGGAGGTCTGAAATGAGAAAAGTTGCCGATCGTGCAAGCGAAAATACCGATTTTCTCACTAAATTCTTCTTTCAATTTTTTTTTCTATGGTTTTGGTAAAAGCCGTGGAAAAAGGATAATATTTGCATAAGATTTTTCAGTCCTCTGGGCGGAAAGATGCATTTTTCTGGACGGAGGTCTGAAATGAGAAAAGTTGCAGATCGTGCAAGCGAAAATACCGATTTTCTCACTAAATTCTTCATTCAAATTTTTTTTCTATATTTTTGGTAAAAGCCGTGGAAAGGATAATATTTGCATAAGATTTTTCAGTCCTCTGGGCGGAAAGATGCATTTTTCTTGCCGGAGGTCTGAAATGAGAAAAGTTGCAGATCGTCCAAGCGAAAATATCGATTTTATCGCTAAATTCTTCTTTCAATTTTCTTTTCTATTGTTTTGGTAAAAGCCGTGGAAAGGATAATATTTGAATAAGATTTTTCAGTCCTCTGGGCGGAAAGATGCATTTTTCTAGACGGAAGTCTGAAATGAGAAAAGTTGCAAATCGTGCAAGCGAAAATACCGATTTTCTCACTAAATTCTTCATTCAAATTTTTTTTCTATATTTTTGGTAAAAGCCGTGGAAAGGATAATATTTGCATAAGATTTTTCAGTCCTCTGGGCGGAAAGATGCATTTTTCTGGACGGAGGTCTGAAATGAGAAAAGTTGCAGATCGTGCAAGCGAAAATACCGATTTTCTCACTAAATTCTTCTTTCAATTTTTTTTTCTATAGTTTTGGTAAAAGCCCTGGAAAGGATAATATTTGCATAAGATTTTTCAGTCCTCTGGGCGGAAAGATGCATTTTTCTAGACGGAGGTCTGAAATGAGAAAAGTTGCAGATCGTGCAAGCGAAAATATCGATTTTATCACTAAATTCTTCCTTCAATTTTTTTTTTCTATGGTTTTAGTAAAAGCCATGGAAAGGATAATATTTGCATAAGATTTTTCAGTCCTCTGGGTGGAAAGATGCATTTTTCTGGACGGAAGTCTGAAAAGAGAAAAGTTGCAGATCGTGCAAGCGAAAATATCGATTTTCTCACTAAATTCTTGTTTCAATTTTTTTTTCTATGGTTTTGGTAAAAGCCGTGGAACAGATAATATTTGCATAAGATTTTTCAGTCCTCTGGGCGGAAAGATGCATTTTTCTGGACGGAGGTCTGAAATGAGAAAAGTTGCAGATCGTGCAAGCGAAAATATCGATTTTATCACAAAATTCTTCTTTCAATTTTTTTTTCTATGGTTTTGGTAAAAGCCGTGGAAAGGATAATATTTGCATAAGATTTTTCAGTCCTTTGGGCGGAAAGATGCATTTTTCTGGACGGAGGTCTTAAATGAGAAAAGTTGCAGATCATGCAAGCGAAAACATCGATTTTATCGTTAAATTCTTCTTTCAATTTTTTTTTCTATGGTTTTGGTAAAAGCCGTGGAAAGGATACTATTTGCATAAGATTTTTCAGTCCTTTGGGCGGAAAGATGCATTTTTCTGGACGGAGATCTGAAATGAGAAAAGTCTCGAGGAAAAGACGTTTTTCTTCCTAGTGTTGAAATGTATTGGTTTTTAGTACAGTAATAACTAGGCTTTTACCCTTTTTATTTTAGTCGAAGAAGTTCTGATATTTCAAAACTTTAAAGAATATGAAAATATGATAAACAAATAGCAATTCAGGATGTACCTTTTTGCTGTAGCTGAATCAGTTTTTAGTTTTCTAACATTCTGTGATAAGTCAAATTATTTTTCAAACCCAGTGCAAGGGTTTGAAAAATAATTTTCTAGGCTGTAGGATTATTTTTTATGTTTCATGGCTTGTTTGATTTTATTTTGACAAACAAACATGCAAGTGAAAATTGTTAACATCACAACAAAGGCAACATAGATCAGCAGAATAATAAATTCATGGCGCAGAATCATAACTTATTTAAGAGAAATATTTGTAACAAACTTATAGCACTCCGATTTTAACACGTTATTTCTCTACGGTGCGCATACACCGAGAGAAGAAGTTTCATTGATTCACGAAAATCTTTACCAATGAAATGAAATACTTGAATTTCAATACTATTTTTCTTTGAATGATCTCAAACTCAATGAAAAGTAGTGACATTGATTCGAAGAAACATTTCTTTAAACCAAGGAACCTTTTTCATTGATTTCAAAGATATCGTCTCTGATTCAATGAAACCTTCTTCTTACCAGCTAAAAATTTCGAAACCTATTTTTTCCTGAAGTACGCGGCAGATAAAGCTCAAATTTTGTGAGTATGTAAGGAAGTACGGCAGAAATAGGCTAAGCTTCTGGCTCCTCGAAACTCGAAGCCGTTCGTTCGGGAGAACCGAAAAACAAAAAAGTGAGGTTAGGTGCGAGAAAGAGATCAATGAAAACGTTTCTTTGAACTAATGAAAACGTCTCTTTAAAACAATGAAACTGTTTCTGTATTATATGCTCACTAAGTAAATCTTTATTTACAGGCAATGGAATGTTCTCTTTGAAATTCAAATGCACTATTTCATTGAAATGAAAGAAATATTTCGTTGAAATCAATGAAAAAAAAATCAATCCACCCATTTCTTTGGCGTCAATGAAATCTTTTCTCTCGGTGTAACATTTATTTGCACCGAGAGAAAACGTTTCATTGATTCACGGAAATCTTTGCCAATGAAACGAAATACTTGAATTTCAATACTATCTTTTCTTTGAATGATCTCAAACTCAATGAAAAGTAGTGACATTGATTCGAAGAAACATTTCTTAAAACCGATGAACCTTTTTCATTGATTTCAAAGATACCGTCTCTGATTCAATGAAACCTTCTTCTTACCAACTCAAAATTTCGAAACATATTTTTTCCTGAAGTACGCGGCAGATAAAGCTCAAATTTTGTGAGTATGTAAGGAATTACGGCAGAAATAGGCTAAACTTCTGGCTCCTCGAAACTCGAAGCCGTTCGTTCGGGAGAACCGAAAAACAAAAAAGTGAGGTTAGGTGCGAGAGAGAGATCGATGAAAACGTTTCTTTGAACCAATGGAAACGTCTCTTTAAAACAATGAAACTGTTTCTTTATTATATGCTCACTAAGTAAATCTTTATTTACAGGCAATGAAATGTTCTCTTTGAAATTCAAATGCACTATTTCATTGAAGTCAAAGAAATATTTCGTTGAAATCAATGAAAAAAAAATCAATCCACCCATTTCTTTGGCGTCAATGAAATCTTTTCTCTCGGTGTAACATTTATTTGCACCGAGAGAAAACGTTTCATTGATTCACGGAAATCTTTGCCAATGAAATGAAATACTTGAATTTCAATACTATCTTTTCTTTGAATGATCTCAAACTCAATGAAAAGTAGTGACATTGATTCGAAGAAACATTTCTTAAAACCAATGAACCTTTTTCATTGATTTCAAAGATATCGTCTCTGATTCAATGAAACCTTCTTCTTACCAGCTCAAAATTTCGAAACCTATTTTTTCCTGAAGTACGAGGCAGATAAAGCTCAAATTTTGTGAGTATGTAAGGAAGTACGGCAGAAATAGGCTAAGCTTCTGGCTCCTCGAAACTCGAAGCCGTTCGTTCGGGAGAACCGAAAAACAAAAAAGTGAGGTTAGGTGCGAGAAAGAGATCAATGAAAACGTTTCTTTGAACTAATGAAAACGTCTCTTTAAAACAATGAAACTGTTTCTGTATTATATGCTCACTAAGTAAATCTTTATTTACAGGCAATGGAATGTTCTCTTTGAAATTCAAATGCACTATTTCATTGAAATGAAAGAAATATTTCGTTGAAATCAATGAAAAAAAAATCAATCCACCCATTTCTTTGGCGTCAATGAAATCTTTTCTCTCGGTGTAACATTTATTTGCACCGAGAGAAAACGTTTCATTGATTCACGGAAATCTTTGCCAATGAAACGAAATACTTGAATTTCAATACTATCTTTTCTTTGAATGATCTCAAACTCAATGAAAAGTAGTGACATTGATTCGAAGAAACATTTCTTAAAACCGATGAACCTTTTTCATTGATTTCAAAGATACCGTCTCTGATTCAATGAAACCTTCTTCTTACCAACTCAAAATTTCGAAACATATTTTTTCCTGAAGTACGCGGCAGATAAAGCTCAAATTTTGTGAGTGTGTAAGGAAGTACGGCAGAAATAGACTAAGCTTCTGACTCCTCGAAACTCGAAGCCGTTCGTTCAGGAGAACCGAAAAACAAAAAAGTGAGGTTAGGTGCGAGAGAGATCAATGAAATCGTTTCTTTGAACCAATGAAAACGTCTCTTTAAAACAATGAAACTGTTTCTTTATTATATGCTCACTAAGTAAATCTTTATTTACAGGCAATGGAATGTTCTCTTTGAAATTCAAATGCACTATTTCATTGAAATGAAAGAAATATTTCGTTGAAATCAATGAAACAAAAAATCAATTCACCCATTTCTTTGGCGTCAATGAAATCTTTTCTGCCGGTGTAACATTTATTTGCACCGAGAGAAAACGTTTCATTGATTCACGGAAATCTTTGCCAATGAAATGAAATACTTGAATTTCTTGATATTTTTATATTTTATCGACTATGAATATAATTGGATTATTTCATGAAATTTAACATATGAGGTCGGAAGTGAGAGTACAAAATAATAAATATCAAATGAAACGTAGGATAAATAAAGGACAAAATTTCACAATAGCGAGCGGTGACCATCTCCGGATCCAAATTACCCTTTACTGTCATTCGCACCCCCCGGAACATTTTTCCTCTTGCTCTCGGCTGTTCCGGTAACTCAGCATCGTTTCACGTCCGGTAGCCGCTCACTCGCTCGGGCACAAACCCACGCCTCCTCTCATTATCTCTTTTCAAGCTTTAAGCGATCTTCTCTATTATCGCGGTGTTGAGCGTATCTTCTATTTTTCATCTCGCTCCGTTCCGTCCGTAAGCGCGAATCATTCAACGCAGTGGTAGTAGCCGAATGAAATTCAACAGAATCCTCGACGAATCCTGAGAGCTTTGGATGTAATATCCCGGATATTCGGCTTCATAAAGATCACGCCGAATGAAGGGAGACGAACGAAGAATTATTCTTAGTATCTTTTTCCAACTTTTTTCCATAAATTATCGTTTTCAGGATACAGAATTTCATTATCCAGCATATCATTTCCTCAATTTATATATATAATAATTCATTTTCTTCTACCTATGCGATAAAGACAGTTTGTACATTTCACAATAAATTCTTGTCCACAAACGTTTGAAGTTTATTTATTCATTCCTACTAAGTTTTTTTTTTCATACAGCATAAAAATATTAACTTGAGCGGCAAAGAGGAACAGAAAAAAAAATCGCGACATCGTTAAAATAATCACTTTTTGTGCATAAGTTTGAGAGCCACAGCCACCATTTTTTTTATTGGCTGATTAATATAGATATGGCAAAACGCGTGATAAATTTAATGCACAGCATACAAACTGCAACTTAAATATTTTGCACTCTATAAAACGTAATACAAAAAAAATAGTTCCACTTACTAATTTTTTATAAAATAATCGGAAGTAAATTCCGTCCGTCGTAATTTTTTGCTGGAGAAGTTCCAGCGCCATAAATAAAATTATCATACCTACTGAAAGTAAAAGAGGGCCACTTTTTATAATTTTTATATGCTTGCAGAAAAATTCTGTCTGTAATTACGAAATTTTTGAGACCCTATACAGACCGGCAGGATTTTTTTTCGAAAAGTTCGACGTAATCGAAGTTTTACGTAAGAATTCAGGATATTAAATAACTTCAATTAGGTAGAGCTTCTTATTAAAAAAATCTGCTCATTCTCCATGAGTCTCAAGAATGTCGTAACTTTAAACAGAATTTTTTTGTAAGTATATAAAAATTATAAAAATTTGCGCCTTTTTTGCAAAACGATATATTGTTGTCTAACGTCATATAACAAAATTTTAGGGAAACTAAAATAACATTTTTAACATACATTATATAGCTCTTTGTAAACCGAACAAATTTCATCTTGGACATTTTTCGATGGGACTGTTAATTTTCAAAATATTAACGATTTAAAAAAATATAAATCCTGAAAAATTCGAATATTTCCAAAAATCCGTGTGTCGAAAATATTGGTCGTAACTCTAAACAAAAAAATACGTGTCTTTTCTTTTTCAAAATACTATATGATAAAAAATTGTCAAAATTATTGAAGAGGGTATAAGCATATAAGGGTTGAATGAAAGTACTAAAATACATTCATGAACCAACGGAGCCACTCAAGGGCTGCTCCGATTTACGAAAATCTGTAGTCTTCTTACCAAATGAAGCTAAGCTAAATACAATCCGGTAGCTGCACCGGTTAAGTGCCATGAAACATCCAGCCGCAGAATTATCTCAACCCCTCTCGATTTATAGTAATGAGACGATTAGAGAATGAACCAGGTGTCGGTCATCTATTTCGTTACAGTATTGCACTAATTCGTGCAACGAGCGACGACCGAAAAATTCAACCAAGAAAGAGAAAAACGATTTTCGTCCTGCAGGGATCATAGAGGAAGTGCAAAATCACAGGTAGCCTGGAAATATTGGAACCCCGTAGCTTTCGAGATAATTGCGAAAAACGAGGTCGAGCAGACTAGCGTAGCAAAAGCTGGAACAGAAGCTGTAGATACAAGACGTGTTTGGTTGGTGTATACACCGACAAGGTGTACCCTCATTTCTCCTACCGGATCCGGGAAAGCTGTGCGCAGACCGCAGCTCGGAAATTCGCTTACGCCCGCTTATCCTCCATACTTATTCTAAGACAACGCCTTTCGGGTGAGAGCTTTGCGTATCGCGAGGTGTTCTTATGTTCCGCATTGCCGGGGGGTTCCTAATCCAGACTGAACAGCGGCAGGCATCGTTACAAAATAGGAAAAACCAACCAATGAGCAAGAATACCGGCTTAAATTATTATATTTCAACCCTATTTAAACAGAACGTGTTTTTATCATTTTTGCTTAATTATCCTGGCATCAAAGAACTATCTATTTATACTCTTGATGTGTTTTCGAGATAAAATTATAAATCCCTGATAAAATTTACTCGAGAGATTTACTAGAGGATTCTGATAGTAATCTTATTGACATGGAAAAAAAACAGTCTTGGAATAGAGATAACAATTAATAGATGACACCATTTTTTTTAAATATGAAAATATTGGCAATTTAGTATTTAATTTAATGCCGCGTGAAAATTATTAAAACAGGTAAACATTCCCTTAAAATAAAGAGAAAAAAAGGATGAAAAGTAGAACCTTGCATATTGCTTCCTCATTCTTTTTCGCTTTTTACAAACCGCTTCCATCAGGAAGTTTCTTTATTTTATTTTTCGCTTCCGCATAGAGGAAGCTTTGCGAAAGATGAAAATTATTGACGAAGTTGATGATTTTTGACGTTTTACGAAATCCATAGCGAAAACAATACTTTTTAAAAAAATTCAAAATCACATAAAATCCGAACCGCTTTACCGATTATCACCAAATTTGGTACGTAGCAGGGGTGAATGTTATTTTTCTTGTGTAGAAAACTCCAGTCGATTAAGTGAAATTTTACATGGATTAGAGCAAATCGAAAATTTTTCGAAAAATTCAAAATCTCATAAAAACCGAATGGCTTTACCGATTATCACCAAATTTGGTACGTAGCAGGGGTGAACGTTATTTTTCTAGTGTAGAAAATTTCAGTCGATTAGTTGAAATTTTACATGAATTAGAGCAAAACGAAAATTTTTCGAAAAATTCAAAATCTCATAAAAACCGAACGGCTTTACCGATCATCACCAAATTTGATACGTAGCAGGGCTGAATGTTATTTTTCCTGTGTAGAAATTTTCAGTCGACTAGTTGAAATTTTACCTGAATTAGAGCAAAACGATTTTTTTTTTTTTAATTCATAATCTCATAAAAACCGAACGGCTTCACCGATTTGGCCCAAATTCAATACCAAAGGTCACTTATCACTTTGTTCAATTTTAATACGAAGTTTCAGCCCGATAGCTAGAAATTCGTTCAAGCCAGAGCATTTACGTACTTTTTTCAAAATTTCAAAATTCTTATAAAAATGAAATGCATTAAGCGATTTTTGTATAATTTATACCACTTGAAGATTGGCCAGTACTGTACATGTTGTTTAAATTTTAGCTGATTCGGTCGAATACTTTATAACTTACAGTTATATGAATTTTTGGCCTTTCATCACACACATACATACATCCGGACAATTTTTCTAAACTACTTTTCTCGACGTTTCAGACCATTTTAAACGTTTTGACATGAAAATATTTTGAAAAAAAATTTCATGAAAACAAACATGCTTTTGCTTCCTCATAGAGGAAGCACAAGCATGTTTGTTTTCATGAAATTTTTGTTGCAAAAGCATGTTTGTTTTTCAATGAAATTTCTCTATGAGGAAGCAAAAGCAGTAGCAATCTTTCCAACATATACCTTCTTAAAAACTAGCGCCTGGAAACTATCGTTAGTATTTTGTAGCTATACAGATTCTCAGTTTATTTAGTTCATTCGAGGAAATACATTTTCCTTGCAATAAAACATTTGTGATGCTGAAACAAGTCATAATTAAATAAATCCAACGTTGTCTACAACAGTTTTGCATATATAGAGATTTAATTTCAAGGGTTCCATTGATTCAAACGAATTGTATCTTCCGACGCTGTTTTCAATTTGATTATTTAGTTAATTCAATGCAAAATATTGGAATTTTTACTACATATATGCATAGTTTTTGCTTCATATATAAGGTACTCAAATAAATTATCAGCTTTCAAAAAAATTGATTTGGGGTATTCACTAATATTTTTCTCTCGGTGTATCCTAAATATTGAAAGCTACAAATGAATAGAAGAAAGCCCTTCAACCTGCGCAACCTTTTCATTGTGCTCGATGGTGGCCGAGAAGTACAGTAAATAAATATTCATTCTCCCAATTTTCTCGACGGAAATCCCACGGTCAGGATTTAGGTAGGAAAGGACTTTTCGATTATAGTCGCTAATGATAATCCACTTAGCGCCAGAATGCTAGGAAGGCCACGAGGGGCGCGTTGGGACAGGGTCAGACACCATAGCAGGCCAACGATAATTTACGACCCTCGGTACCGAGTGCGTCACGAATTCATCAATCGTTCGATGTCACACTTCGAAATATACGTGAACTGGTGTATACTCATTGCCACACGCCAACTCAACAGATTCGCTAATGGCCAATTTCGTTCGGATAATATTTCGCGTCGAGCACCGATCAACCATTTTGTGGCAGGTTTTCAGTTCATCGTCGATTGTATCCCAAAGCAGCTTTGTATAGCGAGATTTCGGCGAAAGGAATTTTTTTTTCATTAAATAGGAGACTATTGAAAAGCAGTTTATTTGAATACTCGGATCAAATTCGACGTCGGAAAAGAAATATACTGTAAAAAAAAATACAATGAAAAAATATGGGGCAAATAAAACTAGAAATAAATCTGGAACCATCGGGAATGTTCAAAATCAATAGTATATTATGTAACAAGGGCCGAAAGTTGATGATTGCGACAAGTGTGAAGTTTGCCGCCCAAGCGAAGCGAGGAAACCTGATTACAATGATTCAATCCAGAATGCACTTTTCGACAGATAAAATAAGACATCGAACAGTAAAATTTGTTCACCGGTTTGGTCTGAGCGTACAAGTGAAAAATTTTACTTTTTACCTCATACCATTTTGGTGCACTATATGTCTTTATAAGTTTTCAAAATTATAATGCTCATTATATATATAATATACATAATAAGGTTTTAATGTAAGATTTTTTAAAAGAAGTGTATTATTTACACAATTTTTTTCTTATGACTTTTTTTAGGTGACTGGGTCCCCTTAATAACGGTACGATTTTGGTCATAATAACAGTGTAACAGTAAAAAAATGACGGTGACCATGATGTATTACACATCGTCTGTCTCTCTCAGATCGGCATAAGTGCGAGTGAGATAGCTGAATCTTCCCGAAGTGTTATTCGTCGCCACGGTTGATTTTTCGAATAAAAGTCGAGAAGTACTTACTGCAGGGTACCAAAACGCAGTCAGTACTTCTCGTCGTTTGCCTGAAAGATTAATTGTGACCAAGAACAACGCTTTACAGTTTTTGTTACCGACCGAGCACTAGCACATCATCTTAAGGGGATGCTGGAGTAGATTTTGATACCGACTATGGTCGGTAAGTTTCGCGATTAGGACACAGGTGGCGCCGAGTAGTCTGCTTACTTTTGGCAAACGATACCGAAAGCAAAATGGCCGCACACCATATGTCAACAGACCTTTGCTGTAAGATATAATTGCTTCTGGAAATTAGATATGTTAAATCAGACTGGACGTCAATTCTGTGATGATTTCTAAATATTCCAAAATCATCAGAATGTTAATTACACAAGCCAAATCCATATATAGTGAATACTACGGTCGCATTGCAGAGGCACGGAGCTTTTGCCAAAAGTAAACAGCGCCACCTGCCTCCTAATGACGGAACTACATTCATGCTCTTTACCAGCTCTGAGCCTGTGCGAAAAGCAAATAGTCGTTGCAATCGTAGTATACACTATTTGTGGATTTGGTTTGTGTAATCGACATTCCGACGGTTTTGAAAGGTTCAGGAATAATCAAAGAATGGGTATCCGGTCTGATTTAACACATGTGAGTTCCAGAAACGTTTATATCTTACCTCAAAGGATCTGTTGACATTTCAAGCGGCCATATTGGTTTTTGAGAGGTTCAGTAATATACAATTTCTTACATTTCTTGTATGTTTTAAACAGTAATTCGACTGGACACACAAGCATGAATGTTTTTGTTACATCCCTGCAAAATATGACGTATATTTGTAGCATATTTTCGATGAATAGTGTATACTACGAAATCACCTATTTTTACCGACCAAAGTCGGTAAAAAAATCTACCCCAGCATCTCCTTAAGGGTCCGCTCACTGCTATGTTTTATTAAATGTCTTATTAGTACTTTATGATATTAGTATAGAAATTTCGACGAAATTTGTGAAGCCCAAGCCGAAAGCGAGTAAAAAGAAAAGATTTAACTTTTTCAAACTAATTGACTATTTGGACTTTGAAAATAAATTTAAAAAATGCAGGAACTTTGAAGGCAGACGAATTTTTAAGGATTAAAAAATATTCAAATCTACATAATCCCCAATATTGCATATTACAATAATCGGCTTTAGTACTCAAAGTGGTCATCGCATTTAGTCGGTAACGATGAAATGGTATAAGGCTTTTTCGTTGAGCTGGACGCGCAAATATAATGTAAGCATTTGTGCGCCACATACACAACCACATCCGTTAATCGAGCTACGCGACTGCGTGATACGTGCCCGGCTGAATGCTGAATATCCATAGCACGTTCCAGGGTTGTTGATTATTCGTGTTAATAGATTTGCCTACAAAAGCTAGAAATAATAATGATGACGTGATAAATATATCAAAGAAATTATGTATATTAAAACGATACCCCAATATTTGTTGCTATACTGAAAGAAAAATCTCTTAATTAAATTAAAAAATAGTTAGATCGACAATAATCTAACTATAAACTATAATTCCCATGAGGAACGTCTGTATTTTATGGTTATAGCAAATATAATTATAGTAGCAATCATCAAAATGGTAATAGTTTCAAAAACTATTCTAATAGTTTCAAATATGCCGTTTCGTTGCATATACGATTTCAACGTTTGTTTCCAACAACCTTGCATGTATAGTTTATTGAACCATATTATCATCGCTTCAAACAATTATATTCGTTTTATCATGTGAAATCGTTGAACCAATAACAAGCTTTTCTCTCAGTGTATTAATTACGCACAGACAGTTACCCTGATTTAATGGAAAATAGGTGTTGTACTTTTATAATAATCGCTGCAGCGCCCATGGTCTTCATGATACTATTCTGACAAATCTGTCAAATTTATGAAAAACGAACTTCAGCACCCAAGTCTCTTTATATAAGTTTTGACATTTGACATAAACAAAAAAATGAATGCATGATCTTGGTCCCTAGTGTGTTTGACGACACCCGCGACCAACACACTAAAAGAAAAATATAGTTAAGACATCTAAAATAGTTTGGTAAAAAAAACCCAGACAACATAGTAAATGGGATCAATCTTGGAAGTTTGGAAATGTTTACTTATACCGTGAATAGAAACGCCATGCACGCGGAGGGGCGCTCGCAAAACGTATGGGCATTTTCGGGCAACTTTGAGGTTATCACTGCAAACGTTGAATGATCTACGCTACACAGGGCTGCGTTCCGAATGACAAGGTGTTTTGTTGTTCGATGCGCATGCGCAATGGTTTTTGCCGAGATTTACGGTGAACTTTAAGAAGTATAATAAAAGTGGAAACATAAAAAAAACAATTGTTTTATTTATACTGGTACTGAAGTATGAATAATTAGATTTCTCATGGATTTGCCTATTTGTAAAGAATTCAAATATTATCCTCGTCTCCTAATCGGACGACAACTATTCACCCTACTCGCGAGGTACGGCAAAAAGTTGTTGTCCGATCGTGAGGTGGGGATAAAAAATGTTAATACTTTATAAATGGCTAATCCGTGAGAAATCGAAATTCCGATACTTTGGAATTAATAGAAACGAACAAACTGTTTCCCCTATCTTCAACTTTTACTATAATTCTTAAACTTCACCATAAATCTTGACGGAGATTATTGCGCATGCGCATCGATCAACGAAACACCTCGTCATTCGGAACGCACCCCTGGAGTTGCCTTTATCGCCAAGTACGAAAAAGTCTCCGCCAGGGCGATGCTGGCTGTAGGGGGGGGGGAGTCCAAACATACACCAGAATCCATAGAGTTAGATGGTTAAAGTAGTGATATAAATATGAATTTAACTGAGTAAGATGTGCCCGGAACCAAATTAAAATTTAATATTATTAAAGACAACACCGTTGCGGACCTCAAACGGTGGCTCGCTTGCCGTAGTTTGCCCATATCTGGGAGAAAAATAGAGTTAATCGAGAGGTGATTTTTGGCAGCTGTTTTATGATTTTTATTACAATTACATGCCTATCTTATTTGTTTCTTGTGATTTGGCAAAAAACATTGCTTATTACAATTTGATGTCTGATAAAACATCATTTGTAATATAAAGAACGCTTTATATACTGCACCTAACTTATCTTTGATGCTGTTGCTGGAACAGGGTCAGGGTTCTCAGGGGTTGGTCCATTGCCCCCAATGAAGTGTTTTGACCAAACATAGGAGTGTTGTTTAATTATTTCAACGCTTAAATCGGTTCTTCTGCAAGCGTGAATCCATTTGCGACACCTTTCTTCATCGACACTCGGTTTCGCGAAGGGTACAAACATGGAGACTAGAGTACAGGAGGACAAACGCTTATGGGGAAAATGCGAAAATATGGTCGACGAAACGTCCGGACGATATGGTTCTAAAAATTTCCACGAGCGTCGCTTCGATCGTTGAGAACCGAAGTGAAGTAAGTGCTTGGTCGTTTGGCGATGCAGTGAAGGAAGTCACATTAGCCACCATTGTTATTCACTGCGGTTGAGTGTTTTAAATGTGCAGATCAGTGTTATCAGTTTACAAAATAGTAATTGTGTAATAGTTCGTTAAATAAGCCTTTTATTTACAAAAGACAAGTTTTTTATTTACCACAGAAAAAAGGTACATCAATTCACAAAATGTTCCGGTTCAAACTAATTATATAATAATTACCAGTATACAAGTACAAAAAATACTAAATATGCAGTTTCAAATAATTGCTGTCTCGCTGTCTTTCCATACTCAGTCTGTCTTTCTCGCGGTTCTCAACGCTTGCCGCGCCTCTATCGGCTCTAGCTGGCACAAAATCCGGACGTTTCATGAACCACTTCCCCAACATTGCGTTCGGCCTCCTGTACTCTAGTCTCCATGGGTACAAAAGTCACTCCATCCTGCAGATACCGACTGTCCGACGTATAATTTGCGAAGGCGCAATGCTTCGTTGGCATCTTAGCATTTATTTTTATAACACTAAGTATATATTTCACTTTAAAAAAAAATGTTATTACAAAAATCAAAACGTTGTCTCCTGTCTATGAAAGTCGTACGGTTTGTTTGTACACCCTACTAGTGCTGCCTCGAGCGGCAAACGAGTCGAAGTAACTTGGCGAAAATGGCTAATATCTTTCGTAAATTTCATATCGTACTAAACTACAGACATTTTGCAGATTGTCAATAGATTTTCCGTTATTTTTCGTAACGTGAATTGCTTTAACCTGTATGAGTATGAAGATTATTCCGAACATTTGCGGGCGCAAAATATAGAAAAGTATGAGATGCGTTGTATCGCGTTGTACAGCAGCGTAAATAGTACAGCGGACGATGCCTAGCAAAACTTTGTGTGTCTGGAAAAAAATGTCATTTTTCCACTTTGGATCCCGATTACTATACGAATCTGGGAATGAGTACTATATATTTCTCTCGGTGCAGAGTACGAATAAATTGCTAACAATGAATTTCTCATTTGTCATCCAAATCGCTTCATTCATGTCGGACGAATTCGTCTTATGTACAATTTAGCAAATTTTAGAAATTTTAGGCTTACCCGTTGTCTCAAGAAAGTGTGAAATACCATCAATTTCCTATAGCCCATTTTCAATAGTTAAAAATCTTTTCCATAGAGCAAAAAAAATCGTTGTTTCAGGTTTCAACAAAATATATATTTTTAAATAATGATATAGCAGATAAACCAGTAAGATACCTGTGAATGAATACCGGAAATTTGAATCTGACTCCCTCCCCTTGAGCTATGATACTAGAAAGTATACTCGCAAAAAATTAGCGCACAAAAAATTAAATGTCGCATAAATTTTTTTCCGTCACTCAAAGAAAAGCCTTAAAATATATACGATATATCCATGTGTACTATATTGTTATTACTACTATACGTAATGTGATAAGCATTGATAATAATTGTTGCAGGAACTGCTTTACTGTTACCAACTATAAGTGCTACTTTTATTTACATATGGGACTGTTATTATTGTTGATGCAGATGTGAAAATTAGCGGCGTACAGTGAAATCTGTTTTGATTTTAGAACTGCTGATTTGTAATTCCTTGTTCCTCTAACACTCTAGATACGGGTGCTAATGCTGATTATCGTAATCACCGAGGATGTATTAGCATTATTATCCGGTTTTTCAGAAAACTCCGTCTGTCAGTAGCTGCGGGAAAACCCAACAGCTTGGTAACATTAATCCTTGTATTATCTTCTATCCTCTCTGATGAAATATCTGCATGATACCCCATTTTGGTTTTATCCCATACAGAAATCTTAATCGGGCGACCGTGAAAGAGTATTCACTCCGTGCAAGTCAGCCGCGGCGCCATCTGTTGGGTGGAAAATGCGAAAAACTTGGAGACTATGGCCGTAAATGGGTGTGGAAAAGCGTTTAAAAATGTGATCATTTTTAGTTAATGAACAGAGTATTTACGTTTTTGGTAAACCGGTGTGTGAAAAGTTACATTATTGTTCCTACTATTCATAAATAATATTAAAATATTTATTATCGTTCGTCTATGTATATGATATATATATAAACCGTTTTTTATGGGGGTGGTGGATCAGCCGAAATCGCGTGATATCACGTTTGGGGGGAGGGCTTTGCAATTGTGACGATACGTGACCGGGGTGGGGGGGGGGGGGGGGAGGGGTCCAAAAAGATCAAATCCGTGGTGACATCATTTATGGACGGCCCCTAAGTAAACTATATTCATTACGCAAATTTGCATGATTGTTAGATGCATTTTGAGGTTACGTATGTATTTCGCTGTTGAAAACTGGTAGAATTTGCATTCGCTATTTATACTATTATTTGTACAATTCGATGTACAACAAGTAGAATGTCCCATTTTATTAAATAACGCGATTCTCATGCATCGGAATTTCTAAATTTGATTCTCATTTTCACCACTCAGCGCGTGCACGTCGTCCCTCCAACGGTGTGCACGGAACGAATAGGGCCTTGTTAGGTTTTGTCAGCGCTTCCATAATAGTTACAATCCATAAAGGATTTTCTAATATCATTCTAGACTCAAATCGGGCCGCAGTAAGGAATCCTCGATGGACCCCGTTTACATTTTGTCAGGTACACCGAAATAGACGTAAATTAGGGCCTTTGTACAATCCGTCAGAGTTAGTCAGGTGATCACCCATCTAACTATTGAACGCCAGTATCAGCAAAGTGGTCACCCATCTAAGTATTGATCATCAGTCGTCAGCCAAGCGGTCACCCATCTAAATACTGACCGCCAGGGTAAGCTAGACGGTTACCCAACCTAATACTGACAGTCAGAGTTAGTCAAGGGGTCACCTATCTAAGTACTAACTCTTTGAGTAAGCCCGGTGGTTTAAAAAAAAAATACTCGATACTTATTATTTAAAAATTAGGCAATTTATCTTTGTTAAAAATTATTCGAAGGTCTTCGAACTGAACATTGTTTTGCAATACATTTTGATTTGAATATTGGCGGACATATCCAAAACCGCAGAAAATGTTTGACCTCCATATTTTTATAGTTATGTCAACTCTCCGAAGTCTGTTGTAATATTAAACGGTTTATTTAAAAGGATCCTACTTTTTGATCGAAATATTTTGCAGAATTAACTTGTGGTGGAGTTATATGTATTATACACAAACCAATGAAAATGGCCGTGTTCAGTTCAATACGATTCGATTTACAGACAGCTCGATTAATGAAAAAAACGAGTATTCCGCCCAGGACTAATTAAAAATAATCCACGCATGAAGCTGCGAAATTCAAAGGACCAAAAATAACGATGATAGTGTGACATAATTTGCATTCACGACGTGGGTAATAAAAAAAATCGTCAGCTCCCCTTTGATGGTATCGCGCGACCGTGGGCTAAAATCATTACAGAAGAGAGATGACCAGGAGTGACAGAGGGCGAATAAAGGGATGAAAAAAAGATTAATAGTAAAGTGCTGCTGTTCATATAAAGGAAATGTTTATAACAGAGTTGTAAATATCCCATTATTCACTCTATGTATGTATTCCATGAATAATTTGATACATTCTTGTTACAATATCCTGCCATATTGAAAAGAAAATATATAAACATTACCTTTAACTAATATAGTACTTTGGAATACTAGTATGGAAAAGCGGATTTTTTTACGAAGCTTGTAAAGTATACCACTCAAAACATAAGTATATTCGTCTTGTTACTTTAGTAAACGGATTCCTGTCATTGCATTTTTTTAAATTTTAATCGCTGTTGTAAATTTAATTTATAAAGGTAAATAAATTTTTATATAAAATTGCAAGAACTGTGTCAAAATATTCATACACTGAATATATAATACCAAAATAGACTGAATATATTTAGAATAATTGTCTAAATCAATATAACAGTTTTTCAAATTATTTTCAGTATAACAGTAAGGTAATCTCGTACATTGGTCAATGAAATTTCATATATTTCATACATTTTATAAATTTTCAAATAAAATTTCTTAAGAATGTGTGATAAATATCTTGAACGTAATTGTTATATCGTTTCAAGGTGGGGGAGACAATCGTCTCGGGACACACTGTAAGAATATTTATATAAAATTTTTATGCATAAACACGTATATTAAATTTAATAATTAATGTAATTATAATGTAAAATTCATAAACGGTATATTAACCACTTTTAAAAAAGTCATGTTTAATATAAAAGTACCGCAAAGTTATTGTACAATGCTATATTAAATTCAATATACCGATTTATACATAAAAATTTCCGATCAATGTACATTAATTTTCGCAATATTATTTACAACGTCGTGAACTTGTCATTAGGTTCACACACTGAGAAAAGAGTTTATTTGTGGGTATTAGGATTTGTTAACTATTAACAAATCATAATGTTAAATATGGCGAAATGAATATTTTGTTATAATTAACAGATCGCTTATTTGACCCTTTCAATTGGCACAAATAGTGATTTATTAACAGTTAATAAACGTATATTTGAACTCCTAAATTGGCCCAAATAATGATTTCTTAATAGTTAATAAATTGATATTTGAATGAATATTTCCTTTATTGGTGTCCACAGAACATTAAGTTGTCTCAATATTGCATTGGCTTTTAATTTAAACAATACTTATTAACAGCTACCATTATAATAATTTGAATGAATTAATGCATACCTTGACAGAACGGTACATTTAGTTAGATGTACTGTCCTATCGGATGAGTTCAAGTGAAACAAAACTACAAATAAATAAATGTATATTTAATGAAAAATATATTTATTATACATTTTAAATGGTTATTATACGCTATCGGTATGTATTCCTTATAAATAAATAAATATTTTTGTGATTCCGCTATAACAATATAAACGCCGGTTACAATTACATTAACAAGGTCATTCCTATCATTGTTTCTTATGTAAAGATTACATTTTGGTTTATGCGTAATACCGTTTACTCGAAGCCCGATGTTACTTCGAAACTTGGGGAGTCAATAACAGGCAAATTGACATACTCCACGTTTTCGGTTAGTAGTCCTCCGATGATACGTCCGACATCGATCGAATCGGCAATCCCTATTTCGCTCAAAAGACGATATGTAAGCTACAATTGTAACGTGGCATCGTTAAACTTTCTTACTTGTATATGTTCGTAACATATTTATTAGTACATTATTTCTGTACTTAGGTTCGAAGGCTTTTTCCAATTCGTCGTGCAAGCTCCACGGAATAAGGAGGTCGTTAGGAGGTTATGCACTGTTTCGCTCGCACTACCAAACTACGACTGTGGCGTCATTGCGTCGAGAAGGAACTCATCCTTGGAGGGTCGACGGTTGTAAACAAACACAGCAGTCACGCCAAACAGACAATACTTGACTCAAATATAGATTTGTTAACTATTAACAAATCTGCGTAACGGTAAATAATGACTGGTTAACTATTAACAAATCTGCATAACGGCAAATAATGGCTTGTTAACTATTAACAAATCTGCATAACAGCAAATATTGAACTGTTAACTATTAACAAATCTGCATAACAGCAAATAATGAATTGTTAACTATTAACAAATCCGAAGTTGTCCTGACTAACTTTAATCTTGTTATCCCAAATCTTTCTTTATTTATAACAAATATCTAACGACTTAGGTCAAAAAAACTGGCTAAGCAAGTGGTTCATTTGACAGAAATGCCGTCAGAATAAGACTTTTTGCTGTTAATTTTCTTTTAATAAATTTTTATAACTGTTAACAAATATTTAAAAAAACTCAACTAAATATATTTTGTTGTTGTGAATGAACTCTTTTCTCAGTGCATTCGAAACCAATGATCGAAGCTCAGGTTGATAAAGCGAACTTAATTGGTGTATCGCATCGTGTACGCCCGGCTGAAAATATCGGAGAGAATCTTTTCAGAATGGCCAGACGTGAGAATTGATTCGTATTCGCTCATGATCGGTATCGAGAATGAACGACATTTAATATGGCAAAGACGAAAGATCATTCGTCGGTGAAAGAGCAGTCTAGGCACAGAATTGTCAATCACGCCGGGATAAATGCAAGAAATGGATAGTACAGGTATCACCGACGTTTAAAGAAGAAGAAGAAGAAGAGTGAGACGAGGGAAATCGTGAAATTGAGATAGGGATGGATAAAGTGGATGGCTGAGAGGGTGAAGAGGCGTAAGGGAAGCAGATACAATTCACAATAGGTTCGGCGAACCGGTTCAAAGATCAAACGACTCCTTGCTGTTCCTACTACGGCTCCTACTGCTTCTGCTATCATGAATGGAATCGGCTTTATCGTTGTCGTCATAAGGTTGTTGAGAAGCGTCAATTGTTAAAAGTTGACTATATGCGCGCTTCTCAGACTATATTATAATGGCACCACTCTGAGTGGAAAAAGAGCCAAGACCGATGATGTCGAAGCTGTATCTGAAACAATAAACACGTAAAACGTGATTTATGAAATACACAATTATATGTTTTGCGAATTACGAGACGACACAAATATTCTTTACCAAAATTATTGGTGTCAAACAATTTGAAGAGTAGTATATGGTATAAACAAGCAATTTTGTATCCCTCTTCAAAAAATCAGTGAATGAAATATCTCGCATTTTCGATATAAATATTGTTGTCATTTTATTCGTTCCGTAAATAGCTGTCGCGCCAGCTTGAAGTTGATACTCGTCGGCAAACAATTTCAAGCATGTTGTTCATTTTGTCTGTTGTAAATGATTTAAAAAATCGTAACTTTTTCCCCACTCTGATTTCAGAATTTACAGGTCTGACTTCCGGTCGGAAAATCCAACCTACATGTTCTTTTCTTCAGAATATCAAATTTTGTTCTTCACTATCGTTCTCAAGTCACATATTGTTTCAACCCATTAGTAATGCTTACCAACTGACTTGTGCGATTGGTAACACCAACGAATCGATCGTTGAGGTTAGCGGCTTGATTAGGCCAATTTGTTGTCATACCCAGTCGGGAAGTCAGAATGGCAACCTAATATTGGTTCGATCTACTATTAACAATTACTCGACGTGCAAGGTGTTGGCATCAAACTCGATCAGTTAGAAATTGTCATGTTAGTCTAACTGTGATAATAAATTGTATCTGGGATGGACAAAGAATTTTATTGGTAATCTAACCTAGTAGATTTGCTAGTGCAACAAGTTAATTGCTACGACAAACTGACTCAAAGTAGTGCAGCTATTTACTCAAATCCGACACATAACTTTTATTTCTTCTTTCGCGTTTCTTGAATGAGGTGAATGTCTCAATCCTTAATTCATAGGGACAGACAAAGATGCAGAAAGTGTACCAATTACTAAGAAGGAAATCTATTCGTCGAATGATGGAAGAAGACCTAACCGAAACTAGCTAACCATGTTAAAAGTGTATCTATATGTAGCAGTCCATTTCAATTTGTGTTGAAACAAATATATTGATAAACCTGCCACTTCATAACTTGGCCCTTCGATTACAAATATTGTGCGGCAACATGCAAGTTACAATGTATTACTGTGATATCAACGTGAAGTATCCCAGCATGTTTGAAACGGCAAACGATCAGCGAGTGTTATATCAATCGACGATTCAATTTCTTTGACACAGTCGGGAAAAAAAAGGTCGGAATTGCGAAGGATGCAAGTGGTAGAAGAGCAGCACGTGCGCATTGACGACATCGAGGACGAGACCGCGTTGCCCAGAGGTGAGCATCACGCGGGCTCGTCGTTATTGGGCCCCGAGGCCACGCCATTGTTGTGTCTGCGTGCAAGAGCTGTGGATGAAGCGATCGAAAGAGTGAAAAGCTCGCAGAAAAGTCTGTGAAAAAGAGAGAAATGGACAGAGTAAAGAGAGACGGTGGTAAATTCATCCCCCCCTCGTCGAGAAGAACCACACTGACTTTTATGGGATAAACGGGTGGATAAAGACTGCCGAACGAACGAATAAATGTGAGAAAGACAGATAGTATGTATATATATAGATATAGATGAAAACGAACAAACGCAAACGAGTACGAACGAAATGGAATGAACTAGGTGCCTACGCCTCTGCTAAATAAACTACCCCCCGGCGCCGTTGCTTGTGTGCAAGAGAGATAGAACTCGGTGTGGTGGTGGTGTTGGTGGTGGTTACTAGTGCTGCCGGGATTTTATTAACTTCTGTACAACCGAAGCGCCGGGCGCCCACACCGTTGCTTCAGCTACCACTGGTAACTGCGGTCCTATTCCCATCCCCTTCCCATTCCTATTCTTCGTCGGGGTGCCGCATAGCGCGTCCGTTGCTGGTTACTCGTCCGATTCCAGCTAGACGCGATGGCGGCGATGACTCTACGACCACCAGCAGCACACCCGGCAAGAATACCGTAACAGTAACATCACTAACACTGACACGAGAAGGTGGAGGATGCCCGACCTCCCAGAAGAACACGCGAGGAGGGTAGAGAGATTGGGAGTGGACGGTTTTCCAGTATCCGACAAACAGGCCAAATAAAGGGATAGTAATTATTGTGTTTGTGGCCCGGTTTATTTCTTTTCTAGGGATGGATAGGGGAAGGTGACAGACAGAGGGAAGTCACCACGCGCTGCTTCTGGTACCAGAAAAAAAGCGTGGCGGAAGGAAATTAAATCTCTAGGGTCACTTTGCAGATATATGTATTTTCATTTTATCTCTCTATATTATAAAAAGATCTGGCGACCGCCGCCGCCACCGTCTCAAGAATCGAGCAGACCGGGGTCAGATGACACACCCAAGAATTATTCTAAATCATCCATCCTCATCTTTTACAAAATTCGGCCACAGCATCAGTAACACTTAATTATTGTAAATCCCAAGGGCCCCCAAGCCCGGATTTTTCTACGTCCCCCAGGGGCTTATATACAGGGCATTCTATGTCAAGTCGACCATTCTGGCCCCGATCTTTCTAAGTCCCCCAAGGGTCTCCGAAGCCGATTTTTTTTCTAAGTCCTCCAGGGGATTGTATATAGTACATTCCATGTCAAGTGGACCATTCTGGCCGCCGCCGCCGTGTAAAGAATCGAGGAACTTAGAAAAATTGACCGGGGTCTATGGGATCCCAGCCAAAAATTGACTGGGGCTATGACCCCCAGCCCGGATTTTTCTGAGTTTCAAATGGGGCTCCAAGGCCCGATTTTCCTGAGTCCTTTATGAGACCATTTTTAAAAAAACGACAATGCGAGCGCTCGAACCATAATAATCCCTAGTTTATAGACATATGTATGTAGGAACCTGCAATATATCTTAAGAGCATGTGAAATCCCATCCCCCACGACCATCCCGGACTCAATCGATATCAAAAAAGTTGATTACAGTTTTTATTACCGACTGCGGTATTTCACACGCTCTTAAGGAGATTCATCAGGTAGAGAAGCAGCTCGGTGAGAGGGCAAAGGCGACAATCTTACAGCGCGGTAACAGATAAGCAGCAACTGTGTGCAAGACAGAAGCCGCCGTTCATTTGCCACAAATAGCTGCGATTACTATTCAATATATTGATAGTAATCATGAACTAAATAGACAATAGATCTGATTTTTTCCACGCAGCTTCATTCAGCTACGCTTTCTTGAAAAAATATGTTTTCCTTTTTTCTTCTGTACATCTTTTCCCAAACTGATGAGAGGGCCCAGTGCTGAATTTGCGCATACACTATAATAACGCACATTACAAGAGTTGTATGAGGTATACAAATTATATGTATACAATGCAGATTACGAATTTTTTTAATTCAGTATTTGCAGGTGTACGGAATATGTAATCATATTCATATTCTTCTGTAAATTTTGCTTTTCCTGGCGTATCTTCTTAAAATATAATTGTTCACTCTTCAGAAAACAAACGATGCGCAGTGATGATCAACTGGTGATGACGTAATGTAGGTGACAATGAAAACCTGTACACGGAAAGTATGGGAGAATGGCCAAATCGACAAGAAAAACTATGAAGTTTTATAATCGTCGAGAACCCACTTGGGCATCTTAACCATTACTACTAGAAATTCCAATAAAACAAAGTCTGGTATAAAGTAGTATACATAAATCCTCGCGATTACAAACGCAGGCGTTTTTAGTACAATACGACCTTCATCTGTTCCTTCTCTACATTCTCTCCATTTCAAATTCAAAGTCCATTCTTTCAAATTGACCGCTGCTATTATTTTTCGAGGCCGCGACCCTTTTGCTTGAATTTTCAAATTGCTAGTCGCATTTTCTACAGAAAAAATTTTGTGAGCAAAATAATATGTCCCAACGAAATTTAATGGTGTTATTCATTGAACATTTGCCCCCTCGTCTAAGAGAGAACTAATTTATGTGAAGTCCTCATTATCATTTCGGTAACTGAATAATGAGCTAATGGTCGGATCAACTTTCATAAACTATAGATTAATAGATCGTCGGTAATCCGAAAATCAGTCCAATATAGCCAAACCGATGGTTAGCGAAACAAATCAGCAAACCAACGATCGGCAAGTCTATACCCGGCTAAACATTGTCTTAGAATGGCCAAACCAACGATTGGCAAGATCATACTCGACCAAGCATTGGCCTTGTATCAACAAACTAACCATTGTGAAGTCAATATTTGGCCACACATTAGCCTCAAATCGTCATACCAACAATCGGCGCATCAAGTCACGGTCAAGCATTGGCTTAAGCTTGTATATTCGATAATCGTTTCCATTCGATTGGCAAAAATCTGCATGGGTATAGAGAGCATTGGCTTTGATCTGGACGTGTATTAAGTATAATAGTAGGAAAATCCGCACTTCAACGACACACATATACATATTTGGGGGTAGAATTGCGCACATCATTGAATACAGCCAGCGAGGGTGACGACAAGGAGAGGAAATGGAGGAGCCGAACAAAACGTTTCAATTCCCTTCCGACGAGGGAACCCAAATGATCGCGAAATAACCGCTCACTTATATCAATTCAACGACGCGGTCGCACTCTTTATGAAGGCGCATCGACGCGTGCCGTTGCGAACTCTCGAGCATTACCCGATGGCTATGTGTCGAAGCGAGAAGTCTGTCTATCTGTTCAGAGGGTTGAAAGGAGTCAGAGCTGAAGAGTGAGAGAGCGCCGGGGTGACGCTTCGTTTCTCTTTATGCTCCCACTCGGTCCTTTTGAAGAGAACGAAACCATCTCTACAGCCCCTGGTCGAATTCTAGCATCGCCCTCGAACTCTGACGGGCCGATTTCACGAATCTCCTCCCTCACACGGCTTTCGTTCTAGCACGAAATTTTCCAACGATCCTTTGCGTAACTCCACCATCACTATATCGCCAAATCTCTCAATTTCTGTTTCCGTCGTCGAGATACCCTGGTACTAATTTCGCGTCCTGCATATTTCCTCTTCTATATTCCGTATTAATTCAGCATAGAGAACCTCGACGTGTACTAGTATTATAAACAGGTACGCCGAGAAACTAATAACTCCACTCATTACCTCGCTTGCTCTATATGTAATGTTTTAAAAAGTTAAGAACACTTAATTCATACGCATAATAATTATTACGATAAAATCACTGATATCTTTTCAACGTATACAGGGAAAATGAGATGGCAGTATTTCTATCAGGATTTACCAGCGAAGCATATCGCGTAATACATCACCCAGACTTAATGCGGATTCGAAAATTTCAGAGTACGATTTTAATTAGCAATCTTAAGGGTGTATGCAGTAATTTAGATATACTGTAATCTTTTGTGTGTGGTGATATTTCAGCACTCTCTATTGTTCGGTGCTTGTGAATCTTTCGTTCCTAAAGAACCGAACAATTGGCTTCTCATTTGAAACGAACATTTCACTAATAAGCCCTTTCATTGCAATTTCGTTAGGTAATTCACTTCTGTAATACTATATGGTAACGTGCGTTCACTTCAGTTTCTGAAAATTTTGTTAAAAATAGTACAATGATTAAATTAACTAGACATTAGGATGAATGGGCTGCGAAAGGAGATGAAAGAAGATTGAAGTGGATTACGAAGGGGTACAAATTGATACCATGGACGATTATAGGCTAAAGGAATGGAAAATCTGGGGTTCTGCTAGAGGAAAAAATTAGGAGCGACCACCACGATAAACGGTTACACCCCTGAACATATGAAACCAATTTAGCAGTAAGGTCCGATAAACTAAAAGGAAATGTTTAATCTTCACAGCAAAAAGAGTAAAGTAGCTAAATGATGTCTAATCAATTTCTCAGAAGCTTCCGTTAACTTTCGACAATTGCATACTACAATTTTTGTTATCAATCATAATCCTGTAAGAAACCATCGAGATATTTTTATCTATTGCAATCATCTTTCTGTGATAATTCTGACTGTCGAACTGAAAATAAGTAAATCCTATGTGCTTGAGAATCTTTCACCCCATAAGAAGAAAACAATTGTCTTCATCACAATGACAACATGAGTTCACTTCAAGCCCTGAAAATTTTATTAAAAATGGTACAATGCTGCAATTAACTGGATATTACGACGAGTGGACTCCGGAAAGAGATAAAGGGAAGATAGCGGTGGAATACGAAGGGGTACGGATTGAGACCGTGGTCGATTATATGCTGAAGACATGGAAAATCTGTGGTTCTGCGAAGGGAATAAAAAAGTTAGGAACGTGCACTGGGGATAAACGGTTACAACCTTGAACATATTAAACTAATTTAGCAGTAAGGTCGTAGATCTGATGAACTAAAAGAATCTTCACAGCAAAAAGATGAAAGTAGCTAAATGATGTCCAATCAATTTCTCAGAGGCTTCCGTTAACTTTCGACTATTTCAGAGTACGATTTTTGTTATCGATCATCATCATCCTACAAGAAATCGTTGTGACATTTTTATCTCATTTTCATCTAACATTTTTATCCTGTAAGATATCATTGAGACATTTTTATCGACTGGAATCAACTTTCTGTGATAATTCTGACTGTCGAATTGAAAACACGCAATTTCTATGTGCTTGAGAATACTTCACTCCATAAAAAGAGAACAGTCTTCAGATTTAAAACGAATATTTACCTAATATGCACTTTCATCGTAGTCCCATTAGGTAATTCTCCTCCTTATTACCAAATTGCAGCATGCGTTCACTTCAAGCCCTGAAAATTTTATTAAAAATTGTACAATGATGAAATTAACTGGACATTAGAACGAGTGGGCTGCGGAAAGAGATGAAGGAAGACTGCGGTGGAATACTAAGGGGTGCGGATTGAGACCACGGACGATTATAGGCTGAAGGGATGGAAAGTCTGCGATTCTGCAAGAGGAATTGAAGAGTCAGGAGGAACGGGCGGGGAAAAACGACGGGTGATTCGCGTGTCGCAAGAACGAGGAGAGAAAAGAAAGGGATAAAGGTAGAGAGAGAGAGAGAGAAAGATGGCGCATAAGGTCGGTAGCAACCAAGAGACAATGTGCCGGTATATATAGGCGCTGTAGTATATGAACCCGGCGGAGAAATGGCGAAAGGGGAAAGTATAATTGAGCGATTTGAGAATGATAAAGTGCGGGAGATAAAGGAAGACGAGAGATGAGTGGGAAGCCTCACTATCCACCGCGATAAAGTATAATTATTTTCCGATAGAGTGGAAATTATTCGAGAATAAGCGAGAGCCCGACGACGACTACCAAGACGAGTTATTGGGGATATTCGTACTTTTATTAAATGCCCCTCTTTCTTCTGTCCCGTCATCGTATCTCCCCCCCCCCCTTTCCCCAGCTGAATTTTACGCTTCTTTTTATCTTCTTTCACACTCTTCGTGAATATTCCCTCTATTCGAATATGTATTATACATATTCGAATAGGAAGTAATACCCTTTTCATTTCGAACTCTTAATGTTACCGAAAAATTGTTCTCCATTATCAAAAGATTTTATCAATTGTCCATTGTCTAGCCTGCTTTGTGGCAACAAAGAATTGCAGCAACATATTTTATTTTGATATCAAATAAATTAAGGGGATGCTGGAGTAGATTTTTTTGCCGACTTTGGTCGGTAAGTTTTCCGATCAGGACACAGATGGCGCTGACGTAGTCTGTTTAATTTTGGCAAAAGATACTGAATCTTCCGAAAAGCAATATGGCCGTACACGATATGTAATACCCTTTTCATTTCGAACTCTTAATGTTACCGAAAAATTGTTCTCCATTATCAAAAGATTTTATCAATTGTCCATTGTCTAGCCTGCTTTGTGACAACAAAGAATTGCAGCAACATATTTTATTTTGATATCAAATAAATTAAGGGGATGCTGGAGTAGATTTTTTTGCCGACTTTGGTCGGTAAGCTTTCCGATCAGGACACAGGTGGCGCCGACGTAGTCTGTTTAATTTTGGCAAAAGATACTGAATCTCCCGAAAAGCAATATGGCCGTACACGATATGTCAGCTGACCTTTGTCGTAAGATTTAATTGTTTCTGGAAATTAGATATGTAAAATCAGACCGGACGTCAATTCTGTGATGATTTCTGAATATTCGAAAACCATCACAATGTCAAATACACAAGCCAAATGCATGTATAGTGTATACTACGGTCACGTTGCAAAGGCTCGGAGCTTTTGCCGAAAACAGACTACATCGGCGCCACTTGTGTTCTAATCGGGAAACTTCATTCGCGCTCTTCTTGACCGACTCTCATCGCGGACAGACTACGTGAACGTAGTCTGGGTTTTGCGTGGATTTCTTTTGTGTAATTGACTTTTCAACGCTCGTAGAATATTCAGAGAACGTTAAAGAATGGACGTACATTCGAGTTTAACGTATGTGAGTTCCAGAATCTTTGATATCTTACCAAACAGGCGATGCTGTCAAACCCTGGCGGCCATTTTGATTTCGGGAGGTTTAGTAATAAACGATTTTTTTCGTTTATTGTAGGTTTTCGAAAGTACGTCCATTCGTTTACGTTGATATTACAATCGTATATAATTTGAAGCATGTGCGTAGCATATTAACGAAGAATAACCAAACCTACGAAAAAGCCTGTCTTTACCGATCAAAGTCGGTAATAAAATCTACTCCAGCATCCCCTTAACAAAAACTAAAAACCCCAATTTTGTATTTTTTTTCAAGACTATCTACCCCGTATTAGCATCCTCTCCAATTTATCAATTAACTACCTATTACACCTCCAGTCGAACTCCAAAAAAAGGACAGAGCTTACAATTTCATTTAATTCAACTACAATTTGAAAAACGTTAGTACTCTTTATTTTCACCGGATATCATAATTAAACGGTCTCCTTTATTTTAACAAAAGTTAAAAGAAACGGCCTTTATTTCGACAAAAAATAAATTAACGAAATGTAAAAAAAATCCATAGTTTTCAATATTCCTTTAAATTTTATCAATTAATTTTATAAAGTTAAAAGCAACGTCCTTTGTTTCGACAAAAAATAAATTAACGAAATGTAAAATAAAACCCATATTTTCCAATATTCCTTTAAATGTTATCAATTAATTTTTTAGGTCTTTGTTACCTCGCGTTTTCAGCTCCCTTTATTTCATTGTTTACAGTATGTAACACCTCTCGAGCTTGACAAAGCGTCAAAGACATTTCGTTACTTTAATGTGAGAAAGTTCGGCACATATTCGAATGACTCTTATCCATTCGTGAAACGACTGTAGTTACGTGCTTTTGCGCATTAAAAGCTTTCCCCCTCTATATACCTGTACAAATCGCTTGCAGCCAACGACTCGTTGATAATGATACAGCTGAACTATTCATATAGTATAACATCGTTAACTCTACGATGAAATGATGAGAGATCTTCGATGCGAGGGATGAGAGGACAATGTTACACAACAGAGAAAGCAGAAATCTCATATTCGCATATATATCTATACTTACATACCGACTATATTGTGTACACATTGCTGACGTCCTAAAAGGGATAATAATAGGTTGGCATCTGCACACAGCACTCCCCTTGACAGGTCTTTTCCTCGGAACGAAATTAATATTCCTAATTACCCATCGCTCGGCTACACCGACGATAATACTACGTTACTAAAGTACTGAGCAGACAGTAGCGATGCTATTGAAGAATCAGCGCTTCGCTAACAGGATAAGATGCCACGTTTAATTGTCTTTCTCTTCAGAATAAAAAAAGAGAAAAACAATATATATAATGTCAGTCAGCATGAATAGGATGAACCTCAACAATTAAATGGGATGAATAGTCAACAAAGTTTGAATACTAATTGGAATGTTTGATTTATCTACTTCTAATAAATGTTGCAGAGATTTTTAGCGTAATAACAAAATCTAAAATTACGTGCAGATAGGTATTGCTTGCATTTTAAGAAGCTATCGCAAAAATATACTTTTGTCGGTCTGTCTGTACTATTTGAAGACACAATAAATTTTGAGAAAGACTGTGGACTGCAGTGAAATTTGATGTGTGTACAGAAATAATCGTAACTACTGCAACGTCAAACGTTTTAACCTTCGAACGTTACTATAACTAATTTATGCGAACAAAGGTTCGGTAAGTCGATCAAGTTGAATCAATTGTAATTATTGTAACTCTAGAAAATGCGACAACCGCAATGACGACCGTTGCAAAACCGGCAAAGCGACCATAAGCAACCATAGTCTATTCTATGTATTTTGCCGTGCTAAACGGGAGAAAAGAAAAACGCAAAATCCGTTCCTGAAAAACTCGTTTTTCGATGAATTTACATTTTACGCCATATCTTTTCGAAAAATGATAATTCCTGCGTAGGCCATGGCTCATTCGAGGTATACGGAAAGAAATGTTTGGATGTGGCAACCACGTTTTCGATTTGCTGTACACAATGTCTAAAAAATTAGTTGCATCAACCATATCGAACAGTAACCTCAACTATTCACGATTAGTTCTCGCCAGATTAGTTACTTTAACTAATCCAATCGATGGGACTACCACTCGAATAGTTGGGACTACCATTCGAATCGTCGGTATTATCGTTCGAATCGTCGGTATTACCATTCGAATCGTTGGTATTACCATTTGAGTTGTAAGGAAAATAGAATAATCGATTGGTTGTGTCCTCATTTCTTGGTAATGACAACTAATGTTTTTTTTCCGTGTACTTTTCACCGCTGATTAATAATATAACCGCAGATTTACGATAGAACCAACAGGGGCCGAGAAAAGCGAAAAAAAAGACAGTGATCCTGAAATATAGTACATTATGCTACAAGGGAGGGAAGAGCGCGATTTTCACCGAGTGCGAGGTTAGCTGCCCGAGCCAAGCGAGGGCTGCTCGAGCACGAGGTGAAAATTGCGCTCCCTCCCGCGTAGCATACGATTCTTTTCTTCTAATTGCGTTGAAATATGACGTGATTTCAGTCGCTGAAAAGCGAGAGGAAAAATTCGATGATATCTGGCCGTGAGCCGTGTGCATGAGCAGCGGGAAGAATTGGCTTCGTGCGTGACCTTCATTCGCGGCCATTTTGGACAGCCAGCGTTCGAAGCGGCGAAATTGTGCAACAGCTGATAAAAAATTATCACAGTAAAGCATGCTAGTATACGTTAATTAACGATATTATTTATATTTCTTTAATAAATCGACACTATGAGTGCGCCAGAAGGGAAGGCCTCAATGCCGTGTTGCGTCGTGAATTTTAAAAACACCTCTGTAAATTCACCGGGTGTACATTTATACAGTTTCCCTACAGGAAAGATCCAAGTTTTCAAGCAGAAAAGGCGCGAGGTCTTGATTGCCTCCGTTAAACGAAAAAAAAAGTTTCAGAGTTACTGTACTAACTAAATGTTCTCTAATCAATAAAGAGTTATAGACTATAATACTGTTACTAGGATTAAAACTTTACAATACTTACTTCCAATTTCACCTTGTACGGTGTAGTAGTGGAAGTGTTACTGACGTTTGGCGAATAACGCGGCACTTTATTAAGATACGTTTGTCTGAATCTGTTAACTCCTTCACTCGACGCACAGGGCATACTTATAACGCCTTTCCTTTTATAATACCTTGTGGATTAAAATCAATTGCATGCGTTATCGCCTTGAATCCCGTTCTGATTATCAATTCCATCTTTCAATGCCGTTTTAATGCTGCTGTCAGCTGTCATAAACATAAACACCGGCGAAAAGTGCAGACGACACCGGGCACACGAAAATTTATGTACCCTTTTTACGAAATAAATCGAATAACAAAAAGCGAATAAAAAACCAAAATTAAAAAAAAAATTAAACCTATTTTTTCTTTATAACAATACTTTTCAGTTGTTCATTTAGTATAATCGGAAAATCTTCTGTAAACTATATTCTACCATAAGAATCAATGCTTTTTTTATATCAACTGTTGCCAAGGTGTGCCACAAGCGGCGCTGGCATCTTAACGCACTAAGCCAATACGAGGCAAGGCTCGCTCGGGCATCGTGGCCCCTGTTTTTGCGCGCTTCGAGGATCGCAGCGCGAACGCCGCGGTACGCGGCGGTCCCGCTGGAAACCTCGAAGTTATTTCAGCGCAGTCAGGAGAAAACGTCCTTTTCGCTCTAGCATCGATATTTAGCGAAAAAAACGCGAAAAACAATTTTCCGTCGGTTCCCGGACTGTTCCCATAGTCTATTCTATGTATTTTGCCGTGCTAAACAAGAATCTAACTCTATTTGGACGATAGGACAAACGGGAAAAGAGATTTTCCACCAGTACCTTGCAGATAGTGGCATACGAGACTGGGCCACCGCGAATGCCACCGTGTTTCATACCGCCTCCAGTACCTCGTTCCTAGTGGCATACGAGGCTGGGTCATCGCGAATGCCATCGTGTATTCCACCGCCGCCAGTACGCAAACAAAACTTGTCTCGCTACCGCCAGGTGGCTAACGGGCTCGACCGTTTCCCGCAAGCGAAAGGCGCCCTAAACATGCTTATATGTAGCGATCTGAATGAATATTTATATCCTGGTTCACTACAGCAAAAATTACTGCCAATTGGTAATAAAGTTTTTTTATGACGTATTCCATTGTTGGTGAAGTGCTTATGGCGGCAGAATACACGGTGGCATTCGTGGTGGCCTAGCCACGTATGCCACTATCGGCGAGGTAATGGCGGCGGTGGAATACACGGTGGCATTCGCGGTGGCCTAGCCACGTATGCCACTATCTGCAAGGTACTGGCGGTCGTGGAATACACACGTGGCATTCATGGTGGCCTAGCCATGTATCCCACCTAGGACCCATTTTTGGGTCTATTCAATAATGGTGGCAAACACGGTGAAATAACGGTGGGATACACCAGTATCCCACCATCACCGGGCCTCATTTCGTGGTGGAATAAACGATGGAAAACGCAATGTCGGCGGTGGCAGAATGGCAGGTACACACCTCGTGGAATACATGGTGGGTATTTTCGCTAGGGCAAGAACGGTTTTTTTGCGTTTTTCTCTTTTCCCGTCTGCCCTATCGTCCAAATAGCGTTAGATTCTTGTTTAGCACGGCAAAATACATAGAATTGACTACGGGACCAGTCCGAGAACCGATGGAAAATTGTTTTTCGCGTTTTTCTCGCTAAATATTGATCCTAGAGCGAAAAGGACGTTATTTCAGGATCACTTTCTTCTTTTTCATTCTTCTCGGTCCCTGTTGGTCCTATCGTAAATCTGTGGTTATATTATTAATCAGCGGGGAAAAATACATCGAATGCGCCATGGCTCATGCAGGAATTATCATTTTTCGAATAGATATGGCCCAGATTGTAAATTCGTCGAAAAACGAGTTTTTCAGGAACGGTTTTTTGCGTTTTTCTCTTTTCCTGTCTGTCCTATCGTCCAAATAGCGTTAGATTCTTGTTTAACACGGCAACATACATAGAATAGACTATGGGACCAGTCCGAGAACTGACGGAAAATTGTTTTTCGCGTTTTTCTCGCTAAATATTGATCCTAGAGCGAAAAGGACGTTATTTCAGGATCACTTACTTCCTTTTCGTTTTTCTCGGCCCCTGTTGGTCCTATCGTAAATCTGCGGTTATATTATTAATCAGCGGGGAAAAATACATCGAATGCGCCATGGCCCATGCAGAAATTATATAAAAAGCGGTCGCGTGTTCGGTTGCTTCCAACAAAAACACCGCACTGTAACGACTGGTTTCTTTCCCAGTCGCTTGGGTGGTTGCATTTTTGCGCAAAACGACTGGTTGCTTTCCCAGTTGTTAGTGTGGTTGCCACGTTTGCTTTGGGAGCCCTGGCAGCCATAGATACAAACCGCGTCAGGTGAAGACTCTATGAAATAAAATTTGAAAATATTTAAGAGTAAAAAGGAATCTTCTCAATATTCTATGGATTAAATGTAGTAAATTTATCCACCGCTTCTGATACTTTACCTGAAGTATGAAAACGCAAAAAAAAATTCATTTCATTTTTTTACTGAAGGCTAATTTGAAAGTTATTATGCGTCGATCTGACATGTATGGACAGAATAGCTAGCAAAGTGATCAATGAGTGATTCAATTTAGCAAAGACCTTGTTATTCTAATCAGTCACTCAATCGAGATTTCTGCAATCATTCTACCAGAAAACTTAAATTACACTTTATCTACCAAATCCAACAACTTTATCCAGCATGTAATTCGTAACTGCACCTCAATAACCTCACAACAAAACTTTACACCAGTAATAAACAAGACGAGATTGTTACGTATTGCAAAAATGACAATACAATCTTTTTTTTTACTAAGCATAATGAAACTACTGAACATTACAACAGTTTTATTGGAAAAATGCAATCGCATTACATTTCCTTGTGTCAATACAGTCAAATAAAACACATTACATCTTTTGTAGTTGGGAGAAACACGTGAGAATGTGATAAACCAGTTCGATACGCCTGAGGCCACGTAATAAGCTATAACAGCAGTAGAATTTATTTGTGGGTTTGAGGTAGCCCCCGAGTCTATTATGCGTCCCAAGACCCCACTAAAAACTGTCAAACTCAGGTCACCAGCAGTACACCGCCCGTCGCGCGGCCTAATTACAATCGAGGAAAATAAGTATCGATAACAGCCGTTAGAACCCAGATGTACCTATTGCAAATGTTACTTTACAAAAAAATGCTCTTTAATTTTATTTTGCGTCCTAATAGAGGAAGAATTATATTTAAAAAAATTAAGAAAATTCCGAGATTTCAAAATGGCCTTAAACGTCAAGTGCAGGCGTTACAAAAAAGTGCCTGAACGAATGTACGTGTAAATGATGGGGAGACTACAAATATCGCCATAAATCGTTAACTACTCGATCGGATCAACTCAAATTATAGAGCAATGTTCATTCAATGTTCCAATGTTTCTATGGTATACATATTTATGAAAATCAGTGTAACCATTCTGATTTCATAGTATTTCTAAGATCTTGAAAAGTATCTGTTATCACTTGAAAAAGATTCCAGCTACCAAACTGAAATCTCACACTCAGCTAGACCGAAGTAATGCGACCTTTGGTATTGGATTTGGCCAAAATTACTTTTTGCACTAACATAAAGCTTTTCGCTTCACTAAAGTGCCATAAAAAATTGAATTATTTCTGCCAATAGGGCACCAACAAACTTCACTGTCACATGGTTCCCTGTGTCACACGGTTGCCATACCTCCCCTACTTTTTCATAGAGACTTTGTGAAGGATGAGCTAAAAATATGAGCAAGCTATGTGCAAGGTTCCGCACTTGGCAACCTTTTTATTAATTTTCTTAATGTCGATATGGACCAAAAAAGGGTGTCCAGAGGATTAGCCAGCGTCATGGTTCTCAAGTACTCAGATTCAGCATGCAAGTACCAAACGAGTTATTAGAGCGCATCGGGAGAAGAAGTGGCGTAGGTAGAGTCGTGATATAAGGTGGAATGAGATGGGATTGAGAGACTGAGATTCGCGCAGATATTATCGGTAATGGGGCAATTATGATAATAGCGGGTAATTCCGCACAAAATTCAAGGGAGAAAGGAGAAGAGCGAGCGAACACACCGAACTGAGACTGCTAATGAAGGAAACAGTTAGTTTCAAACGGCCTCCAATAATTATGCTGCCAGGGGAAGAGCGGAAAGGAGGAAGGTAGGCGCATAGCTATCCCGATATTACGGACCCCTCCCCGACACAATGCGCGAAATTGTTCACACTTCCCTTGACATTACTGTATACGTGCGACGCTCCGTAGTTCCTGCCTCAGTACAGTTGGAATGGAATGAAGGGAGCAGCTTTCGTAAATCACGCGTTTCGTACCACCACACGATATATAACATGTGCTCGCATACACGAGACAAGCGAAGGAATGAAGAGGAGGTTGCGGGGAAGGAGAAACCGAAACTCGAACTCTGCTCTGAACTCTCGAGCTTGTCGACGGTTATAACCACGACTCTGCATCCTTTTAATTGCACAGCTTACTTTAATTGCAAGCTAGACGCTATTATTCTGCCATTTATTTTATGCCTAGGTTTAGTTCGTTATTTCAGTTTTTATTTCACTCGTGCTAGAACTTTTCAGGCATAGGAATTCACTGTTTACAAGACTTTCAAATTTTTTTTTTCTTTTTTTTTGTGGTCTTAACATAGTATTTTTATTTTTATTTTTGACATTGCGAAAAGAATACCCTCGCGGACTTGACCAACCGTCCACAACCTGAATCCAACTGGTTGGTTTGTGCATAAAACCAACGCGTAACCAACCAAATTCCAACCATCCCATAAGTCAAAGGTTGGAATTCGGTAGGATTTTGTAAAACCAACCCACATCCTACCAATTTTCATGCTGTAAGAGGTTGGAATTTGGTAGGATTTTGTAAAACCAACCGTCATCCTACCAATTTTCATGCTGTGAAAGGTTGGAATTTAGTAGGATTTTGTAATACCAACCGACATCCTACCAATTTTTAAGCTCAGGAGGTTGGAATTTGGTAGGAATTTTCTAAACCAACCGTTCATCCAACTGTTGCCTAAGACTTGAACAGTTGAAACCTGGTTGGGTACAGGTTGGTTTTTTGCACAAAACAACCGGTAGGAATTCGGTTGATACTCGGTTATACAACCCGAATCCTACCACAATTCAACCTGATATCGACATTTTTTCCTATCCTACCATAATCCAACCGCATACCAACCATCAAAACGGTAGGATAAGTCCGCGCGGGTACCCAGAAATAATAGTATAAAAGTATAGAGTGGGAGGCAGTTTTTTCTGAATTTCTAATACATTATCATAGTGTAAAAACTCAGTAAAAATAAAGTCGCCTGTTATTGGTCATATGAATATAATTTAATTAAAAAAATAGTCAATACACGAGCGGAAAATGTTTGCCCCTAACCTCAATTTTCAATATTCTTTTCCCATGCGTATAAAATTGATAGCAGTATTTGAAAACGCCTTGGTTCATAATATCATTTTTTTTCTTATGTTTCAATGCGCAAAAAAGCTGGCGCCCAAATTACTTAACGTTTTTTTTCTTTCATAAAATTAATTATCCTCTTAGGCACGAAATTTTGCGTTAATTCAGATAATCTTACGAGAAGACTAAAAAAGAACAAAAATTTTGCTCAATTGAATTTAAAACCAAAATTTGGCAATGGCGAATTAAAAATTGTGTTTTCATATAATTGGTATGATTTATGTGAATAAGAGAACAATTATCATTGTGCAATGACTACAACAAAGTATAAAGGATTTATACTTTTTTTAAATCTTACACAAATATAAGAAATGCTAGACGCGTTAGTTGAAAGGTAGAAGTCAGTAGTAGTAGTAGATTTATTGACAAACTGTTCCAACAATTATGACGAATGGTACATTTGAATAAGTTACGGAGGTTGCTGTAGGTACGGGATTTTACAATTTAAAAAATTGTTACAACGTAGTCTGCCAACAGGCCATCGACCGAGGTCCTTCAGCCCAGGGTTTTCTTTGGTACATTTAATTAATTACTTGTAAGGGTGGAAACAAATTGTTTTACGTCGTAAGTACAGAGGTGTATTATCCTAGGTTCTCGTTAAACATTCTTTCGATAATTTGAAATATAGTGTGCGTGGGAAATTTATGTTTGGGTATAATGTGAGGTTCGCGTTGTATGCATAGAGGTTGTAAGTTTTCTCGTTGTTCTATTGATAGTTTTTTGGTGAGATGATAAAGTCTAGTTGTAATTGGAGTGATCTTTGTTTTTTCATACAGTAAAGTATTTCGCGGGTTGTATAGCGGGTTTGATGGGTTTCGTATCCGAGAGAGACGCCATAGAAGTCATTTTTACCCAATTTATATATTTTGTACCGAACTGGATTTTATTTTACTTAAAACCCGAATTAGTTGGATGTATATGCGTATTCAGACGGTAATGATTAGGGCAACCGCAGCTCGGTAGTCTCTTCACAACAGGTAATAGCAAAACTATCAGAAACAAACTTGTCGCCGGCGGAGGTAGACCCTTTAGGGAATAATCAAAATGCTGAACAGCCCCGTCGAACGTCGAGGACGACAAGGACGGGAGAAGACTCGAGCGCATGTTTCTACACGTGCGTGTAGCTCATATAGTCTCTGTGTACGGACATACTGATGGATACAGGGACTTTGTATAGCAAATACCTATATTCAGGAGCTCGAAGCCATCGTGCAACCAGTCAACCAGTCAGTCAGCCAGCCACAGGCTCCGACGTCAATGTGTTAATATTGGTAGAGCTAATTTGATAGTTTAATCAATTTCCGTAAGCTGCAACGGCAGTTTAATAGTGATGTCATCATTTTCAACGAGACCCACAATGGGGTTAATCTTGCTCGACGAGGTAATATTCGCAGAATTAACGGAGTTTCAAATGCAGCCAAGGGACGTGTCACCACTACTTCCTCGTTTGTTTCATTGTCTATACTTGCCACTTAGTACCTGTACAACATACAAGAAAAAAAACATCAGATACAAAATCCTTGATAATAGCATTAAAAAAATGTCAAGGAAACACGAATAAGAAATTTTTTCATGCTGCCTAATTAGAGCCAAACTATTGATTAAAAAATACTCAAATGTTAAAAAATGGATCAATAATTTTTTTATTTTATTACTAGAACACGTTATGCGTTCTTATCTCATTCGAAATTTTAACGAAAATAGCATAATTTTTATTGACATCTTCTCGAGCGTCACAAGAACTACAGAATTTGTCGACATTTCTGCAGTCATTCCGACAGTCGAGTGGTTTATGGAGTTGGCAGCACTTATACACGGAGAGAAGGATCTGATACTTTTTACCATACTTCTAGTAAAAAGTATTGTAAACTCCTGGTACAAAGAGCCATGACGCCACCTATCAAGAAGTACGAGAACTACCATAATTTCGACCACGAAATATGGTAAAAAATTCTATGTATATGGTAGAAATTCTCATATTTCTCGTACTTTCTGTCAGGGCGGCTTTCCAATACCACCCGCGTTTGATAATTTTTACCATAGTGTTTGGTAAATTTTATCAGATCCTTCTCTCCGTGTAGTCTGAACCAAAACGATTCGAAACGTTGATGAAGCTTTGTATGGACTGTAACACTCGTGATCAGAAAAACTTGTCGTTCAAACTATCACCCGATAACTACCTTAAACTACGGAAACATGATAGAAATTAATTTAAAAGATGAACACTGATTTGTCAAGCCTTAAGCTAGCCACCCACTTTCACAATCTTACGAAATAACCTACAAGCCCTGAAAATTTATATAATTATTCTATGCTTACGACGATGAGCGAAAAGATATCAGAGCGAGAAAAGGATTAGCACGAATGAATGGAAAATCTCGGTGAAGCTCGGACCGGGAGCGGAGCAATGAGAAGAGTCATTATGAAAGTACGCTGTGTGTCGGTGGCGCGGTGGTGGTTGGAGGCGAACGGGAAAGGGTGGGCTGTGTGCCTAGCTCGAGCCTCGTTCGCCGCCGTGAATTAAAGATTCGAGCGACCGTGTTCGCAGTTTTCGTTCGAGCGGCCCTGTATGCAGATCCCGCGAGCGGGCATATTAGGTGGAGGTACGCAGTTAGGCAATAACCGCTGTCAATAGAACCCTGCCTCCGCTCTCACTCGCAGTCCCTCACTCCATCTACTCTTGGAGTGGTCCCCACTCGAAAATGCTACTCGCTAAATTAGGTAGGTTATATGGGCTTCGTTTCATTTGCGAGCAAACTTTAATAAACGCTAAAATTGCGTAAAAGAGCAAGGTTTTCAGACGGACCGCAGAAGGGGGAGAGGGGCACGGTGGGGGGAGGCGAGAGGTCCTCGTTGGAAATCACCAGGGCCGGCGATTCCCAACGATTGCGTTCGTAATAAATTCATACCTTCCGATTATTGCCACTACAAATCGTTGCTTTCATCCAACTATTCGATCCATTCGCCCTATCATATTGCAATTTATTTTTCAAAGATTACAAATTTCGAAAAACCCGATATTCTCTTTGATGATTACTAGTAAATATATGTAAAGTTCGAAATGCGTTGTTATTTGCAGGTATTAAATATTTAGAAAGATGAGGTATGTATCATCACATATGTTGATATTATATACATATACAGAAACATTAACGTATTATATATGACAGAAATAGGTTTATTACCAACCCGCGAGTGTAATAAATGTGTAATTCGATAAACATATAAGCAAATATTTGGATACCTATTTTTTTTTAATGTCCGTTTATATATTAATTTTCTCCGATTACGGAGGTTATAACGATTTCAATTCGTTTGCCAAATTACGACAGAAAATTTTATAAACTATGTTCTATACGTATTTGTAGTGAATCGAACGAATTGATTGTTCGGTGGCACTGTGTTTAAATAATACTTAATTTAAGTATAAATAACTAAATCATTATTTTTCAGTATTTATAATTTTAAGAAACTCATATTGGGCAAGACTATATGTATTAATTACCTGTAAAATCTCGACCTCTTCCAAACAAAGCCTGAATTATAAATTTTTATGTCGTCTGTCGAATCGGGAATAAAACATGAAAATTATTACCTTGTTGATTTTTTTTTCGGTAAAAGGAAGTTCTTGAGCTGAAAAAAATAGAGTTTTTGAGGTTATGGGGCTGCACAAAGATGGTCGACGCAGCTGAAGATATCAAATCTTCTGATTGGAACTTCGTTTTCTTCTGCTTTACAGTTGATACGTAGATACGAGCTTTTCACTATTATATAATTGGAAAAATTCCCGAATTACAGGACGGAAACAGTGGGAGACAAGGCACATAACCACGAACAAACCACCATGGACACTAGAGTATCCTGTACTCTAGGATAGGTTGGTTGGTTGGTTGTTTAGTTGGGGCTGGCTCCAGTCGCTACTCTGCAGTAGCCTGACCATACGGCCATGGACTACTCTAGGATAGTATACTAGGATAATATGGTTCTAAAAATTTCCACGAGCGTCGCTTCGATCGTTGAGAACCGAAGTGAAGTAAGTGCTTGGTCGTTTGGCGATGCAGTGAAGGAAGTCACATTAGCCACCATTGTTATTCACTGCGGTTGAGTGTTTTAAATGTGCAGATCAGTGTTATCAGTTTACAAAATAGTAATTGTGTAATAGTTCGTTAAATAAGCCTTTTATTTACAAAAGACAAGTTTTTTATTTACCACAGAAAAAAGGTACATCAATTCACAAAATGTTTCGGTTCAAACTAATTATATAATAATTACCAGTATACAAGTACAAAAAATACTAAATATGCAGTTTCAAATAATTGCTATCTCGCTGTCTTTCCATACTCAGTCTGTCTTTCTCGCGGTTCTCAACGGTTGCCGCGCCTCTATCGGCTCTAGCTGGCACAAAATCCGGACGTTTCATGAACCACTTCCCCAACATTGCGTTCGGCCTCCTGTACTCTAGTCTCCATGGGTCCGATTTTCCAAGCTCCACAATGTCCGCCATATTTCCTTGGAGCTTGGAAAATCGGACCAATGTGCGCCGAACTAAGAACAGCTGATCATTTTGTTACGCACTCAGCGGCCGCTAGAGCGAGATACGCCTGAGGCCTATACGACATCTGGTGGATTTCTTTAAACTACTTTATCCCAGTCATCATAACCTATTATTTTATTTTAAAAAACAATTTATCATTAATATAAATCGATATTCATAAGTGGATAAACATTTTTTGTAATGATATCCGTTGAAATAATTAAGACCCTTACACATGAAGAGTACAAAGTCTTGACCGACTGGGATAACGCGGTCATTTTTGCTTGGTGTTGATTCCCAATAGCTTCTACTCCTGTTTCACAAACTCGTCGCAAAATTGTCCGTTTCGTACACAAAACGCACACCAAACATGTTCTGTAAATAATAATTTATTTTCTGTTAATGGCTAAACATCCTCAAAATAATATAATTTTCACCGTAAAAACCACCGTCAAACAACCGGGTGGTTTTTTGCAAAAAATAAACCGGAATTCGATCGTAACAACTGCGAAACTAACTGCCCTAACAATGTTTTTCGGTTTTCCATGCTAAACTGAAAAAAAACGACCACATGAAATTTTTGAGGGCTGTCGTTTTCACGGTTGTTATGACCAACTTTTGGTTTTTTTTCGCAAACACCACCCGGTCGTTTTTACGGTAAAACGGTAGCTGTTGAGATTACTAGGGTACCTCCCACAATCGGTGTGCTGATCAGTGGTCATTTACGTATTAAATTCGAACCATATACCGAAAAACGCTTTAATTGGATTTTTTGTGACCTACAAACAAATCTGTACCGATTGAACAATGACGCATGGCAATTCAGAGTTCTACACGGCTAATTTACCACGGTCATATGACCGGCGCGTAAAAATAACACCAAATATGTTTTTTTGTAATATCAATCGAAAAACGATCCGACAAATACAATAATTGAATTATTTATGATCTACAAACGATTCCGCGTCGATGCGCCACCTTGGATTGGCTGAGAAGCGAAAAAAAAAAAAAAATCGGTTAAATTAACGTAAATTTTTACTTTTTATAATTTCGACTAATTATTATCCGACAAACGTTTTAATTAATCCTACAAACACCTACAAACGACCTACAATCGATCTACAAAAAGAAAAAGAAAAAAAGTCAAAGTTTGTCGGCTAAGTTCGCGGAGGTGCCGAACAGTCGTCACTTCACATGCTGTCAATAGATGGCGATAGCCAGTCGTGAAGGAGAAAGAAGAAGAAGAACAGTCGACAGTTGAGAGCGTTGGCCGACACGTTACTTATATAACCCGTGGCTAGATTGGAGCACCTCTCGGCGTAGGGGCCCAATCAAATTGTTGAAGAAGAAGAAGAATAGCCGACAGTCGTCGATCGTCCATTCTCGAGTCTAAACGTTTAGAAGCGAAAGCAGTAATAATGGCAGCGAGCGGTGTAAAAAATCTGTCACTACATAATAAGTTGTGGTATGACACAAAGGAGAAGACCGTTCCTTTCAGTTATATGTGGACTATATATGATTTTAGCCTTTGCAAACAAGAGCCTGATGAAGAATTAAGATCGTCGATATTTTCGGTTGGAAACGACGAAGAAAAGGTTGAATTGCAACTAAGAGTCTATCCCAGAGGTCACAAATCCACCGAAGAAGTTGATGTGGCTGTGTACCTTCACATTATTTCGTGTAACCGTTCTAAAATCAGAACAGATTTTGAGATCTCGATTCTTAACGCGAAAAATGAGAAAACATACACTGAAAAGACCATAAAGATGATCAAGACAAAAGGGAGAGAGGGATGGACCAGCTTTATCGACAGAATGTTTTTGATGGACAATGATAACGAACTATTACCGGACGACAGTCTTACATTGTTCTGCACGGGTACAGTCGTTGTAAAGGGAACTGTTCACGTTCTAAACTCTAACACTGTGCAACGTTTCGATATACCAGAGTGCCATGTCCTTTCTGATCTTGGAAATTTACTAGAAAGCTGCAAATTCACCGATGTCACGATTTCGACTTGCGGTGAAGAAATTCAAGCACACAAAGCAATTTTAGCAGCGCGCAGTACCGTATTTTCGGCAATGTTTAATTGCCAAATGGAAGAGGCGAAAGAAAATCGTGTTGAAATAACCGATTTAGAGCCCGAAGTGATTAAAGAATTATTCCGTTTTATCTATACAGGCAAAGCGCCACATCTCGATGAAATGGCGTCTGATCTAATAATGGCAGCAGACAAATATGACCTTGGCAGGCTCAAGGTCATGTGTGCAGAACAGCTCTTCAAGACCCTCACAACTGATAATGCTGCAAATATTTTAATACTCGCGGATCAATGCAGTGAAAAACAGCTGAAGAATCAAACCATAGACTTTATTAATACCCATTTGAAACATGTGATGAATACAGCAGAGTACACAATAATGGCTGATTCACATCCATACCTGATAGAAGAGATTCTCCGTGCATCAGTAGCTATGCAAACAAACTCAGGATGCAATTCACATTATGTCTGCAACCAGAGAAACACAACCTAATGATTCCAATTGAAAGGTCAAATATAATATCCCCTATATTCTCTCAAGCATGAATGAAAATAATATGCAATATCTTGAACTGTCTTTTTTCAGGATGGTCACTCATAATCGTTCATCAGAAGACATCTACTGCGGAATGCAGTAACTAGGATGTAGTTTTACAATTCTGCAGTGATTTTAAAAAAATCGAAGAGGCCCTTTCTGAGTCTATTTTGTGACAATGCCAATGACGAACATTGATGTAACTGTTAAATCGTCCAACAGTTTGTTTATTATTTTAGAATATTCTATTTGAGTTGTAATTAAGTTTGTTGTCATAATACCCTACATATGAGAATATTGCACACAATCGTACCAAATATTATATTATAGAGTGTTTATGAAACTTATCAATATGACAGCAATAATATTAGTACAGATAAGTTGCAGTGTTATTGACAAATAAATCCTTCATTTTTATATCTCACAAGTTGCGGGATAAAAATACATAATTTTATTCTTGACATGATGATTCATCAAATACCAAAATTAACATGATTATTTTTCCCATCGGGATTTCAGCCAATAGAAACGACGCATTTGGCCTCATGTGGGGGAACTTAGGCGATTTTATTTCGGATATTTCCTAACAAGTTGGTAAGCAATAAAAACAGTTTCTGAACAACTTTTAACCTGAGAATTCTTCACATCTGTCAAACTTCTAACGAGAACTGGAACGTGATCTGAAGAATGAGCCGGAATTCCGATGTTAAAAATAATCCGACAAATACCCCTCGAGCTTCAAAATTAATCGTGTATTTCCCTCAAACTTCCCTGCCTACAAACAATCGTGTCAAGTTTTGCAGAAAATTGCGTCGCGCAAGCGCTCGGGATTTTTTAACCTGCAAAACTTGACACTCTTGTTTGTATGCAACGAAGTTATCGGGAAATACCCGATAATTTTGAAGCTCTTGGGGTATTACTACTGATTATTTTTCCCATCGGGATTTCAGCCAATAGAAACGACGCATTTGGCCTCATGTGGGGGAACCTAGGCGATTTTATTTCGGATATTTCCTAACAAGTTGGTAAGCAATAAAAACAATTTCTGAACCACTTTTAACCTGAGAATTCTTCACATCTGTCAAACTTCTAACGACAACTGGAACGTGATTTGTAGAATGAGCCGAAATTCCGATGGAAAAAATAATCTGACAAATACCCCTCGAGCTTCAAAATTAATCGTGTATTTTCCTCAAACTTCCTTGCCTACAAGCAATCGTGTCAAGTTTTGCAGAAAATTCCCTCACGCAAGCGCTCGGGATTTTTTAACCTGCAAAACTTAACACTCTTGTTTGTATGCAACGAAGTTATCGGGAAATACCCGATAATTTTGAAGCTCTTGGGGTATTACTACTGTGTACTGAGTATCTGTTCTTTTGTGAATTCGCAATGTTTGATGAGAATTCAAAATTATAATAGGTATTCAAGGTTTAGCAATACGTCCTTTACCGAAAATGAACAGTAAAGCAACCAGTTGTATTAGTAACCAACATAATTTACCGGTAAATTCACAATCACAACATTAGTCGCAGCACGGTCCTAAAGAGGGCGACAACAAACAAAAAGAGTTGAAAAACAACAAAAAAAAAGACCCGAGGTCCGACGCAGTCCGCCGAGTCCGATAGTCGTTAGTCTTCAACCGTTCGTCTTCGAGGTCGAAAAGTGTAGAAACGAAAGCAGTAGTACTTATGGCAGTGAGCGGTGTAAAAAATCCGCCACAACACGATGAGTGGTGTCACACTCACGCGCAGACCGTTCCCTTCAGTTATAAGTGGACGGTACACATAAACAACATGATTTACGCGGAACAAGCTGGTGAGGAGTTGAACTCGACAATATTCCCAGTTGGAAGCGACAAACAAGTCAGATTGCAACTATCCATGTATCCAAAGCGTGAGAACAATGAATCCAACTTGTATTGGGGTGTTTTCCTCAATGTTGTCGAAGCTAATCGTCCTGAAGTCAGAATACACTTTAAAATCTCAATCCTTAACGCAAAACAAAATGAAATTGATACAGGAAACGCAAAGAACACTTTCTCGATAGGAGGGGGTTACGGATTTCCGAAATTTATTAAAAAAACGGTATCGATGTGTAAGTCAACCTTACCAGATGGTGGTCTCATGTTGCTCTGCGAGGGCAACATCATTTTAGAAGAGACTGTTAATACCTCTGGAAAGAGTAAATCCGTAAAATTCGAAGTACCGGAGTGCGCTGCTCTCTGTGAACTTGGACAGTTACTAGAAAGCTGCAAATTGACTGATGTTACGATTTCTGCTTGCGACGAAGAAATTCAAGCACACAAAGCAATCCTCGCCGCGGGAAGTACGGTACTGGCGACGATGATTGATTCCAAGATGGACCTGAGGAGTGATGCTTCAGGCTTGTCCAAATTGGAAGAAGAAGAACAAGAAGAAGGGAAAGAAGAAGACTCCAAGATGGAGGAAGCGAAGAAAAATCGGATAGAAATACCCGACATAGAACCCAAAGTGATCCGCGAAATGATACGGTATATCTATACGGGTAAAGCGCCAAATCTTGACAAAATGGCGGATGCTCTGATAGTCGCCGCACAAAAGTTTAACCTTACCAGGCTCAAGGTCATGTGCGCGGAGGCGCTCTTCAAGTCCCTGTCAACTGATAATGCTGCAGATATTTTAATACTTGCGGATCAGAACAGTGAAGAACAATTGAAGATTCAAGCCATAGACTTTATAAATACTAATTTAAAACATGTAATTGATACCATAGGCTTCAAAAGAATCGCAGATTCATATCCATACCTGTTAGGAGAGATTCTATCTGCATCCATACGTATGTAAAAGAACTCAGGATGCGATTCACACAAACTCTCCAACCAGAGCATCAAATCTGAGTTACAATTTTCTACAAAAACTCTGATGTAATTTTCTCAACATCTTCGAAGGTATTAATAAAAATGAGGAAAATAAATATTGCACCATCACTGCAGCTCTGATAATTTTATGTTTTTTTGAAGGTGATCCTGACCAGTGGAATTTTAACTCAGGCATTTCGTGTGAAGTTCAACAACTTGGATGTTCGTTTCTCAACTTAAGTTTAAGCAAGGAAATTTTAATTCATTTTGCTCACATTATTAAAATCTTCATAGTTCTGTAGTGGATAAAATGAGTAGCAGACTCCTTTCTTACATTTATTTAACATGGATTAATAATTATAAGGATAAGTGTAATTATCTTAATTCATCATATTCTATGGTTCTTTTTATGATTTCTATACTTAATTGTTCGGTGTTCTGTTAATTTCAATATCTAAGTTACTGATATATACTTAATTTTTAACATGTGTATTTTTAATTTATATATTTTTTTATTAAAATACCTCATTTTTACCATGTAATATTATAATGTTTTAAAAATACCACTGTTAATGGCTGCAAGCAAGAAAATCTATTCATATTATTAAATAAAGTTCCTGTAGTATAAGAGTTGTTGAATAAAACTTAATATCTTTATTTTATCATTATTTTCATTAAAATTGAAACATATTTAGCTCTTAATACATCAATTACACAGCTTCCAAAGTTTGGTACAAATACACCCTAATAAAAGACAAAACTAAAGGAAAGATAATTAATCATATCACTACTTTAGGATTCAATTTATTGCAATTGCAATTTATTGGCGGTATTCACAATTTCGGCGCCACGCTATTTCTTTCTGGTTAGTGTTTGTAATAAACAAAGCTTATTGATATGGAAACATAAGTAATGGTAGTGAAGTTACCTAGCAGTCCTATTCAATATAAATTAATTATTTTTCTGGTTCATCACCAGAAAAATAATCAATTTATTCGTTCTGGTTCATCACCAGAAAAATAATCAATTTATTCGTTCTGGTTCATCACCAGAAAAATAATCAATTTATTCGTTCTGGTTCATCACCAGAAAAATAATTAATTTATTCATTCTGGTTCATCACCAGAAAAATAATCAATTTATTCGTTCTGGTTCATCACCAGAAAAATAATTAATTTATTCATTCTGGTTCATCACCAGAAAAATAATCAATTTATTCGTTCTGGTTCATCACCAAAAAAATAATCAATTTATTCGCTCTGGTTCATCACCAGAAAAATAATTAATTTATTCGTTTTGGTTCATCACCAGAAAAATAATGAATTTATTCGTTATTCGTTAATAAGTAATTGCAGAATAAAATTAGTTTTCTAAAATTGGATTTTAAAATTACTGTCTAAGTGGAATAACATGATAAAAATCTAAGCAATGTATAAGTATGGAATGGTGTTTAAAAATTAACAATGTGACAATATTAAATCGTACAGGTATTGTGTTTCCGTTGTGCCGTATTCTATTCTTTCATATTCCAATGAGTGATTGAAACAAAGATTCGGTAAATCTCGTTATTAGGGGAATCCCTGTATTTCATGCTGCGCGCGCTATAGTGATTGACCGAATCACACACTATGCTGGAACATCAACCCAGCAGTCGGTACAGTAGAAAAGGCTGTAATTGTGAAACCGCAACTGGGGTGGGATCCTGAGTTAACGATACGTTAACGTTACGGTAACCGATACGATAAAACGCCCTATACGGTAAGTGAGGCGAGCGGGACTTCAGACAATTCGTCTGCGGTACCGTCTCGCGAATGCTGAGTCGTCTGCACGGTCGTCGCTCTGTCAGAGTTTTCAGGTTATGGAAATTAACCTGATAATCTCTGTAAAAAATAATTTCTCCTAATATAGCTGACTGCCACCAACTTTTTAGACGGGGATTTTCGAGAGATCAATCGACCAACGCTTCATGTTTGAACAATAATAAACAAAAGACAGAAATACATTTTATTGTGTTATTTATTATGCAAGTTGTAGGGAAAATTACATATGTATTATAAAAAAAAACATTTTTTCCTTCAATTTGTGGTCGCGATTACATTGAGTTTTTTTTCGGCAAACTCGCGGTCGCGATTACTTGGAGTTTTTTCGGCAAACACGCGGTCGCGATGGACTTTTTTTCGGTAAACTCGCGGTCGCGATTACATGGAGTTTTATACATATGGGGCATTATACACCGATCGGACCACCTTTTACCATGACCGTCGTCCATATAGTTGATTATTTTTTTAATCATTCACCCTAATGAATGGAACTTGCTCCATTTTTTTCAAAATTTTCATTGCATATTTCGCATACTTGTGAATTTCTAAAAATTGCTCTAAAAATTGCGTTTAAAAACTTTCGAATGCACGTATCTTCTCGGATATAAGTCGTATCGTAAAAAAAACTACATAAAAGTTTTTCATTTTGGAGTATACTTTTATGACAATTTATTTAAAAAATTCTTTAACTCCTCCGAAGCATTGATTTTTCATTAATAAACATAAAAATCGATTTTTCACAAACTTGCACATTTTTTATTTTTTCCGAAAAAATTTCTAAGATACTACTCATAAAGATGAACATTTTAAGCCTAGACGAGAAGTGGGACAATCCTTTTTTCGAATTTGAATGAGAGTTTAAAAGTTAAATAAAAATGAAAACTCTCATAAAAAATCGGAAAAAGTTGACTCACTACCAACTTTTTGTCCTAAAGTAGGACCATTTTTTTCCGATTTTGTATGAGAGTTTTCATTTTTTATTAATCTTCTAAACTCACATAAAAATTCGAAAAAGGATTGTCCCACTTCCGGTTCAGGCTTAAAATGTTCGTCTTCATCAGTAGTATTTTAGAGATTTTTTCGAAAAAAAATAAAAAATGTCAAAGTTTTTGGAAAATCGATTTTTATGTTTATTAATTAAAAATCAATGCTTCGGAGGGGTTGAAGAATTTTTTAAATAAATTTGCATAAAAGTATACTTCAAAATGAAAAGCTTTTATATATGTCTTTTTACGATACGACTTATATCCAAAAAGATACGTGCATTCGAAAGTTTTTAGACGCAATTATTCGAGCAATTTTTAGAAATTCACAAGTATGCGAAATATCCAATGAAAATTTTGAAAAAAATGGAGCAAGCTCCATTCATTAGGGTGATTGATTAAAAAAAATAATAAACTATATCGACGACGGTCATGGTAAAAGGTGGTCCGATCAGTGTATAATGCCCCATATGTATAAAACTCCATGTAATCGCGACCGCGAGTTTACCGAAAAAAAGTCCATCGCGACCACGTGTTTGCCGAAAAAACTCCATGTAATCGCGACCGCGAGTTTGCCGAAAAAAGTCCGTGTAATCGCGACCACAAATTGAAGGAAAAAATGTTTTTTTTTTATAATACATATGTAATTTTCCCTAAAACTTACATAATAAATAACACAATAAAATGTATTTCTGTCTTTTATTTATTATTCCAAAATTTATTATTGTTCAAACATGAAGCGTTGGTCGATTGATCTCTCGAAAATCCCCGTCTAAAAAGTTGGTGGCAGTTAGCTATATTACGAAAAATTATTTTTTACAGAGATTACCAGGTTAATTTCCATAACCTGGAAACTCTGACAGAGCGACGACCGAGCAGACGACTCAGCATTCGCGAGACGGTGCCGCAGACGAATTGTCTGAAGTTCCGCTCGCCTCGCTTACCGTATCGGGCGTTTTATCGTATCGGTTACGGTAACGTTAACGTATCGGTAACTCAGGATCCCACCCCTGATAAGTTAAATTCGAAGATGATAATGCTAGCGCTAAGTTGTTATGCGTCTAACAGCAAAAAGCGACAAATGTGATACACAAATACAAACGATACACTTGTCACTTTCGCACGTGACATTTGCCGCTTTTGCGCGTATATAGAAACATAAAAACCATAAAACAGAACTACCATTGATAAAAATCGCAAACAAGAAATTCATAACACTGTAAAATTCTACTTCCCGTACAGAAATTTACCCGCTTTCACAGCAGACTAATAAAATTCGAAACCGGTGTTTAACTGCCGGTAAAAAGAGATCTATGTTATCGACCGAAGCAACCAAAATCCCCATAAATACGCAATGCCCATTTTCGAAGCGCGTACATCGTTCGTATCTATTTACTGTTCAACAATACATCGAACATTAAATCTCTCTCGTCTCAAACTTGTGTTTGTAACAATAATAAAAATTTGTCACAGTAAAAACAAACCTGAAAGGTTGATTCGAAAATAAGTTGATCAACGTATTGATTCATAAAAATAGACATCAAAGAAGCTATTACAATCTTTTTTGACGATGAGTCTCGTGGCGTATGGTAGTAGCGACGAGAGTAGCGATGAGGAGGAGGTTAATCCGGCTGAAAATGAACAACAAACAACAGTCGAAAAAGAGACTGCGAATTCGAAGAACGATGTAAACGTAACAACAGCCCCGCAAAATTCGGTGATTCACATGAACCTCCCAGCTCCGAAATACCACCAAAACTCAGCAAAATTTGATGATTGTGAAAATACACAGAATGAAGAGGATAATAAGAGTAGAATACAATTTGGCGCTCTACCAAAGCCCATCAGTACTCAATACGCTTACGACGACGTCGTAGAGGACGATGATATTCCTCTTTTCAAACCAAAACCAGTCATCATTGAAAAACCTACAAAACAGGACAGAACTCCTGTCAGAATTTCTATACCATCGCTGTCAGATGTAAGTGAAAATCATTAGCTTTGTCATCTTAATGCAGGAGATTAAACCTTCTGATGTGATTACAGTAATTTGAGATAGACACAAAATTAGGAAAATACTACTAACATTTTAAGAAGATAAACATTGTTTTGTAAAAAATATTGTAAACCCGATTTTATTATCAAATAATAAACTAAACACCCTATTCAACCAGGGATGGGCAAAATATATTTAAAGAAAAAAAAAATAATGTTTATCCACTCATTATTTATTTTCGCATAAAATAATGAGTGGTTTTTCATTAATTATCTTTTCAGATACAAATAATCAGTGGTTTTCCACTCATAACTAATTTCAAGTTTGAATAATGAATGTATTTTCACTCATTATCTTTTCCAAGGAAAATAATCAATGGGTTTCCACTCATTATTCAAACTCGAAATGAATTATGACTGGCTTTTCACTCACAATTTATTTTGGTTTAAATAATGATTTTTTATCCACTTATCATTCATTTCAAATTTAAATGATGAGTGGAAAACCACTCATTATTTATTTCGAGTTTAAATAACGAGTGGGTTACCAGAATGAGAACAAACGCTCTGAATAATTAGAAATTTATTGAAAATAATTAATAATATTTAATAATAATTAATAATGTTTAATATAATTACTTAACAATTAATTATTAATAGCGTTTTTCTTGCTCTGGAAAACCCATTGTTATTTAAACTCTAAATAAACAATGAGTGGTTTACCACTCATCATTTAATCTCAAAATGAATGATGAGTAGATAAAAAATCATTATCTAAAATCAAAATAAATTGTGAGTGGAAAACCACTCATTATTCATTTCGAGTTTAAATGATGAGTGGAAATCTATTCATTACTTAAACTTGAAATAAATTATGCATAGAAAACTGCTCATTATTTATAACTGAAAAAATAACAAATGAAAAACCACTCATTATTTGACCTCAGAAAGATAATGAGTGAAAAACCATTCATTATTTCAATCAAAAATAAATAATGAGTAACATAGAGGAAAACCAAGAAAGCGATTAAAAAAAAAAATAATAATAATAATAAAAAATCACTCGACAGTCCATATGTAATTTAGTATTTACCGTTTTATATCTACACAAATAATGTTAAAACCAATGACCGGTAAACTCATGGCTGAAGGACTACGGTCGATGGCCAGTTAATAATATATGTATATATTTATAAGTTCTACTGATAAGGAAACTAAAGTAACGTTAATGTGTAAATAATGAGTGGAAAATCATTCAGTATTTAAATCGTGTATTTAAATACTTTTTCACTCGAATGTGCCCATCCCTGTATTCAACGATAATAACCAGGCTGAAGGACTTCGGTCAATGGCCAATTGGCCTTGCGTACCTTACATTTGTATATATATAAATGTTATACAAAAAAAAAAAAAAAAGAAAAAAAAATTGTATGCATCGTCAATAAACAGTTACTACTACTACTAGGAAAATACCATAAACAGTAAAAACTTAAGGAGGATGGATACCCAACTCAAAATGATAAACATGTTCTCAAATATTTGGAGGATATTCTTAGATAAAACTTACATCTCCATGCCAAATTCCATGTCAATTGTCTAGATGGTTATCGAGAAATTAATTATTGAAATTACACTCGTATGCATGGGCAACATAGCGAAAACTATACGCACCTTCAACATTATTCTCGAGAGTATAATAAAAATGATAAACAATTGTTTATAACAGAACCAAATCATTCCTTGTATTTTCGAAAAGAACTTTTACGAAGACCGAAATGATTCGTCTGCTTGGTTGCCGAGAAAATGTAAAAACAAAACTGCTGGAATAGTACAACAATGTACGCCAGTGAACGCGCGTCACGGACCTCTCTCTCGCACATTACGTCCCCGGCAAACCGCGCACCTCCCCGCCAAAAAGACGGTATCCAACCTCCTTAATTGAAATGGTTGTAATTTTAACAAATTATTTGCTCTATAAAAACTTTGTATTAATTTGACACTAATTTTTCTGTCAATTTATAGTTTTATAGAAATGCAAATGTTGTGTGAAAAATTGTGTGTTTACACTTGACATAACATTTGTCTTTTGTACACAAAAAATGTAGCAAATTTACAGAAAAATTAGTGTCAAATTAAAACAAAGATTTTGTTATGCAAATGTTATAAAAAAAATCTTTAAAATTAAAAAAAGTTTGTACGCATTGTCAATAAACAAACAGTTACTACTACTACTACTACTAGGAAAATACCATAAACAGTAAAAACTTAATTGAAATGGTTGTAATTTTAACAAATTATTTGCTCTATAAAAACTTTGTATTAATTTGATACTAATTTTTCTGTCAATTTATAGTTTTATATAGATGCAAATGTTGTGTGAAAAATTGTGTGTTTACACTTGACAACATTTGTCTTTTATACACAAAAAATGTATCAAATCTACAGAATTATTATGTCCCTTCAAATTTAATAGAATCAAGTCAGTTAATTTTTTTTACAAGAATAAGATTAATACTCCATTTTTCTGTGAATTGCACAAATATTCATTTTTGTGTCATTTGAAATTGAATGTAAAAATATTTCAAATTAATGCAAGGAAATTTGTTAATTTGAAATTTCACACTTTCATTTTACAAGTACATTGTTTGCTGTGTAGATATTAATACAGATATCAAAGAAAAATTTTGTTTTTGAACTTCAGCAATTAAAAATTATTGGTAATATTTGACCTGTGGTTTTTTTTTTTGCAAAAGTGCAAAATGTAACTACAGCAAAAAAATATTGTATTTGAACCACATCAGATACTTTTGCTAACTGACAAACGAATTTTTATCCTGCAGGTCAACAGTACATATTTTTCATGTAATACCAGCAGCCAAACTAGTTAGATATTTAGTAATGAATTCTATTTATTTATTTATTTATTGATTTTCACATGATGCTCTTCCCTTAAGAAACTGAATTCTTATCTCCTACCCTAAGTAAAATAAACAAATTATTATCTACTAACTTACACAAAACAATGTCTCTTGGAATGCAATTTTACTTTTATATTTAATTTTTTCTACAGCAAAATATTGGCTTGATTCTCCAAAAATTTCAGAAATTGAGATGTTTGGCATTTATAATTAAAGCGGTTTTTTTTTTTGCAGTTCAAGGATGTTGATGAGGAGCTGGAGAAAAGCAAGAACCGGCGAACAGCATCCAAAGTATGTAAAAAAAATGAGAATTTTTGTAAACTAGAAAACACACAGTTTGTTGTATCAATGTATTGGGGATTCTACGATATCCGGGGCGCCAAGATTTGACCTAGCAGTCTTCATATTTGGACCAAAATAAACACTTTTTCAAGAATAAAAGATTCGCAATTTCGCCTTAGTTTAGAAGATACAGTACTTTTCCCGAATTATTCTGTGAAAGCACGTTTATGCATCTCAAACGAAACCATAGCACTATTCTCAACGTTTTACAATGTGGTTAGTATCTTGGCATGACAAGCTTGAAGAAAAATATTGAAAACAACGTTTCCTCACTGAGAAAGCAATGTACGTTATATCGGCACCGCTGTTCTGACGCGAAATTATTCGGCGCTACACCGTTAAACCGTTTTAGTTTAACATTAAATGTTTCGACTTTACAGTTTTGTCCGTTGCGAAAATAGTACATTATGCTACAAGGAAGGAATTGCGTGATTTTCACCGAGTGTGAGCTCGTGTGATTGCAATACTCGCCTTCGGCTCGTGCTGCAAACTCACACTCGTGAGAAAAAGTTTTTCCGTCCTCGTATAGTAATGTACTATTAACTCACATTCGTAAAAGTAACCATATCGGCAAAAAATCGCAATAAGAAATAATCACAACGACAAAATATCACAATAAGAAATAATCGCAACGACAAAATATCACAATAAGAAATAATTACAACGACAAAATATCACAATAATAAATAATCACAATGACAAACTATCACGCGAATCATCCACTTATACTGACTTCTTTAGGTTCTTTAGGGCGTTAGTTAGGTTGGCGTTCGTTTCTTTAGGGAGTTAATTAGTTTGGTATTTTCCTTATATTTGTTCTATAGGTTCTTTAGGGCGTTAGTTAGGTTGGCGTTCGTTTCTTTAGGGAGTTAATTAGGTTGGTATTTTCCTTATATTTGTTCTTTAGGTTCTTTAGGGGGTTAGTTAAGTTGGCGATCGTTTCTTTAGGGAGTTAATTAGGTTGTCATTTTCCTTATATTTGTTCTTTAGGTTCTTTAGGTTAGTTGTGGTTCTTTAGGTTCTTTAGTTTCTTTAGGTCTTTAGAGAATTTTTAGGTTCTTTAATTCGGGGAAAGTACTGTATCTTCTAAACTAAAGCCAAATTGCGAATTTTTTATTCTTGGAAAAGTGTTTATTTTGGTCCAAACATGAAGACTGCAAGGTCAAATCTTGGCGCCCCGGATATCGTAGAACTGCCAATGTATTTGATAAAATCAGCCCTGAGGACTTTTTTTTTTAATTGAAAAAAACTTCTGTAACATACGCATTTTAAAAAACCAAAAATAAGAAAAAATCTTAATTCGTTTGTTTTTGCAGAAAGGAACTGGCTTATTCGCTATCCTTCCGCCGCCGCAGTCCGAAATATCGTCCAAAAAGAATAATTTTGTTCCCCACGTACTCACAAAAGCCGCTGCAAATTCTGTACCTAAGAAACCTGCGCCCGTAACAAAAGTGCCTGCAAAGATTCCCGAAGAGTCTATAAGCCACAAGATCGAAGGTAAAGCGACAAAAAATCCCCTAGCGGTTTTGGATTACGATTCAAATTCTGAGGACGATGACCAAGCAGGCGAGAAACACGATTTCTTCTCCCTGACGAGGCCAAAAACCGCGCCGGAGCCGCCAACTTCAGCAGGAACGAACTTTTTCTCGATACCCGAGGAAATAAACTACAATGATTTGGGAAAAAGTGAAACAGTCGTTAAGAATCTTGTAAGCGATGCTAATAATATGGAATTCATTTCTGAGATCGATGAAGTCAAAAATTCTGGCAAGACTCTTATTAGCACAGTGATGAACTTGCCACGCGATGAAATCCTGTTGAAAAATAAAGCTGAAGTCGGACCGAAACTGCCGGTACCCGAACAAGAGTTTAACGTGGATTCCGAAGGCAACGTAGCCTTTGACGACAAAGCTATCGAGTATCTGTGCGGAAAACGAGGTATTAAGAGGAAAAATCAAATGATCGACGAAGCTAATATAATCGAAATAAACGGAGAGGATATAAAGCCCGACGAACGAGAATGGATGGTCAAGGCCCTCACTGAGGAACCTGTGCAAAGACCTGTTTCGATGCAAGGCGCTGGACCCAGCAGCCAATCAAAGAAAAAACATCAAATCACATACTTGGCTCATCAAGCCAAAGCGATGGAAGTTGAGCTCAAAAATACGTGGTCACAGAATAGGATGGCGAGGAAACAGACTCAGTCGAAATATGGCTTTTAAAAAGAAAAGTTTCACCTTTAACTTGTATTTTCAGACATTTTTTTTCTCGTTTACGTGTTGTTTTTAAGCCTGTACATATAGCAACAAAAATATTTTGTTATAGTGCGAAAATTTAGTTGAGAAATCATCTATAAATGTTTTATCCTCAACTCTTTCAAAAATCCAAGATCTCTAAAATACAGTTTTTCGTTTTTTTTTCTTTTCAAAATGAACTATAATTGTTTCAGTTTTTCTTTTATGATTATAATCACCTGGAAGGAAAATCTTTTCGAAGACAGCTTATCGTAATTACTTTCTTGATTTTTAACCCAACATTTATTATTGCTGACAACGATAAATATGTCGTGAATCAACTTAATTGATATTTATTTTTTATTTTAACAATGTACAAAAGAGTCTCTTCAGATTCGATTTCAGGCTTTTCATAAAAATCTTTGTTTTTAAGTTTTGGGAAAAAAACATGAGACTTTAACTGGAAAATTCAAAATCAATTGTGTGGAAATAATCAATGAAAATGTAGATTTTTATAGAAAGGTTTTTCTTTAACTTGGATTTTGAGAAATTTAGGTCAATTGTTTTGATGTAAGTCTGTATATATATATAGCAGCAAGAAATGTTTTGTTCAAATACGAGATTCGTACAGCGTTTTTTTATTTTTGTTTCTTTTTGGAAGGTGCGTTAAGGAATAAGCAATTAGACCTTTAACTTTGTAATACTCTACTGTTTCGAAAATCGCGAAGCACATAAACAACCCAAATCACTTAATACATTTTTCCAAGCCAAGTATCTCCAAATCTTTAACGACATGGTTTATTTTTTTAATACTCTTTTGCGACTCCAATCTGTTCTACAGTTATATATTCACAAAATACGGCACATTGGTAAAAATTTCGAAATATTGAACACGTGCGAATTCTCTACTTATTATTTTTCTAGGACTGCGTATAACGAAAAATATACGACGAGCCGTTTTCAATAAGAACTATTTTTTTAAATTTCCTTCATGGCGCTATTCTAATTGAAGGTCTGGCTTTTTATAGAAATCTTTGTAATGCGAAATTCGAATGTACAAAAAATATATTTTATTTCTTTAAGACTGTACATAGCAAATAAACGTATTTTGTGAAAATAATAAAGACAAACTCTTTAACTAAAATATCCAAAATCGTATTAAAGTTTTTTTTTATCTTCTGATTTCTCATAGAGAAAGTTTGCGAAATTTTTTTTTTCCACATTTTCATATACTCAAAATGGTCTAAATCATGGAAAAAAGTGGGTTATAAGAAATTTCTGGATGGATGCTGTGTGCTTGCAATATATAAACCGCTATATCTTAAGAACGACTTTATCAATTGGGGTGAAATTCGATGCGCAGTGTCTACAGTAACGTAAACGTTACTTTAATGGTAACGTAAACGTTAAGAATTAAAGTAAAGTAACATCTTTTTTATCAAGCTGCCGTAATTTTTTAACTAACGAGCTAAACAATTCTTTATAAATAAAGTAATGCAAAGAAGCGAACGATATTAATTTGCAGCGAAATCACATGGATCGGTTTTTATAGAATTTTTTATTTTTTGGAAAGTATCGTTCTAATTCAAGTAAACGTTAACCAATTTAGCTCAAATTGGTTAAAGTAGTACATGGACGAACTAATATTTAGCTATTGTATTATTATATTTAGCTATTTAGCTAGGAGGAGGGGAGTAGTGTTATGAATATAGAGATTAGGTCTTATATGAACACACGGTATGACAATCGACAAACGAATACTTGATACACTTCACAGCAAACGTGACAGAAGAAAGTCTTGACAGGACTTTGACTGCGAGCAGACGTGCGAACAAAAGCGTTAAAGATAAATAGAACCCTTTGTAATTTCGAGGTCGAAAATGTCGACATGAGAATTAAAAAAAAGGGAGAGAGAATAATCATTGAGATTGTGTTGTCCCAAGTGTGGCTAGTATTTGCGGAAGTCTACGCGATTAATTTGTATTTCACAGGTAAAGTTGAAGATACTGTGAAGTGGCCAGAATCCTTCCTGCTCAAATCCTTTCGAATGTCAACAGAATTGGAAAAGAATAATGAAAACAGAGAAAGATTAATGAATTGAATTAAATACTTAAAAGTTGATTGGAATGGACTTAGTACAGGACAAAATGAATTTATTTAGCGTGGACTTGATAACGACGGAACATAGGAAAAAATGGAACTATATAGAATTGTGAACACTGCTCTTCCCAAGGTTTTTTCCGGCCATGGTTTTCCCTCGTGGACATGGACGAATGTCAGAACAGTGTAGGTTAAAGAAAAATGGACAGATTTTAGGATGATGGACCGTGGCACATCATAGGGTGGTAGTTGCCGGGGCGGCAACTCTAGGAGGAGGGGAGTAGTGTTATGAATATAGAGATTAGGTCTTATAGGAACACACGGTATGACGATCGACAAACGAATACTTGATATACTTCACAGTAAACGTGACAGAAGAAAGTCTTGACAGGACTTTGACTGCGAGCAGACGTGCGAACAAAAGCGTTAAAAATAAATAGAACCCTTTGTAATTAATAATATCCGCCCCACAAACAAATATCCGCTTTATTCATTCGCTCGGTCGTAACAATATTTAATTTAGTGAAGATCGATAAAGGGATTCGTATTGTGCAGAATTTTTTATATTTCGATAAATCGCCGGTGTCGAATAATTCTAAATTAAATCAACTGCAATAAATTAGCTTCAAATTTTCGACAGGCATGAACTAATAAAAAAAAACTGAAGACTTTATACCAATTTGAATTTTACAATATTAAACCGCTTTTGCTTTTGTCGCATCGGACAAAACGGGTTGAAACTTCAAACATGTACGTAATAACATGCAAGAATATTTGGTACTGCACGTGATAAAAAAACAACTGACACGGAAAAATTCCATGAAACATTGAATTACTTTAACTTATTTAAAAATTAAAAATAAGAGCGGTAATATTATTCGGTATTCTTTTCCAGATTAATTATATGCAAAATGATGAATTTATAGAAAAACATAATTTATGGGTTAAAAGAAAACTATGTTCCTAATTGAGCAACAATATTTGTTCTGCCAATTTTTCGTTTCCGCAACTCTAAATATAGAATGTATATTAGGGCTGTTCAAAAAAACATAATTTCTTTATAATCGGTTGCTCCTATAATGCTGTATTATCACAAAAAAAATGTTTTCGCGAAAGCTGGGATTTGTGCGATGATATTAAGAACTGCCGCATCGAGGCCAAAATTAATTAAAAACGGCGATTTTTAGACATTTTTTTTTTTACTTGGTGAAGCGCTCATGGAGATTGTGGTTGCTTTCGATAAACTATGAAATTTTGTAAAAGCAGAAACATGTTCGATAATGTTTAGTACTGCCGCATCGACATTGAAGTTAACAAAATAAAAAATGAAATCCTATAAAACATTGAAATATTCATCTGCTCATCGACTATTTCGCGCGTTTTCAAATGACAAAATGGCTCATGAAACGGGAGCCCTCTATGATCAAATTTAGTACTGCCGCATTGATATCGCAGTTTCCCAAAATTCGAAAATCGCTTATCATCATCATGATTATGATCATACAAGACTCCCGTTTCAAGAGCCATTTTTTCATTTGAAATCGCACAAAATAGTCGATGAGCAGACGAATATTTCAATGATTTAAAGGATTTCATTTTTTGATTTTGGTAACATCAATGTCGATGCGGCAGTACTAAAAATTATCGAACATGTTTCTGCCTTTACAAAATTTCATAGTCTATCGAAAGCAACCACAATCTCCATGGGCGCTTCACAACGTAAAAAAAAAATTTATAAAAATCGTCGCTTTTCGTGAATTTTGGCCTTGATGCGGCAGTACATTTTTTTTTATGATAATAGATACAGCATTTCAGAAGCAACCGATTATAAGAAAATTATATTTTTTTGAACAGCTCTAATGTATATCCAAATGAAAAATGTATTTCAGCTAGAATCTTCAGCACATCATGACAATAATTATCATACTTTTTTTTTATTTCCCATCTTATTGTATAGATCTTTATAAAAGTACAAAAATAGTTTAATCCTCCTGATATTCTACACAGTAGAAAAAAGTCTTGCAATTATTCAAGTAAAATAATTTACTTCATCTTCTCAAAAATTGCATCCGCCAAATCCTTAAGGTACTTTTCTTTTTCAGCTAGTTTGACTCTAGCCTCAGACAAATTGGGTGGCAAATCACTGTATTTGCGCAGTGAATCTTCCACCATCTTCAATTCCTCCTGAAGCTCAAGGTAATTCTTGTACTTGTCCAAAATTCTTTCAGGAAAGTAGTTGTTTGCTCCTAACAGCTTAAGCGACTCCTCAGTTTTCTCTATAAATTCTTTATAATCATTGAGCTTCACCGCATTGGTCATTCTGTTGATATGCTGTTCATTGTTGTTTGATTCATCCTCCACAACTTTTTGCAGTATATCTACGCTGTCCTGAGCACGATTATTTTTTTCCAGGACGTCAGTTTGACTATTTTGAAGATCGTTAAATCTTGCCTTGAGCTTTCGTTCCTCTCGTATTTTATTTATAGTTTCTCTCTTCTTGCGCTGCATGTGAAGAGTCAGAGTAACTTCATCCAAGTTGGAAAGTCCTTCGGCTCTCATAATCGCAGCTGCTTTGGCCCACAAATCCTGAATGTCTTTCGGCAAGGATTTTGGATCGATTTCAAGGAGACGCAAAAGCTCGGAAATTTCTTTACCTCGAGCAGTTTTTTCCGCTATTGTCTCGTTAATCGCTTCGTGGAGAAGAGGCAGCATCGCTGATGGACCCTCGACGCTATTTTGGACATATTTTTTATCGGATGATTGAGAATTCGATGACGAGCTCAAAATCGATTTGACGTCGGAACTTGTTGTAGATTTCGGGGATAACTAAAGACAGATAATGGTGTCGATTTAGGGAATTAAATAACCACTTTTTACCTTTTTAATTATGCATTCTTTAATTTTCTTACGTCTCGAGTTCTCTCCATTTTTTGAGCAGATGAGTTCGAACAAAAAGGGGATAAACACTTTCAACTGACATAAAGTTTTGAATATGAGATGCTACGGTTGTACGGAGTGTTGTGTGTATATCCAGAACTAAAATGCTCTGATGGTAAGTAATACAGGATTTATATTTTTATATGAGTCATGGATAAGTAAGGTCTTCCATTTTCAATGTATACGTTTTTGTCGCGTATTTACGAAAGACTATCGACTGTGAAAACGTATATACTTCATAAAAATGTCTATAAATCGCAAAAATAATAGTAAATAACCGCAGTTGAATTTTTCAAGAAATTGTTGCCAAGTTAAAAAATTCCTGTTTTACCGACTTCATTTCGATACTAATTTATTTACATAAGTTCTGTGCTTTTGAAAATTTTTATCTAAGTGCATTTCTGTATGATATGCGAGTGCGTCATCACGTTAAGGTGATGTGTTACATGTCGTATTATTATTAAGGGGATGCTGGAGTAGATTTTTGTACCGACTTTAGTCGGTAAAAATAGGCGATTTCGTAGTATACACTATTCATCGAAAATATGCTACAAATATACGTCAAATTTTGCAGGGATGTAATAAAAACATTCATGCTTGGGTGTCCGGTCGGTATCAAAATCTACTCCAGCATCCCCTTAAGGGGAGGCGAAACCCCCATAAGTGCGAGAAAGATAGCGAATAATTTTCGGAACAAGTATTCTCAGAAACTTGATCTTTTTTGGGAAAAATGAAAGTTTTACATCATGCGGAATTAAGACACCAATGATGTAAAACTTTAATTTTATCAAAAAACATTCGGTGTCCTCGGAAAGATTGATTACAGTTTTTGTTACCGACCGAGTAGGTTTCACCTCCCTTTAACGTGATGTTTTAGTGCTCGGTCGGTAACAAAAACTGTAAAACGTTGTTCTTGGTCACAATTGATGTTTCAGGCAAAATACGAGAAGTACTGACTGCATCTTGGCACTATGTAGTCAGTACTTCTCGACTTTTATTCGAAAAATCAACCGTGGCGAAGAATAACCCTTCGGGAAGATTCAGCTATCTCACTCGCACTTATGGCGATCTGAGAGAGACAGACGATATGTAACACATCACCTTAAGAAGATGTGAAACATGTATGAGAGCGAGAGAGACAGAATTAGTTTTGCGATCTCAAATATCTTCGCAACAGTTGATTTTTTAAACAAAAGCCGGGAACGTTGACCTGCAAAATTCTTAACTGGAGGGTAACGTTCTCGGCTTTCATCCAAAAAATCAACCATGTTATCAATATTGTTATAAATCCAATAATTTCACATCCTTTTAACGTGTAATATGCTATACCAACCGGTCGCCATAAGTGCGAGTGAGATGGCGCCATTGACGTTTACAATAGATCGTGAAAGAACAAAGAGAATCCACAGAGTTAAGGGTATAACACTGCAACAAAGATACTCCAACAATAAAAATTAATAATATCAATCTAACTATAATACATAGAACAAAATTGCTCATTCGCCAAACTCCTCCAAACTAAACACGCTTTCGCTTCGCGATGTTTCAAGTCCCTCAACAGTCACTCCTCTTTTATTATCAACCTGAGTCTAATTAAGTGATAAACGAAAGCCCGAGCGAAGCCTTCGTCAAATGCAAACAATCTGCGTTATCACCCAGAAAGGCGATTAAAAAAAATCTTTAAAAATCTCATTACCTCAACCTTCGAAAACAATTGCCGAAATCGTTGGCCAGGTGATCCAAAAGGTGATTGCAAAAACGTAACTCAGGAGGGCGCTTTTATTTATTTCACAACGGTTAGAAGTGAGGGAGAGAGACAGACGAAAGAGACAAGTCCGAACTGGCATTCGAGAAGCACGCCAGTGTCGAGACAGTTGCATATACGTGCCAGTAAGCGTGCAAACATGAGCGACGAGCAAACAAACGAATCCATTCAAACGGTGGAGGTAAATACAATCGATTTAATATTCCAACGTCTCGAAAATCATCGTAACTTCAATTAACTTTTTCCATTATCTTCATTTCCGCGCAATCTTTTATTTCACCGGCTTAAGCTTGTGACTCGTGAATTTTAGGTTATGTTACATATCTAAGTCATCGTACAATTTCTTGCTACCACAATTTGTGATACAAAATACGCAACTACGAAAATTGAAGACTATTTTTTATTTCTATTCCAGCTGTCGACAAACGACATTGAGAAAATGGAGGAGGCCAAGTTGAAAGCAAAATTTCCGAACGCTGGCGGAAGACCCATAAGCGGACATTCGGCATTTTTACAAAAAAGGCTAGCCAAAGGGGTAAGTTGATATTTTTTAAAAATTATCCCGAAATTTTTTCGTAATTTGGGAATAAATTTGACAAAAAATTTTGATAAATGTATTGATTATTGAATTATAGGGTTTATTCATAGCCTCTGCATAAAAATCATTGTGTTGAAATTTTGTAGAATCATTGAGATATAATTAGAGAACAATTGAAATTATATCTTAATACTTTGCGTTTAAGGTATATCAATAATTGCTGCTTTCTATAGGATAAATTTTACAGTTGCTTTATCAGCTGCTTTGACTATATTTAGAATCATATATAGACAAGAAATATTAGTGACTGGCAGAGCTATAATCTCTTCAAATAGATTTTGTATAGCACTGCATTTGTTGACTTTATCTCTATTTGTAAATTATCAGAAAAAATTGGATGTTATTTAACAGGAAGTTTTTTTGCCTATTTTGCGACGATATTTATTAATTTTCTGAGTTTTTTGGTTGCTGGTGTTATATAGAAAATATAATATTAATATTGTTCTTTGCACAGCATTTTTTTTTTTTTTTTTTTTTTTCAATTTGGAAAAAGCTTCTGGTTTTTATGACCTAAAACTTTTTAAATTTGTTTTTGATCTCTGTATCTTTTTATAAAAAAACTTATAGGTCAAATATATCCAAATAATTCTCTGGTGTGCTTTTATAAAATATGTTTCCTGTTGACTTGAGTATATGGGGCATTCCATCCTGTTTCGACCTGGTTTTGACCTCGACCTTTCCGATTTGGCTCATTATTTTTTACAGGCTTTATTGCACCCTCAACTGCACAATTTTTTTTTTGTTTGTTTTAAATCTATTTCTTTTTAAATATTTTTTTAAAGTGACATAGAAAACCCCATAATTAAAAAATCTGATAAAATTCTGAAAAATACTTTGTTCAATAACAAAATTATCTAGCTTATGGTCAAAGTGGGGAAAATTTTCCTTCTTACAGTTTTTAAGCTTGTTTATTTAAAAAAATTATTAACAAATAGAAAAAATAATTAATCTACTACAGGTAATGGGTCAAATGTTTATTTATGTAAAACCAAATTTTTCAGAATTTTTTCAGATTTTTAGGAAATTGTTTAGATTTTTCTGAACCATGCAAATTTTTTTTAAATATTTTTTTTAAAGTGATAAACAAACTCCATAATTTAAAAATCTGATAAAATTCGGAAAAATACTTTGTTCAATAACAAAATTATCTAGCTTATAGTCAAAGTGGGAAAGATTTTTCTTCTTATAGTTTAAAAACTATAAGAAGAAAAGTGGGTAAGATTTTTTTTCTTATAGTTTAAAAACTATAAGAAGAAAAGTCTTCCCCACTTTGACTATAAGCTAGATAATTTTGTTATTGAATAAAGTATTTTTCAGAATTTTATCAGATTTTTAAATTATGGGGTTTTATACGTCACTTTAAAAAAATATTTAAAAAAAATTTGCATGGTTCGGAACAATCTGAATAATTTCCTAAAAATCTGAACTAATTCTGAAAAATTCGGTTTCACATAAATAAACATTTGACCAATTGCCTGTAGTAGATTAATTATTTTTTCTATTTTTTAATAATTTTTTAAATAAAAAAAGCTTAAAAACTGTAAGAAGGAAAATCTTCCCCACTTTGACTATAAGCTAGATAATTTTGTTATTGAACAAAGAATTTTTCAGAATTTTATCAGATTTTTAAATTATGGAGTTTTTTTGTCACTTTAAAAAAATATTTAAAAAAAATTTGCATGGTTCGGAAAAATCTGAACAATTTCCTAGAAATCTGAAAAAATTCTGAAAAATTCGGTTTTACATAAATAAACATTTGACCAATTGTCTGTAGTAGATTAATTATGTTTTCTATTTTTTAATACTTTTTTTAAATAAAAAAAGCTTAAAAACTGTAAGAAGGAAAATCTTCCCCACTTTGACTATAAGCTAGATAATTTTGTTATTGAACAAAGTATTTTTCAGAATTTTATCAGATTTTTAAATTATGGGGTTTTCTACGTCACTTTAAAAATATATTTAAAAAAAAATGGACTTAAAAAAATATATATATATTTGTGCAGTTGAGGGTCCAACTGAGCCTGTAAAAAATAATAAGAAAAGGTTGAGGTCAAATCCAGGTCGAAACGGGGTGGAATGCCCCATATCTTTTCTTGTTTCTCAATCAAATTTGTTAAGATGAAGTTAATGAAAAAAGTTATTCCTGCAATGTGCACCAAAATTGGTTTCTATATTAAATCACAATACTCATTTCATAATCATTCTCTGTTCAATTGAGAATTCTGACTAGATTCTCTCTTTAAATTATCCAGGAATAAACTTTTTTTTTTTTGTGAAAAATGGAGTAAAGATACATTAATTAAAAAGATAATTGCAATTGTTAAGAGCAGATTTAGACTTTATTCAATTATTGTGATAAAAATCATGTTACACGATCAGCCGTTCAAAAAGCAGCAAAAATAAATTATGAGAAAAAATATATCACTTTTGAAGAAAATATTGGCTCAATACTTTAAAATAAAGACTTCGTATAGATAGACATTTTTGAATAACCACTTAAAAAAGATTTATGGAAAAAAAAACGCTTATATCTTGATCTTAAATTTAATTGAAAATTATTAACTATTGTTACTAACAAGAAGCTTTAGAAATTCTGATTTAGGTATTCTGCAATTGAATAAATCTCAATAATTGCCTACTGTTTATAATCAAAATTTTCAGTTATTTTAAAAATAATATAATATAAAATAGTTATTTTAAAAATAGTTATATTAATAATTCTGTTATTTTAAAAATAATTATATTAATAATTCAGTTATTTGAATAATAATTACTAAATAATTCAGTTATTTAAAAAATAATGATTAAAAATAATTGTTGAGGTCAAGAGATAAACTTTTTTTTTGTGCTTAAATAAAATTATAATGATTTATCTAAAGATTTGTTAGACCCTAGTATAGGCTTTTGTGTTTGATTAATTAACAAAAAAATGTAAACAAGAAATTGCGTTGTTTTTAGCAAAAATACTTCGACTCTGGAGATTATCAAATGGCAAAACAAAAATCAACGGCGAAGCCAAAACCTGCCGGAGTTCTGCCGACTGGTGATGCGATTCCGACACCAGAATCGGTGCCACAACGAAAAACTTCCATAATACAACAAAAGTTCAATACGTCGAGTAGCTCGTAAGATCGCTGGTTATATTATGTGCGAACAAAGTTGCAAAAAAGATTTTCGTTCGCTGGTAAAACGTCGAGTAGACGCATAAACACTTTGGAGTTCGATAGCTCCTCAACTAGGTTTTTCATAGTATTAAGTTTTGTTGCGCGTAAAAAAGGGTCAGACGTAATCTGCAGGTAGAAACGTCCATCACGTGTAGAATTGTCACAAGCTTTAGTGCCGGTATTCGATCGTTTGTTTGACTACTTCCATCTCGTGTTTGAAATTCTCTCTCTTTTCTTTTTTTATCCATCGTATTCCAGATTGTGAACGTAGTGGCGTTAAAAAGGCACTTTCGATGTTTATAAAGCTTGCATATTTATTGATTTAGGAAAATGCACGTGAAATGAAACGAGGAGCATTTGTATTTTCAAGTCCAAAGCGAGCATCGATAGGCCGATAAATTTCTGATTTTCCATTGAGGAATAATGTGAAAAACGATAACAAGAAAAACGCACCTCGGACCTCATGTACACAGTTGAGACGATATTCGTATGTCGATGATAATATTATCAATAGGCTAGTGATTAACGGCGTAACAATTAACAGTCCACATTTACAGTTAAAGATGCAAACGAAAATAACAGGTATAGAGTTTGGATAAATCTGCATTTTTAAAGTCGCTGTGATGTGCTTAGCAAGACTATTTTCTTATAAGACTTCAGATTGTATCGAAAAAATAAAATCTGCTATCTCCAGCCTCTAGATGCATGTAGATTGTAGATAATACTTGGTTTGTTAGAGAAAACTGTTTCCAAGTATCATAAATTATATAAAATCACAATTAATATATATATATTAGTTCAAGCTTCAAGAACAAAAATTGATTAAAACATTTCGAACCCTTTCTCCGTTTGAACAAGTTCACAACAGCCTTGCTAATAAATTTGATCTTATTTTTGTATTCGTTTTGAATAATGAAAGATGAGGAAATGTAATAAAAATAAAGAGTATAATTATTGAGTACACGAAACCCGTTTGAGAAATCAATGATTTCCCCCTTTTTTTTCGTTCATTTTGTTTAGAATGATCTATTAAGTACAATTATTTTTTTCGTGGTACAGAGTAGATATATAATGAAGACAATCATCCCTTTATCTGGATTTTCCAGGAGAAAATTTGAGCTCTGGTGTTTAAAAATTGATCGAGTAGTCGATTTTCGTATATTAATTATAATCTAGATAAAAAATTACACTGATTTCCTTTTAAAATATGGAAGAGCACTAATAATTCATTGTCGAAGTACAAACCATCAAATTCGACGACATTTTCATTGTACGCACTTTTGTTTCGATTATAATTGGCATATAAAGGCACTTTACAATTGTCACTCATTTTTGGAATTTTTTAGCTAGGAATCTTCAGTTGTATATACATATATATATTTTCACAATTGTTGAATCCTTCTCTTACGATATATAAGTTTCAAATTGGAATTAATGGTACATCTCGTCGATTAGATCCGCATATTTCTTCACAACGATGCTTCTTCGCAATTTGAATGTCGGCCCTAATTCACCGGTTGGCACCGAAAAATCGTGAGGTAGAATTTGAAACTTTTGCACCTTTTGAGCGTTACTCGGTGCGTGTTTATTGATTCTTTTGATTGCCTCTTCGATTTCTTTATAAACCTGAGGAGGAAATTAAAAATGGTGATTTTTCAAATCTGATATCTGATATAGATTAATTGCATTGAGTTATAGCCATAAGTTGTGAATATAGAAAAACATTTATAGTCGTGTGATTTAATTAAACAATTTCTGATGATTTCTGGAAAAAAAAAATTGTCCAGTTTGTTTAAAAAAAAAAATAGATGTTATTGAGTAAAAAAATAAACGATATTGTTCCGATTATGACGAGTAATAGGTAATTTTTCTTATTGCAAAATGTTAATTAATGCACCGTGTTCGTTTCTTTTTATTTTTGTAGTATTAGATATTGAAAAAATGTATGTCGAACAAAAAATATAAAGAAAAGTTATAATTCTTTACAGACTAATACTATGCGAAATCATCACGGTGAATTGACCAATCATCGTCCAATAAACAAAATGAGCTATTATTCGTCATAATTGGAATTCTGAAATGCCTAATTTTTTTTTTTAATCGTTAATTTTCCTATAGGCATTCATAGCGAATTTTAATATTAGTGAAAAATGACATTTCAAGTTCATGAAGAAAAAATGCATTTATACGTGCAATGTTGTAAAATGATCTATTATAATTTAAAGGGTTTTAGCCATTAAAGAGTTAATTGCAGGAATTGCAAATATAATTACTTACTGCCGGATCGCGAGATTCTATGATTTCTGTTGCCGTTTTCGCAGTACATCCGATAGATTCAGCCCATGTTCTCGTTGACTCACTCAAAGTATCAAGCGGTGCTCCAGTATTCGGATTTACTTCCGTCTAAAAAGAACAAAAGAATTAGCGTATCTCAAATCAACAAACGCTCTTCATACGTTTTGTCCCATAAATATTTATTTCTCACCTTCAGCGTGACTAGTATCGTCAAGAACTTTTTCGTATCGCCTATCAGCATAGCGTTGCTAAGGGCTGGCAATTCAGCCAATAATCTCTGTTCGATAGGAACTGGCGGAACATTTTCGCCACCTGCTGTTATCACAAGTTCCTTTATTCGTCCTTTGATCGAAAAGAAAAACAAAGCATGAAGTCATCGCTCTAGCAATTTTAAACAAAAATTAGCTGTCGTTGATCACCTGTTACATAAAGGAATCCATCAGAATCTAATCTGCCGAGATCACCGCTGTGTAACCAACCGTCTTCATCCACAGCTTCTTTCGTTTTTTCTGGCTCGTTTAAATATCCCATAAAAATATGCCTGCCTGCCATACAAATTTCGCCCTCGCCGGTGCTGTCTTTGTTGTCCAATTTTGTCATGAAACCTGGCATGACTGGTCCCAAAGATCCCAATCTTAATGGAATTCAAGAACACAAACGAAACATTAAAAATCCGTTGCTCTGAACTAGTTTTATAACAAAGTAGAACCTTGCACATTGCTTTCTCATTATTTTTCGCATTTTACCAAACCACGTAGAAAAAAGAATCTTGTGAAGAATCTTAAAAAAAGTCTTGAAAGAATCTTTAAAGGAATCTTGAAAAGAATCACGTATAGGTTCCGGAGCAAGATTCTTTCCAGGATTCTTTTCAAGATTCTTTCTATCCGAAAGCGTTCTGAGAATCTTTCAAAGAATCTTCGAAAGAATCTTGAAAAGCGTCATTAAGAGAATCGTGAAAAGATTCCGTCCATTAAACAGAAAAATCGTTGAAAGAATCATAATGAAATTCTTCAGAGGAATCGAGCGAAACCAGTTGTTGCTTTCCCTTGGTGTCGAGACAGTACATTTCGGTACGTCAACGAAGGGTAACCCCCTCGTGTATAGTCGAACTCAGAACAGCTTTGCAGTCTTATATACGTTCAGGCTTCAAGTCACTTGCGAGAAACGCTTCGACCGCTCGCCATCTAGCGGAGTATTGAATATCAGTGTTTCGTACGATGTAAACAGGTTGACAGTGTTTACACAGACTTTTCTAAAGCTTTCGATACCGTACACCATGGTACACTTCTAGCTAAGCTGCAATCTTTGGGTGTTCAGGGAGCCTTGTTGCGGTGGATCTCCTCATTTCTCACTGGTAGGCGGCATATTGTGAAAGTCAGAGGTACTCAGTCTAAGCCGTTTCTAGTACATTCTGGAGTTCCGCAGGGATCTCATTTGGGACCCTTGCTCTTCGTTATTTTTATTAATGACATCAAGCATTGCCTTAAGCTTTCACGGTTCCTACTTTATGCGGATGATCTGAAAGTTTATAAGACCGTTCACAGTCCGGAAGATGCTCTTTTACTACAGAGTGATCTCAATAGATTGGATGACTGGTGCACAGCTAATCGCTTAGTTCTCAGTGTCCCTAAGTGTTTAGTTATTTCTTTCTTTCGTATCACTTGTCCTTATGAGCATGTTTACAGGTTGGGTGGGGCAGTGCTTGATCGTCACGCGGTAATTAAGGACCTCGGCGTCTTCTTGACCTCCTCGCTATCATTTGCTTACCATATTTCATATGTCTGCGGGCGAGCGATGCGTGCTCTGGGGTTTATTAGGCGAAACACGATAGGTTTTCGAAATATTCGGGCGCATAAAGTTTTGTATTGCGCATTAGTTCGCCCAATATTAGAGTATGCGTCCGTAGTATGGGCTCCCTCTTATATGGTGCATGTTAATGCCATCGAGCGCGTTCAGCGTAAATTTGTACGATTCTTAATGTATAAGTTTAGAGTTACTGATAGAGCACTCAGTGTTTATATGAGAGTGGATCTTCGAATGTGTACACTAACCGGGAGAAGGCTAAAGGCGGAGCTCGTCTTGTTGTATAAAATAATCCACGGCACGGTTATTTGCCCTGAGCTTCTCAGTTCCGTCACTATCTCCGTCCCGATGCGTAATGTCCGAAATCATAAAAATTTTTGCGTACAATATCATCGTACGAATTATGGCTACAATGAGCCGCTAACGCGAATATTTCGGGATGGCAATGCTGCTTCGCTGTTTGTGGACTTTTTTATCTTTCCACTCTCGGTCTTTATGAATTCGGTAAATAATTATATTGTTCTTAGAGTCCCCTCATAGTTTATCGTAGTTATCTAAGTTGTGAATTGTTTGTTTTTTTATGTATCATAGTAGGTATAATTTATGTAATAAAGTGTAAAGCGCCATCTGTTTGGCTGCTTTCAAGGGACTTGTCCCGTTCACTGAAAAAAAAAAAAAAAAAAAAAAAGCTGTTCTGAGTTAGACTATACACGAGGGGTTTACCCTTCGTTGACGTACCGAAATGTACTGTCTCGACACCAAGGGAAAGCAACAACAGGTTTTGCTCGATTCTTCTGAAGAATTTAATTATGATTCCTTCAACGATTTTTCTGTTTAATGGACGGAATCTTTTCACGATTCTCTTAAAGATGCTTTTTAAGATTCTTTCGAAGATTCTTTGAAAGATTCTCAGAACGCTTTCGGATAGAAAGAATCCTGGAAAGAATCTTGCTCCGGATCCTATACGTGATTCTTTTCAAGTTTCCTTTAAAAATTCTTTCAAGACTTTTTTTAAGATTCTTTAAAAGGTTCTTCACAAGATTCTTTTTTTCTACGCGGGTAAACATCAATTCGAATCTAGCGAGAATCTGTCAAGGGGTTAAAAAATAATGCCATTTAAATTTTTATAAAACAAGGCTGCAAAGTAGAACTTTGCAAATTGCTTCTTCATTATTGTTGGATCTTTACAAATCTATTTCATAGAGGAAGCTTTGTAAAAATCCAATAATAATAAGGAAGCAATTTGCAAAGTTCTACTTTGCAGCCTTTTTACCTGTAATGATCGGCGACACTCATAGTGTGAGCCCCGCTGCATTCGGACATTCCATAAACTTCCATGAGTGGCATATCGAGACTCATGAAGTATTTCTTTATCTCGACGCTGAGCGGAGCTGCAGCGGAGAAGAAAGTCTTACATCTCTCAAGGCCGAGATTAGCTTTGACTTTGCTGAAGATTAGCCATTTGGCTATAAGATATCCCCAGTGTTTGTAGTCGGTGCCATTCATTTTGTTCATATTGTAAGTGAGACCCTGGGCTTTAGCCCACGAGGCTATCCACGTTTTTAAAGGCCCATTTGTAGCCGCTACTTCCATCATCTTCTCGTAGATTTTCTCCCAGACTCTTGGGACCGCTAAAAATTGAGTTGGTCTCACGGCAACCAACGTCTTCAGCAATGAACCTTTCAACGCGTTGTTATCTGCAAAACATACTGTCGCGGCTGCCCTCATTGTTGTAAAAATATCGACGACCTGTGGAAATAAACTTCATAAATGACCAAAACGATTAGAAAGATTAAGCGATAGTTGTATTTTGAAAAAATAATGAAAATCACCTGCGCAGCGACGTGAGACAACGGCAAATAGCTAATCAAGAATTCCTCGTTGTCGATAAAATTGTTAACGTCGTAAATCGACAGGGCATCGTGAATTAAGTTGTCGTGGCTGAGCATCACTGCTTTTGGATGTCCCACAGTGCCCGACTATAAAGTTATGAGATTAGAGATTTGCAATATTTTGAGATCATGGTGGTCGTTTTTTTCGTCGAAAAAAATTCCCTGGCTTTTCCATGACCAATGAAGTAGAGAAAGTTTGCGTGACAACGACATAAGTTCGTAGAAATATGTACATAATAGGCTTTCACTGTAAAAGACAAAAAAACTTCGGCCACGTTCAGTTCAGAAATAAACAATTTCAGTGATTTTATTTTATTGGTACTAGTTTTGTCTCCTAATTCGACGCTTTTATTTAAGGGATCTTTCCAGTGTGAAAAAAATCGATTTTTTTTGTCTTATCCACATTAGTACGTACGGTCAAAAACATCCTCTCAAATTTTTGGGCATAATTTATGGACCTGGCATCGCCGATTAGACGTAAGTACACAATTTAGATATATGAAATTTCTACACTCGAAACTTTAAACGCGTTTTTCTCAAAACGACATTTTTCAAAACGGTGGACATTCTCCAGGGAACAGTTTTCAAGCGATCGTTTTCAAATTTTAGGAGAACATTCTTCACGCTACTCTCTATCGTGCTATGGAAGCTTTTTTTTTAAAATCTACCCATTTTTTTAAAAAGAAAAACTATCGAAAAAAAGGCTAAATTCGGTACTTTTCGTTCAAATCGCCGCCATTTTGTCAATTTTGATTTAAAAAAGAGCCTCCATAGCGCGATAGCCAATCGCATACTAATTAATAATCCTTTGGTTTTTTTTTGTTCAGATCAAATTTACGACCCCTAGGATGTCCACCATGAGGCTATATTTTTTATGAACATTATTTTCAACAATTAAAAAAAAATATTTTAACGATTAAGATCGTCTTATAAAAAATCATTTTCTGTCATTCATGATTACCTTAATATGTCATCAAAATTTCAGATTGATCGGCGTATAGTAACCGTCCGAAAAAAATCGTGAATATAGGCTATTTTTCGGGCCGTCACACTGGAAAGATCCCTTAATTGTTTCTGACTCTGGTTCTAGTTGCGAGTTCGCCAATCAAATGAAAACGAAGAATTTGGCGAATCGCATATTTCTTAAAGTAGTTGTTGCATTCGAAATTTAGTCAACTTTGAGAATTCAATTTTTGTTATATCAATGGTGAAAGTTCATTTTATTGCGATTACGAAGTTTGAAAACTGGTTACCGACTAATTCGCCGAAAAAATGAATATTAAAAGAAAAGGATTATATTTAAGCTGTTGTAAAAAATCTACTGAATTCACACTTCGGAACAAAAATTAACGTTTATAAACTGAACTTTTGCACCGTGTAAAATATATTACGGATTCTTTAGAAATTCACGAATAGATGTAAAAAAAATGTGGCATTCGAGAGTACTTGTGATTTAACAGAAGTTTTTAAGTTATAAATACAAACGATCGTTATGTGTAATTAAAAATTATGAGGCAACTTAAAACCAACCGTGAAAAGCGACCACAGATGTTATTTTCATGGTCGCTTTTTGGTTTCGTATTTTAAAAAAGACGTCACTGGACCGAAAGAAAAAATTTCATTGATTCACGGAAATCTTTGCCAATGAAATGAAATACTTGAATTCCAATACTATCTTTTCTTTGAATGATCTCCAACTCAATGAAAAGTAGTGACATTGATTCGAAGAAACATTTCTTTAAACCAATGAACCTTTTTCATTGATTTCAAAGATATCGTCTCTGATTCAATGAAACCTTCTTCTAACCACCTCAAAATTTCGAAACCTATTTTTTCCTAAAGTACGCGGCAGATAAAGCTCAAATTTTGTGAGTATGTAAGGAAGTACGGCAGAAATAGGCTAAGCTTCTGGCTCCTCGAAACTCGAAGCCGTTCGTTCGGGAGAACCGGAAAACAAAAAAGTGAGGTTAGGTGCGAGAGAGAGATCAATGAAAACGTTTCTTTGAACCAATGAAAACGTCTCTTTAAAACAATAAAACTGTTTCTTTATTATATGCTCATTAAGTAAATCTTTATTTACAGGCAATGAAATATTCTCTTTGAAATTCAATTGCACTATTTCACTGAAATCAATGAAAAAAAAATCAATCCACCCATTTCTTTGGCGTCAATGAAATCTTTTCTCTCGGTGTGATTTGGCCCACGAAAAATCGATGAATTTTTGAAAAAAAGTTTCACTTACTGTGTAGACCAATGTGCAGCATTCGTTCACGGCGATAGTTTTCAATATGCCATCGAGTTCCGTGTCTGATTCAGCTCTGCCCATGGCAAGCACTTCGTCCCACTGTCGAATGTATTAAATTAATACAAGTCCGCTTTAAATCGCATGGATATTTAAAAAAGGATTATACACTTACACTGTAAACATCATTTGTTTTTATTGGTAATCCATCGTACTGAATAATAGCCTTTAAGTGAGGCAGCTTGTCTTGAATCTGCAAAATTTTCTCCAATTGTTTGTTATCCTCAACGACTATTATATTGGCCCTGCTGCTTTGGGCACAGTATTGACAAGCTTCCGGTGAATTCGTCGTATAGATTCCAGCAGCGAAACCTCTGCAATAAATCACGTATAGCTTCGTAATTGTACATTCTTTAAATATTTTATTAGAGAGATTTTTACGTTCTTATACGTTTTTAGGAATTTATTTTGCAAACACTATTCAGTGAACCATTTTTGTTTTATGGAGATATCTTTATTGATGTTTTATCTCACAACATGTATAAGTGAATGCTGAAAATATTTATAACTAGCAACAACGTCCGCGCTCCGCGCGTCCTATGCTTTGGTGACTTTGCGTCTTTTTTTTAGCTAAAACGATCCTGAAGAATCAATATATATGTTTACCCAAAATAGCAGGTAGTCAGAATTACGCTACTTTCATGACATACTTTTGATATAATTATTACATATCCTCTTTAAAACCGCTCTACCAATCACCATCAATTTCAGATGCTATAAAAAGGCAGTTTTATTAGACATTCCTCAGAACTGATATATCTAATGGACAGCGTTCCTATTTCATCCCATAAAATAATAACTTTCGATGTGCTGTGTTCTTAAGAGAGGATATTATAATCGCTGCAACATATTATTTTCAAAAACATAATCACAAAGTCAATTGTATTATAAATTCTGTTTCCAAAAGAATTACGGATTTACAACTCTATTCATCACCAAGATCAGCGGCACTTTTGTTTAGAAATAAAAAAAGAGAACCTTTCAAACCTCTATGCAAAAATAATGATCTATTCATCGATTACTTTTTGTTTGTATGGAGATAGTTCTATTCAATATCACAACTACGAAAAAGGCAGCCATTAAAGTCACTGGCGATACGTGACTACAGCGGCCATGGCAGAACAGCGAAACCGACAGTTCAAAATGCGCGCCATACGCGGCGACTTTGCAGCGCCACCCTCGACACACTGAAGTTGGCTCTGAAACGGCCGTCGCCGACCAATCGGGAGACTCGAAAAGCGGTTTCAGTCTTTCGAGTTCGATATGCCATGTCTTTTGTAAGAGAGAAAAATTGTAGAAACTAGAGTTTCGGTGGAATGGTTCGAAAAATAAAAATAGTTGTATTCGAGTTCTTGTAAGGGGAGGACGTCAGACTAAATTTTTTGATAGGTCTGATTATTGACAGATATCTCAGTTGTTTATCACCTTACGTTATTAAATATGTATATGTTTTTCGAAATAGTGAAAAAAATAATTTTTTGTTCTATGCCAAAAGTATCTAACCATTAGTAATTTATGGGGTTTTAAAATTCAATTTAGGTTTCAACAATTTGTCAATTGTATATAAGAATTCTTCAGGCATGAATTTTGTGATTTGATATAAAGGTAAAATTAGCAAAATGCCATAGACTCGAGTGTTAATTTAAAAAAAATTATTTTCATAAAAAAATCATAACCACTAATGAGAAGGAAAAACTTTTGTTTTCATGAATTTTCGAAGTTGGAAACTGCACTCGCACACATTTTAGCTGGATCACTTTTCTTGATGATTTGAATTATTCTGAGTATTTTGACATGTGAATCACGAAAAAAATGAAGTTTCTCGGCACCAAAACTTCCTCTATGAGGAAGAAAAATTGAATATTTTCTTCTTACCCAGCGTATATCGCTGCGAGGTCAGCGATGAACCATTCCGGGCTATTGAATCCAATTATGTCCACGCTGTGGTACCGTTCGAGTCCCAACTTTAAAAAAGCTTTTGCCATGGATCTGACGTCCGCCTCGTATTCCCTAAATCACCAAAAATACCTATTAGCATCCAATTTGTTTTAGAGAAAAAATTAAAGGAACTCACGTAGTCGCGAATATTGTACAAACTTGTAAGTCCAAGTCTTCCCCTTATCGCCTCCTTTCGGACACGATACCAGAGCTATTTGATTTGGGTATTTATTTGCCGTTCTTTTCAGAAGACCAGGTATGGATATTACTTCGTTATTACGATCGAGTTTGTCATATTTTATAAGCACTCTCCCATTTGGTTCGGACGTCACAGTGTTTTCCGATGGCAAAATTTGGTCTGGGCCTGTTTATTCACAAAATATTTGTAATTGAATTAATCTTTCTATTTAGTTAACGAATCATAATATTTATCAAATAATAATTGCTTATTATCAGAATTGTACACTGTGATAAAAATCAAATGGCAATTTAATATACAACCACCGGAAGTTTTTATGCATAAACTGATTTACTGAATCTAATATACAAGCGTCATGTAAAATTAATATATGTCGCAGTAGTTTCAATGATTAACTTTAATTACACTGTAAAATAAGTTAAATTTTACATCACAATTGTATAACAACGTCTAAATAACGCTTATAAGGAGGGCGACCAGCTGCATGGGAGTCAAATGACGGTTCGTTCACTTACGCAACAGAACCGATTGCTACAAATATTTTAGTCATTCCTAAAATCTTACTACCAATAAAAATGAAATAGCAGATATGTAAATATTTCCTATTTGGACGATTTATGAAAGATAAATTATTCTAAGTTGGTGATTTGATTCGATTGTCGAGTCCTGTCGGTGTGAGCTTTCGCACCATCGTGTGTGTTAGTGTGACGTTTGGCAACATCGCAAATTTTGTTGACATTCGTTTGCCGGAGGAGATATAACCTCTTTCAAAGCCGGCTCCGAGATGGACCGGCACAATAGTCGGTTGGAACACGGTCGAACCGCTGGAAGATTCAAATGACGGTTCGTTCACTTACGCAACAGAACCGATTGCTACAAATATTTTAGTCATTCCTAAAATCTTACTACCAATAAAAATGAAATAGCAGATATGTAAATATTTCCTATTTGGACGATTTATGAAAGATAAATTATTCTAAGTTGCTGATTTGATTCGATTGTCGAGTCCTGTCGGTGTGAGCTTTCGCACCATCGTGTGTGTTAGTGTGACGTTTGGCAACATCGCAAATTTTGTTGACATTCGTTTGCCGGAGGAGATATAACCTCTTTCAAAGCCGGCTCCGAGATGGACCGGCACAATAGTCGGTTGGAACACGGTCGAACCGCTGGAAGATTCATTTCGAGGAAGAGAAAAATGTGGTGTGAAAATGTCCTCGCCACGAAAAGAAAAAAACCAAACGACCCAGCTGAGCAAGTGCGTGAAAAATACAAGCATATTTTCACCCTGTACCCGAATACAAGATAATGTAATATACCTAAAAAAAAATCTTTAATTATCAATCATTGTCTTGCTAAGACAACATTACGTGTATATTTTTGTACATCTAACCTCTTTTATGGTTTACCGGCTTACTGATTACGCTAACTAAATGATTCCTAATTTTTATATGGAATTATTCGTTTATTTTAATGTGAAACTTTGAATTATATCGATGTGCGTATGATGGGCGCCTGCACACATGACTTCCGTATATGCGTGAAAATGCGATGTTGCCAAGTGTAACCGAGTGTGAAAGATCCGCTTGGAACAATGGCCGATTTCGGCTGCTGCTTGCACTTTAACTCAAAATATCTGTCTGCAATGTCCGGCAGGCCCCTTTTTTCATGATCGCGTTAGAATCGTTAGAATTTGATGAACAGATAGCGACTTTGTTATCTGCGTCATCTAACTGCCAAAGGTTTTAATTATCTGATTGAAGTGTCGAGAAAGCACTGTTTCCATAAGACCCCACGTTAAATGCACGATTTTTGAGTTCAGATTTCTTGAAAAAAAGTCCGGTAAGCCGTGCTGAGATTTAACAGTAGCAAAGTTCTGTGTTCAAGTTATCTCATATAAAAAATTTGAGATTTTATCTAACAAGAGGTGCAGCTGGTCGCCCTCCTTATAAACTATTAGAAAATTACAGATGTGATTTCATAAAAGGTATGGTAATCGCTACAAAATAAGTAATAACTCAATTATACGATAAATATTTATAAAATACAATAATGGAGGTTTACAGGTTTGTTTGTTATTGAAATTTGATTTACCATCGAGGCCCGTAGAAGTCATTGTTACATCTCTGGGAGTCTCGTCGGATGACATTATCTGAGGAGAACGATTTATAATTACACATTTGTAAAATTTAGATCATAAATTATTATACTTATATAATCGACCGAATGATGTGATGTAAGCATTTAGGAGTTACTTAAGATAATTCATTAGTGATGACATCCGGAGAATAAAATAAGTGGCACTCGACGTGAGCAAGAAAAAGTGTGCAAACAAGGGAGAGACTAAATACACAAATGAAAAAATGTGGACGCGTCTCGCGGTTGAGTAATAAAAAATGATTGAATACTTTTTTTTTAATTTTACATTTTCTTATATTTATCAAACTGTGAAAAGGAAAATTAATTTCCATTTGTGAATTTGTTACTACACATAAAATTAATATAGGAAGGTTTCAATGTTTTATGATTGAAGCGATGATAATATGGTTCAATAAATGATACTTGCAAGGTTATTGGAAATAAATGTTGAACGTATATGGAATGAAACGGCATATTTGAAACTGTTAGAATAGTTTTTGAAACTACTATCATTTTGATGATTGCTACTATAATTATATTTGCTACAACCATAAAATATGGATGTTCCTCCTGCGAATTACAGTTTATACACGGAGAGAAAAGTCTTTGTGTAGCTACGCGGGTTTCTGTTGTTAATTACTATAACTTGCGTACCGCGGTGACACAAGGGTTTTATCAAAGTTGTTCCTATACACGTAAAAACTTTCACAATGTGTATTGTAATCTTTCCAATTTTGCTTTAGTACCATGCTCATTATTCCTATATTAATGTTTCCAACCGAAGTTTTACTTATACGTATACGTATGACAGTATTCCCTTTTTACATAGGAACAAATAGTAAATTTTTCGTACTATTTACGATATGATACTGAAATTAATTATGGAAGGATTTCCTATGCGTTCTTAAATGTATTTAAGGGAAAGAAGGGGAAATGTATTTAATATGCTTTGCAAGTTAGTGTATCAAAAAGGTGAACATTTTTAAAGACGCCATCATATTTTGTAATTTAAATTTGTTTCTCTGACTGTTGTGTTGAAACTGCAACACTAGTTATCGACCTACTAGCTAGCCAAAGTCGGTCGATAAGTCAGAGTTGTAACTTATCATATGACTACTCGACCAAAAATACAAATATTGGGCAGCATCACTGCCATGTCTTCGATGTCCCACGAAAGACACTTTTGGCGAAAACTCTGCTCTTTATATACACCGCCGTAGATCTTTTCGTTTACGAGAAAAGTCGTAGTTATTCGCCATCTAGCGGCTGAAAACTCACTAAATGTTCTCTAGGTTTGTTTACCATATAAATATGACATGTCAATGTTTCTTATGGTGTATAGTAATTACAACATTTCTTATACACTCTAGATTCACAGTTCTACTTATTTGTACTGTCGCTAGATGGCGAATTCGTGTACCGATTCGCGTAAATGGAAGTGACTGCGGAGGCGCATATAAGCGTGGAGGTTTCATGCCAATTCGTCCTGTGGCATTATACCGCAGGGCAATATATCGATTTTTTGTCGCTTTCTTCGGGTCGTTCTAAAATAGTAACGACCCAGCGCTTTTGAAGAAAAGAAAGACTTTTAAAAAAACCTCAAACAACAAACGTATGCTGTTAGGAAAATTTTACGTATGTAGTGAATGAATAAATTCGCGACGTCATCATTAACCATGTTCATATTTGCGAATCTAAAAAATCCCTACATGTTGATAATCCCAAAGCAGTATAGGAAATGAATACTGATCGAAGGTAATAAGTCCCATGTAAATGAAGATTACCCCAATGTTTTCAGCTTTCAAAAAGATACAGATACAACGGATTACTATACTGTTAAGGAATAAGTCATTGTTGTAATCAAGCAAATTTGGGACGATTACTATACGTATCGTAAGCTGTAAGTTATTTATATGAGCTTTTACAATAGCGCCCATGTGTCACCGCCGTACCACATTTTCTGCAAGTGGCAGCGATATTCGCAGATCCATTTCTCTCCGTGTAGTTAGATTATCGTCGGTATATCTATATTTTTTTGTAATTAACAGATTTTTCTCTCAGTGTAGAGACCTTCATTCACAACTATGTTCAAACAGTGTAACTTTGATTTCAAGTATTTTAAGAACTATAGGATAAAAAGAACTTTCAGAGAAATCATCAACTTTCTCTGAAAAGTGCGAAAACTGTTAGAAATTCAGAAATCTTTACACGTTAATTCTTCGAGATTTTCAGAAATTTTCACAGAGATATTTTCACTAGGGTTTTTGGTTGTTTATCAGTGTTTTCGCAATAATATTAGTGACTATTTGTTACGGAAATTGCAATGTAGTTTTTACGTTCACTGAGAGGAAACTGTGATATTAGTAACTATAAAGTGACAACTATTCATTTATGGTTGGTACAACAATTTTTTAATAGTTGACACAACTATCAAATAATTACTATAACTAGCAAATAATTACCATAATTATTTTCGTAGTTATTGAAACTATAAAAATAGTTGCATGTAATAAAAATGAATAGTTGTCACTTTATAGTTGATTGTACTATTACGATTTCTTTGAGTGTTGTAACGTCTTAAGGTAGTTCTGTCGGCACGCCGGAGTAATGAATCTCAGAGTCTATATGACATAAAAAAATAATCATACGCATCACTTTGACTGCCTCAATAATAATATCAAAAATAATCGAGAATCCTTCGAAATTGTCGTAATCAAATTAAAACGATTATTTGTAAATAGTTGATATGTTTAGTGCGGATTTGACTTCATTTTTACGATAATTAGGTTAGGAAACGTCATTTGGCCCTGTATCGTGCACTTTGACCTTGGTTCAATTAAACATTATTCCGGAGACTTCACCTTTTTTTATGATTCATCAATACCTGAATTATTTGCGAATCCGTAGTACTTTTTATTTTTTCTCTATCTTTGATCTAAGTATGTTAATTTTCGATTTAAAGATCAATTTTTCCAGCCGTCCCATCAGCGCCATGTAAAAAGATCGATTTTCAAGTTTTAATTGTTTATTCAAATACTCGGTAATAGCCTTCAAGATTTTGTGCAAGTAAAATTGAATAGCTAAATTACAACATGTCAAAAATTCATGCATATGAGTTTGGATTGCTTTCACGACAGAACTACCTTAAAGGTAACAAAACGGTGAAACAAAATGAAAACTTAGTAAAAGGCTGACCTCGTCTTCGCGTGCAAATCCGTTATAGAGCCTCTTCGAAGGATCGGTTTGTATGAGAGACATCCTATCTAAAAAGAGGAAATAAAATAAATAAATACATTCATAAAACGAAGGTTGCAAAATCGGAGCTTTGACATTGTTTCCTTATTTTCCACTTTTCACAAAATTAGCTCTGCGAGGATGTATGTTGATAAATTTTGACTTCCTCATAGGAGAAACTTTAAGAAATGTGAAAAGTAAAGATATCAAGTTTTGACTTTGCACCATTGTTGCAAATTATAAAATTCATCATTTTTAATCCATTTTCTTTAATTGAGTCAAATTTATCCGAAGTTTTACAAGTCTCAGAAATTGTGAAAATAAAATTTCAATGATTTATGAAATTCGAATGTCTGCATTAATTTCATCAAAATTTGGTACCAAATATTTTTTAAAGTTATAGTGTAGGCGTCTAGAGGTTTAGCTCGGTTTATCACATGTTTAAAACATAAGATCTTTTTAAACGTAAAAAATTCAGGTGGCTATAAAATCTGAACCTCTTTACCGGTTTTTACTCAAATTGTGTTCGTAATAAGCTTTGTAATATCTTTATGCGATTTTCGTCTCCGGGACTTGTATTTGAATCACATTATTCGTGCTGGTAATATTCCTACGAGCATTGTTGCTGTCACGTGTGAATCAGGCTCTGACCATTCATTAGACGATCGCAGTAGCGAATAAAATTTTAATAAGAAACAGCAAAGCAGCTACGGTAAACATAAACTCTTCGTAACGAGAGAACGAAGGTTCATGGGACAATCGGAGTAGTGAATTAAATTTTAATATAAAACAGTAAAGAAGCAGAACCAGTGAGTATCAGCTGTTCGTAATGAGAGAATCAAGGTCATCACCGCGCTACCTTCTACCATGTGACTATGACAACTGACTCATAATTCATATTGCTTGCAAATTTGTGTTGAATCCAACACTCCATTGACGACAGTAATATTCAAATTTGTATGCACTCATCGAAACGTTTAACGAAAAAACGGATGCAAAGTAGAATCTTGCACATTGCTTCCTCATTATTTTTCGCTCTCTCCTCTATGACGAAGTTTCTTTATTTTATTTTTGGCTTCCTCATAAAGGAAGCTTTGCGAAAGATGAAAATTATTAACGAAGTTGATGATTTCTGACGTTTTACGAAATCCAGAGCGACACCAATAAATTTTAAAAAAATTCAAAATCACGTAAAATCCGAACCGCTTTACCGATCATCACCAAATTTGGTACGTAGCAGGGCTGAATGTTATTTTTCCTGTGTAGAAAATTTCAGCCGATTAGTTGAAAATTTACCTGAATTAAAGCAAAACGAAAATTTTTGGAAAAATTCAGAATCTCATAAAAACCGAACCGCTTTATCGATCATCACCAAATTTGGTACGTAGCAGGACTGAATGTTATTTTTCTTGTGTAGAAAATTTCAGCCGATTAGTTGAAATTTTACCTGAATTAAAGCAAAACGAAAATTTTTCGAAAAATTCAGAATCTCATAAAAACCGAACCGCTTTATCGATCATCACCAAATTTGGTACGTAGCAGGGCTGAATGTTATTTTTCCTGTGTAGAAAATTTCAGCCGATTAGTTGAAATTTTACCTGAATTAAAGCAAAACGACTTTTTTTTTTAAAATTCAGAATCTCATAAAAACCGAACCGCTTTACCGATCATTACCAAATTTGGTACATAGGAGGGCTGAATGTTATTTTTCCTGCGTAGAAAATTTCAGCCGATTAGTTGAAAATTTACCTGAATTAAAGCAAAACGAAAGTTTCTTGAAAAATTCAGAATCTCATAAAAACCGAACCGCTTTACCGATCATCACCAAATTTGGTACATAGGAGGGCTGAATGTTATTTTTCCTGTGTAGAAAATTTCAGCTGCTTAGTTGAAATTTTACCTGAATTAAAGCAAAACGAACATTTTTCGAAAAAATCAAAATCTTATAAAAACCGAACCGTTTTACCGATCATCACCAAATTTGGTACGTAGCAGGGCTGAATGTTATTTTTCCTGTGTAGAAAATTTCAGCCGTTTGGTTGAAATTTTACCTGAATTAAAGCAAAACAAAATTTTTTTCGAAAAATTCAGAATCTCATGAAAACCGAACCGCTTTACCGATCATCACCAAATTTGGTACGTAGCAGGTCTGAATGTTTTTTTTTCCTGTGTAGAAAATTTCAGCCGATTAGTTGACATTTTACCTGAATTAAAGCAAAACGAAATTTTTTTGAAAAATTCAGAATCTCATAAAAACTGAACCGCTTTACCGATCATCACCAAATTTGGTACATAGGAGGGCTGAATGTTATTTTTCCTGCGTAGAAAATTTCAGCCGATTAGTTGAAATTTTACCTGAATTAAAGCAAAACGAAAATTTTTCGAAAAATTCAAAATCGCATAAAAACCGAACCGCTTTACCGATTTGGGCCAAATTCAATACCAATGGTCCTATCACTTTGTTCAATTTTAATACGAAGTTTCAGCTCGATAGCTAAAAATTCGTTCGAGCTAGAGCATTTACGTACTTTTTACAAAATTTCAAATTTTTTAAAAAGATTCTTCTAAAATAACCACATTCCGTGTGAAATTTCGCGCAAAAAAATTAACTCGATTAGGTAAAGATTTTCCCACAATATGGCCTTATTTGTTTCTATATGATGTGAGTTGAAATGATATATTTCACATCTTACAGCATGTTAATCGTTTAACGAATGTTAATCGTTTAACTGCCAAGACCCTTTTCAGTTGTAAAAATTATTTCATTCAAATTTTGGAGACTTTTCCGAATCAAAATAGTGGGAAAATTTGCGATTTCGAACAATTATTTTTTCTTTAAATTCTTTTAGATGCAATTTTTTTAATAAAATAAAAATATAGTCTCCTTTTTTATTAGGTCAAGCATTGCTTGTCAAATTTTTCCAAATTTTGTAGATAAATTTTTTTAAATATACGTAATTAAAAAGAGCTATTCCCGTAATGTAAAAAGTGCAGTTAAAGCTCTGTAGTTACAGTATTTCATGCAAAGAATTCGTATGCGAATTTGATTAACATACTTTTTGCGATTATTAACAGATAATTAACAGATAACGACCATTGTATCGCTCAAAGCAGACCACACTATGAATCAATAACAAGCTCGTTACATAATCATTGATGCATATTATGGTGTGCGTGCTGTAATCACCAGGAGAGGAAATCCACATACAATCCAAGGATTGTATGTATAGCTATTAAAAACTGAACTCTCGTGGTCATAGAAAGTCGTTGGACAGCCAATGAATGAGTGGGAATGTTCTGATCACATGTCGAACGAATGTAACTCATCAACCACTATATTACCACCTGCGCATTTAAATCCTATAGCAGTTATTCCACGACCAGACACTGAGATAATCATATTGCAATTCAATTTATTTTCTGTTTAATACTTAACGTCGTGACGCTACCGCATCCCACGACAGACCTGGGCAGTATTTCGAATACAAGTATTTCAAATACGTATTTGGAATACATTTGTATTCGTATTTGGTATTTCAGATACAATTCGTCATTGTATTTCCCATTTTGTATTTGGAATACAATTTTTTTTAAGTATTTTGTATTTTCGTGCAAGAAACATGCTGCAAAATACTTTTCAACATCATAATACGTTGGACATTAGACGTTATAGGTTATAGGTTATAGGTTTTAAGACGGTAATCGCTTGCACCATGGAGCCTAGAGGTAAGGAGTACGAACTCGTATGGAAATCGCGGTTGAGAATCGTTCGCCAAACCGTGGAAAATTCTTTTGGCGGGAACCGAAGTGAAGTGAGCGACAAATTGGCGGGAACCGAAGTGAAGTAAGCGACAAGTTGGCGGAGATCGAAGTGAAGTGGTCATGTTGTTGAACGCAGCCCTGCGGTTTTTGACGACGACGCGTTGTTCCCGCTCAATAACGCCCATTTTGCGAGTAACCTGTATCAGAGATTGTTGTAATTCCGTCGTGCGTCAATTTTTGTTAATTTTCCGCCATTCATATCATTGCCAATATGGCGTCACTTTGGGGTGCGTTCGCTTCATTTTTATCGGGGGCTAACTTCATCTCGGTTCCCGTTGATATTCAGTGGTGCTCAGTCCACTAAAATTTTACACGAAGTGAAGTGAGCGACAAATTGGCGGGAACCGAAGTGAAGTAAGCGACAAGTTGGCGGAGATCGAAGTGAAGTGGTCATGTTGTTGAACGCAGCCCTGCGGTTTTTGACGACGACGCGTTGTTCCCGCTCAATAACGCCCATTTTGCGAGTAACCTGTATCAGAGATTGTTGTAATTCCGTCGTGCGTCAATTTTTGTTAATTTTCCGCCATTCATATCATTGCCAATATGGCGTCCCTTTGGGGTGCGTTCGCTTCATTTTTATCGGGGGCTAACTTCATCTCGGTTCCCGTTGATATTCAGTGGTGCTCAGTCCACTAAAATTTTACACAGTTTCGCGAACGTTTTTTCAGCCTGAGTTCATACTCCTTACCTCTAGGCTCCATGGCTTGCACGAACTTCATCTTGTTTTTACCGTGGTTAGTGCCCTCTGTGAGGCAATATTCGTTTACTTTATCGATCTGCGTCAATTCCACGGCCCTGAATGTGCGAGCTACAAAATCGATTTACTGTACCGCTATCTACCGGTTACGTTCGGCGGCTACGTTCTCGCGTTCCCGCCTACATTTTTCGCGCCAGAAGTTTTAGGTTAACCTCGTAAGTTTTGGGACGATCCTGTTTTCGTTGCTCTCGAGTGCACAAGTGGCGAGTCTAAAGTGAAAAGAATCTACTTAGATAAAGATAACTAATAAAAGAAGTTGGGATGAGCGAGAAGGAAAAAGAAAATGTTCCCGAAACACCCAAAGTCAAATCTGTTTTGTTGGATGGAACATTGTTTTTGTAACTCATGCACGTAATGTCGCACATTTCGTGCCTGCAAAGCGTGCGTGAGATCGCGTATTATGCTCATGTAAACGTAGATAATTTCACGTACGCCATCTGGTGCATGAAGTTATCTAGAATTCTGTAGATAACTTCACGCACACATTGGCGTGTGTGAAACTATCTACAAGATGATTTTACGCAATGCTTTGCAGGCACGGAGATGTGCGACATCACGTTGACGTTCGTTACAAAAAGTAGTACAGTAGCCTCCCACTAAGTGCTCGCTCGCTAAGTGCTCGCCGAGGCGCCTTCCCCTCGATCGGGAGGCGTGAATGTTCCCCCACCAAGACTACGAGCCCGGCCGATCGCGGACGAATGCGCCCGAGCTCTGCCGATCTCGGCCGAATGCGGCCCGAGCTCGCAGAATCTCTACGGAGAGGTGGTAACTCGCTAAGTGCTCGTTTTTACCCCTACAGCCCCGTAGGCGAGCACTTAGCGGGAGGCTACTGTATGTTATACTTGTGCGACAAAGCGGCCGTCCCGCGGAGGTTAGGAAGCGGCGCACTCGCCAAATCGAGTGCTACAACGACACGAGGCGAAGCCGAGTGTTGTTTGTAGCACGAGAGGAACGGCCGCTTTCTCGCACTAGTATCACACCGCGCGTAACGGCCGCTTTCTCGCACTAGTATCACAATCCACTATTAAGGAGGGCGTCTCGTGGCATCGAAGTCAAATTACGATTTAAAAATAAGTAGACAAAAACGACTAAATAAAAATGATTCGAACATTGCAAAAAAAATTTCACTAATTTAGTCATACACTCACACATTACAGCGTATACGCGTAATATGATTAATTTGAGCAATATGATAAATGGTTGCTGATTTACTTCAGTTTCTATGAAACCCGAACAGCTGTTTTGGAGCGAGGAGAGAGATAGTGCACGACTTGGCAACACAGCAGTCTCTGTTTATGCGCGATCTTTATAACCTCAAAATTCGCCGGCTACAGAACGAATTGGCACAGCGTACACGCTGATCATTGCATTTGTACGTAATGAAAATAATGTACATTTGGGATGTATACCTCGGTCTCATTTATACATTCTCTGTCATTTTCTAAGCAGCTGTGCGATGTTGCCAAGCGTCACGGGGGTTTGTGAGCGGGAGATTTGTTTCTGCGGTCTGCCTCGATTTTGTCATATTTAACTAAATAATTCTGTGCGAAAAATTCGGTTCAAGTACTTTTTTATGATCTCGTTAGAAACTTGAAATAATAATGCACAAGTGGAAACTTTCTTATCGAAGCTGTCTACTCGCCAAATATTTAAAAAAATTGTGTGAAGTGTTCATAAGCGCCCGGCCCATAAGAGCCTGTGTTAAATTCTTGGATTTTAATATTGGATTGCTTGCAAATAATTTCGGTAATCAGTCTTAGCATTTCGCCATCGTAAAGTTCAGCTCTCAATCTGTTATATATTTAAAATTTGTAACTCAATCTAATAACTAGAGCCACGAGACGACCTCCTTAAAGTGGTATCTAAGACGGCAGATGAGTGAAGTCCGAGTGCCAAAAATGCAGACCGACGAGGGTTAAAATCACAAGTGGACAATATGATTCCGCAACCACCTTTCTCCTACATCTAAGGGTTTGTATATTGTATACAATAATGTGAAAAAATAAAATAGTCCATTTTATTTTTAAAAACGACTGCTGCAGTCGTTTAATTTGTTCGTTTTACACCGTTGTGGATAGTGATTTAAAAATGTTACGTACATAAAGGTTTTAAGAATATACTACGTTAATCATGTAAATGGTAAAGAGATAATAAATACAATGTTCATAAGCTGTGTTATTTTAATAATTGCTTAATTCCTTTATTCTTCTCACATTATCAATTATAAATTTCCAGAACTTATGAAATGTATTTTGAGTATCTTAAAATACGTATCTTGTATTGGGTATTTTAAATACTGGATAAAAAAGTATCTTGTTTAAGTATTTTTAATACAGCATTTACGAATATTTGTATTTTGTATTTCAGATACATTTTTTATCTGTATCTTGCCCAGGTCTGTCCCATGATATACAATAAACAACATTATTGCAACCAGAAATATTATGTACATCGATAATTCCAGGCTATGCAAATAAAATTGAATAATTGTAATCATGCGATAAAGCCAAAAATAATTGAGATTTCAATTAATCGACTGATTGCTGAATTAAAAAATTTCTCAGTAAAATAAATTCCGAAATTAAAACAGTTCATTTTAGGCAGAGAAAAAATATTTTTAAAAAAATTCGTGTTTAGCTTCTTTACAAAAAAAATGGCAAACAATAATTAAAGCTAATTGTGATAATGAGTGAAATGTGATAAAGATGTGTTGAAAATATAATCAAGTGTATTGCAGTCTCTTATCAATACGTGAGAACAGTCAGATTGCGATTTCACGTGTGCAGAATGTGCAAAATAATGTTTGACCTGCTGAACATGGGACATATGAGATACCCTGGTTGACCTAAGTTTTTTTAATGCGCGTTTTTTTCTTCACTTTTGGACTACGTATCAAGAACTTTACGTACATATATTATTGAAGACGTATGATTTTCTGTCAGCAAAATATTCCAGCAATTCTAGTTGCTTTGCATGTATTAGTTTCTTAAAAAATGTCAGAAATATGAAATTGACATATGTACGGTATGTAATTCTTCTTTTTTTAAAAATATATTTATTATATTTAAAATTAGTTCAATTAACTAAATTATAAAAAATTAGTTTTTTTTTTAATATATTTATTATATTTAGTATTAGTTTATAGATTAGTACTTGATTGTATAAAAATATTTTTCTGATATAGAGATTCTGATTTTTTATCTGCATATTTGTGCAACAGAAAAAAAGACATATATTACTCGATAAATTTACATCATTTTATTGGCCAAAAATTTTCAACCAAGTGAAACGTTGATTTTATAAAACAAAATTCAATTAAATATTTCGATTCAAAGCTTTTTAACAAATACAATTGTGATATATTATAGTCTCGAAATTCTGATCGTTAGCATTATGTGATTGACTATCATTATCCGTAATTCCCACATAATTAATTAATTGAACCGAATTAAATCAAAGCTCCAGTGCTAAATAATTTGTCGCATTCATATCTCTACCAGATATAGATACTAATATAAAACAATTCTCTGACTAAACTCTACCCGATTTCATAGCAGTTCACAACTCTAAAAAAAAAAGTTTCTGACTCTGCAAGTGTACTAGAAAAAAATCTACCAGCAAACATGTCTACCGGATCGCTCAGCATCTTATAACTCTACCTCATCACAACTCTTTCGGAATACAACTCTCCGATAATATCTCAATCCGATAGAGTTATAACCTGGTAGATTTGTATTCTGGTAGAGTTTTGATTGAGTCTTAGTTTCTGGTAGAGTTGGAAGCTGTCATTAAATCAGGTAGAGTTTTATTATGGTCGAACTTTGATTAACATTTTATTTCTGGTAGACTTGTATTATGGTAGAGTTATTATTGAGACTTGTTTTCTGGTAGAGTTGGAAGCTGTCATTAGATCAGGTAGAGTTGTATTATTGTAGAACTTTGGTTAAAATTTGTTTTCTGGTAGAGTTGGAAGCTGCCATTAAATCAGGTGGAGTAGTATTATGGTAGAATTTTGGTTGAAATTTGTTTTCTGGTAGAGTTGAAAGCTGCTATTACATCAGGTAGAGTTGTATTATGGTAGAATTTTGGTTGAAATTTGTTTTCTGGTAGAGTTGAAAGCTGCCATTACATCAGGTAGAGTTGTATTATGGTAGAGTTTCGGTTGAGATTTGATTTATGGTAGAATTGACAGCTTCCATTAAATCTGGTGGAGATTATTTATGGTAGAATTCAGGCATTTTTTTTAAAATCAGTTGTGACCCGGTAGAGTTATGTCTGGTAAGAATGTAAACGAGCCTATTATTTCTATTCAGTTTTCGGCGGAATACTGAATATTGATGAGCCGCTTTTGGTGTACTCACCCGATACCGGGGCAATGTTCAAATACTCTAGGCTGAATGAAACTACTGCCGTCATACGTCACTTCCTATTCACAATACGAAAGTCATACGTAATCGTAAAAATAAAACAGACCGATAACTATTCACATGTTTAATCCCTTGAGAACCACCCGAGTCTTTGTAACGATCCCTGAAGAACCAACACTATTTTTTCTTAATAATCAACAATGCTCCTTAATAGCAAAAAAAAAAAAAGTATATAATTATTCGCGTGGGTGAATAATTCGGTATTGCACCGTCAAATGTAAAAGGGTAAAAATGTTCATTATGCAAATAAATATTCTTTGTATATTGAATATAATATACAAAAATTTTTATATTGCTTTGTATATTCGATCTAATATACGGATTCGCGCGCAAAAAGTTTCAATACTAGTTTATTCATTTTTTTTTTAAATCCCAACACGTTTCGAATTTTCACGAAATGGTTAAATATCACTATTGTCAAAAAGTATCACTATCGTCAAAAGTAGCAAATTTTCACAACAAATGTTGCGATGAAAATTCAATTTCCTTTTGCTGAATTTCAAGCAGCTGCAAAATGTAATAGATTGCAACAAATTTTACAATTGCACAAAACTTGCAGTACTCTGAATGAAAAAAAAAATCTTGTGAAATTTCGGAGTAATTTTTCTTTAAAAAATTATTTTTACTTTTTTAATTGCGACGTAATTTACTGTTGTATTATTTGCAGTACTATAATTTTTTAAAAATCCCAACACGTTTGGGAATTTCACGAAACGCTTAAATATCACTATCGTCAAAGAGTAGCAACGTCGTTAAATACTTGAGTGGTCAAATAAACTTTTCCTCTTGACTGTCATCAGAAAAAAATATCACAAAGGTTTAGATAAAAAAAAAGTGTCACATTCTTAGTTTCCTGGTAAGTTGCAGATTCACTGTAGGCTATCAAATATTTTCACAACAAATGTTGGGATAAAAATTTAATTTCCTTTTGCTGCATTTCAAGCAGTTGCAGAATGTAATAGATTGCAACAAATAATACCATTGCACAAAACTTGCCGTATTCCAGAGTTGTAAATCCCCATTAATTCATGAGATTTAGTTTACAGTACAATTTGTTTTGTAATTATGATTTCATAATAATAATATGTAGTCATTATAAAATAGAGTGTAAACATTTGAATAGCTGAAAAAAATACTAATTTTCGCTTTAATATTGCAAGAAATAGTGTAAAAAATGGAAAAAATAAGTAATGCATTACTTTCTTAATGCATTACTTATTTTTTTCCATTTTTTCAAAAGGATTACCGTGAATTTTTATTGAAAAATAATAATTTTTGCAGCCATTCCAAAGTTTAATCATCGTATTACAATCGCTACATGTTATTATTATAAAATCATAATTATATCGCTGATCGTATCATCATAATTATTTCTATAAGTATTAGGCATTTACAACTCTGCAGTATTCTGATTGAAAAAAAATTCTTGTCGTGAAATTTCGGAGTAATTTTTCTTTAAAAAATTATTTTTACTTTTTTAATTCCGACATAATTTACTGTTGTATTATTTGCAGTACTATAATTTTTTTAAAATCCCAACACGTTTGGGAATTTCACGAAACGCTTAAATATCACTATCGTCAAAGAGTAGCAACGTCGTTAAATACTTGAGTGGTCAAATAAACTTTTCCTCTTGACTGTCATCAGAAAAAAATATCACAAAGGTTTGGATGAAAAAAATGTCACATTCTTAGTTTCCTGGTAAGTTGCAGATTCACTGTAGGCTATCAAATATTTTCACAACAAATGTTGCGATGAAAATTCAATTTCCTTTTGCTGCATTTCAAGCAGTTGCAGAATGTAATAGATTGCAACAAATAATACCATTGCACAAAACTTGCCGTATTCCCGAGTTGTAAATCCCCATTAATTCATGAGATTTAGTTTACAGTACAATTTGTTTTGTAATTATGATTTCATAATAATAATATGTAGTGATTATAAAATAGAGTGTAAACATTTGAATAGCTGAAAAAAATACTAATTTTCGCTTTAATATTGCAAGAAATAGTGTAAAAAATGGAAAAAATAAGTATTGCATTACTTTCTTAATGCATTACTTATTTTTTTCCATTTTTTCAAAAGGATTACCGTGAATTTTTATTGAAAAATAATAATTTTCGCAGCCATTCCAAAGTTTAATCATCGTATTACAATCGCTACATGTTATTATTATAAAATCATAATTATATCGCTGATCGTATCATCATAATTATTTCTATAAGTATTAGGCATTTACAACTCTGCAGTATTCTGATTGAAAAAAAATTCTTGTCGTGAAAATTCGGCGTAATTTTTCTTTAAAAAATTATTTTTATTTTTTTAATTGCGACGTAATTTACTGTTGTATTATTTGCAGTACTATAATTTTTTTAAAATCCCAACACGTTTGGGAATTTCACGAAACGCTTAAATATCACTATCGTCAAAGAGTAGCAACGTCGTTAAATACTTGAGTGGTCAAATAAACTTTTCCTCTTGACTGTCATCAGAAAAAAATATCACAAAGGTTTAGATAAAAAAAAGTGTCACATTCTTAGTTTCCTGGTAAGTTGCAGATTCACTGTAGGCATATTTTCACAACAAATGTTGCGATGAAAATTCAATTTCCTTTTGCTGCATTTCAAGCAGTTGCAGAATGTAATAGATTGCAACAAATAATACCATTGCACAAAACTTGCAGTATTCCAGAGTTGTAAATCCCCATTAATTCATGAGATTTAGTTTACAGTACAATTTGTTTTGTAATTATGATTTAATAATAATAATATGTAGTGATTATAAAATAGAGTGTAAACATTTGAATAGCTGAAAAAAATACTAATTTTCGCTTTAATATTGCAAGAAATAGTGTAAAAAATGGAAAAAATAAGTAATGCATTACTTTCTTAATGCATTACTTATTTTTTTCCATTTTTTCAAAAGGATTACCGTGAATTTTTATTGAAAAATAATAATTTTTGCAGCCATTCCAAAGTTTAATCATCGTATTACAATCGCTACATGTTATTATTATAAAATCATAATTATAGAGCTGATCGTATCATCATAATTATTTCTATAAGTATTAGGCATTTACAACTCTGCAGTATTCTGATTGAAAAAAAATTCTTGTCGTGAAAATTCGGAGTAATTTTTCTTTAAAAAATTATTTTTACTTTTTTAATTGCGACGTAATTTACTGTTGTATTATTTGCAGTACTATAATTTTTTAAAAATCCCAACACGTTTGGGAATTTCACGAAACGCTTAAATATCACTATCGTCAAAGAGTAGCAACGTCGTTAAATACTTGAGTGGTCAAATAAACTTTTCCTCTTGACTGTCATCAGAAAAAAATATCACAAAGGTTTAGATAAAAAAAGTGTCACATTCTTAGTTTCCTGGTAAGTTGCAGATTCACTGTAGGCTATCAAATATTTTCACAACAAATGTTGGGATAAAAATTTAATTTCCTTCTGCTGAATTTCAAACAACTGCAGAATGTAATAGATTGCAACAAATTTTACCACTGCACAAAACTTGTATTACTTCGAACGAAAAAAAAAATTTAATAACAAAATAAAAATCCTTTTTACTTTATAATTACGTCGTATTTTACTGTTCGCACAATGTTCGGAGTACGTCTGTGCAGCACACGCGAGCCTTCCGTAACTGCTAAAAGCCTTGAGAGAAACACAGTAAGTATCATAAATGTGAGCGCCTACGATACCGCGAGGAGGGGGGAGCGTCGTTCCGATTAAAGAGCCGACTTTGTATCAGGCAACCGTTTTCCATTTAACTTCAATCGGTCATATTTATCAGTTGTTACGATATTTTTTCGCTAAAAAATGATTACTCCGACTTATCTAACATGAGGATAAGATGCAGATAAAATATGTTCACTATCTCGTCATTTTTATCCGCAATGCACAAATTTACCATATGTTCAAAAAAATATTCTAACACTGTGCTTATAATAAACTGAGTTTAAAAAATCTTTCAAAAATTCATTTCCGACCCAAATAATCAATTAATATAAAAGATAGGAGAAAAAACTTTTTTAAAAATGTTGCAAATGAATTAAATAATTTTCCAAAATAATTTTTTAAATTTCATGAAAAAAGTAAAAAAAAAAAAAAATACTTAAAAAGTTATGTTTTCGAAATAATGAGTAAAATTCCAAAAGCTTGTTTATGAATTATTCAAATCTGATTTATGAGTCACGTTTTTGCCTTATGATTGTTCTAATAATAGTTACTTTAGTCAATGTTATCTTTAACAACACTCATTTTATTTTCCAGATTTTTCACTTTCGCAAAGTCGGATGAACATACCAACGAATGGAATATTATACGTATATCGATATTTATTAAGAAATCATCGAATTATAATTATATATCGACGATACATTTATTTTTAGTTGCCTTGTGGCCCCAAAGGTAACGCTGACGCATCGTGGTTGACCTCTAAATATTTACGAACTCGCAAAAATGGCACAAACTTTCAAACTCGTGCTCATTCGACTTGCAGCGATACACGGAACTCTATGGTATGTGAATCAGTGTTGTAAAGCACCATTACTTTTAAAAAATAAAGTTTACAGTAGAATTCGTTTTGCAGTTATGATTTCGCAATAATAAACTGCAGTTTTTATGAAATTATATGTGATATACACCTAAAAAAAATCTCCTTGGGAAAAAATGCGAAAAAAATGGAAGAGTACAACTTTCTATTATTTTTGCAATGCATTAACTGTTTTTCTCCATTTTTTCGAGTAGATTACTATGAAATTGAACTGAAAATTAATATTTTCTGCAATTATTCAAAAGTTTAATTGTCATATAATAATCGCTACATGTTAATTTTAAGGAAATGTAATCATAAAGCCAATTATATCATCGAATATATTTCTAGAAGAATTAGAGATTTACAACTCTGATGTAAATACGTTTTCTCTGCAATAAGAATTCAGGAGTTACATTTAGTAATATTTGGCGTTGAAATCTGTTCCGAATAGGTAAAATAACATCCCAACATTAATTTTTGTTGGTGGAAAACTGACTTAATAAGACTTTCGCACGTGTCCAAGCATTGGGTCAAATTAAGGAGGGCGACCAGCTGCATGGGAGTCAAATGACGGTTCGTTCACTCACGTGATAGAACCGATTGCTACAAATATTTTAGTCATTGCTAAAATCTTGCTACCAATAAGAATGAAATAGCAGATATGTAAATATTTCCTATTTGGACTATTTATGAAAGATAAATGATTTCAAGTTGCTGATTTGATTCGGTTATCGAGTCCTGTCGGTGTGAGCTTTCGCACCATCGTGTGTGTTAGTGTGACGTTTGGCAACATCGCAAATTTTGTTGACATTCGTTTGCCGGAGGAGATATAACCTCTTTCAAAGCCGGCTCCGAGATGGACCGGCACAATAGTCGGTTGGAACACGGTCGAACCGCTGGAAGATTCGTTTCGAGAAAGAGAAAAATGTGGTGTGAAAATGTCCTTGCCACAAAAAGAAAAAAACCAAACGACCCAGCTGAGCAAGTGCGTGAAAAATACAAGCATATTTTCACCCTGCACCAGAATAAAAGATAATGTAATATACCTAAAAAAAAATCTTTAATTATCAATCATTGTCTTGCTAAGACAACATTACGTGTATATTTTTGTACACCTAACCTCTTTTATGGTTTACCGGCTTACTGATTACGCTAACTAAATGATTCCTAATTTTTATATGGAATTATTCGTTTATTTTAATGTGATACTTTGAATTATATCGATGTGCGTATGATGGGCGCCTGCACACATGACTTCCGTATATGCGTGAAAATGCGATGTTGCCAAGTGTAACCGAGTGTGACAGATCCGCTTGAAACAATGGCCGATTTCGGCTGCTGCTTGCACTTTAACTCAAAATATCTGTCTGCAATGTCCGGCAGGCCCCTTTTTTCATGATCGCGTTAGAATCGTTAGAATTTGATGAACAGATAGCGACTTTGTTATCTGCGTCATCTAACTGCCAAAGGTTTTAATTGTCTGATTGAAGTGTCTAGAAAGCACTGTTTCCATAAGACCCCACGTTAAATGTACGGTTTTCGAGTTCAGATTTCTTGAAAAAAAGTCCGGCAAGCCGTGCTGAGATTTAACAGTAGCAAAGTTCTATGTTCAATTTATCTCATATAAAAAATTTGAGATTTTATCTAACAAGAGGTGCAGCTAGTCGCCCTCCTTAATGAGCGACTGTCATTACATTAATATGCTTGATATATTGTTTCTCCACAATAAATGAACGATTTCCGGGCAGAGTTTTGTATAATTTATCGCCTTATATATATAGCGAAAGTAAAAAAAGAAGGACTGATTGATTAATGGAATGAAATAAATAACTAGATAACTAAATAAATAAATATATTGTTATTAATTTATACCCTAAACGAATTTGCCATCTGAAAATTGTGAAAATAAAAACGTTCTCCACAAGCCCACAAAAAATTCTGCAACTTTGTTAAAAAATAATTCTTGATCAGCACAAATATGTGGAATATTTTCATAACAAAATTTTTTATCAATCGGTTACAAAAATTAATCGCATTTTTTTTAGAGGTAATTAATAGTTTAGACAAAAGTAAATTAGCTTCCACTGCAGAAAGGACAGCGTTGAAGCTAATTTGCTTTTTTTTCTTTTTTTTTTCAATTAATATTTTAAACATAAGCAAATTAAATTTAAATCCATGTCTACTCAGAACTGGTTGATACCGATTTGAACTTGTGTTTACTCAGAACTGGTATTGTCCAGTTCTGACCAAATACAATTTTTTATACCGATTTCTGTTTTGAAAGCTGTGCTGTTTCACCTTAATGCTATCAAATCAGAGGCACAAGGCGATACAAAAAACGAAACATGCTCCAGAAATACTTTCGATACGACACGTTATATTATCACACCCCACGTAGAAAAAACGAATCTTGTGAAGAATCTTTTAAAGAATCTTAAAAAAAGTCTTGAAAGAATCTTTGAAAGAATCTTTAAAGGAATCTTGAAAAGAATCACGTATAAGATTCGGAGCAAGATTCTTTCCAGGATTCTTTTCAAGATTCTTTCTATCCGAAAGCGCTCTGAGAATCTTTCAAAGAACCTTCGAAAGAATCTTGAAAAGCGTCTTTAAGAGAATCGTGAAAAGATTCCGTCCATTAAACAGAAAAATCGTTGAAAGAATCTTAATGAAATTCTTCAGAGGAATCGAGCAAAACCTGTTGTTGCTTTCCCTTGGTGTCGAGACAGTACATTTCGGTACGTCAACGAAGAGTAAACCCCTCGTGTATAGTCGAACTCAGAACAGCTTTGCAGTCTTATATACGTTCAGGCTTCAAGTCACTCGAGAGAAACGCTTCGACCGCTCGCCATCTAGTGGCATCGTACGAAACACTGATATTCAATACTCCGCTAGATGGCGAGCGCTCGAAGCGTTTCTCGCGCTGTACAATTTTCATTGAGAATGTGAAATAATAGTTATTCGCATATTACAGTTGGGCAATATAATTATATCACGTTTTTAAAATGCAATTGGTTTATTAAACTCTTTTTTTCGCTTAGGAGTAATTTTAATGTTTATAATTAGATGTTCGGATTAACAATTTGGTCGAACGTCAGCAAACGCAGATTTATTCAAAACAGCTACCTTGTTTTTCAAGTGTAGTTAGGCTTAACGAATAAAAATTGTATATCCAGCACGACTGGATTGCGGATCATCACAACATTATATTTCTTAATCAAGCGTCGCGATAGTAATTTAAAACTTTCAAGTTCATGACCAGCGTGATGTCATACTTTCAAGTCATAATCTAATGTACAATACACTGAATATTTATAGAGGAGCAACCTCGTGATACGACGAACCATGTGACAGTAAAGTTTATTGGCGCTCTATTGGCAGAAATAATCCAATTTTTTAATGGAACTTCACTTAAGGGAAATGAATTTTTTTCCAGACGTAAATATAACAGTAAAAAATGATAACCCATTTGAGTTATGCGAAATTAGTTTCCACTTGTCTCAATTATTCCACGATATTTGATAATATAAAGTTGTTGCGGCTCTTTCAATGGTCATTCACTGTTAATTGTGGAGCATTTTTATTGAAAAAATAACAAGGATGCAAAGTAGAACCTTGCACATTGCTTCTTCATTATTTTTCGCTTTTTACTATTTTTTACTATTTTAATTTTCAATTTTTTACTGCCTAAGAATTGGAGGTGCCACTTTGGAATTTTTTTCTCAGAATCTTCGTACATCGCGAAACACCTTGTAAAATTAAGACCGGAATCAAAGATGCTTTTTTCGTAAAAAAAATTATTTATTTCTTTTTTTTGCGAAAAATTGACTTCTGTTGGAAAAATTATGATGTTAACATCACTCGAAAGTAGATGAAAAATGAAAAAGTTAATGTTCTTAAGAATTTTTTGAGAGTCTAATATTTTCTGAGATATAGTGATATTTAAAAAAAAACGTAAATCCTGAACGGCGCCCTTTAAAAATCTGAAAAAAATCACAAACACCCATCTCAACTAGTACAACAAACTGACAAATTTAGAAAAAAATACGGGAGGTCGACCGAAAAAAGTGGCCCAGTTGATAAAAAATGCCTCATATATAATGACTGAATATTGTTTCATTCGCATACAAAATTTGAGCTCGCTATCTCAAGTTTTGCAAAAGTTACAATAGAGCGATAACGTCAATTTTTTAAAAAATTAAAATTCTATAAAATCCGAACCACTTTACCGATTTCGTCGAAATTCAATACCAAACAACATTGAAAGTGTCTTCAGTTATGAAGAACTATTTAGCTAAATCGTTGAACTTTTACGAAAGTTAGAGCGACCACGCCCTTTTAAAAAAAAAATTAAAAATTACATAAAATCAAAATGGATGCGTATATTTAGTCAAAAATCGTAACATTCAAAGAGGAACAACTGTTTCACTTGCGTGCTAAATTTGGGCCCGATCGCTTAAACGGTTACCGAGTAAGAGGCAATTGAATTTTCGAAGTCCGGCACACATACACTGCGAGAAGAGTTTGTTAACAGTTAACAAATCTTGGTTAAATATGGCGAAATGAACCATTTAGTTATTCTTATTGAATCTCACTTGAGCTAAATAAAATTTGCTTGTCGCAAATGAAACTCGCTGACATTTGTTAATAGTTAACAAATCTTGTTTGGCTCAAGTGAGATTCAATAAGAGTAACTAAATGGTTCATTTCGCCATATTTAACCAAGATTTGTTAACTGTTAAGGTAGTTCTGTCGTGAAGGCAATCCAAACTCATATGCATGAATTTTTGACATGTTGTAATTTAGCTATTCAATTTTACTTGCCCAAAATCTTGAAGGCTTTTACCGAGTATTTGAATGAACAATTAAAACTTGAAACTCGATCTTTTTACACGGCGCTCATGGGAGGGCTGAAAAAATTGATCTTTAAATCGAAAATTAACATACTTAGAACAAAGATAGAGAAAAAATAAAAAGTACTACGGATTCGCAAATCATTCAGGAATTGATGCATCATGAAAAAAGGTGAAGTCGCCGGAATAATGTTTAATTGAACCAAGGTCAAAGTGCAAGATACCGGGCCAAATGGCGTTTCCTAACCTAATTATCGTAAAAATGAAATCAAATTCGCACTAAACATATCATCTATTTACAAATAATCGTTTTTATTTGATTACGACAATTTCAAAGGATTCTCGATTATTTTGTATATTATTATTGAGGCAGTCAAAGTGACGCATATGATTATTTTTTAATGTCGTATAGACTGAGATTTATGACTCCGGCGTACCGACAGAACTACCTTAAGACGCACACATATATACGGACATTTTTTCTAAACCACTTTTCTCGACGTTTTGGACCATTCTGAATAATACTGACATGAAAATATTAAAAAAACAAAAAAATTTCATGAAAACAAAGTTTCCTCTATGAGGAAGTAAAATTACCAAATCAGAAAAAATGTCTTATGTAAAAAAAAATGTAGTCAGAAAAAGACTAAATTTTATGTAAATCTCTATTTAAAAAAAACGGCTAAAAGAAAAAAGACTTGTTTTGACAAAAATTAAATGTTCAACTGATATGACAGATTTATTCACAATTCTTCGTTCCTCCACCAGAACCAAACAATATAAGTGCACCACTCATTGATAATAGTCGATTTGAATCCAGATTGACGAGATATGTAAACACTTCATCGACGTTATCACGTCATTCCACTTGTCTCTTATTGCTTCTCGAATGGGAGTTCACCATTGATCTCCAATCATTTGTACATCTCCTCGATGAGATCTGCATACTTTTTGGCAATAATATTTCTTCTCACTTTCAGCGTAGGTCCCAATTCTCCGGTTGGAAGTGAAAAGTCGTGTGGCAAGATTCGAAACTTTTGTATCTTCTGCGCATTGCTCGTGGCCTTAGCATTTGTTCTATCAAGGGCCGCTTCAATTTCCTTGTAGATCTTGAAATTTAAGAAATACATACTGAGCACGTAATAACGAATTTTGGATAATTATTATTAGAGCAGGTGAAACTATTCTGTAAATCTAATCTAAGCCTCGCCTCACTCTGGGCCTAGGCTCAAAAATTTTGTTCTTGGACACATCATTTACTGTAAAAAAGGAAAAAAAATCGTCGACGTACTTTTGGAGAGAACCAAATTTTAGGTAATTAGAAAAAACAATTTTTCACCATACCTGCGCGGAAAGTTCGACTTCCCGCCCTACGGTCTTTACATAATTCGAACTTTCCGCTGCAGATATGGTGAAAAATAGTATATTACGCCACTAAGGAGTGAAAGTAGACTATCCCTCCCTAGTGGCGTAATATACTATTTTTACAAATCTAAAAAAAATTCTGGAGTTTTTTTTTTATACTGCTCTACAACATCTCAAAAGAAAAAAAAATATGAGAGTTGCGATTTTTTCGCAGGAAATACGTATACTCACTGCAGTGTCGCGCGTTTTTAAAACTTCCGTCACTGTACTCGCTTGAGATCCAATGGATTTGGCCCATGATTTTGTTGTCTCCGTCAGAGTGTCAAGAGGTGCGCCAGTGTTCGGATCCATATCCGACTTAAAAAATAATAGTATGTTACGATACAAATACGGTAAAACTTTTTCTGGCGAGTGTGAGTTTGCAGCTCAAGTCGAAAGCGAATGTTACAATCACACGATTTAGAAAAAAGTTTACGAGTGTATAGAAAATTTCACTTCGAGATGTGAAAATGAGATATGATTGACCCCATTTTCGAATGAATAATGGGCGTTAATAGAATACATTTTTTTTTTTTCAAAATTTATGGGACGACTTTTTATTACTTTCGTAGTGAATTCTAATTTGAATTTGTTTAAACTGTTGATCTGCCAAATTAATCTATTTATAATATTTGTCGTATACGACAAATATTTTATAGTTACCATAAAAAAATCGTCGCATATACTTCAAATACACCGAGAGAAAAAGTTTTATTGATTCACGGAAATATATGCCAATGAAATAAAATACATCAATTTCAATACTATCGTTTCTTTGAATGATCTCAAACTCAATGAAAAGTAGTGTCATTGATTCGAAGAAACAGTTCTTTAAACCAATGAACCTTTTTCATTGATTTCAAAGATATCGTCTCTGATTCAATGAAACCTTCTTCTTACCAGCTCAAAATTTCGAAACCTATTTTATCCTGAAGTATGCGGCAGATAAAGCTCAAATTTTGTGAGCATGTAAGGAAGTATGGCAGGAATAGCCTAAGCTTCTGGTTCCTCGAAACTCGAAGCCGTTCGTTCGGGAGAACCGGAAAACAAAAAAGTGAGGTTAGGTGCGAGAGAGAGATCAAAGAAAATGTTTCTTTGAATCAATGAAAACGTCTCTTTAAGGAGGTCGTCTCGTGGCTCTAGTTATTAGATTGAGTTACAAATTTTTAATATATAACAGATTGAGAGCTGAACTTTACGATAGCTAAATGCTAAGACTGATTACCGAAATTATTTGCAAGCAATCCAATATTAAAATCCAAAAATTTAACACAGGCTCTTATGGGTCGGGCGCTTATTGAACACTTCAGACCATTTTTTTAAATATTTGGCGAGTAGATAGCTTTGATAAGAAAGTTTCCACTTGTGCATTATTATTTCAAGTTTCTAACGAGATCATAAAAAAGTACTTGAACCGAATTTTTCGCACAGAATTATTTAGTTAAATATGATAAAATCAAGGCAGACCGCAGAAACAAATCTCCCGCTCACAAACCACCGTGACGCTTGGCAACATCGCACAGCTGCTTAGAAAATGACAGAGAATGTATAAATGAGACCGAGGTATATATCCCAAATGTACATTATTTTCATTACGTACAAATGCAATGATCAGCGTGTACGCTGTGCCAATTCGTTCTGTAGCCGGCGAATTTTGAGGTTATAAAGATCGCGCATAAACAGAAACTGCTGTGTTGCCAAGTCGTGCACTCTCTCTCTCCTCGCTCCAAAACAGCTGTTCGGGTTTCATTGAAACTGAAGTAAATCAGCAACCATTTATCATATTGCTCAAATTAATTATATTACGCGTATACGCTGTAATGTGTGAGTGTATGACTAAATTGGTGAAATTTTTTTTGCAATGTTCGAATCATTTTTATTTAGTCGTTTTTGTCTACTTATTTTTAAATCGTAATTTGACTTCGATGCCACAAGACGACCTCCTTAAAACAAGGAAACTGTTCCTTTATTATATGCTCACTAAGTAAATCTTTATTTACAGGCAATGAAATATTCTCTTTGAAATTCAAATGCACTATTTCATTGATATCAATGAAAAAAAATCAATCCATCCTTTTCTTTGGCGTCAATGAAATCTTTTCTCTCGTTGTAAATGCTTGTCAATTTCAAGTTCCAATACTCGGATTTTCTCTGAGTGCAAACGCGGTGTGATTTTATTTTCGAATTTTCCCAAATATTCAATCTGAACAAACAGCATTAGTTTTTTTTTGTTTTAATCAACCACGGTATGTCACATCACCTTAAAAGCCCATTTGACTAAACTTTCAATTCGCCTGATTACATAAAAATGTGTGGCTTACCCTGAGTGTGACCAGAATCGTTAGAAACTTTTTCATATCACCGACAAGCATTGCGTTGTTAAGTGCTGGTAATTCAGCCAACAACGATTGTTCAATGGGCACCGGCGGAACATTTTCGCCACCGGCTGTTATCACGAGTTCCTTTATTCGTCCTTGACGTGATAAAAAGAGTAAAAGAATATATATCTAGTTACGCAATAACTACACATAAAAGATTACCAATTTATGAAAATTCAACATCGTCGGCATTTTTTTTTGTCTAACTTTTTCTGTTGTATAACAAAGACCATTCTGTGTTTATTTAAGGGGACCAGAAGTTTTAAAAATTTCAAAAACCGTAAAAAATTGTACATTTCGGGAATAAACACAAAGAAAAAATGGCGGCGATAACCATGTCGGTTAAAAGTTTTGAAATGCTTAAATTTGGCCAATATTATTTTATCATTAAATATTTTTATGGAAAATTCTTTTTAGAATGTGAATATTAGCTTCAAACATGCAAAAGATCATATTTTCCAGAAAATTATAGGTTATGACGATTAGATCCGTAAAGCGATTTGATTTTGTACACACATCCAGAGAAATCAGTTTGAATCAAATACGGAATCTATTTCAAATTTGTAAAATTTTATTTCGGTAAAATAAAACTTCCTTGAAATAAATCCGATTCATTGGAATGAAATAAATTCTATTTGATCAAAATAAAATGCTATTATGTTAACATTTGAAGAAGAAATTTATTTAATGGCTGGCCTAATAAATCAGTATTAATTTTGAATAGAATTTATTTGATTCAACCAAAATTTCATTTATTTTACATAAATCCCATATTTTGATTTAAATAAACCCATGAATTCGATTTCTCTGGGTGCACATTTTATTGTATACGCAATCAAACGTGACTACATTTTCGCTCGTGCAATTTCTTTCTGGCTCCCTTTAAGGGGATGCTGGAGTAGATTTTTGTACCGACTTTAGTCGGTAAAAATAGGCGATTTTGTAGTATACACTATGCATCGAAAATATGCTACAAATATACGTCAAATTTTGCAGGATTGTAATAAAAACATTCATGCTTGGGTGCCGGTCGAATTACTGTTCAAAACATACAAGAAACGTAAGAAATTGTGTATTACTGAACCTCTCAAAAACCAATATGGCCGCTAGAAATGTCAACAGGTCCTTTGAGGTAAGATATAAAATTTCTGTAACTCAGATGTGTTAAATCAGAACGGATACCCATTCTTTGATTATTTCTGAACCTTTCAAAACCGTCGAAATGTCGATTACACAAACCAAATCCACGAATAGTGTATACTACGATTGCAAAGACTGTTTGCTTTTCGCACAGGCTCAGAGCTGGTAAAGAGCATGAATATAGTTCCGTCATTAGGAGACAGGTGGCGCTGTTTACTTTTGGCAAAAGCTCCGAGCCTCTGCAATGCGACCGTAGTATACACTATATATGGATTTGGCTTGTACAGTTACCATTCTGATGGTTTTGGAATATTTAGAAATCATCACAGAATTGACGTCCCGTCTGATTTTACATGTCTAATTTCCAGAAACAATTAAATCTTACAGCAAAGTTCTGTTGACATATGGAGTGCGGCCATTTTGTAATGGCCGTAACTAAGCAGACTACTCGGCGCCACCTGTGTCCTAATTGGGAAACTTACCGACCAAAGTCGGTATCAAAATCTACTCCAGCATCCCTTTAATAAGGCCCCCCTTAAAGTTGATTGTGAGAGCTTTTTCTTATCAGAACGAGCTGTAAAGTATTTGTATTCATATTTGAGGGTGGGAAACAAAATTATATACCTACATTTTTTTATGCACTATTTTTTGTTGAATGTTTATAAACTAGTGAAACAACGTGTGTATTCAATTATTACCTGTTATATACATAAATCCGACCGGATCGATTCTTCCAAGATCACCGCTGTGTAACCAACCATCTTCATCTTTGGCCTCTTTGGTTTTTTCCGGCTCGTTCAAATATCCCATAAAAATATGACGACCTGCCATGCAAATTTCTCCCTCTCCGCTGTTATCCATGTTGTCTAATTTCGTCCTAAAGCCTGGAACAACTGATCCCACACTTCCCATTCTTTGTGGAATCGAAAAAGATTATTAAACTTTTGAAATGATGCTCTTCAGCTTCTTCATCACCCATCAATTAGGTCCGTCAAAAATTCGCTTAGCGAATACATGTGACTTTTTTTGGTCGTAAAAATATATAGAATCTCCCATTTTTTAGATTTTTGTAAGGCCTTTCGCCATAAAACTGTTATATTAATTATTCTGAAACTTATGTGCAGTAAAGAATTTGAAGAAAAAAAAATCTTTAATAAAACCTAATGTTTTTGGAAAAATCAGTAAGTTTATTTACATCAAATAAAAAAAATTAATTAACACAATCTTTTTTTTTAAATTTTTTTATTGAGATAGAAAAAAATAAAAAGATATGAGCTTTGGGAAAAAGTGATTCCCACTAAGCTCAGTCTTTCCTCTTACAATTAACACAATTAATTAACGCTTCGACCGCTCGCCATCTAGCGGAGTATTGAATATCAGTGTTTCGTACAATGCCACTAGATGGCGAGCGGTCGAAGCGTTTTTCGCAAGTGACTTGAAGCCTAAACGTATATAAGACTGCAAAGCTGTTCTGAGTTCGACTATACACGATGGGTTTACTCTTCGTAGACGTACCGAAATGTACTGTCTCGACACCAAGGGAAAGCAACAACAGGTTTTGCTCGATTCCTCTAAAGAATTTCATTAAGATACTTTCAACGATTTTTCTGTTTAATGGACGGAATCTCTTCACGTTTCTCTTAAAGACGCTTCTCAAGATTCTTTCGAAGATTCTTTGAAAGATTCTCAGAACGCTTTCGGATAGAAAGAATCTTGAATAGAATCCTGGAATAGTCCATTACGATACGAGTGCGAAATAGTATATTACACACCTAGGGCAGTAAAGTAAGAAATGTCTCAGATCATATGTAATTGTCGGCCGAGGCGAAGCCGAGGTCGACTAACATGTGATCTGAGGCTTTCTTATTTACTGCCCGAGAAGTGTATACGATTTTTCTCATCGACGGAGCCGAAAACCGGGAACTTCGTTCCGCGCAGCGGAACGAAAGTTGTCGCTTTCAGGCCGGAGGTGAGAAAAAACTTTTTCTGACGTGTGTGAGTTTGCAGCACGAGCCGAAGGCGAGTGTTGCAATCATACGAGTTAAGAAAACGTTTTTCGCATGAGTATCGTACAAAATTTTATTTCACTAGGTGTGTAAACGATTTTTGACGCATGCGAAGCGTGCGTAAAACCGCGTTCTACGCACTGAGTGAAATAATAGTACATTATGCTACAAGAGAGAGAAGAGCGCGATTTTCACCGAGTGCGAGGTTAGCTGCCTGAGCGAAGCGAGGGCTGCTCGAGCACGAGGTGAAAATTGCGCTCCCTCCCGCGTAGCATACGATTCTTTACTTCCGATTGCGTTGAAATATGACGTGATTTCTGTCGCTGAAAAGCGAGAGGAAAAATTCGACGATACCTGGCCGTGAGCCGTGTGTATGGGCAGCGGGAAGATATACGAGGCAAGACTCGCTCGGGCATCGTGGCCCCTGTTTTTGCGCGCTTCGCGGTTCGCAGCGCGAGCGCCGCGGTACGCGTGGGCGAAAATAGGGGGCAAGATGCCCTAGGGAGTTTTGGCTCGTATATCTTGCCCGCTGCACATGCGCACTGCTCGCGGTCAGATATCGGCGACTTTCCTCACGCTTTTCAGGGACGGAATCACGTTATTTCAGCGCAGACAGGAGAAAAGAATCTTGCTCCGGATCCTATACGTAATTCTTTTCAAGATTCCTTTAAAGATTCTTTCAAGTCTTTTTTTAAGATTCTTTAAAAGATTCTTTTTTTCTTCGCGGGATCTGGGATTACCACGATTATATTCCAATACTAGGATTTTATTGTGGCTCGCGGGCTGCGCGCGCTCGCAATGGCCCCCCACCCAAGGGTGCCACCCACCCTTGGGGGGGGGGGGGCTATGTTTTTGGAAAAGGACTTCGAATAATTCGGGCTCGGGACTTGGCGGAAAAGGGTGGGGCTAGCCCCAGGGGCTGGGGCTAGCCCCAAGCCTTTAGCCCCACCCCCTTCCACCAAGCCCCGAGCCCGAATTATTCTAAGTCCCTCGATTCTTGACACGGCGGCGGCGAGATCTTTTTATAATATAGAGAGATAACGTGGATTTCTTTCCCTGACACTCTGCAAAAATGTGTTTCCATGTTTTTTTACCTATATTTATTGTTGGAACTCATGGTGTGAGCTCCACTGCTCTCGGACATTCCATAAGCCTCCATGAGAGGTATATCGAGACTCATAAAATATTTCTGGATTTTAGTGCTGAGTGGAGCGGCAGCGGTAAAGAAATTCGTACATCTATCAAGTCCCAGATTGACTTTAACTTTGCTGAAGACGAGCCATTTAGCTATGACATATCCCATATGCTTGTAATCGTTCCCGTTCATCTTATTCATATTGTACGCAAGTCCTTGGGCTTTTGCCCATGTGGCTATCCAAGTTTTCAACGGTCCATTGGAACTCGCTACATCCATCATTTTCTCATAGATCTTTTCCCAGACTCTTGGTACACCCAAAAATACAGTAGGTCTTGCTGCGACCAGAGTCTCTATTAAAGTACCCTTCAAAGCTTTGCTGTCCGCAAAGTATACGGTTGCAGCCAAGTGCATACAAGTAAAGATGTCGATGACCTAATAACACACATATTTTTCATTATAAATTCAACGATTCAGTTTAATTAAAAAATTGAAATCGTTTCATTTCCTAGTTAATTATCAGAAGGTACAATTTTTTATAGACTTTCTTTGGTTGTACGTTTAGTGACAAAACATGAACTGCTATTCTTTACGACTGTAGGAAGACCATTTATTTGTCATATTTACAAAAACGCTTTTTTTTAAATCAGTGGCTCGGGAGAATCGTAAATGAAAATGGTTTTATTCTCGTATTGAGTTTTGAGGGATGCAGTTGTTTATAATTTTAATCTTACGTTCAGTCGATTCTAAACAATAATGATTAATAATAAAAAATAACGACTAATTTATGGTCATGTCTTTGGGGAACAAAATAAATTAATTGTATGGATATTGAAAGTCGTTATATTTCTAGATTAGCTAGGGTAAAAGTACCGGTTGTGGCCACCCCTACACTTAAATACGTTTTTCGTGGCTATTTTAATTCTGTACCTGTATTTAATCATAATTTTTCATAACGCTGTGTATTTTGGAAACATTTATCGTCATTTTGACGTCCGTTCGTCTCCATTACAAAAAGTACTGTGCCAGTAATTAAAGTATCATCAGCTGATTCATCAAATTGTCAACTCCTTACGGAATTCGACAAGATTTTGACGAAAGCTCTAGATACATATTCGGATTATATAGTTGGCGAATTGCATGCAGCTTTGCACATATCAATCTTAAGAGTCATCACTGCAAATGTTGATGTACTAAAAGTTTGAAATAAAGCTATACATTTATAAAAAATACGATGTCCACAACTGGTACATGGAATAAGCATGTTGCCCCGGATATGGCCATGATAATATAATCATTAATTTTTCGTTAATTATTACACAATCAATTCATAAATTCGTAAAGAAGAAACAAAAAAACAAAAAACGCTAAGAAAAATATATCCTTAGAAATGTATAGTAAAAAAGAAGGTAAAGCGGTGGAACACCTTTCATGTTGAAGATTTCCATCATTATTCAATGCGAAAATCTACTTTCGGAAAGAACTCTGGTAAAAGTAAAAATAAAAGTGTAAAGAGTAAAACATTAATATAATGTATGACTATTTGTGACAAAGAAAGCTGCTACGAAAAATTGCAAAACGAAGGAGACGAATGTCAAAAAAGGTTAGTTAGGTTCACAGATGGCATCTGTGCTTTAAAGACATTTTCGTGTAGAGGAATTGGATGCTTTCATAAGAATACGATTTTGATTTATTAAACACACCTTAAAAAATGTTTGAAGTGCCAGAGTTGGGCAGCAAAAATTACTTAGTTCAGAAATTACTGCTTTAATTACAATTACCTTCAGTAATTGTATTGGATTTCAAATTAAATACTGAAAGTATTACGGAAAGTATTGTATTTACATTACATATGTACAAAATGTATTGTATTTTGTATTTACAAAATATAATTACATTTTGCAATTGTATTGGATTTCAAATTAAATACAATTACATTTTGTAATTGTGTTGGATTTCAAATTAAATACAATTACATTTTGTAATTGTATTGGATTTCAAAATAAATACAATTACATTTTGTAATTGTATTGGATTTCAAATTAAATACAATTACATTTTGTAATTGTATTGGATTCCAAATTAAATACAATTACATTTTGTAATTATATTGGATTTCAAATTAAATACAATTACATTTTGTAATTATATTGGATTTCAAATTAAATACAATTACATTTTGTAATTATATTGGATTTCAAATTAAATACAATTACATTTTGTAATTGTATTGGATTTCAAATTTGTATTTTGTAATTTTCCATTACAATTTTGCCCAACTCTGTGAAGTGCAATGAATATTGAGTTATTCAAATTTTAAGCATGGCCAAAACTGGTGCATAGGTGGCCAGAACTGGTGAAATGGCTATGCTCCTACTTTTTTCTATTTTCCACTGTTTTCTCGATACATATGAAGATTTTAATGCTAGAAATCTGAAATTATATTCTTCTCAGATATGAAAAGTATAGGTCTAAAACAGTTTTATGATATTTGGTCCCAATCACAAGTACTTGAAAACGGGAAAATTCTTAAATTGGTACTTCCATAATCGGTACTTCTACCCTGTTGAAAACTGCAGTTTTTTGTAACTTTAGTCGTCCACTCAATACCAAATTTAAGATTTTTTGGTGTCACTATAAAGAAAACAACGGTAAAGAATTATACCGTTCCTGGGGCATTTTTTTTTTTTTTTTTTTCAACATTATATAATAATCGTTATACATTGTTGAAAAAGTCTGTTTGAAATTTAACTATTTTTAAATGAAATGAAAAGTTTACCTGCGCGGCGACATGCGATAGAGGCAAATAGCTAACCACAACTTCCTGTTTATCCACGAAATTGCATACCCGGTGAATAGCTGCAGCCTCGGTCACCAAGCTGTCGTGACTCAGCATTACAGCTTTAGGATTTCCCACAGTTCCCGACTGCAACGTAATTCATTCTTTCGTTTTCAATGATTGACTCCGTTATTCCCCGACGAACCTACGACCCTTCGATAATGAGTTTGACCTACCGTGTAGACTAACGTGCAGCACTCATTAACACCAATAGTCTTCAGTACCTGATTCAATTTGATGTTGGACTCTGCTTTGCCAATTTCTAAAAGTTCATCCCACTATAAAAAGATAAAATATGTATTCAGAGAGAGGTTTAACAGATTTATTTGTTAAACCTCTCATGTGACATATCGAATGCCCTAATTTAAAAATCTACAAAAATTCTGAAAAATAGTTTGTTAAATATCAAAATTTTCTAGCTTATAGCCAAAGTGGGCAAAATTTTGCTTCATATTGTTTTTAAGCTTTTTGTATTTAAAAAAATTATGAAAAAATAGAAAAAAAACTAATCTACGATAAGCGATTGGTCAAACGTTTATTTATGTGAACTCGGATTTTTTAGAATTTTTTCAGATTTTTAGGAATTTGTCAAATTTTTCTGGACTAAGACTATTTTTCAGCACCATACATGCCACATTCTAGCACCAGCATGCCATAATTAAAAAATCGGAAAAAATACTGAAAAATACTTTATTGAATCTCAAAAATTTCTAGCTTAGAGCCAAAGTGTGGAAGATTTTTCTTCACATAGTTTTTAAACGTTTTTGATTTAAAAAAATATTAAAAAGTAGAATTTTGCAAATTGCTTCCTCATTATTGTTGGATTTTTACAAATCTACCTCTATGAGGAAGCATGTTAATCTATTTTGGCTTTCTCATAGAGGAAGCTTTGGAAAAATCCAACAATAATGAGGAAGCAATTTGCAAAGTTCTACTTTACAGCCTTGTTTAAAAAAATTTTAAATGGCATTAGTTTGGAGCCCCTTGACAGATTCTCGCCAGATTCGAACTGATGCTTAGTTTACCCACACTCTACTTGTGGATCAAATTTGAGCCCGAAATCTTAAAAATTGCGGAAGTTAGAGCACGAACACAAAATTCAAAATGCCATAAATTTTAAACCCCTTAACGGATTGACGTCAAATTCACTCCCAAACTTTACTTAATAACAGTCTACTTGTGGACCAAATTTGAGCCCGATATCTTAAAAATTGCGAAAGTTAGAGCACGAACGAAAAATGTCAAAATATTTTAAAATGCCATAAATTGTGAACCATTTAACGGATTGACACCAAATTTAATCCCAAACACTATTTGATAAAAGTCCACTTCTGGTCCAAGTTTGAGCCGGATATCATAAAAATTGCGGGAGTTAGAGTCCGAGCTGACATTCTCCAAAAAATTCAAAGTGCCATAAATTTTGATCACCTTGATGGATTAACTCCAAATTCAATCCCATACCTTGTTTAACGACAGTTTACTCGTGGTTCAAATTTGAGCCCGATATCTTAAAAATTGCGACGGCTATCGTGCTAACAAAAAATTGTGCACATACGCACACACACACACACACACACAGACATTTTTTCTAAACCACTTTTCTCGACGTTTTAGACCATTCTGAGTGTCCTGACATGAAAATCTCTAAAAAAAATGTTTTCACGAAAACAAAGCTTCCTCCATGAGGAAGCAAAAATAGAAACAAAAATTCAAACCACAATCGACGACTTGTCAAACATTTCTGTATATGAAACTGTATTTTTCAGAATTTTTTCAGATTTTTAAATTATGGCATGCTCGTGCTAGAATGTGGCGTGTATGCACTGAGAGAAATTTGCATGGTTCTGGTAACTATTCAGTGATAATTATATTTTATTAGTCCAGGTGACTATTTTCGTAGTTACATTAACAGTAACGTAGTTACTTTAACAGTAAAGAGAGTTACATTAACAGTAACGTAGTTACGTTAACAGTAAAGAGAGTTAATGTAACTACGAAAATAGTCACCTGGACTGATAAAATATAATTATCACTGAATAGTTGCCAGGACCATCTCAGTTTCTCTCAGTGTGGTGCTGGAATAGTCTTAGTTCAGAAAAATTTGACAAATTCCTAAAAACCTGAAATTGATTTTTTTAAATCCGTGTTTACATAAGTAAACGTTTGACCAATCACTTGTAGAAGATTAATTTTTTCATAATTTTTTTAAATAAAAAAAGCTTAAAAACTGTGAGAAGAAAAATTTTGCCCACTTTGGCTATAAGCTAGAAAATTTTGGTATTCAACAATTTTTTCAGATTTTTAAATTAGGGCATTTGATACGTCACTTAAAAAAAATATAAAAAAAAAAAAAATTTGCATAGAGAAAATAAAAAAATAAAATCTGGTGCATTTGAGGGTCTAACCAATCCTACAAAAAATTACGAGTCAAATCGAGGAGGTCGAGGGTCAGACCCAGGTCGAATTGGGATGGAATACCTTATATATAGGAAGAAATAATAAGAAATCGTCATTTACCCGGATTCACTTTTTAATACCTCGACTAGATTTATTTTAGATTCGACAATATGTATAATTTTGTCCTTTCGAATGATAACGCAAATACAAATTAGATTTTAGACTCGACTGATTTTATATCTCATGTATAATTGAAACAATCCCATTAGATCGATTTCTCTGGTTGTATAATTAAAACAAAAGTGTCAGTTTGTTGTTCACCAAATATGCATAAAATAAAAATAATAAAATAAATAAACAAAACACTCACGCTGTAAACACCTTTTGTTTTTGGTTTTCCATCGTATTGAATAATCGCCTTCAAAAGTGGCAGCTTGTGTTTAATTTCCATTATCTTTGCTAATTGTGTGGCATCCTCGACCACCAATATGTTGGCTCTACTGCTTTCAGCACAATATTGGCAGGCTTCCGGAGAATTGGTCGTGTAGATTCCAGCAGCGAAACCTCTGTGATAAATCATTTACAATTTTGTTGAATGTTCAATTTTGCAAAACGTTTAATCGTGCTAATTTCAACCGATCTGTACATTTTTTCCACACTTGCACTTGCAATAAACGTTAGTTCGTTTTGCATTTAGGCACAATCAACAAAACGGTTCAAAAGTTCCAACATTTTTATTTTCTTCCGAAAATTGCAACTTTGTTTGAAACTTTTTAATTAAAAAATGCTTCGTGACTGTAAAAAACTATAGAATTGTTTTCCAGATTTGACAAACTTTTCTGTATGAGATAACCGAAATTATAATAACAATAATAACGAAGCAATATGTAAGGTTTTACTTTGCAGTGGCTTTAATAACTTTCACGCGGAATTAAATACAATTTTGTCAATGTTCTCATATTAAAAAAAAAACTTTCACTATGTTAACGTGAAATATGTTATAATCCAAGAAAATACTAGTTTTTCAGATTTTTTGAGATCATAAAAAAAAAGATGCAAAGTAGAACCTTGCACATTGCTTCCTCATTATTTTTCGCTTTTTACAAAGCTCCCTCTGTGAGGAAGCAGTATGTTATTCAATTTTGGCTTCCTCATAGAGGAAGCTTTGTAAAAAGCGAAAAATAATGAGGAAGCAATGTGCAAGGTTCTACTTTGCATCTTTTTTTTTATATCTTGTGTCTCTTTTGCAGAGGTGTTTTATACAGCTATAAATCACCTCTGCAAACACCGTTACATCTAATTTTGATTAGATCAAATTTTTGTCGTACTTTCTCAACTTTTCCGGAAGTTATAGCGAAAATCTACATTTTTTTTAAAATGAAAAATGGTGTAAAATCCGAACGACTTTACCGATCATCACCAAATTTGGTACATGGCATTTCTGAATGTTATTTTTCGTCTGTACAAAATTTCTGTTCATTTGTTGAAATTCGACGTAATTTAGAGCAAAATGTATTTTTTTCGAAAAATTCAAAATTCTATAAAATCGGAACCGCTTTACCGATTTCGCTGAAATTCAATACCAAACGTCATTTAACGTGTCTTCATTTATAAAGAACTATTTAGCTAAATTGGCGAACTTTTACGAAAGTTAGAGCGATCACGACATTTTTTGAAAAAATTAAAAATTGCATAAAATCTGTTTACATTGATACATTTAATTAAAAATCACGTCAATAACAGAGGAGTCAATACTCTACCTGCGTGCAAAATTTTAGCTAGATCCATCGTGCCGTTCGTGAGTTATGGGCAATTGAATTTTCAGTGTCTGGATACATACACACACACACACACACACACACACACACACACACACACACACACACACACACACACACACACACACACACACACATACACACATACAGACATATTTTCTAGACCACTTTTCTCGAATTTTTAGGTGATTCTAAGCATACTGACATGAAAATCTCGAAAAAAAAAATTTTCACGAAAACAAAGCTTCCTCTATGAGGAAGCAAAATTATGTTTGTATTATTGGAGGACTGTCAGTTGCTATTTAAAAAATGCTCGTTCTGTTCAGAGTTGTAAATCCCCATTAATTCATGAGATATAGTTTACAGTACAATTTGTTTTGTAATTATGATTTCATAATAATAATATGTAGTGATTATAAAATAGAGTGTAAACATTTGAATAGCTGAAAAAAATATTAATTTTCTCTTTAATATTGCAAAAAATAGTGGAAAAAATGGAAGAAATAAGTAATGCATTGCTTATTTTTTTATTTATTTTTTCAAAAGGATTACCGTGAATTTTTATTGAACAATAATAATTTTTGCAGCCATTCCAAAGTTTAACCATCGTATTACAATTGCTACATGTTATTATTATAAAATCATAATTATAGAGTTATCATCATAATTATTTCTATAAGTTTTTGGCATTTAAAACTCTGGTTCTGCTATTCTGCAAATTCATATTTCCTGCCTTTAAGGTAGTATGAGCACAAACCTCACGATCAGAGAGAAAAGTGATTTTTTAATATGCTATAGAATAGGTTCAGAGGATGCTGTCTGTAAAATTTCAAACCATTTTACCGACCATTTACAATAATAGTTAATGTGCAAAATTGGGAAATTTAGTACATGTTATATACGGAAATTGCCCTGATAACACTTTGAGACCGAAATAACCATTCTTCAAATTCAGACACCTCCGTAAATAAAAGCTCGAAATACCGAGAAAACTGCTACGAACACGTACGTCCCTTAAAAAATATATGTTACCGAATATTTCGAATAGATATCATCGATTAAATTGACGAGTTTTCGCGAACCGGCATCAAACTGCCGGAAAACAGTTGAAAATAGCGTAGCCACGCGTTCCTTGATTGGCCAAATGGCGGCCGGCTGGACAATTTGAGTCAAATGACACTCTTATTTAAACTACTACCGTTTTATAAATACACACACCTTATCATCACACACACTTCATAATTTTTCTCTCTTTATATTGTGATTTTTAAAATAGCGAAATGTGTGATACTTCGCTTTTTCCCCATAATAAAAAATATGGACTTTCTATTGACTAGGTACTCCGCTCATACTACCTTAAAGGGAACAGAAGAGAAAGTCAGCCTCACAACCTTTTCACAAGGGTATTTGGAAAAGAATCAGTTTCTGTCTGGTTTTGCTCCGAGTCGTTATTTCTACCATTATTTATACAAATTACAAAAGATTGCGAAACTTCGAAACTTTTCGAAATTAACATCGGTGTTTATGCGGTGATCGAAACAGCAAAACCACCAACGTTAGTTAAAAAAATGCTTAGTGGTTTCGCGTTTTGCGGTGACAGACTCTCGCGCTAGAAGCGAAACTCGATTTCGTCTCGTATCACTGTGGCTTGTGCGCCGTTTTCTAATGTTCGTGGAATGGCCGCATTTTCGCATTAGTATCACAATCTACTATTTTATTAGTAAACCGAATATTAATTGCCAACGAAGCGCATAATTATCCGGTTGTCATGCAGCAGACTTAAGGTAGTTCTGTCGGTACGCCGGAGTCATAAATCTCAGGGTCTATATGACATTAAAAAATAATCATACGCATCGCTTTGATTGCCTTAATAATAATATAAAAAATAATCGGGAATCCTTCGAAATTGTCGTAATAAAATTAAAACGATTATTTGTAAATAGTTGATATGTTTAGTGCGAATTTGACTTCATTTTTACGATAATTAGGTTAGAAAACGTCATTTGGATCGGTATCGTGCACTTTGACCTTGGTTCAATTAAACATTATTCCGGAGACTTCACCTTTTTTCATGATGCATCAATTCCTGAATGATTTGCGAATCCGTAGTACTTTTTATTTTTTCTCTATCTTTGATCTAAGTATGTTAATTTTCGATTTAAAGATCAATTTTTTCAGCCCTCCCGTGAGCGCCGTGTAAAAAGTTTGATTTTCAAATTTTAATTGTTCATTCAAATACTCGGTAAAAGCCTTCAAGATTTTGTGCAAGTAAAACTGAATAGCTAAATTACAACATATCAAAAATTCATGCATATGAGTTTGGATTACTTTCACGACAGAACTACCTTAAGGATGTTATACAGGTTACCGCGGGGAGGATAGGCAAGGTGGCGCACGACGGGACACGGAGGTACTGTGCGAACGGCTTGCACATACATGAACAAGAGAGTTGCGAAAAAGACAATGGTTACTTACTTAATGTAATATCTTTCATAAAATGTGGGCGCACGCGGATTTTTTCAGTGTTCTGTAAAGCTCAGACTCCAATGTACACGAAAAGTACAAATTTATCATGGTACATTCCAGAAATGGGCAAAATGTATTTAAAGAAAAAAAAATAATGAATGTTTATCCAATCATTATTTATTTTCGCTTAAAATAATGAGTGGATTTCCACCCATTATTTTTCCGTGTCCAAATTATGAGTGGTTTTTCATTCATTATCTTTACAGATACAAATAATGAGTGGTTTTCCACTCATTATTAATTTCAAGTTTAAATAATGAATGTATTTTCACTCATTATCTTTTCCAAGGAAAATAATCAATGGGTTTTCACTTATTATTCAAACTCGAAATGAATTATGAGTGGTTTTTCACTCACAATTTATTTTGGTTTAAATAATGATTTTTTATCCACTCATCATTCATTTCAAGTTTAAATGATGAGTGGAAAACCACTCATTATTTATTTCGAGTTTAAATAACGAGTGGGTTACCAGAACGAGCAAAAGCGCTAGGAATAATTAGAAATTTATTAAAAATAATTAATAATATTTAATAATAATCAATAATGTTTAATATAATTACTTAATAATTAATTATTAATAGCGTTTTTCTTGCTCGTAAAAACCCCTCGTTATTTAAACTCGAAATAAATAATGAGTGGTTTTCCACTCATCATTTAATCTCAAAATGAATGATGAGTGGATAAAAAATCATTATCTAAAATCAAAATAAATTGTGAGTGGAAAACCACTAATAATTTATTTCGAGTTTAAATGATGAGTGGAAATCCATTCATTATTTCCCCTCGAAAAGATAATGTGTGGAAATCCATTAATTATTTAAACTTGAAATAAATTATGAGTGGAAAACCACTCATTATTTATACCTGAAAAAATAATAAATGAAAAACCACTCATTATTTGACCTCGGAAAGATAATGAGTGAAAAACCATTAATTATTTCAAGCGAAAATAAATAATGAGTGGAAAATCATTCAGTATTTAATTCGTGTATTTAAATACTTGTTCACTCGAATGTGCCCATCCCTGGTATATTCTCTGCAAACATGCGCTTTGGGTGAAAACACGACAGTCCTCATCCTCCACCGTATACTGCCTATGTTAAGATAGTATGAGCGGAGTACCTAGTCAATAGAAAGTCCATATTTTTTATTATGGGGAAAAAGCGAAGTATCACACATTTCGCTATTTTAAAAATCACAATATAAAGAGAGAAAAAATATGAAGTGTGTGTGATAATAAGGTGTGTATATTTATAAAACGGTAGTAGTTTAAATAAGAGTGTCATTTGACTCAGATTGTCCAGCCGGCCGCCATTTGGCCAATCACGGAACGCGTGGCTACGCTATTTTCAACTGTTTTCCGGCAGTTTGATGCCGGTTCGCGAAAACTCGTCAATTTAATCGATGATATCTATTCGAAATATTCGGTAACATATATTTTTTAAGGGACGTACGTGTTCGTAGCAGTTTTCTCGGTATTTCGAGCTTTTATTTACGGAGGTGTCTGAATTTGAAGAATGGTTATTTCGGTCTCAAAGTGTTATCAGGGCAATTTCCGTATATAACATGTACTAAATTTCCCAATTTTGCACATTAACTATTATTGTAAATGGTCGGTAAAATGGTTTGAAATTTTACAGACAGCATCCTCTGAACCTATTCTATAGCATATTAAAAAATCACTTTTCTCTCTGATCGTGAGGTTTGTGCTCATACTACCTTAAATCGCTGAACTTTGATAATTTGTAACTCAGAAAGTATGTGGGTAAAAATTTTATAAAAATATATTTTAAAAATGTCGTGCTTTTCTCTATAACATAAAAAATATTGGGACAAAAATCTTCAAAATTGTTAACTTGTATAACATCCTTAAATTCACTTGGATTTTAAACAGTGCATCTCACCCAGCGTATATTGCTGCGATATCAGCGATGAACCATTCCGGACTGTTGAAGCCGATAATGCAGACGCTGTGATAACGTTCGAGGCCCAATTTCAAAAAAGCTCTCGCCACGGTCCTCACCTCGTTCTCGTATTCCCTGAGTTACACGAGTCCTCGATTAGCTTCTTCTCCATTTTGGAAAAAAATATTCGAAAAGCGCTTTTGAAAACGCTCATATCGTACGAACTTGTAAGTCCATCTTCTGCTGTTTCCATCGACTCCAGGTCTCGATACCATAGCAACGTGATCACCGCATTTTCTTGCTGTTCTCATCAACAATCCGGGCACTGATATGACTTCTTGATTTTCATTTCCTTCGTCATATTTTATTCGAACACATCCATTAGCCTCGGTTGTTAAATCTACATTTGATGCTAAAACTTGATCCGGGCCTGTGAGATTATTGAATTCTTTTAATTACAACAAATTAACGATTTACTTCGTAAGGTACAAAAATAATGCTAATAATTAATATTCCTTTCAATTTTATTTAAAAAAAAGGACATACCATCAAGACCAGTTTTACTTGGAGTTACATAGTTGCTTGACATGTCAAGTCCGGCCATCTGAGGAAAAATTCGGCGAGTAGGAAAATATAGTCAACAATCAATCAGAAATGACACTTCACTTTTTTTTCAGTAACAAATTTTAAGTTTTTACATGTTAGAAAAAAAGTTTGTCTATTTTTTAAATATTCTGATAACTAGAGATTATTCGTAAAGTTTATTTAAATTACTTAATTATTTAGATTAAATATATTAAGAGCCCTAATTGGTTCGTGAAATAAATCCGACAGACTCGCACTGTTAATTGTCACATTTTGTTTCGGTATAACATTGATACTTTTGAGTTTTCTTTAACACTCATTCGTTTCAGGAGCCGATAACGTGTTTAACATGAGCAAAATTATTGTTTTCCTGACTTAAAATTTCCAAGTCCAAAGAATCACTGTTATCACTGTTATCTGTGATTATTTGGACTTGGAGAAGCTATTCGTAAATCGTCAGCTATCGAAATCAGTAACTATTTATAATTGCACATACGTTCAATGTTGATTCCCATTCAACACAGAAAATACTAAATAAAACCTTGTGTACCCTTAACAAAAATTTTCTGGCCATAAACGTCCATAAAATTTTAAAAAAAAATTTATTTTTATTTTGCGAAATATTTTTTATAATTTTTACAAAAAAAAAAATTAATTCTACAAATTTTCTTCGTCATTTCCAATTTCCTATAAATTGGGATAAATAAGGATTTGTAAATTTTTACTAACTTTTTATGTAACTTGCAATTTGTCGTATACAAAAAAGAAATTATGTCACTTCCAATTTAACACATAAAAATTAATCTAATGTTTTAGAAACAGTCGCTGTAAAAGTGTCAAATAATCAGGTGGCAATTTTTTTCTACTTTGCAGACTTTTGCTTCCTCTTAGTGGAAGCTTTGTTTTTATGAAAAAAAAATTTCTCGAGATTTTCATGTTGAAACGTCTCGACTAGAAATCTGGTAGGGCAGCCCTGCCGTCACATTTGGGCCTGATCTGGCATGGATAAGTTTCACCTGATAAGGTGTACCTTATTAGAACCGGATTTGGCATTGGAAAGGTTGCCCTGATAAGGTGCACCTTATTAGGACCGGACCTGGCATAGGGAAGGTTGACCTGATAAGGTATGCCCTATTCAGGTCTGGATCTGGCATAGATAAGGTAGACCTGATAAGATGTACCTTAATAGGACCGGATCTGGCAAAGGGAAGGTTGACCTGATAAGGTGTATCTTATTCAGGGCCAGATCGGGAAATATTAAGGTAGACCTAATAAGGTGTATCTTATTCAGGGCCAGATCGGGAAAAATTAAGGTAGACCTGACAAGGTATTCCATATTCAGGTTGAGACCTGGCATAGATAAGGTAGACCTGATCGAAATATTGGCGGAATTAAGAATATCATTTATAAAATCAAAATGTCGCATTCAATATGTTTTTAATTTTAAACCCGTCATTTTGAATTTACAAATTTTAAGTTCAAATTCCTAATTAGTTACGTCAAAAACTGAACTATTATTTAAATAAATAGTAAATTGAACTATTATGGAAATACTGTACGAGATATCCACATAGTCGGTTTGGTCTAGTGGTTAGCGTGCTCGGTTAGGTAGTTAGGTAAATAGGTAGGTCCCGTAGGTCTTAGGTTCAAATCCCGCGTGCATCACTTCCCGAATGATGTTACGAAAAACCGTATCTGAAGACGTCTTGTTTTTTTTTTTTTTTGTAATATTAATAGAATATTATTGTTCATATTGCGGCATAATGCGCGGAAATTAATAATTAATTTTTAAATTTAATATAAAGATAAGTATATGTATTTATATATCTATGATTATATTTATCAGGCCCTTAAATGGTTATTTTTATCAGGTCCTTATGTGGTAAACTTGAACTGGCCATGATGTGCCAAAGCGTTACATTTCCAATCACGGCCGTATAAGGTAGCGAGACAGGGGCCTTGGATTTAGAATCCGGTTACCAGGTCCGGCCCTGATATTCCCCATAACTAAATTTCTAGTCGGGGTTTAAAATGGTCTGGAACATTGAGAAAAATGGTTTAGAAAAATTGTCCGGATGTAAGGTAAACGGCCCAGTTTTGGTCACTGTCCCGGTTTCGGTCATCGACCTTCCATTTATACGAATAATAAATGTATTGTGCGAAAAAAAAAATTAATGCCATTTTGAAGACCGTTTTTTACTCTACGTTATTGTCCAAATGCGATTTTTTCAATGAAATTTTTCATCAGGAAGTGTTAGAGTGAGTGGCGCTGCGCGTGTGTCTGTAGTTTCGAGCGGCAACCGTTGTCCGAGCGTGTTTGCCGAAGGCTCTCGGAAAACATCGAATTTGATCATTTGTAAGTATTCAGAGGTATAAATATTATATGAAAAGGTTCGCAATGAATCACGTAACCGATTAGTCTAGTTAGAATTTGTTTTACGAAAAATTATTTCATTAAAATTGCCATGTCCGTTACTGCTTCCGCAAATTAGGTTGGGTTGCACTTTCGGTCACTTGTTGCACGAATCACATCTGCAGTCGTGTTCTATCCAATTCAACTTTTTTTATAATAAAATATCGATTAAATGTAGAAAAAAACTTCATTTTTTTATTAGTAAATGGTAATAAATCATAATTTACAACCTGTCGTTTCGCCGGTGACATCGTAAAATATAAGGAAGTGACCGAAACTAGGTCCGCAGGGTGACCGAAACTCCAACCGGCATGACCGAAACTGGTACTCGCGAGGCGACCGAAACTGCGACATGGAGGTTGGAATGTGACCGAAACCCCGGCTGCCGAGTGTCGTTAGTAAAGCGATTATTTAAATATTATAACCTAATAATTTAACGTAAACAATTATTTGACTATATTTAGAAGGATTTATTGCATAATGAAGAACAGTTCGTTTTCGCAATTTCGATATAATTTATTCAGAAGCAGCGGAAAACATGGGCTCAGGCTCTAAAGATGACCGAAACTGGGACGTTTACCTTATGTGTGTGTGTTTGATAAAAGGCCAAAAATTCATATAACTGTAACTTATAAAGTATTCGACCGAATCAGCTAAAATTTAAACAACATGTACAGTACTGGCTAATCTTCAATTGGTATAAATTTTACAAAAATCGCTTAACGCATTTCATTTTTATAAGAATTTTGAAATTTTGAAAAAAGTACGTAAATCCTCTAGCTCGAATGAATTTTTAGCTATCGGGCTGAAGCGTCGTATTAAAATTAAACAAAGTGATACGACCTTTGGTATTGATTTTGGGCCAAATCGGTAAAACGGTTCGGTTTTTATAAGGTTTTGAATTTTTCGAAAAATTTTCGTTTTGCTCTAATTCAGGTAAAATTTCAACTAATCGACTAAAATTGTCTACACAGGAAAAATAACATACAGCCCTGATACCTGCCAAATTTGGTGATGATCGGTAAAGCGGTTCGGATTTTACGTGATTTTGAATTTTTGAAAAAATTATTGGTGTCGCTCTGGATTTTGTAAAACGTCAGAAATCATCAAGTTCGTCAATAATTTTCATCTTTCGCAAAGCTTCCTCTATGAGGAAGCCAAAAATAAAATAAAGAAACTTCCTCATAAGGGAAACTTTGTTTTCGTGAAAAATTTTTTTTCGAGATGGAATGGTCTAAAACGTCGAGGAAAGTAGTTTTAAAACAATGTCTGTATGTGTGTATGACGCTTGGGATTGTAGTTGACGCGAATCGGTTGAAAACTTCAAATTTTACAGCATTTTGAAAATTTTGAAAATATCGTTTTCACACTATAACTTTCGCATTATAAGAGATATCGGGCTGAAATTTTGTACACAAAAGTACTACCATCAAAACATGATGTGTACCCAATTTGGCAAGAATCGATAGCGTGGTTATAATTTTATTGCAATTTCAATTTTTAAAAAAATGTCTTCAAAGACTTCATCTCTGTAAATTCTGAGATATCCGGCTGCAATTTTCGACATGATTTCACGATTATTGATTGTTAATAATGAATTAAGTCAAAGGAACTATCGATATGTCGGTAAATTTCGATTTTGGTGAATCCGAAAAAAAAAATGCCGGCACAAAAAAAAAAAAAATTTGAACTTTTCCACAGATTTATCTTAAATTTTGCTCACACATGGACTATCATCGAAAAACATTTGAATACAAATTTGACGCAGATCTGTCGCAGCCGTTCAAATTTTATGGCATTTTAAATTTTTCGAAAAATCATGATTTTAGTACAAATTTGGAAAAAATCGTTTACACGGTTAAAATTCTTCGACAGTTTGAATTTTTAGAAAAATGTCTAGAGTCTGCAAAGTAGAACTTTGCAAATTGCTTCATCATTATTTTTTTTTATTTACCCTTTTACTTTAGTATGAGCAAAATGATTGCAGTTGCCTGCAATCTAAATATCTAATTATTTAAATATTTATCTAAATAAATGAATTAAATAAATAAGTAATAATAATAAATTAAATAAATAAATTATTTCAATATTTATCTAAATATTTAATTTGTCAGTATTAAATTTAATTAACAATAAATACACAGGACTGACCTTAAGTTCTCGCGCGAATCC